>JAMPIV010013302.1:0-600000 GCA_024509875.1 Oreohelix idahoensis
TACCTAGTTCCAAAGGTTGTTATTGCCGGGAGTTGTAGTGAGGATAAGCTCTCACTGCAGATAAAATACTTCTATGGCACGCGCCTCAAACAGCCTCTGACAACCAAGTCCAGCTCCCGGCCTTCACGTGTGGCTCAATTTGAGCCCGGCGGAACTGTTTCCACTGACGGGAGAAGGGGCAAAGGCGAGCGACTGGCGCCTTAAAACCAGCAGCTTCGGGCAGATAGGGCTCGTGATCCTTGGTTGGTAGCTTATCTAAGAGAAGGAACTCTGAATTCAAACCACCGCTGCCTTGCGGGAATATCCATTTATGGAATTGGCTTCGGGAGTAAACCCTGAGGATAAATCCGGAGTCGGAGTCCCTAAGGCAGTCTAATGTCGATTCGACATTATTCTGGCAACTCCTGCGACATGGCTGGTACCAAACTGTATCGGCTACTGCCGTTCCTTTGGATCTACCGGCTGTGTGGAGAGGGGGAACATGCTGCATGGGCAACAGCTTGATCTCCATATAACTGTGCCCAAGCTCGCGCCCTGGAGAGGACACTCCAGCTTCACCCTATAGGTGTCGGCAAAACACGGGAAGTAGCAGTTACCGGTTATAAGCATTTTGCCCAATTGGCGTAGGGCATGGCGCCAGGGGCTACTTCCGACAGTGGGAGAGGTTCTAGGATCTCACTGGACAGCTACCGCCCGCTTCAAGCTGGGCAGCCCCCAGTCAATAAGGTGTTGTCCCGCCCCTGTCTGCTTTCCCCATTGGGTGCATGGGGATTAGGGTCAAACCCGAACTGTGGACAGAAAATTTTGCACCAAGCAATTATCGAAAAAATAGAAATAAGCAAACTCTCAGATTGGGATGCTGGAACGTCCGGACTATGTTGACTGGACTATCCGAAAACCTACAGGATGTAAACGATGTAAGGAAGACAGCCATAATTAATGATGAGCTTAAACGACTTCAGGTGGATATAGCTGCACTTCAGGAAACGCGCCTGGCGGGCTCTGGAACGGTGAGCGAGAAGGACTACACATTTTATTGGCAAGGGAAAGATCTTAATAAAGCTAGAGAACACGGAGTAGGTTTTGCGGTCAAAAAATCGCTAACTAAAATGGTTGAACCAGGCGAGAATGGATCAGAACGCCTGTTAACGCTCCGCCTGCAAACTAGCACAGGTCCCATCACCCTTGTCAGTGTGTATGCTCCTACTCTGTACTCTGCCTCAGAAGCTAAAGATGAGTTCTACGAGAATCTAACAGCAATTATCAAAAGCATACCTAGGCAAGAACAGCTTGTTCTCCTTGGTGACTTTAACGCTAGAGTGGGTGCCGATAATGTTTCATGGCCTTCATGTCTGGGCAGGTTTGGTATTGGCAAGATGAATGAAAATGGACAACGGCTCTTAGAGTTGTGCGTCCACCATGACCTCTGCGTGACCAACACCTACTTTCAGACAAAACCCCAGCATAAGGTGTCATGGAGACACCCACGATCCAAGCACTGGCACCAACTTGACCTGATTCTCGTCAGAAGGCCACTCCTCAGGTCTGTGCTCTCCACGCGCTCGTACCATAGTGCAGACTGTGATACAGATCACTCCTTGGTTTGCTGCAAAATCAGAGCACAACCAAGAAAACTCTATCGTGTCAGACATGAAGGGAAACCACGCATTGATACCAGCAAGATGTCAGACCCTTTCATGATCGCTCAATTCACTGCGACCTTCGAGAAAGTGCTCAGTAGCCCTCAGCATGGTGATACTATTACAGAGAACTGGGAGCATCTACGGAACACCATTCAAAGTACTGCACTTGCCACCTTTGGTAAGAAAACAGCAAAGTCAAATGACTGGTTTGATGCTTCATCAGATGTGATGGCACCTGTCATTGAAGCTAAGCGCAGTGCTATGAATGAATACAAACGTTCACCGAGTGCCAGAACCCTACAGATCCTGAGGGCTACGAGAAGCAAAGTTCAACAAACTGCTCGACGCTGTGCAAATGACTACTGGCTCCAGCTCAGTGAGAGCATCCAGATCGCAGCGCAAACAGGCAACATTAGACAAATGTATGACGGTATAAAGAAAGCACTTGGCCCCCATAAAAGTAAGACGGCACCGCTAAAAACCATCAGCGGAGAGAAGCTAACCGATAAGGGTAAGCAGATGGAGAGGTGGGTCGAGCACTACTCTGAGCTTTACGCTAGAGACAATACCGTTACGCCTGCAGCCCTTGATGGTGTCAACAGTCTGCCAACTATGGAGGAGCTGGATGCCGAACCAACATTAGAGGAACTCAGCAAGGCCATTGATAGCTTGGCCTCTGGCAAAGCACCAGGCAGTGATGGGATTCGTCCTGATTTAATCAAATGCTGTAAGAGCACGCTATTACATCCCCTGCATAGGATGCTGTGCCAGTGCTGGGAAGAGACAACTATTCCTCAAGACATGCGAGATGCCAAGATTGTAACACTGTATAAAAATAAAGGAGACAGAAGTGATTGCAATAACTACAGAGGCATCTCTCTTCTTAGTATTGTTGGTAAGGTTTTTGCCAAAGTCATCTTAATGCGACTACACAAGTTAGCTGAGCGCATATATCCAGAGTCACAGTGTGGATTCCGAGCTGGCAGATCAACAACAGACATGATCTTCTCTCTCCGCCAGCTTCAGGAAAAATCAAGAGAGCAGAAAAGACCATTATATATCGCCTTTATAGACCTCACAAAAGCATTCGACCTGGTTAGTAGGGATGGACTCTTTAAAATCCTCCTGAAAATAGGCTGCCCTTCTAAAATGCTGGAAATGATAAAGTCATTCCATGACGGCATGAAGGGAACAGTCCAATATGCTGGAAGCACGTCACAGCCCTTTGATATACGAAGTGGCGTTAAACAAGGCTGTGTTCTGGCTCCGACCCTCTTCGGAATCTTCTTTGCCTTACTCTTGAAACATGCATTCAGAGATGCAACTGAAGGAATATGCCTTCACACTAGGTCAGATGGCCGTCTGTTTAATCTTTCAAGGCTGAAGGCAAAAACAAAAATCAGAAGGGTCACTATAAGAGACTTGTTGTTCGCTGATGATGCTGCAGTCGTCACTCAAAGCCAACAGGAGCTTCAGAGCTTGATGAATCGCTTCACTAAAGCATGCAAGGACTTTGGCCTCACAATAAGTCTAAAGAAAACGAATGTGCTGAGTCAGGATGTGGGTGCTGCACCAGTTATCACTATCGATAACTATGAATTGGCAGTGGTGCACCACTTCACATACCTAGGGTCTACCATCAATGACAAACTCTCACTGGATACAGAAATCGACAGCCGCATTGGCAAAGCTGCAGCTACCTTTGCCCGCCTCACATCGCGTGTTTGGGGAAACTCTAAACTCACAATGAAGACCAAAGCTGCGGTATATAATGCCTGCGTCACCAGCACACTCCTATATGGCAGCGAGACCTGGACGACCTATGCTAAGCAAGAAAGAAGGCTCAATACCTTCCATTTGCGGTGTCTACGCCGCATCCTCGGCATCTCGTGGAAAGATAAAGTGACAAATGTCGAGGTGTTGTCACGTGCTGGCCTTCAAAGTATGTATACGCTTCTTAGACAGCGCAGACTTCGCTGGCTTGGCCATGTTCGCCGCATGGAAGATGGTCGCATCCCAAAAGATATCTTCTACGGACAATTAGCAGATGGCAAGAGAACAGTTGGGCGACCACAGCTGAGGTTCAAAGATGTGTGCAAGAGAGATATGAGGGCACTGGACATGGATCCAGCAACATGGGAGGATGAAGCTGCCGATCGCACTAAGTGGCGATGCTATTTACGGCGCCACCTCAGATTGGGCGAAGAGAGGCTCACAAAAGAAGCAGAGGTGAGGAGAAAACGTCGAAAGGAGCACCAGGAAAATAAGCAGCTGAGGGCTGTCACCTCAGGGGCGCATTCCCATAGTCAGTTATGACTGAAGGGGCTATTATTATTATAAAGCTACCTGCCTAAAATATAAAACTAATTAAAACATGTTATCTTGTGGCAATAATTATTTTATGATAAAATGGAGTATGCAGAACCTTCTAATTTGAATTCTATTCCCTCTTAATAAATTTTTCTTTTCAATCGTAATTAAAAAATTTATTATTTTACTGAATTATTGTTATTTATCTTCCTACTAAACTCAAATTTTTTTTTTTTTTTTTTGTGACCTGAAATAAAAATGTTTGTGTACAGTTGACATTCAAAAATCCGGCCATCGATAATCCGGTTCCTTCAGATTTCCGGCATGGATTTCGGAGCGCATTTTTAAATTTACCGCGTTGGCGCGCCACTGTTTTCTGCAGCAGTTTATGTTTTGATGCAGCTGTTGGGTCTTGCTTGCACGTGTTAACGAGCATTCCTGCTCATTCCTTCTCATTTTATCATTTATTTGCTGCTGTTTAGCCTCATTATGGATTCAGCAAATAAAAGAAGTGGTGTAAAATGTAAACATCGTGCATTGTCGATAGCAGATAAAGTGTACAGGTAGTCATTTTCTGTTAAATATATAACCATAAAAAATCCGGCATTTTCAAAAATCCGGCACTCCTCAGGTCCGGAGGTTGCCGGATTTTTGAATGTCTACTGTATTAAATCTTGCTGTTTTTCCTCAAATATTTTTTTAAAACTCTTTATAAACATTTTTAGTCTTCATGAAATTCTGGGTACCGGTACTTTAATCTTATAGATAACCAGCATGTTTTCCTGATCAATTCTTTACAATGTCATTCATGTTTACCCTCATTTGATGTTTTTCTTGTTACAGATTTCTTCTTGCTGTTATGAGTATTAAATTACTCATATTTTTCTTGTTGAACTACCTATGATTTTCCTAGACTATTCTCCAACTATTTTTGTTATCTTTTACTTTTTACTTCATACCTTCTGTTAATTCCTGACATTTTTGCTTCTTTCTTCTTGTGATGTGATAATAAGACTTTAATTAGCATATTGGTGTACAGTTATTTTGAAGTTTTGATGTTTAACCCTAGACCATGTTTCACCATACACTTAAGTGAACCCAGTTTCACATCTGTACCACTTTGCGACACTTCCCAACTACTTTCCAAATAGAGTCATTAACTGAATCCTGGAAGGGGTCACATGAGTCAAATTCACGACTTTTTCCAAGTCACATTTAGCATGTAAAACTCCTATCTGGGGTTTGGACACCAACAAAATAAAACAGTATATACTCCAGTATAAGTCGAGAAATTTATCCCCATTTTGGGCCTTATAAACCTACCTCCGACTTATAGTCAAGTCAAACAAAAAAAAAGAAAAAATAATATTAATGAAACCGGTCAGTGTTGCAAACCCCCCCCCCCCCCCCTCTTCCTGCCGCATACTGGTATCCTTCAGATACAAACTTGCTGCTTCACTAAATGTTTTTATTAAAATATCTACGATGGTTTGGCCATCTCTGCAGAATGGGAGAAGATCAGCTACCATGACAAGTATGGGAAACTAAGAACCAGGGATCCAGACCTCCAGGAGTCCATTGGTAGGACAACATTTGACAATCTCTAATGGGTCGAGGACTAGATTGGAACCAGGCCAGGAGGAAGACAGCCAACAGGATAGTATGGCACTCTCTCTTCCAAACCTCTACACCTCACGGTAGAAGAGGAACGACTAAGTAGTAAGTATCAAAATATCTAAATACATGTTTGAATTCTTACAGGGACCTAAAGATGCAGCAATAGAGAATGCAGTAAGCGACCCATAGCTTGACTGCTTGCGTCATGGTCAACGAACCAGAGCTGACCAAGACCCTACTCCACCTCCAAGTGGTGGTCCTGGAAACAGGCTGCATCACTGCAGTCTGGCTGAGAGAGTAGGGATCGAAGTGGGAAGGCAAACCCGGTCCCAAAAAATGCCGTGCTGAAGTCAGATGTGTCGGCCGAAAGGTGCAGATATCGCAGCTTTGCTGTAAACGGCGACACAACGCAACCAACGTCCTTTTCAGGACGAACGAGGAAGAAGAAGAAGAATTCCTACAAAGTCACAAATTTCAACTGGAGTACACTTGTTGACCAGCCTCCTTCATTTGATCTATTATCAATACCATTACTTCTTTCACTAAATTCACTTTCGCCAGTGTCACTGTCAGCATCTTAATCGGGCCGTTATTCAATATCCACATCTGATTCAGCCGCACCGTTAGCATACTGATAAAATAACAAGTCACTTCTCCGATCCAAAAGCAAATATTCGACTGCACGGAAAGCCATGGCTTTAAAAATTATACAAAATCACAATATTGACTGATTCTAAGAAAAAAAAAAACAATTTAGAAAATGGAAGCTTTATATGTACCGGAAATCTATTTATAACTCAGGTCTCGCTAAATACTGAGATCTTGTTGCTACTTGGCAATGACCGACAAGAGTATTCAGATTTTCCGGGCAGGCAATTTCAGGTGTTTTAAACGGGAAAGGGTGCTGAAAGTGACAGAATTTGCAGAAATGCATGCTGAAAGCACATAAGGCTGTGGACAGTATCTTTGATCAGGAATTCACTCTAGCTGGACTACAATTCAGCCTCCTAAAATCCAAACTCAAAACAGCACCAGGGCCAGACCAAGTTACCAATGACATGATAGTTAAACTTGGGGAAAAGGGTCTACTGACGATCTTGGAATTTATAAACAATACATGGAGATATTATCAGTGACCACAACTTTAAGTACCAAAAAAAAGACCACCTTCACTCAAAGGTACCAAGAGCTCTCAGCAAAGCACCACAAACCAGAGACTAGACTGCCCACTCAAGCCGTACCTGACTTACCACCCCAAATAGAATTTTAAAAACCCATAATACGTACAAACCTTTAGAAACCTGCAAATAAAAGTCTCCTACCTACCCTGCTGAACACACTTGCCATAGAAACCATCTGTCAATATGAAGAATATATTATTCGTGCTTACACAGATGGATCAGCTTTTAAAGCAGCCATAAATGCCGGATATGGAGCTATAATCATCTCACCCAATACAGAAGAACCCATCAAAATTGCGGACCCCTGTGGTAACTGGTGCACAAACTACAAAGCAGAAGTATTTATCCAGAAAACTTTAACTAGAATCTTTGAAATACAGGCATACCTCACTAATACGGCAGGTCAGGTTCCAGACCACCGCCGTAAAGCGAATATCGTCTTTAAAGAGGATCACAGCCTTTTTTTCACTTGCCAGTGCATATAAAAGCCTAAAAACATGTTTACACTATCATTTTTAAATTGCGCAAAAGCGCTAGGCCTAAAAAAAAAAAAAAAAACGATGGAAAAGTAAAAATAATACATTAAAAAATGCTACAGTACTGTATTGCTAACCTTAAAATATTTTAGTCCTTTGCTTATAGTAACTGATGAATGACCATTTTAGAAGAAGTAATTATTGAAGGAAGGCTGAAGGAGTTAGTGCAGCTTCATCATCTGAGCCTTCAATGAATCTTATTTTCTTAGCTGGTTGAGAGTTTTGCCTTGATGTTGAATGGTAGGGCTACTTACTGTTGAAGGTTGAGGTGGCTGTGGAACTTTCTTAAAATAAGACAACAATGAAATTTGCCTCATTGACTGATGCTTCCTTTTGCAAAGGATTTCTCTGTAGCATGTTATACCGTTTGATAGTATTTTACCCACTGTAGAACTTCTTTCAAAATTGGCATCAATACTCTCAAATCCTGCCACTACTATATCAAGTAAGCCAACATAGTGTTCTAAGTCTTCCATTGTCATTTCAGCAATGCTCATTGGATCTTCGTCAGGAGTAGATTCCATCTAAAGAAGTAACCTTCTTTGCTCATCTACCAAAAGCAAGTCCTCATCCGTTAAAGGCTGATCATGAGATGCCAGCTATTCAGCCACATCTTCAGGCTCCACTTCCAGTTCTTTTGCCATTTCCACCACATTTGCAGTCACTTCCTCCACTGAAGTCTCGAACTCTTCAAAGTCATCCATGTGGGTAGGAATCAACTTCTTCCAAACTCTTTTTAATGATGATATTTTGACCTCTTCCCATGAATTATGAATGTTCTCAATGGCATCTAGAATGGTAAATCCTATCCAGAAGGCTTTCAATTTATTTTGCCTAGGCCCATCAGAGGTATCACTAAGGCAGCCTGGCGTTCGACATGCCTTTCTCACTTAAGCTCTATAATTTCTAGCTTTTGATTTAAAGTAAGAGGCTTGCGACTCTTCTTTCCTCTAGCACTACACTTAGGGGACATTGTACTGTAAATAATAACTGCAATAATAACAATAACATAAGTAAAACATTTGAAAAATTTGTGAAAATTGCGAGAATACGACACTGAGACATGAGTGCACAAATGCTGTAAACAGACTGAGCGCGGGTGACAAAATGGCGCCGGTCGACTCACTCGACTCAACTCAGAGTCAGCTGGTGTGGGCATCACTGCTGAAAACCCCCTTAAGAGCAAGGCAAGCGCTGAAAATAATAAACATAAATATAATTGAAAAACTATGTATTTAGCGAAGCGCTCTAAAGCGAAGCACCTTAAAGCGAGGTATGCCTGTATTTGAATCAAATGAAATAGAACCAAATGATGATGTAGTCTTCTCAGGCTCGCAGGCTGCCCTCTCAGCAACTGAAAACTGAAAAATTAATTCAATCAGTACTATCCAGAAGAATTGGAGAGCTGGAGAGTTACAGAGAAGGAAATGTCGAAATTGTCCTCTTTTCACACAACATGCCTAAGAAAAATTCTCTGAATCTTTTGGCCGAATATCATCACCAACCAAGATCTGCTTACTCGGAGCAAGCAAGAGGACATGCACACCATCATAGCTGGCAGACGCTGGAGTGGGTTGGCCATGTCCTCAGAAGAGACCCCGATGCCATCACAAGAACAGCTATGCTATGGACCCCTGAAGGAAAATGAAAGAGAGGCCGACCAAAAACAACTTGGCGGAGGACTGTGGAGGCTGAGATGCAAAGAATGAACCAGAGTTGGGGCACTGTACAAAAGATGGCCGCCGACCGAGCAAAGTGGAATCAATTTGTTGTTGCCCTACAAGACGCCACCAGGCGTAATGGCCACTGACTGCTTTGATGGTCGGTGGCTAAGGATCAAAGAAGACGAAGAAGACTATCCAGAAGGTTCAAGAAATATGTCACAAAATTATGAACTTGTATGGAACAAGAATCTACATGCAATGGATACCTGGCCACATGGACATCCCACTGAATGAGACAGCTGATAAACTAGCACAATACCATATAATGGCATCAAGGTCACCAAGAGCTGACACTCAGTGACAGTGGATCAAGTCAAGTCATTGCACAATTTGCAGAAAGCCATGGAAATTCCAATGCGATGCGGGAATTCAGAATCTATGAGAAACTTGTTTGACTTATAATTGGGTCATTCATCATGGAAGCTTTTAACATCCTAAAGTCTGGGGTCGGACTGACCAATACTCAAGTATACAGGGTAAATAAATTGTTGGCACTACTTCGTCTATAACAATGTGATTTTTGGACATTCACAAAAATAACAGGCACGGTACTTAAAAAGTCAATATATCATTGTGAAGTATAAATAAACTCTTTCTAACAGCAAAAACTGCTCAGTAGTTTACAGCAATTAGTTAATGATACCAGGTCTAATTCATATTCAGTCATCAATACTCACAATATGAACAAATATTTTGGCAGCATAATACAGAAATTTGGAGGAACATGCAAAGATATCAAAATATGAATACAAAAGACAAAAGGCGTTTTCATTACAATGGGAAATATAGGGATATCAAAATAAATAAAGGCCAACACATAAATCAGAATTGTCAAATGTAAAGGCAAGCCCTACTGTATGGCCCTAAAATATGCAGAACAACATAAACAACACCCAAAATGCTACAGACTTTCATTAATGGGTACTTGCATAGAATAGAAGGATTGAATTAAATGGTAAGACAAGGTCACCAATGTAGATATGATGACAAGAACCTGACATGTGCCAGTGGAACAAGAAGGGAGAAAAAAGAGGCTGGTGTTGGATAGGACATACACTGAGTAAACCTGTTAATAGCATTACAAGGAAGACCTTCTTTTAGAATCCACCCCGTTAAGAGAAATAGAAGGTGACCAAAAAAACACACAGGGACAGGAACTTTGACTCAGACATAAGAATGATGGAGAAGACATGGAAAAACCTGGAACAGATGGCACAAGACAGAAAGACTTGGCATGAGTTTGTTGAAGACCTATGCTCCGTTGGAAGCTGAAGGGTGATGAATTACATTATTAAATAAATACCAGTGATAATAAGGTCTAGGAAGTGCAGAATGTGTCTCACCTGGTTAGGCCAGTGCCTGAAGGTGTGTACACAAGACTGATCATTTAAGAAATGCCTCTATGGTGACACTTGTCGTCAGAGATACAACTCAAAATGGTTGTACTTTTCAAAGTTGCACTTTTTGGGGAAAGTACTGTATCTCACCTCTACACTATCTTTTTCTTTTCATACAAATTGGATTCTAGTCCAGAAAGAAAGAACAACAAAACACTGTAGAACCAAGTGGGACATAGTGATGGACAAATAAAAGTCTGTACTGATATGTGAAGAAAAGCAATGAAATAAATAAGATGTTTCATATACTGCACCTCTGCAAGCATCACAGCATGTTTTCTGTATTCTACAATGGTAAGTGACCAGTTTAAAAAAAACATGACAATAAAGAATCTGCTCTGGGCTTTATTCTTCTCAAACAGCACTGGAGCAAAAAATACTGATAGTTCATAACGAGTAATCTGCAAATCTTTGCTGTGGTGAGAATTCATTCTTCAGGCAACTTCAATTAAAATGATTGACACACATAAAGTCTGGAAAGCCAAATTCTGTGTGAGCCAAAATAAGTTGTGTCTTCTGCAAAGGCTTGTATTAATGTTTAGTTTAATTACACTGTGGTGAATTTGTAAGATTTGCAAACAGTTGGCAGAAGAAATGAATAACATAAAGATGACAAAAATATTGACCCAATAATTGCCGTTATCTTTATGATTTTCCTACTTCTGTTTATGACAGTACATGATGAATTTTGTGTTATCACATCACACAACATAAAAAGTGAACATTTCTTTTTGTGACATGATATATACATGTATTTTTTATGAGCAAATATTGGTTATCGCACACCACTCCTGTGAATTACTATCACAATAAGCAGTCAGACATCACTGACATGTCACAATCATGTTATCTTTCAAAGTTAGTACATTTTGCGTTTAAAATATCATAGTTACCAAAGGACAATAAAATATACAACCCCATTTTTAAGAAATGCTACACAAACCACAGTACTTGTTTATTTTACAAAGCACTTCTTCCAAGTGTATTGCCAACTTACCAAAATGTAACAAGGTACAAAAAACGGCACAAACTATCAAAAAAGAAAGCTAATTATCATAGAATATATGGCCAAATGTGAAGAAAAAAAATGTTGACTAACAAGCAGAGAAGTTGACAGGAAACACTAAGATATGGCAGAGAGTTCCTGCAGTGCATCATGCTGGTACGCACTCAAGTTGTTGACCAGCTTGCGGACATCTAGAATGATTGTTCTCACCTGCAAAAGACATCAGCAATTATCACTGCTATATCAGCTTAATTTGGTAATTATTATATTAATTGATATACACTAAACTTCAGTATATGTTTGGTTTGGTTTGGTAAGGGGTCGGAGTGGCTAAGAGGTATGGCGTTCACCTCTAATTCTAAAGGTACCAGGTTCACTCCCAGTACAGGGAATATATTTGATGGAAATTTTTTTCAGAACCAGTAGCTCCTAATGGTGTCATACTTCCCACCTAATCTCCTGGGAAGTGAGACTGGGTGCCTAGCCTTCTCTGATAAGGGCAAAATAATAGGTCCTTTGTGCAAGTTGTGAAAGTTAAAAATCCCTTTGCAGCTGGAAATCGTAAACAGTAGGCCATACGTCACTCAAAGCCAGCAGGAGCTTCAGAGCTTGATGAATCGCTTCACTAAAGCATGCAAGGACTTTGGCCTCACAATAAGTCTAAAGAAAACAAATGTGCTGAGTCAGGATGTGGGTGCTGCACCAGTTATCACTATCGATAACTATGAATTGGCAGTGATGCACCGCTTCACATACATGGGGTCTACCATCAATGACAAACTCTCTCTGGACACAGAAATTGACAGCCGCATTGCCAAAGCTGCAGCTACTTTTGCCCACCTCACATCGCGTGTTTGGAAAAACTCCAAACTCATAACGAAGACCAAAGCTGCGATATGTAACGCGTAACGCCTGTGTCACCAGCACACTTCTATATGGCAGCGAGAAATGGACAACCGATGCTAAGCAAGAAAGAAGGCTCAATACCTACCATCTACAGTGTCTACACCACATCCTTGGCTTTTCGTGGAAAGATGAAGTGAACGAACAAACGAACTTTATTTTCGAAGGGTAAAGAATTGGGCGCGCAGGCCCGTTTAACATTCTGCCCTTCCACTCTCATTAATCTTGCATACTATATCCTTTCATTCCCACATGATGCTTTAAGCATTAATTTAAAGGCATGCAACATTATAAAGTTACCATAACAGCATTCATTTACATTATGCAATCATAATTTTTTTTTTTAATGAGTAAGTGACAAATGTCGAGGTGTTGTCACCTGCTGGCCTTCAAAGCATGTATACACTGCTTAGACAGTGCAGACTACACTGGCTTGGCCATGTCCGCCGCATGGAAGATGGTCGCATTCCGAAAGATATCTTCTACGGACAACTGGCAGATGGCAAAAGAACAGTTCGGCGACTGCACCTGAGATTCAAAGATGTGTGCAAGGGAGACATGAGAGCACTGGACATAAATCCAGCAACCTGGAAGGATGAATCTGCCAATTGCACCAAGTGGCGATGCTATCTGCGGCGCCACCTCAGATTGAGCGAAAAGAAGCTCACACAACAAGCAGAAGAGAGGAGAAAATGTCGAAAGGAACACCAGGAAAATAAGCAGCTGAGGGCTGTCACCTCAGGGGCATAATCCCATAGTCAGTTATGACTGAAGGGGCTATTATTATTATTAGGCCATACGAACACTGCCCTGCCAAATATAAAAATCAGGAAACCTACCCACCACAGAAATATTTATAGAATGTGTGATTCCTGTATACCCACATTGGGATCCTCGCCGGTGCTACGGAGTTTGTGCATTGTGCTGAGATCCTCCTTGTGTGATCTAAGGCAGGAGACTGGAGCACTTATGGAGTTGCCCATGTGCAATGAAGATGGTCCTTAAAACCAAACAAACCAATCAGTACATGTAGTTTTCTCAACTGGTAACAGTAGGCAAATGGTATCAAACGAATGTTACAAATGTCAGGAGATGATTTCAATGAATAAGGAAATAGATGGAAACCAACGGAAATAGTCCAACATATAAGAATTTTCAACTCAAATATCAAGGCGGCTTTATGGTTTTGCTCTGAAACATGGAGAACATCAAAATGGCAACCAAAAAGTTACACAATCTCAGAAATCGGTGCTTGTGCAGTAGAGAAGGATTAACATGGTCTGACAGGATTACCAATGTGGAAATACGACAAATACTAGTTCAAGGTCAGGCATGAAAAATATGTTGACAGTGCACATAACACACACATAGAAGAAATCAGCTAATTACATAATAAGTTAACCCTTATTCTGGAATCCACAGGGTGAAAGAAAAAGAGGAAGAACTAAAATCAATAGGAAAGAAAACTGCAGAGAGACAGAAGAAGCATAAACAAGGCATAGAAATGATAAATATTTCTGAAAAACACTACAACTTTGAAGAAATAGAAGAATCCATATTTTAATCTGTAGAGCCCTTTTCGTAGGCCTTACAGTCATTTACAGATGAGGGTAGTCTCATATTTATTAATATGTGGTCCTACCTCTGTAGTATAACTTTACGCACCAATGTACATGATAGTAAGTATTGTTGATGAGTTTGATTTTTGTAGCGCACGATTGTGCACTAAGGCGAGTAGGGGTTATCCCGTCCGCACGTGTATCTAGACAGTGAATTGACGTCATGTGTGGGCTTGAGAAGCCAGAATCCCAAGTTCTACTTAGGAAGCTTTGGGAGTTCGAAACCCGTGTTTTGAGTAAACTATTTATGTTTAGACCCGGCCCTGCGGTTGAGCAGTCGTAGCCGGTAGTCATCCACGTAAGTCGATTCGCTAAAAGAGCGAAGATGTTATTATATTTTATAAGAGTATTTTCTCCTCCCAGCGCGTGAGTATCTAGTCGCGAAAGGCTATCGACCTTTTCGGAAATGGATTCACGTCTGGACTTATATCATTGGAATTAGATCTAAACTTAATACCAAAAGGGATCATTCAAAATTAACGTGGATTGTCGATATATATATATATTATTGTATTGGAATAGCCGTCGTAGGAATCCGGCTGATTACAGAGGTGACTCAAAGATTTATGCTTGTATAACTTTTCATGTCAAGGAGGTCTACAGTAAATAACTGTTCAGACGTTCTGCTATCGTTTGATTTATGAACCCTAATTTGTATAAGGACATTATCAATGTTGGAATCTTAGATGCCACGTAGCATAATGGGTATTCCATATCCTTAGCCAAGGTCAACGGTCACCGTCCTTGGAAGTTAACTACTTCATTATCATGTACTTGCTGAATGGAAGTCAACATGCTATGCCATAAGTTAATGAAATAAGTTTACTACGGAATGACCAGAAAGAATGTCTTTGAAAATATATTAACTGTCACGATAACCATTGTTAACTGTGATGCGTCAAGGATCTATGTCTCGTCTCGTCAATCGTACCATGTAAATAAACTGAATGGATTTTTACATCAAGGAGTTGACTATTTCAGTCTTGACATTCGTTAACTTACCCAGTTGAAACTCCTTTGATCGGTTGTCTTATTACTTCATCAAATAAGAATCGCGTAATCAGCACAGCTTAGTAGCCTACCAGACCCACCATCAAAAGAACCCGATACAACTATAGAAGGTGACACAGCAGACAGACAAGAAAGACACTCAACATAAACTCATATGGTCGCGCGAGAGAAATGCAAGAATAAATACTGATATAAAAAGTGACAACAATAAAAACTGTGTATTCTTCATATTTTGATCCTCCTCCAAATCCGTCTACTACAACAAAAATAAATCAACGCACACTCTTGAAAATATATACATGTATAAATGAACACGAAATACTATTGAAATAAAAATAGAATATATTTAATGAACCAACAGAAGTAACAAAATAAAATAACTATAGAACTAAAAGAAACAATAATCAAAACAGAGAAGCAATAAATATAATAAAATCAACGCAACACAAAATCAACGTGCACAGGAAGATCTAAATCAGGACAAGTAAATAAATTAAGGGGCTACTGTAAAACTGGTAAGGAATATAAGTATATAAACCAATAAAACGGTATTGAATCAGTTCTACAAATAACGGTTCACATGAAACAAGGGATGTTTCGGGTTTTACCCTTCATCAGCCACAAACAGGTGACAAAGACAAGAATTACATATAGGTACTACAAAAACATACGATGATGCCGAAGATGCTGTGAAAGAAAGCCGTAGTATTCCGTCACAGAAATCGCAAGGGAGTGACGCATGATAAATTTTCCTTTCGGAAAAGTGAGAGCCATTATCATTAGAGAGTCTTTCACGTGCGAATTCAGAAACCTGATTTATGCTATCATCTGCAAGAGGTGTGGCATTACCTATATTGGTGAAACTGGCAGGCGTTTGGCAGACAGGTTTCGTGAGCACTTGAATGACATCTATCATGGCAAACATTTACCGGTGGCCCTTCATTTCAATAGGCCTGACCATTCAGGTAATTCTGATATTCATGTTACTGCCCTCTTTTCATGTGTCGGTGATGACAAGACTCGCTTTTTGTTGGAGAATCGTCTTATTTATCAAATGGGCGTTTTAGCTCCTGATGGCTTAAATATCCAACATCATTTTGCATAAATTCTGGTAGCTTTTCTCTTTTTCATTCTTTATTCGTTGTTTTTTAGATCTATCTTCTTATGTTTTTATTTTGGTTTGTTTCGTATCCTTTTATATCTTTTGTTTTGTCGCTATCATACGTCACTCCCTTGCGATTTCTGTGACGGAATACTACGGCTTTCTTTCTGTAGCGGAAGGTTTTATATAGCTGAGATGATAGTGCTAGAGTAGAAATAGTATTCTCTCCTGAATGTGTGAGGTCCCAGTGACAGAGAAGTACACTGGTATCACTCGATAGTCACGGCTGTGAAAGTATCTGGACTGAAAATATTCAAAGAACAGTCAGACCTTACTGCGCCACCTTCGCTATGTGACCACCTGTGATATTAATAAAAATTCAACCAAACTCAGTATCAACTATATTGAATGAATAAAGCTGGTGAATACAATTTATATCCTCTTTATTTACATCTATCTAATTGTGGTGATTGTGTGTGACTGTTGATACAAAATTTATATTTATACAAAAACCAAATTGGCGAAATCAATTACAGTTTTTACAAGTTAAACTAAAATGTCATTTCTTTAGACTCTTCCAATTGGTTGGGTAATAGACTTCTTCACTGTCTTATTCACTTTATAACTTTCACTAGTTTATCACGCAAATTGTCATCATAAAACTCTGCTTGACAGTTATCACTTCTTGGGTGCACGATTGTCACAAATATCACTCATCTGTTATGATAATCAGTGTTCATATGAGATGTACAGCTTCAGTAGGTCGTGCTTCTACCAATCCAGACACTGCTGGGGCGATTAGCATTGATCATCGAGCACTTCTTGATCATTGACCTCTTGACTTTGGGTTGACAAGTATGAACCTGCAGATAATTGTAGGATATGTGGCTATTTGTGGATAATAATTACCACATTCCTATTGTAGGTGAGATGAATTTGTTTTCAGATGTATGCGTGAAAATGCATGATTATGGATCAGTGACAAGACATGTGTCTACTGTTGAACATTTTATAAATCAAATAATACAAAATAATATGTACACACATATATGGTATGAGGTTATAGTATCCCCCGGCCTGACACGTTAACTCTGTAAAGTGCAGTAACTTGAAGACAGATTGAATAAGCCCTGATAATGATTGTTGGTAGTCCTGAAAAGAATTGTTATTAGTCCTGAAAAGGACTGTGCTAGCCCTGATATGGACTCAGTCACGGTGGTTATATTTCGGGTTCCAATCTTCAACAATCATACCAAGTAATCAATTAATTTGCATGATACTTTCATAACATAAAGATTAAACAAATCCTGAAATAAAGTTGTAATTACTGTATTATTTTACATAGTAACTTTACATACCCTCGCAGGATCTTCAGTAAAGACTGGCTTTTGTGGAGTAACAGAACTGCCTGGCTGCAAATAACAAGATATTGGCCTTTACACATTTCTCTCTCTCCAGCCGTTGTCCTTCTGTCTTGCTTCGCTGTACAAGTGAATTTTAAATCATTTTCGACCGCCCTTATATTTGGTGCTTCCGGACGTACAGGAAACAAGGCTCGCAACTCCAGCAAACTTCCCAAATTAGTTGTAACTCTGAGGGGTTTGTGCTAGATGGGTTTCAAACCTTGATCTCGTGCATTGCACCTTTCCCAGTTCAAGCCTTTGGAGTTATATATTTCCATTCTCCGTGAGTTGACCTTTATATCCATGTTGTTTTCCTATATCGGCCATGTTAACGATTTTATCTTGAATTATAAATAGGAAAAACACAGGATTTCTCAATGCACGGACACTTATTCTTGCAAAATTCTTCACAACTACTTACTCCCTTTTGATTTCCTTGTACCTACGCATAAATGAAGATATTCCCGTCAAAACGAGACCATTCTCATCCTTGTCTGTCATTCCGTTCTCCTTCCCGATCTCTAATTCTAACCATGTTTCGGACGATTTATTCTTCCTTATACAATCGCCGAAGTCGTTCTATCTGTCCGTGGGAAACCCCTTTTCTGATTGGCTGCCCTAGATACACAAGAAAATACCCCTGCATCCCTTGGTTCGGCTAGTACACTTGCGTCCCACTTTCCAGTCTTCATACATTTAACTAGGCAATTGCGTAACATTCGACACTTTCACAGCATCTTCGGATCGAGCTCAGTGAACTTTTACTTGTTCCTAAGTTTTGTTAATTCTCTTTTTTTCATTTCGTTGATTATTTACTTTCTTGTTTCGGTATTTCTTTTAGATTTTACGATTTTCTTGTATTATTATTGTTCTTTTTTCGCTCATCACTGTTGTTGTTTACTTTTTCCATCTGCTTGTATCGCCCATTTGGTGTATATTTCTCATCATCGTATGTTTTTGTAGTACCTATATGTAATTCTTGTCTTTGTCACCTGTTTGTAACTGACGAAGGGTAAAACCCGAAACGTCCCTTGTTTCGTGTGAGCCGTTATTTGTAGAACTGATTCAATACCGTTTTATTGGTTTATATACTTATATTCAAATCAGGACACAGAACTAACAGAAACAAGAAAACAACAAAATCAAACGCATTTACATCCAGGTCACACACAGAATGATGTTTACTACCAGCTCAACAGAAGAGAACAAGTGGTAATTTTCAGATTCCGCACTGGCCACAACAGATTGAGATACCATCTATTCAACAAGCTAAAGATAGGAACTACCGATCAGTGTAACTGTAGCACTGATAAAATGACTGCTGAACATCTGCTTCAAAGTTGCCCCTAATATGCGGTACATAGAAAGCGCATATGGCCGACGCCAGCTCCTTTCGTGGAAAAGCTTTGCGGGGATTCAAATAGCCTCAAACTGACTACTGCTTTCTTTGAGAACATTCACGTGGACGTCTGAGAGTGTACGAAGAAGAAGAAGAAGAAATGCACTTACAGGATCAAATTTAAAAACAAAGCCAACAATTACAAAATTAAATTGAGAACATGAGACACTGACCTGATTTGTGAAAAATGGGGTTTCCCTGGGCTTCTCGCTATACCTCTCATACTGGTCCAGACTGTCTTGTAGTTTCAGGGTAAGTGTGTCATAGTTCCCCCTGACCACTTCTAGTACCTGTTTTAGAGATGAGGGGTTATCTTTTTACTTCCTACATTGTCAACTACCAATTTATGCTGTGGATTTAATCATGACACTAATTCAATACTTGGCTCGCTCCGCTAGGAGATGACCACACCATGAAATGGTTGACACAGAAAGATAACACTTTCTACAGGAATTCCCTTTTTAATAGAACACTGCACACAGTATAGCCACACACAGCTGAAAACAGTATGGA
Organism: Oreohelix idahoensis; assembly: GCA_024509875.1. NCBI lineage: Eukaryota > Metazoa > Mollusca > Gastropoda > Stylommatophora > Oreohelicidae > Oreohelix > Oreohelix idahoensis. The sequence goes on from JAMPIV010013302.1 coordinate 19,365, forward strand.
ATACATATAACACTGCCCGAGAAACTTCTCGAATTAATATATCAAATTAATCTCACACATGACAGTATAACAGTACTATACAAACTCTGTACTGAAAATCGCTCACTATGGCAAACCAAAACTACACCAATGGAAAACTCAATCCACTGGCAAATTATACCCGATGGCCTGACAATAATATCACTGGACACTAAACCACTCCAGAATTATAATTATGTCCAACAAAATAAACCACTATAGCAAACTCTCGGCCATAATCCATACTCAATGAAAAGGGAAACCAAAACACGTCCGTATCGGACAAGCCAGAAAACTCTCTCTCTCTTTCCCGCTTAATCTATCTTTGACTTCCGTCCTCTTCACGTGACTCAGACGTTTCTTAAAAAGTTATCAGGGTTGCCAAAACTCGCTCATAACGATGTCACCAACCTAGTTTTTCTGGCACTAGAAAATACGCCGTGACATCCATTCCCCCCCCCCCCCCCCTAAGATAGAAAACGTAGTTTTCTTCCCTCGGAGGAGTCCTCGCCCGACCCCGTATGGAGATGGGACGAATCTATGCCATGACAGCACCTCCTCATCTGCCTAGAGAGTGCCATAGTTGTCCAAAACCATTGTCGTTCATGCCTTCTCAACCTATCCACCAAACACAATACGAGCATGAAATAAGCCACCCCAGGTACTGGTAGTCGTGAAAAATAACAACGACTGTCCACACCTGGTCTAACAAATACCCTACATCGAACATTCATAGTTATTCTTATCTAGGCATCCAACCCAATAACTAATCTCCTAGCATAGACAATCATTTGTACATGCTATAAATATACATTATATTCGATTCTAGTGCAGATTGCCTTTATGGCATCAAAATACGTACATTGCAAAGCATAACATGGTGCAGCATAAACATGCATTGCAAAGCATCACATGATCTTTTACAAGTTTACAACATACCTCTAATACTAGCACATGTAAATTAGTCCCATCAGACTCCTCAATACCTTATCAAGTTGTACAGGAGACTTATATGTCTCACCATAGAACTGGTGGCGGGGGTCATACTCTAAAGTTCGGTTCGTGTTAACCGAAACACCCTACTGAACGCTAGCCCGCTACCTATCCCTTGCTATTGCTGGACTATCAACAGGTGGTTGTGAAGCAACGACATATGCTTCCACCTTACTGCATCCCTCGCCCCCCCCCCCCCCCCCCATTCGCGAAAGTCACACGTGCAACTTTGGTGTTGTCGCGCAATGACACTACCTCTACGAACTTCACTGGCGCGACTTCATTAAACACTCGTCTGAGTGTGCACCAACTAGCACTCAGGGGAACACTGCGCACCCAAACTGTGCGATCGCCAGGTATCGGACCCTTGTATATACTCCTACTGCTCCCAATCATGTCACTTGGTACTTGCAGCGAACCACGTCTGCGATGTACCTTCTTGTCAGGTGGTGCTACGTCGACCACCTGATAATCCGTCTCGGGCCTTTGGTGTTGCGGAGGCTCTGCTCCAACCACCCCCACGGCACTATGCACTCCCCGTACATTGCGACGATTAAATCGGCAATTGGATCCTCGAGGACGAACGCGTTCACTCTACCCAAGAGGAACGGAGTGTTCACATTAATACTCGCCTGGGGGTAAGACTCAACTTTGCCCTCAAACGTGGTGCACTTTATAGTTTTGCCTGTAAGGCATGAGTCGTCGATACACGACCGACGCACCCCAATTGTGGTGCATCCAGTGTCCCTCAACACCCAGACTGGTCTATTCTCCACCTTGCCTTTGTGGAGAATCACCTTGCCAGTCTCATGGACTGCCGACAGACATGGTGCTGCATGCCCGCATTGAAGCACTAACCTCTCGTTCGCGTAGAACAGAGGGTGACACCCCGCACAGTCCTCACTGTTGACTGTGTCCAATACAACTGTGGAATTCGCGTGTTCAATCGGGGTCGGGCACCTGTCAGCGCAATGGTTATTGCCACCACAATTGGAACACAGGCGCTCTTTCTTCTTCTTCTCGCGTTTACTCTTGCTGGAGCTTTTCAATGACAAAGACCATGCATCGGAGTCGGAAGATCGACTCTCTGAGGAACCACTCCTCTGCTTGGGATCTTTTGCTTTGTACCAAAACCGGTCTTCGTCCCGATAATCCTCAAAGTGTATCTGCTTTCGTGTTTGGCGCTCCCCTCCGTTGCTATCACTTTTAACTTGTCGGTTATGCCAGTTCGACCGGCTATTCCGATGGGATCGGAAATCACCGTAATTCCCTCTGCGTGGTTGATAGGGACTGGAGGACCCAACGTCATGCTGCTTTTGGCACCTGTTTGTATCGCCTGACTGATGTTGCCATGGTTGTCTCTGAACCTTGCCTACGCCAGCAATTAAGGCGTCAGACAGCTCAGAACGATGGATGGGTTTGCCCGGATGGGCAAGGACATAATGGTACCTCAATTGGGCCATAGAATCGATGTCTTTTGGCTGGCGCTCTTGGAGAAATGCCACCAACTCAGTGGAACATGAGGACAGAACTTTGTCCCGTAGCATCAAATCTCGCAAGCCATTATAGTCCTTGTTTATCCCTTCCATCTCAATCCATCTATTGAAAAGAAGTTTTATCTTCGAGGTAACGTCCTCGAAGTCTTGGTCCGCACTTGGCATTGCGTTTCTAAAACGCATCCGGTACCCGTCAGCAGTCAGATGGAACTTCCGGAGCAACCTTTCCTTTATTTGTCATAATCGGCCCTTTCTTCTAGCGGGAGGCTGTAGAAAGTCTCCATCACCGGCCCCACTAGCCATGTGGATAACAGAGATGGCCATTTATCTCTGTCAGCCCTCCAGGACACGCATTCGCTCTCGAACCTCTCAAGGAAAAAATCTAAACTGTCGATTTTCTCATCAAAATTCGGCAGACACAGCCTAAAGGGACGATGGGACTCCCCAGGAGTCGAGTTCTGACCACTCACACCCACTTCCAATTTCTTCAATTGTATTTCCTTATCCATCCTCATTTTCTCTAATTCTAACTCTCTATCCATCTTCCTTTCCTCCAATTCTCTCTTTTCTTGTAATTCTCGTTCTAACTTCTTTTCTTGAAATTCTCTATCTTCTCTCATCTTCATTTCCTGTAATTCTCGTTCCAGCTTCTTTTCCTCAAATTCTCTATCTTCTTCTGTTTCTCAGTCTTTTCCTTCTCCAAAGCTTTTTGATTTTCAACTGAATAAAATTTGGCTTCAGCAAAATCCATCAGTTCTTTCTGGGTGTACCCACATTCCTTGCCTATCTGAATGAAAGCCTGTAGGTCCATGGTGTACACTCAGAATACTCACTATTATCTCTTGCTATAGATTTTTATTATGCAACTACTCAATCATATGTACTGTAAATACTTCACTTATATCACCAGATAACTCTCTGCCTAGAAAGTATTCAGTAATGATCGTAAATATTGATATCACTTCTCAAATTTACACATATATATGCATGTAAGTAAATACCACATCACCTCTCACTGTATATACATACTCCACTTTACCTCTTATTGAATACTTATCGTCTTACTTTGCCACTTGGTTACTGTCTCATTACCCTGTAGATTTGGTCCTTCCGACCACTTATTCTCTGTGATACGCTCAAAGACCCTTTAGTCGACAGTTGTATAACAACAGCTGATGATACTTCCTTGTGCTATGACACCACTATACCAAATTGACAATAAATCAGCTTTTACACCAAAGTCTGATACTAGCACCCACACTGGTGCTATACTCAGATACTAATTCAATTATTACTAATCTGTCTTACATAAGTGTTTACACTGGCAAAATGAACACTACACAGATGAAAAGACACACACCAAACACTACGAAAAAATCCCAGTCACGAGGAATAAGATGATAGACAAAGTTGAGCAGAGGTAGATTAATATATACAATTTGTGACTGCACACAAACGAAAACAAGGGATATCTGTAAACGTATTTACAAGATAGCAAGATGGAATGATAGAACACACCACTTAAACATGACAAAAGAATACTGAATGTGCAAGATAATGTCAATACAAACTACACCAATACACCTAACACCACCAGGGCTTGGAATGTTAAGTAGGACAGTCACAGGAAAACCGTCTGCCTTACTCCACCACTAAACATACACAGCCACCCCTAGAAAGAAATCAGTCTAATTCAATCTTTTCCCACAAGTAGGAACAAAATGAATTAAACTCGCCACCCGTCCACCCTTAGACACACAAATATAACATTAAATACTGTGGACTAAACAACAACTACATACAACGATGAATTACTGAGAGCTATCTCCCTCACTAGCCACTATCAGATAACTCCAGTCAAAAGAAACTAAATAACATATACCCAATAAAAACAGAATAACATATCAATGCTTTACTCTGTAAATAATACCAATGACCCAAAGTAATATGAAATAGAGTGAAAGATCCCACCTAACTAACTAACACCGTATAAACATCCAGACTAAGTTCTGCAAAGAAAGTAGGGAAAAAGAACAGAACAAAAGGAAAGAAAAACACCACCAAATCACTAAGCAAGCTTCACGAAGCAGATAAAGAAACAGAACTATCCTCCTACTCTAAAAGATCAGACTGTACGATAAATAGTATCAGATTGATAGACAGAAAAGAAAATTTAGAATTTAGAGGAAAAACAAGAAACATCAATATAGCACATCATACAAAAATTACAAACAAAAACTTAACTGACGCTCCAGCGATGCTTGATCACATAACTCCTCAGCCTCGATGATGAAAATGTATACAGAACAAACGTCACTCACACTTGTAACATCCAACCGCAAAATATAGATCCAGGAAATCAGACTTCTCCGTAAATCTGTGTGCCAGCTAATAACATTAGTGTCCTTTGGCACGGTACAGTACCCCCTTTCAAGGCGACTACACTGTTCTAAACGGTGCTAACACAGCACTGTCCACAATAGGATAATAATACGATTATGTCCAATATCCCGCCTGAATATTTCCACGAATGTTCAGCTACTCGACCAGTATACTCGTCAGATAACCAGACTTTTCCGTAAGCCTGGGTGCCAGATAATACAAATAAGTCCTTTGGCACACTACTGCAGCAAATATCCGGAGTCATACACCTACAGCGCAGGTTCACAGCAAAACATGGACACCTTCCATCACAGTCTATTGCACAGGAACACACGCAGGAAGGTAGCAGCAAGAGTTCAGCTGAATAGCTACTTCATGTGGCGGGAACAGGACAACTCGCCTACAGCCAAAACACCCTAACACACTCGTAGACCTATGTAAACTTAAAAGTTCACAAAGGTACTCCACAACAACTCCTAACCCTTCTAAGGTAACACTCAAAGTCACAATGTATCAATCAGGATAGCGCAACAACCGAAGTCGTCTCCCAGCCCTGTTGAACATGTAACTTTACTCTGCAGGGAGCTCCGAATGTTACCAAGAAATCGTGAAGACTACCTTGCTATATATCTATTGAAAGCCTGACATCACTGCACCTCTATTTCAACACTTGACATATATTCTAACAATACCAGCCACACTAGCATCGAAATTACCTTGCACCACAGTGTCAAACACCATAACAATGTCCAAATATTTCCTGAACTAACACCAGACTGACAACACCCTTACACTGTGACCTGGAAAAAAAAAAAAAAAAAACTGGGTTATATACCGCGACGCGTCACACTTGACCGACCACAGTTCACAGCTACTGACTGACAAACACACTGACCTGAAGCTGGACAATCAAAAATACTCACTTTCGTGACTTCATACAAATGAAGGCGCCAACACATTGTGACTACAACCTTCTAACACTCTTTGTGCATCCTAAGCTCTGGCTTTATAATGAACATTTAGGCCCCATGGCCTTTTAAAGAATAGGACGAACCACCCAGATGTCAACTGGGAATTTAATACTACTCGTATAAAATACCGGCCCCACGGCCTTTAGGCTCACCAAAAAAAGCCGGACACAGCCCTCAGATGTCAACTACCAATTTATGCTGTGGATTTAATCATGACATTAATTCAATACTTGGCTCGCTCCGCTAGGAGACGACCACACCATGAAATGGTTGACACAGAAAGATAAAACTTTCTACAGGGATTCCCTTTTCAATAGAACACTGCACACAGTATAGCGACACACGGCTGAAAACAGTATGGAATACATATAACACTACCTGAGAAACTTCTCGAATTAATATATCAAATTAATCTCACACATGACAGTATAACAGTACTATACAAACTCTGTACTGAAAATCGCTCATTATGGCGAACCAAAACTACACCAATGGAAAACTCAATCCACTGGCAAATTATACCCGATGGCCTGACAATAATATCACTGGACCCTAAACTACTTCAGAATTATAATTATGTCCAACAGAATAAACCACTATAGCAAACTCTCGGCCATAATCCATACTCAATGAAAAGGGAAACCAAAACACGTCCATATCGGACAAGCCAGAAAACTCTCTCTCTCTTTCCCGCTTAATCTATCTTCGACTTCCGTCCTCTTCACGTGACTCAGTCGTTTCTTAAAAAGTTATCAGGGTTGCCAAAACTCGCTGATAAAGATGTCACCAACCTAGTTTTTCTGCCACTAGAAAATACGCCATGACATACATGCTACGTGATTTTCTCGGATATGGCTAACTTTTTACTAATTATATGCTGTGCGACTTGCTCAGATAAAGCTCTTACCTTTTTGCTTACTAAATTGCTGTGTGATATTCTCTATTAAACTGCATGCTCTGAATACTGTATTAAATTATTATTGTGGTATTTTTTTTTTTTTTACCTTTGCTGTTAACATGTGCTGTTTGCTAGTGTTCAGTCTTGTGTTTGCAAAGCAAATTACATCATCCATGCAATAGACTATGTGTAAGAAACTGCTTCACTTTAACCGTACCAGACATTTTCACCTGAGAGTTACCTCCCCCAATGCCAGTATACCCATAAAATTTCAGGACATTATCAGTAATAGGCTTACTTATAAACTAGCACCAGTATTCCGCCTTACTATGCCAGTTAAGCCCGCAGGTGGACATACATGCCAATTAGTATGGGTTACCCGTATTCTGTACAGCTATTCATAATTTCTGTACAGGTTTTTTGCCTAATTATTAACCCTTTACAGTTTCATGTGCTCAAAACTGCCAGCGTGCAAAATCTAAAATTCTGTCCAAAGCGCATGAAAATAAACACTGTTATCTGTCGTTGCCATATAGCAATAAAATTTCGGTATTTAGTAAGACTATAAATAGATTTCTGGTACATTGTAAAAGCAGGCTGACCCCCCTTTTTTCCACATAAACATACACAAAGACCGACAGGCAGAGTATTTACCTAATGCAGTGGCGTAACATTCATAAATCTGTAGTCCCCATCAAGGCCAGCTCCTTGACGTGGAGATGGGGCTCAAGTACAGCCATCAGCGGCTGAAAAACCAAGACTGGCCAGGCCCTCCTAGACTCGAGCAAGACCACAGTCTGCCCTAGCAAGTCAAGGTGCTGAAGACGGAGGCAACCAGCCAAGAGGCGCACCACAGCAATCAGGATGCCACGCACATGCGCTATGGGAAGTATGCCTATATCTGCAAAACGTTATGGCACTCGCCCTGTGACGGACACCCAGGCAGGCGCAGTGCCGGGCCCTCTGCCTCGGAAGGGCCCAACCCCTACTACTGGGGGTCCTTCTCAATTGCCCCGTGGAGCCAGGAGGCATGAGAATAGAGCTACTGGCCAAGCAAAGAAAAGACCATTTAAAATAATGCACTGGAATGCTGAAGGCGTCAATAGTAAAAAAGACGGCTACAGGAAAAAATTAGAGCTCGAAAATATCTTGAATGAAGAGCAAGTAAATGTATGTTGCTTGCAAGAAACCCACCTCAACAAAGACATAGCCTTCAAAATCAGAGGCTACCAGTGCTACCGATCTGACCGAATAGACAGGCGAAAAGGTGGAGTACTGACACTCGTGAGGAATAACATCAGTGCATGTCAGCTTGAAACATATATGGAGGGGGCGGAATACCAGATGCTTCATCTCAGGACAGAAAGTTCAGAATTCCACCTGCTCAACTACTACTGTCCGAGCGACCGCCCACTGGCACTACATACAATCCCAGCAAAAGAAAGACTGATTGTATGCGGAGACTTCAACAGCCACTCACAGAGCTGGGGCTATGATCACATGGACAGGAGAGGTGAGGAGCTTGAAAACTGGCATGATGACAATGGGCTTATCCTGATTAACCAGCCAATCAAATCGACCCACCAACCTTCTACTCGAGATCATGGCACACCACCTCTACACCAGACCTGGCATTCCACTCACCCAGCTTGGAGTGGAACACCACACGCATTGTAGGGAAACAACTTGGAGGCAGCGACCACCGGCCAGTCTTCCTAATTGTGGAAAATGAACTTGTCAAGGAGAGCAGCACTCTCTCTAGGTGGAACTACAAGAAGGCAGACTGGACAATGTACCAGCACCGTACTAGTATACTGGCTAGAGATCTGACTGTAGACAAAGACATCAATAAGCTAGTCGATGAATTCAGCAGATGCATATTACAGGCTGCTCGTGAAACAATACCTAGAGGGGCTCGTAAGCACTACAAACCATATTGGAATAGTGAACTAGAGCAGCTGCACAACGACGTGTAAACATCTCGAAAGCAGGCAGAGACCAGTCCATGCCAAGAACACCACAATAACTACCAGCAAGCTAAGGCCAAATTTCAAACGGCCAAGTTGCAGGCCAGGCGAAGAAGCTGGAAGGAGAAAACAGAGTCCTTGAACTTTGAAAGAGATACGAGGAAACTGTGGAAGCTGGTAAAGCAACTTAACGATGAAGGTACAGGGAGAAACTCAAGGATTGCTCTGTACAAAGATGGAAACATCCTCATGGGAAAACAGGCAGCTGATCACTTTGCAGACTCCTTTGCTAAAGACAACAACATCGAAGTTAGCCCAGAGAAGCAACAGGAGACTCGTGAGAAACAACACGCAGGACGAGATGGAACCATACCTGAAGTTATGGAGGCACCAATCACATTCAGAGAACTGGAGCTTGCAATATCCAAATTGAAAATGAGAAAGTCGCCAGGAGTTGATGGAGTGTCCAATGAAATGATTAAGAACTTGGGAACCGCAGCAAAAACAAAGCTGCTGCAGATCTTCAATATCTGTTGGAACTCAGGCAGAGTTCCACAGACCTGGAGGGAAGCAATCATGATACCACTCCTAAAACCAGGAAAAGACAGTTCCACTGCCTCCAGCTACAGACCAATCAGCCTTACAAGCTGCCTCTGCAAAACAATGGAACGTATCGTCAACCTCAGGCTACAGTGGTACCTTGAAAGTGAAAACCTTCTTGTACCACAGCAGGCGGGCTTTAGGCAGTGTTATTCCACCGAAGATCAGGCAACTTACCTTTCCCAAGAGATTGAGGATGCGTTCCAAGATAAGAAACTGGTACTAGCAGCATGGATAGATCTAAGGAAAGCATTTGACAAGGTTTGGAAAGAAGGGCTTCTGAAGAAACTGAGAAATTGTAGAGTGAATGGCAAGATGTACAAATGGGTGAAAGCATACTTGCATAACAGAAGAGCCCGAGTACAACTAGATGGCCTCAAGAGTAAGAAAATTCTACTGCGTCATGGCGTCCCTCAGGGAGGGGTTCTGTCCCCCACACTTTTCCTAGTCTACATCAACGACCTGGTTGCTGAACTACCACATGGAATGAAAGTGGCAATGTACGCTGATGACCTGGTAATATGGTGCACAGATGAGCATGCAACAGTGGCCACCAAACTGCTACAAAGAGCTATAGATGCCTTAACCTCATGGGCAAATAGATGGTGTGTCAGCATCAACACAGACAAGTGCAGCACTACGCTCTTCACCCTCTCTCCCAAACAAAAAGCTGGTGTCATCAAGATAAACGAAGAGCTCCTGAGAGAAGATAAACAACCCACCTATCTCGGAGTTACATTCGATGATAGGCTGACATGGAAGCAGCACATCAACAAGGCAGCAACAAAGGCCAGGAGGAAGCTAGCCATCCTGAGAAAACTAAGTGGAACCACATGGGGAGCCAGCGGTAAAATACTTAGTAAAGTTTACCAGCAGGGCATACGACCACACCTGGAATATGGGTCAGCTGCGTGGTGTCCAGCATCAAACACCACATTACAAGAGCTAGATAAGGTGCAAAACCAGGCGCTTAGGGTCATCACGGGGGCAATGAAATCAACGCCTATAGTGGAGATGGAGAAAATGGGGAGGATACAAGCACTGAGAGAACGCAGAGACACGAAAGTGCTAACACAGGCAGAAAAGTTCCTCTGTATGCCGAGCCATCCAATGAAGGACAGATTCCAAAACCTAACAATGGGGCGACTGAAAAGAAGCAGCTATATCCACCAGGCCAAACGATTTCGTAGACAAACCTCAGACCTGCCTGAAGTTAACAGCCCTCTAAAGTCTGTGCCAGAACAAACCCCTTGGAGAGAGGAGCATGGACTACCAGTACACATCCACACAAAAGTGAAAGGAATATTCGTGTCACGTAGGGTTTATAGTCATTTAATTTCCTACATCTTCTTCCTATTCTTTCACATAAATTCTCTCTTTTATTATCTCTGTAATTTTTTTTCCGGTGTATTTTTCATCCATTCGTTTTGCGTATATTATTTTCATATAATTCGCAAACTTTACCTGTTTTCCTTTCTCTTAAACTGAGAATCGCGCTAGGACGATATTACGTAGATGTCAGGGCGTCAGAAGGCGTGATAAGTCGGTTCGCTGAACACAGGACGTAGCAAATCGTCTACATTCTCACCGAGCGCGCGAGCTTCTTCTCGGCATTAGTCCCGGTGAGGTGTGATACTTTACATCTGCACCGGGCAGTATCCAGACATTTGGCTGGAAAATCCCAAACTGACACGGCGCTCACTTGGGCAATGGAGTCAGGCTGTCTGGGATTTGAAACTGACACGCGTACATCGTGGTCAGTAGGTGACAGTTACGACACGCGTTAAGCGGACGTAAATGTTGGGAGTAGGGGAGATAATTTCGCTTGGCGAAATAAGTTTGGGCCCTTTGTCTGATTTTAAGATATTGGCCAAGTTTGAAACTTTAATTTCATTCTCGCTCATAGACTCCACAGTAGATAGGTCGCTCGAAAAACAGAATAGCTGTTAGCGAAGATCTCAGTTTGTTTCGGCAATTTGTCGAACTTCTAGACTTCCAGAAATATTTTCAGCAATTTTATTCTTAAGTTGTGCGACTACCTGTAATTCTGTGGTTGAGGTAATTAATATGATAGATATATAGATTTTGTGAGTGTTAAAGTGTTAAATCGCTTAATTCATTTTAATCTATTTCTTTAGCGCAGAAGAGAAATAAAGTGGTAGGCTATTATATTTTCTAGGGAAGCATTCAGTGGAAAGCAGACTAATTAAAATTTCTAGCTTATAACGGCAATTGTAGCTATTTATGAATTTAATTTAACTGCTAATACTCAGTCGAGTGTATTTTTCTAAACTAACGTATAAACTCTAGAATCCAGCCTCATGAATGATGACGGAATACGCACGTGTTCCTAATTTATGAGGATTGCTGATTTTTAAATATAACTTACGTCACGGGAAGTTTTAATGATAAGCAAAGCTCTCTGCTTGCAAGTTTAAATGTAAGTTTTAACCAGTACAGATTCTGTTTATTATATTATATGTGTTATTTTTCCTCCACACAGTGAAAGTTTTGGGGTGACCCTAACTTTACCAGCACCTAGTAGTAGTTTCCATACTTGTGAAGAAATAGACAGTCCTTATTTTGAACCACGTGGGTTTTCTCAAGTAACACTGATCTGACGGTGCAAGTTAGACAGAAATACTAATATCCCTATAACGGGTTTTCAAAGACTGTAATGATAAATACTGGACCTTGGAGCCAGCACTTAATTTCTTCTAGAAACTCTATATAATTTGCTGCCTGGTGGCGTGAATATTAACAATCATTTCCCGACTAGATTATATCTTGTGGACAAATCTGTGGTGTGACTAAAGTGAATCCTATACTGAGGGAAGGCACCGACCTGACATTCATCATTTTTTTAGAAACCTACGCTATTGACACTGTGCTCTGCTAACTCCCGCGCCTGGAATAATTGTTAGGTGACTTAATCAGACATTTGAACAAATTTGCATACCCAAGTAGTCGTTCCCGGAGACTCCAAGTTAAATACGTCTTTTGGAACTGGGGACTTCTTGGCAGAAGACTGCATTTTTTGAGTCTGTGTGAAAATCTAAAATCAATGTGTTCCAAGAGGCAGCAAGCAAAGTCGTGAGTACTAGTGTGAGAAGCCATGGCGGAATGAATGAGTGTACGCTGGTTTTGAGTGATATTTTTCACTATTTTATCTTTGACACCCTGTTGCTGTCCTAATTTTTTTTTTTCAATCTGCATAATTTGTTGCTAAGGCTAGAGTTCTTGTGTTTTTGTCTTAGGTTAAATCAGATTTTTTTCAAACTCTGTGCATATAATTACGAGATAAAACAAAGACAACTCTTAGACTCAAACCCTATGTATCTGTGACTCGGGCGCCATCATCTGTTCTCTTAACGGGGCCGGGCTAAACCTAGAGTTAACACTATAACGGGGCTATCATCCTTGCAACATTTCCTTGATTTTTTTTGACTATGTGTATATGTATTTTCCTTGATGTACTTTCTTTGATGTTGTGAGCCGATTTTTTCCTGATATTAAAATCGCTCTTGAACTAAATAATCGTGTTTGGTCAGCTCGTTCTAGATAATATATATATCATTGTTATAGTTTTCCCACGTCTGTGTGTTTACCTGTCGTCACGTGTATGTGCGTGCCTGTGAGTGATAGAAATATACGTAATATGTATATTGGTGTAGTCTGTCTGACGCTGTAACAACTGTTGTAGAAGATAGGTGAGAGAGAGAAGAATTCTTTTCGCTTTCAGAGACAGCCACTATATCAAAATCTATCATCTCACGTGTGTGGAAATTCTATTACCTTTCACTAACTCTCACTGAGTCTATCACCTATTCAAACCTATTCAGAAGGGACCAAACCTAGTCTTAATTATCCTATCGGAAATCTACGACAAATGGGGTCTCGTCCGGGATTTTTGAACTTAGAATAGGAAGACGAGTACGACAAATGAGGGCTCGTTTCCGGTCTTTGAACTTAGAATAGGAAGACGAGTACGACAAACGTGGACTCGTCTATCTGGATTTTGTATTTAAGATTCTTATTCCGTAATAGAGTAAGAGTGTGATGTCTTGTGAGTTGTGTATCTTTTAAAAAAAATTACCCCCTAGACTAGCGATCTGTTTACGGGCGTGCTGACCACACAAACTAATAAGTTTTTTTTCCACAGCATCTTTGAATAATATACATTTTGGTTACAGGTTGATTTTGTCGGGATATATGTTAACTGCTGATTGTAATACTAAATGCTGGTAAAGTGGTGAGTGTATAACATTCACTGGGTACTGAGGCAGAACGGCGTTTGAACTAAGTTAAGGAGTGTGTTTCGGACTTTTTGTCCAGATTAATTCCCTCCCTTACCCGATCTGACTTCAGGGGCGAACTTATAGTGGATTTTTAAAAATTAAGGGATTATTTTTCTCTTTAATTTTTGCAATATTCTTTTGCTTTTCCACTGTAGCAACTTATTTTTCAGTTGTAATCTTAACTACCATTTATTTGGCGTAGTCGTGTTTTGCATTGAGTGCTTTATTGCCGATAATAGCAGCGATAGTTAGATTTTATTTTGGAGGAGGTATCCCAGGGTTAAGGATATCATCTTTTGAATAATTTGGTAATTTTTTTTCTCGTAAGTGGTAGGAACCAGGTTATTCTTTTTCCTATTTTATATCTCCACGTGTCTCAGTCACTGACATAATATGGCCGAGAGGGCAAAGCTTAGACAACTTCTCAGGGACGAAGCGAGAGAGGAGGGACTGGAAGGAGAGGAAGCGAAAGCTTTTGTCAGAGACGAACTGGAGAGATATGATGCGGAGAGGAAAGCAGCTGAAGCTTTACAGCAGAAGAAGATGGATGAGGAAATGGAAATTCGCAGGATGCAGCATGAGGAAAGAGAGAAGGAGAGACAACAGGAGAAGGAGAGGGAGGAGAGACAGCATGAGGAAAAAGAGAAGGAGAGACAGCATGAGAAGGAGAGAGAAGAGAGACAGCATGAGTTGGCTCTTAAAACTCTAGAATTCCAAAGTCGTGGTGCTGCCTCTACCTCCAGCAATGGAGAGTCTTCTCCTCATTCTTCCTTAACTGACCCTGCTAACACTCAATCTCTTCAACTAAATGCTATGTCTTTCACTCTTGAATCTTTTCCTTGTCCAAATGAGAAGATTGACACATGGTTAGAAAAATTTGAGAAAATTGCAACTCTGTACGGGTTAGAGAGGTCGCGTTGGAATATGAAACTTTCCCAGGCCCTAAAAGGTTCTGCTTATGATGTTTATTCTAAGCTGGAAAGTAGCCAACAAGACGACTACGATGTGTTGAAGAAAGCGTTACTGGAGCGCTTTGAAATGAACGCTCGCAAGTTTTTGCAACTGTTTCGCAACAGCCGGAAAGAGAATTCTGAAACTTTTCACCAGTTCTCATCTCGTCTTAAGGGATATCTAACAAAGTGCCTTGAGCTTTCGCAGCTCCCCTCTACCTATGAAGGTCTTGAGGAACTTGTTCTAACTGAACAAATAAAGAACACTTTGTCTGCTGATACCCGGAGATTTCTCGCTGAGCAGGGGGCAGAAAAACTTGAAGACATTTTGGAAAAGTCTGAGCGTTATCACAATGCGCTGGCTGAACTACCGGCCACAAAGCGGAAACCGACAGAGGAGCATTTTCGAAAACATAACCTAGAGCAATCTTCTCAGGCTTCTAACCAAAATAACCACAGAGAAACTGGACCTCAAAACCCCCCTCCTGAAAAATCCAAGTTCTACAAGAACAAGTACCCCAACCACCCCAAACAGTCTGATCAACCCGACCGCCCTACATGGCAGCGTAGCCAGAAAGGACAAGGTGGCAAAGGGAGAACCCCTGAGCACGGGACATATGATCAGACCGAGCACACCGAGCCGAAACGCATCGGATGCTTATTGACAGTCTCGCAAGGCGGAATTATTGACAGTGATTCCCAACCTGTTGGGGATAGACCCTCAACGCGAGGTACTGTTACTTTGAACGGTTCTCAAACTTCTTGCTTATTTGACACGGGGCTTTCTTATGATTGCATTGTTGCCAGAAACCTGGTTAAACCCGGTCAAGAGACAGGAGAGACCGTCAAACTTTGTGGAGTTCGTAAGAGTGATGCACCTACAGCGCTTCCCATCGCATTGGTGGAGATACACTCTGACTTTGTCAGAGGTGTGATCAAAGCGGCTGTTATGGATGATCCCATCTACCCAGTCATACTTGGCGGGAGATACGTGTGTATTGGGAAACCGGAAGAGCCGATTGTGGCAGCAGTAACTACAAGAGGGCAAACCAAGAAGGAACGGGAGCCTGCGCCTAATTTGTTACCTATGGAACTTAAAGAAGCGCAATACAAGGACCCTACTTTGGCACCCTGCTTTAGGAAACTGCCCATGGCTAAGGAACCCAAACAGCACGGGGACATTTTTTCTGAGGATGGCGTACTTTATCGGAGAACGGGCAAGCCTGACCAAGGTTACAACCAGCTCCTAGTACCGAAACAGTACAGAAGCCAAATCCTAGAAATGGGGCACTCTCTTCCCTTTAGCGGACATATGGGACAGAACGCCACAAACCAACGTATAACCACTCATTATTGGTGGCCAGGAGTAAATACTGATATTATCAGATATGTCAAATCCTGTGCCCAGTGCCAACGTGTGCCACCCAAGCAACGGGCACCCCCAGTCCACATGGGTGAAATGCCAATAATGGGAACACCATTCGAACGGGTTGTGATCGACATTTTAGGGCCTTTCGAAAGGACTAAAAGAAGGAACAGGTTCATCCTGACCTTAGTTGATACATGCACTTTATGGGCAGAAGCTATCCCGCTAACATGCGCAGATGCCAAGCATGTCGCAGAAGCCCTCGTGCAGATTTTCACTCGGTTGGGATTCCCTCAGCAAGTGTTGACGGATAATGGATCTCCATACCGAAACCTGTTGATGGATGAGATCGTTAAGATCTTGAGGACCCAGCACATCCACACTAAGCCATATACTCCGGCCGGAAATGGGCTCGTGGAACGTGCTAATGGAAACCTCACCATGATGCTAAGTAAGCTGGCACAAGTGAAACCTGAAGATTGGGATCTCTGTATTCCTGCAGCATTATTTGGCTACAGAGAATCTCCTCATACTTCCACAGGATTTCCGCCAGCTACACTCTTATTCGGCAGACCCATTAAGGGCCCGCTTGAAGCCTTACTTCAGTCTCTGACAGACGAGAAGGCTGATGAGACAGTTGTCTCAGCAAGTAAATATGTGTCGGTTTTAAAGGAAAGGTTGAAACTAGGGTGGGACCTAGCAACGACTAACTTTAAGCGAGCTCGCACAAAGCACGCTAACCGATACAGGAAAGTCGCGGAAGAGAGAGAACTGGAAGCAGGAGAGAAAGTTTTGGTGTTGCTCCCTACCGAGAACAACCAACTGAAGATCGGATGGCAAGGGCCGTTTACCGTCCTGAAAAAGATTTCTAAGGCTAACTACCAGATCTCTATTGAAGGAAAGGAGAAGGTTTTCCATTTAAATCTCTTAAAGAGATACTTGGAAAAACCAGTGCCAACCTCCGACCATCTCCTGACGATCGCCAAAACTGACGAAGATGATGATAGTGGCAGGGATATTCCACCGCTATCACAGGAAATCTTTCAAAAATGTCAGAAGCGGCGACGCTCTTTCAAGCGCGCATGGGAGACATTCCAGGGGAAGGAAACTTTGAGGAGTGGACTTGAGTAGGAATTGGACAGAGATGGAGGGGGAAGAGGAGAGGGAAGAAGACAGACACCCCGAAGCTACGGTTATAGGAAATTAAACTCCATAACGTAGACATGGAGTGCTTCCATATCTTAAAGGGGGGAGGCTCTGTCACGTAGGGTTTATATTCATTTAATTTCCTACATCTTCTTCCTATTCTTTCACATAAATTCTCTTTTATTATCTCTGTATTTTTTTTCCTGTGTATTTTTCATCCATTCGTTTTGCGAATATTATTTTCATATAATTCGCAAACTTTACCTGTTTTCCTTTCTCTTAAACTGAGAATCGCGCTAGGACGATATTACGTAGATGTCAGGGCGTCAGAAGGCGTGATAAGTCGGTTCGCTGAACACAGGACGTAGCAAATCGTCTACATTCTCACCGAGCGCGCGAGCTTCTTCTCGGCATTAGTCCCGGTGAGGTGTGATACTTTACATCTGCACCGGTCAGTATCCAGACATTTGGCTGGAAAATCCCAAACTGACACGGCGCTCACTTGGGCAATGGAGTCAGGCTGTCTGGGATTTGAAACTGACACGCGTACATCGTGGTCAGTAGGTGACAGTTACGACACGCGTTAAGCGGACGTAAATGTTGGGAGTAGGGGAGATAATTTCGCTTGGCGAAATAAGTTTGGGCCCTTTGTCTGATTTTAAGATATTGGCCAAGTTTGAAACTTTAATTTCATTCTCGCTCATAGACTCCACAGTAGATAGGTCGCTCGAAAAACAGAATAGCTGTTAGCGAAGATCTCAGTTTGTTTCGGCAATTTGTCGAACTTCTAGACTTCCAGAAATATTTTCAGCATTTTTATTCTTAAGTTGTGCGACTACCTGTAATTCTGTGGTTGAGGTAATTAATATGATAGATATATAGATTGTGTGAGTGTTAAAGTGTTAAATCGCTTAATTCATTTTAATCTATTTTTTTAGCGCAGTAGAGAAATAAAGTGGTAGGCTATTATATTTTCTAGGGAAGCATTCAGTGGAAAGCAGAATATAATTAAAATTTCTAGCTTATAACGGCAATTGTAGCTATTTATGAATTTAATTTAACTGCTAATACTCAGTCGAGTGTATTTTTCTAAACTAACGTATAAACTCTAGAATCCAGCCTCATGAATGATGACGGGATACGCACGTGTTCCTAATTTATGAGGATTGCTGATTTTTAAATATAACTTACGTCACGGGAAGTTTAAATGATAAGCAAAGCTCTCTGCTTGCAAGTTTAAATGTAAGTTTTAACCAGTACAGATTCTGTTTATTATATTATATGTGTTATTTTTCCTCCACACAGTGAAAGTTTTGGGGTGACCCTAACTTTACCAGCACCTAGTAGTAGTTTCCATACTTGTGAAGAAATAGACAGTCCTTATTTTGAACCACGTGGGTTTTCTCAAGTAACACTGATCTGACGGTGCAAGTTAGACAGAAATACTAATATCCCTATAACGGGTTTTCAAAGACTGTAATGATAAATACTGGACCTTGGAGCCAGCACTTAATTTCTTCTAGAAACTCTATATAATTTGCTGCCTGGTGGCGTGAATATTAACAATCATTTCCCGACTAGATTATATCTTGTGGACAAATCTGTGGTGTGACTAAAGTGAATCCTATACTGAGGGAAGGCACCGACCTGACATTCATCATTTTTTTAGAAACCTACGCTATTGACACTGTGCTCTGCTAACTCCCGCGCCTGGAATAATTGTTAGGTGACTTAATCAGACATTTGAACAAATTTGCATACCCAAGTAGTCGTTCCCGGAGACTCCAAGTTAAATACGTCTTTTGGAACTGGGGACTTCTTGGCAGAAGACTGCATTTTTTGAGTCTGTGTGAAAATCTAAAATCAATGTGTTCCAAGAGGCAGCAAGCAAAGTCGTGAGTACTAGTGTGAGAAGCCATGGCGGAATGAATGAGTGTACGCTGGTTTGAGTGATATTTTTCACTATTTTATCTTTGACACCCTGTTGCTGTCCTAATTTTTTTTTTCAATCTGCATAATTTGTTGCTAAGGCTAGAGTTCTTGTGTTTTTGTCTTAGGTTAAATCAGATTTTTTTCAAACTCTGTGCATATAATTACGAGATAAAACAAAGACAACTCTTAGACTCAAACCCTATGTATCTGTGACTCGGGCGCCATCATCTGTTCTCTTAACGGGGCCGGGCTAAACCTAGAGTTAACACTATAACGGGGCTATCATCCTTGCAACATTTCCTTGATTTTTTTTGACTATGTGTATATGTATTTTCCTTGATGTACTTTCTTTGATGTTGTGAGCCGATTTTTCCTGATATTAAAATCGCTCTTGAACTTAATAATCGTGTTTGGTCAGCTCGTTCTAGATAATATATATATCATTGTTATAGTTTTCCCACGTCTGTGTGTTTACCTGTCGTCACGTGTATGTGCGTGCCTGTGAGTGATAGAAATATACGTAATATGTATATTGGTGTAGTCTGTCTGACGCTGTAACAACTGTTGTAGAAGATAGGTGAGAGAGAGAAGAATTCTTTTCGCTTTCAGAGACAGCCACTATATCAAAATCTATCATCTCACGTGTGTGGAAATTCTATTACCTTTCACTAACTCTCACTGAGTCTATCCCCTATTCAAACCTATTCAGAAGGGACCAAACCTAGTCTTAATTATCCTATCGGAAATCTACGACAATTCGACAGGGATGAACCTAACAGTGTGCAACGTAGGACAGTCACTCTCAGTTTCCTGGATGATGAATACCCACAGGACCAAGCTATACACGGATGGGTCAGCACAGAATGCAGTAAAGAATGGAGGAGCAGGAGTGTATATAGAATACCAAAACAACACTAGGGATACCAACGGGGAAATTCTGTAACAACTATGATGCAGAAGTCTAGGCAATCAAGGTGGCAACTGAGAAACTACTGAACACCAATCTCGGTCCACAGCCTGTAGTATTCCTGACAGATGCAAGATCAGCACTCCAAGCACTTCAGTCCAGAAAATTGCCAGTTATACAGGCCCTACTTTCTGCACTGTGCAACCAGCGCAGGGTCGCCATGCAGTGGATACCGTCTCATTGTGGGATACCAGGAAACGAGAGAGCAGACGGACTGGCTAAAGAAGGTGCTGCAGACGAACAACCGGATGTACCAGTTACGTACCATCAGAAGAAAAAGATGATCAAATCTATCAGAAAGCCACCAACATCAACACAGGATGACTACCAAGCTATGAACAGATCAGAACAAATAGTCATTCTGCGCCTCAGAACAGGACACAACCGCCTCCGCAGCCACATGTATACAAAATTCAAGATTGGCAATTCAGCCATGTGTACATGTGGACAGGCACCCCAGACAGCGGAGCCCGTACTGCAAGATTGCCCCGAATATGATATATTGAGGCAAACCCACTGGCCCAGAGAAACAACACTGGAAGCAAAACTATATGGACCTCTGTATGAACTACAAAAGACAGTGAAGTTTATACAAGAAACAACATTGCAGATATAGACAATATATTTCAAGCGAACGAAAGAAGAAGAAGAAGAAGAAGAAAAATAAATCTGTAGTAAGCGCCTCTCCCATTGAAACCTAACATTATTTCTTTACAGTGTAATAGTTTAACTTGAGTAATAAGAAATCCGACTAGTCATTTCCACTCTTTTGTTAATACATATAAATCTATTTGTGTGTGCACCAACGTCTGATAGCCCAGAAGCTGATATTACAAACATTTTATGATACAGAAATGGCTGTATTTCTCACAAAATCACTGCAAGTTGCTATAATCCTTGTAGACTGTAATGCCAAAGTAGGGCGGAAATGAGTTAAAGGTGCTGTGGACAATTACCAACTACGAGCAGTGGCGGATCTACTATGAAACTAATGAAGCTTAAGCTTCAGGGCCCCTAATCCCGGAGGGGCCCCAAAAGCGACTTTAGTCCATATTGCTTAAAAATGTTGGGTCTACTGTATGAGAAGGGTTTTTAAAAAAAATAATAGTATTGATAATATAGTGTAATTCAATACAAAATAATAGTTAAAATAAAAATTAAAAGGTTATTAAAGTATCATGTAGGCTAGCCATAAACGAAAAAACGCTTTCTCAGAAAGTAGACCTAAAATCGTGTCCTTTCAAAGCATGCGACAATAGTCGCACGACTCAAATTGATTAATTTTTTGTTGTATATATTTCAACAATCCCAAAGTTTGAGAGTCAGTAGCACAGATGTTGTAAAGGTGGAGTGTCGCGGTAGTTTGGCTGTTCTGCTGTGGCTAATGTAATTTTTGTCCCTTTTTAACAAAGGTCAAGACCCTAGAGGAATAACAATGAGTTCACGAAAGTACTTAAGTGGATACCAAAAACGCAAACTCAAGGGAAAGCGATGTGACGAAATCTCTAAATGTCAAAAACTAACAAACTATTTGGCAATGTAAAGTTTGTCAACATCTACAGCTGAAACAAGCCAAGCTAACACCATTGAAGCCACTGATAGTCCACTAACTGTGGGAGCTCTTTCTAGCAATATTCAACCCACTGTTGACGCTTTTGATACAGATGACGATCACAGTGGTCAACATGAAAGTACCGCAGAAAAAACAGAAACTGAGCAGACACATGAAACAGGAAGCAAATTCAGTGATTTCAAAGAATACAGTGACCTTGAAAACTGGCCCAAAACAGTTGATAATGATTTCATACAGAATTGTTTAATGCAAGACATAGGTTTTTTTTCAAAATAAAAAAACCAGATGATGTATATACCGAATCAAGCAGGGTTTACAAGGAGCAAAACAGAAGTTTCTCAAACAAATATTTGGAAACAAGATTGAAAAATGGTCAGACTCTGGTGTGATCCTGGGTAGTTTACTCAAAGAGCAAAGGCTGTAAATACTGTTTTGTTTGCAAATTCTTTTCTAAATGCCAAACATCACTTACAACAGGTGGATTTACTGACTGGATGAATGTACTCAGAACTCTGGAGAATCATGAAGATAGCATGGAACATATGAGGGCGATGTTGTGTTGGATAACAAGAAAGCCAAATAAAAATACTGTGGATCAGCAACTTGAAGAACAGATGACAAAAACCATACAGTACTATTTTGAAGTACTGAAAAGAATTGTAGCTGTTATAAAGTTTTTAAGTGAAAGAGGTTTGACATTTAGAGGTCATGAGGAGAAGTGGGGCTCACCAAATAATGGAAACTTCATGGGGGGGCCATTGAACGTATTGCAGAATTCGACCCATTTTTACATGAACATCTCGAGAAATGTAAAAAGTACTTGTAAATGCTACTTATCTATCCAAAACCGTGTATGAAGAATTAATAGAAATTATGGGACAACATGTGCAAGATGAAATTGTGAATCAAATCAACAACCTAGACACTAAATACTACTCTATTATTGTTGACTCTACGCCTGACCAGACACATGTTGACCAGCTGGTAATTGTGGTTCGATACTGCTATAATGTAAAACCCTGTGAGAGATTTTTAACATTTTTACCGATAGAAAACCATTCATCCACAACCTTGTTCAACAAAATACAATAAGTCCTGGGTGAACATAAGCTTTCACTTGAAAATATCCGTGCTCAGTCCTACGATAACGCATCTAACATTAAGGGCTTGGAGAAAGGGCTGCAAGCACTCTTTAAAAACATTAACAGGTATGCAGACTATGTGCCATGTGCAGCCCATTCACTTAACCTTGTTGGAGAAAAGGCAGTGTCTACTGTACCTTCTTCTTCTTCTTCTTCGTTCGCCCTGAAAAGGACGGTGGTTGCGTTGTGTCTGTTTCCAACGTAGCTGTGATATCTGCACCTTTCGGTCGACACATCCGACTTCTGCACGGCATTTTTTAGGACCGGGTTTGCCTTCCCATTGCGATCCGTACTCGCTCAGCCAGCCTGCATTGCTGCAGACTGTTTCCAGGACCACCACGTGGAGGTGGAGCACGGTCTTGACCAGCTCTGGTTCGCTGGTCCTGACGCAGGCAGTCAAGCTATGAGTCGCTGACTGCGGTCTCTATTGCTGCGTCTTGAGGTCCCGTCTACTGTACCTGAAGTTGTTGACTATTTTGGCATTTTGCAGGAGCTGTATGTTTTCTTTTCTGGATCCCCATGAAGATGGGGGGTTTTAAACACACAGGGCAATCTACATTTTTCTCTAAAGAGCTTAAGTGTAACTAGATGGTCTGCACACTAAGAAGCAGTCCGGGCATTTAAAATTGGATATATGGGTATTTTACAAACTCTCAAACATATTTTTGAAGACTCAGAAGAGAAGCCTGAATGTAAACGAGATGCAAAGAATTTATACAACAAGTTGGTACAGCTGGAATATGCTATTTTAACAGTCGTTTGGGAAGAAGTGCCGGAGCGTTTCAACAAAACAAGTAAGAAACTCCAAACCACTGGTTTTGATGTATTTGAAGGTTATCTTCTGCTTTCATCTTTACTTTCGTTTGTTAAAGAACTCAGAGAAAATTCAGCCGATAGGATTGCACACTATGAATCAGAAGCAAAAAGTTTGTGTGAAGATATCACTTCAAGTTATTCTGATGCTTCCAAACGCATTGTTACAAGGAAATTTTCAGATGGAACAAGTGGTATTGCTTCTTTGAGAGGAGCTGACAAATTTAGGATAGAAGTTCTATATCAACTCTATGACTGCTTGATAATACAGTTACGCAAGAGGATTGACCCATATGAGCAGATTGCGAAAAGGTTCAAGTTCCTCTCAGAATTGGTGAACAATTCTGAAATTGATGAGGACAGTATTAAACTTATAATATCGTATTACAAAGATGATATTGACCACAAATTAGTAAACGAGTGTTATCAGTTCAAAGAATATTTACACCTTAGGAAATCCCAGAACACAGAAGAAAACACGCCATCTAAAATGCAATGCGCAGAAGTTCTTCAGCTTATTTGTGAGCAACACCTAATTGAAGTGTTCCTCAATATTACTACTGCGCTTAAGCTGTACTTGATAATGCCCATCACGAGCTGTGAAGCAGAAAGGAATTTTTCAATGCTATCCTTTATAAAAAAAACAAATTTTGGTCTACCATGACTGAAGAGCGCTTAAATTCGTTATGCATATTGTCTCTAGAAAATGATATTGCAAGGAAGCTCTCATATGACAAAACTGTACGTGAATATGTTGCTAGAAAAAAACAGAAATAAGAGTATTTTGTAAAATGTGCTTCATGTAGTATGTTCTGGTAAGTTTAACTTTTCCTTCTGAGCACAAATCTCTTATGGATACATCTTGTCAGCCTTGTATTTTAACAAATGTATTAACATATTTTATGTTTTCCTCATTGCTAATTTTCTTATCTTATAATCTTCTTGGTATGTCTTCAACGAACTAATTCTGAATGATGGAGACATTCATTAAAATAGTTAAGATTTTAAAAAATCACGTATACCAAGGTGGATAGTGGTTTAGTGATCAGAACATGTCTTCCAAGCAAATGTTCTGCATTCAACTCCCAGCAGAGTTTTCTTTTTTGAAAATTCATTCATTTGTCTTCAGTTTTTATGTGTGTGTTGTTGTGGATCTACTATAAAGCTTGAATTTCAGGTCCTCCAAGTCCATTTATCTCTATAATACGTTTCTTTCCCATCCTCACAATTTTTTTTTTTAAATAAAAGGGGCCCCTCCAAGAGTTCAAGCTTCAGGGCCCCCAAAATGTAGATCCGCCACTGACTACGAGAAAAAAAATATGAGCAGATACGAGGGTGAGTCAAGTGAAAACCGGAAATATTTTATTTTGGTGAATATATGAAGAAAAATTTAAACACAAATGTTCTATGCAAGTTTTCCAGCGCCTATGAAGTGCTTGCATTCCTGTAGAAAAAAAATTCTCTTGGTCACGTGTGTAACCATTCATGCACCACTTGCTGTACCTCTTCATCGGACCTGAAAGTCTTTCCTCCCAATGCCTCTTTGAGTCGTCCAAACAGGTGGAAATCACTTGGGGCTAGGTCTGGCGAGTACGGTGGATGTGGGAGACACTGAAACTGCAGGGCCTCGATGGTTTCAGTCGTTGCATGGGCTGTATGGGGTCGAGCATTGTCATGTTGCAAAAGGACACCTTTACTCAAAAGTCCACGTCGTTTGGATTTTCTTGCGGGTCGAAGATGATTCCTGAGAAGCTCTGTATACATGGCACTGGTGACAGTGTTGCCCCTTGGCATGTAGTGCTCTAAAATAACGCCTCGTTCATACCAAAAGAGAGTCAGCATTACCTTCCCTGCAGATGGCTGCATGTGGAACTTCTTCGGTTTCGGCGAGGAGGGATGGCGCCATTCCTTGCTCGCTCGCTTTGTTTCAGGTTCGTGGTAGTGAACCCAAGTTTCATCACCAGTAACAATTCTTGATAGGAAACCACCACCTTCTGTTTCAAATCGCCGCAAAAGTTCTTGACAAGCATCAATGCGTCGTTGTTTCAATTCTGGAGTAAGCTGCCGTGGCACCCACCTTGCAGACACTTTGTGGTACTGTAGCACATCAGAGATGATGTGGTGTGCTGAACCGTGACTGATGTCAAGATGTGTGGCAATATCATCCACAGTCAATCGGCGGTTTCCCTGTACGAGTCGTTCAACGGTTGCTATCGATTCTGGAGTCACTACTCTATGTGCCTGACCCGGTCGTGAACAATCTGTCACAGAAATCACGCCGTTTTTGAACTTTGTACACCATTCATACACCTGCGACCTTGACATGCATGCATCACCATACTTGAGCTTCATTCGCCGATGAATTTCTATTGGTTTCACCCCTTTGCTGATCAAAAATTGAATAACAGAACGCTGCTGCTGTTTGGTGCATTCCACTAGCGGCGCGGCCATCTTTAAAACGTCGTTATGACGTCACCTTATGCGTCATCACTGCGATGGCACATGCATGACACTCGAGACATCCAGGACAACAATATTGGCAAGTTACAATATAATGGCATGATTATTCTTATTGCTATAACATATTTCCGGTTTTCACTTGACTCACCCTCGTAGTTTAATATAGTGGGCAAAATTCATAATATGGTTACAGGAAACATCTGGTTCAAACAACATCACAGAAGACTGTGGACATGGAAAAATTCCAGGTAATAAAATGTGTAATCAAACTGATTGTATACTGATTAAAGAAAAAGAAAGCAAATATGTTTTTTGACAACTGTATCAGCATGTGCTTCACTGGGAGCATAGCCAATGTGTTGTTATTAACAGCTCAGAGTTTTGGTCAGAGCTGCCAAGTTCCTGTGAACTCGAGATCACGTAATGTGGTCAGGAATCACGGTTCAGATGGGAAAGTATTCAGTTCTGATAGCCCGTTTCTGGAAGGAGGTCTTGCCATTTTGTAATTGGCGTTTAATCAATCAGCAGAATTGTTCCTGCCGTATGCTAGATGGTTGTCCTGCTATTTTGGGGGTCGGAGTGGCTCAGAGGTATGGCACCAATCTTTAATTCTAAAGGTACTGGGTTTGCTCTCAGCAAAGGGAATGTAATTGATAGAAATTTTTTTCAGAAATAGTGGTTAATAATGATGTTATATGCTTCGCGCCCCCCTCCCCCACATCTCCTGGGTAGTGAGATCAGATGCCTAGCCTTCTCGGATAAGGGTGAAAAAAATAGGAGGTCCCATGTACAAGTTGCGCACATTAAAAATTCCTCGGCAGTTGGAAATCGTAAAGAGGCCACACAGCCGCTGCACTGGCAATATTTAAAAATTAGGAAACCTACCCACCACAAAAATATTTATAGAATGTGTTATTCCTCGGTATACACTCATTGGGATCCTCGCCTATGCTATGGAGTTTGTGCACTGTGCTGCGATCCTCCTTGTGTGATCTAAGGAAGGAGATCGGAGCACTTATGGAGTTGTCCATGTGCACAGAAGATGGTCCTTAAAAAAGAAATAAAACCAAAACAAACCAAACCTGCTAGTCAGGGTGGTTTTTACTGAGCCGAAACTAGCCAAAGTTAGCACGCAGTTATTAAGTTTGCTTAGATACAGGTTTTTGTGGTCATGTTTGGCCTTGCCTTGATGGTGTTTTTTTTGCAACCTGCTGTAAGCCCTTGTAGAGCTATTAGAAAGTGTTATGATAATGTCCACTCATGCTATATTTCAGCTATGTCGTTAAGTTGAAAAAGCACAAATTGGAATTAACTGTATTCTTCCCTTATTCAATGTGGCACTAGGTTGTGTGGTCTTCTAGATTGTAATGAGTCATATTTAATACGTCTGTCTTCACACATCTACACATACAACTAATCTGTCACAGCAATACATTATCATCAGCAAAAACAAGAACAAGAGTTAACTGCAAAACTGACTATAATGACTACATCAGAGACCATGTGAAGTGAAGAGACTTGATTGCCAACATCATGTGGCATGGAACTCAATGAAAGAATTAATTACTATATACATTTTTACAAACTGTGCATTCTGGCCATCAATAATTCAGACAATCAATTAACCTAGATTTATGTTTAGATTTACCTATTTGGAAAGTAACTTTGCAGAACAGATAAAATCAGGAGTAAATAGCCAATCTAGCATTTGCAACCAAGGTGGAGAAATCAACAGGAGGATGACAATTGAGAGAGTCATGACCCTATGGGCGTCCTTCCCTTAACTAGAGTGTAAAGGAGATCAAAAGGTAAAACACTTGTCTAAGTGTGGACCACTTCTGCTGATCAGATTACCTGCTGTTGTAATGCTCTAAATAGATGTGACCATGGGTGTAGATTCATAGAATGGGCATATCTAAATGATGTATGGGGAAACATTGTGTAATAATCTCAAAACCAAATACTGGAACTAGTTAATATGCAAACTGGCAAAACGCTGGTTGCCAACAGACACATATATATGACAACAACAAAATTGTTATGACACATCTTCGTAACCCTTTTCAACCAGCATTTGCTTACAAAACTTAGTTGCTTCCTGACAGCCATCGAGTAAAGCAGCATCGAGTCTGGCTCAAATTTTTTTTTTTTGTGTGTGTGCGAAATCTCAGGTTAGTATGTCTAACCTGAGACTGGTTTTACGTGAGTATCCCTTTTTTCTTGCACAGAGACAGGTGTCCCTCGCCATTCAGGCAGATACTCGCCGATTTCGGAAGTACCCATTAGAGCTGGGTCGGCTCAGGAGCCGCCAGTCCCTGGTCGATGATACTTCTTCAAATGTCCTCACCAGGGCTCGAAGTAATCCAGTCCAAATCCTGGTCGATGAAAAATCTTCAAATGTCCTCGCCCGCGTTTGATCCTGGGTCACCCGGTCGCCAGCACAGTGTGATAACCACTACGCTAGCGCGACTCCCAGTCTGGCTCTTATGTGGAGAGAGTTGCAAACAGTAACAAAAGGTCTCACAAACTACAACTATATTACAAATCTACAAACTCGATTGACAGTGTTAAGAGTCAGGTTAAGACTAAGAGTAAGACAGTCCCAAATTCATGGCAACCTCAACCATCGGGCAAATGGTATTTCATGTTTTTTCTTTTACAAATCAACACAATCATCCTGTGACATTTTTCTTGTCATTTATGACGGAAAAATAAACTGACATCAGAGATCCATTCAACCATTTTATATCAATGACATCAGAGATCCATTCAACCATTTTATATCACCAAACTAAAGGCAAAAACAATCCCAATTTTTACAGTTCAGCCATTCAGTTCTTCACTTGTCTTCGTAAGAAAAGGTTTTCATTACAGTTATACAAGTAGATGTTGATTTTCATATGATGCCTGATTTGAATCATGTTGGAGAAAGAAAATTACGTTCTTGAAAATTTAATTGTTTGAAGTCAAAAAAAGGTTCAGATGAAGAAGCAGGTAATTTAATGAACTGAAAATTAGAAATGCCAGCCCACACTCATTAAATGGAAGAGAAGAGAAGAAGAATAAAAATTAAAAGAAATCTCAGTAACGATCTATTACGACCATGACCCTAGACGTTCGCGATCAACACATCTAGTAAAGGTTTGTAGCTTTTTGTCCTGCTCTCACACTAAGATGGCAATACAGAGTTTCCTATCATCAGTATGATGTTAGAGTTTCCTATCATCAGTATGATGTCAAAGTTTCCTATCATCAGTATGACATTTCAAAAATCAAACAAATGAAAGAACATATAAATTTCCGATGAGCCAGAAAATTAAGTGAAACACAGAATGACAGTGAGTCTGGCAGCCAAACAAAATAACACACACAAACATCAGATAAACAACCACAAATATTAATGAAGACAGCAAAGCTTACCTGCTCTTCTGTTAAGGAGGACAGGTGGTTGGCAGCAGCCCAGGCATCAAGTTTTGGGGAGAAATGGTTGATTATTGCTCTGGAGAAGACATTACAGTCTCATGCAGAAATAATTAAACACACAAATATTAACAAAAAGTATCACTGATAATGTCAAAGAGAAGGTGGAAATGGCTAGGGGCATGCAAGAATGGTCTCTGTGTAGTTCTGAGGGGTCTCTGATGAGTCAGAGAAGGTGGAAATGGCTAGGGGCATGCAGAATGGTCCCTGTGTAGTTCCCTGGGGTCTCTGATGAATCAAAGAGAAGGTGGAAAGAAAGAATAAGGCTATAATTCCTCAGACTTATTGTAAAAAGCCACCAATACGAGGCTGTGCACGAGGCTGGCAACCTTATCATGCACAACAAAGTGCTACAAATCTTCACCAATGTAAGAGCATGTGAATGCTTGATGCAGGCTGCAGTGGTGGCGCAATGCTCCGTAAGGAGCGAAAAGGAAAATAATGACTACACAAGAGATAACCTGCCATTGCTCAAACACAAAACTCTTCCCAGAACAAAACAAAAACATAAAACATTTAAAAAAAAACAAAAAAAAGCTAATTATAGCTAGATAAGGAGCGGACAGAAACAGGAAAGCTGCAATTAACTGAACTGGCTCACATATGATCAGTCCAAAGTGAAAAAAATTATCAATGCCTTGTGCTCCAAAATGAACCAGGAAAAAAAAAAGAGTTTCTCTGGTGAAGGAATAACAAACATGGAAACAAACTGCTCTCCGTGAAGAACCATAACAAACTGAACAGAGATAACGACCTACATGAAAGCAAATAGGCTGGTAAATAATTAAAGAATGTAAGCACTTAGAAAACTAACAGCACACAAGGCAATAAAACTGAAAGAAAAGCAGTATGCACTCAATAAGAAGACAACAGAAAGAACAAGTTTATAAATAAAAGTATCCTTCAATACACATCAACATTAACCACTTAACAAACTGGCCCAGGTTAACTCATCTACACGCCTATTTAATTACAACATGTGAAAATAATCAAAGGACTTTTAAAATTATCTGTGAAATCCCTTTTTCATTCATTCTCTATACTTTTCATTTATTCTCAATTTTGTCTACATGAGTAATAATAATAATAATAAATTCTTTAAGCACCAAACACGGCGCATAAGGCAGAAACCAGTGCTCTCCAGGTTGTTCGTTGTGACGCCACTCCTCTTAGCTCTTGCACATTATTTAGGCCCAACGTTCTTCCTTCTCTTATTATTGTTCTTCTGAGTGTTTCTTTTGGTCTTCCTTTTTTCCTCTTACCCTCAGGAACCCAAGTGAGCGCCTGTAGTGGTATTCTGTTGTTTTGCATTCGTAGGACATGACCGATATATGACCATCGTCTTTTCCTTATATAGTCGGAGACATATTTCTGCCTAGAGTCTTCTCTTATTTGTCGATTAGTCTTGAATTCTTTCCAACTGATGTTCATGAGTTTTTTAAGACATTTGTTCTCGAATGTATTCAGCTTGTTCTCCAATGATTTTGTTATTTTCCAACTCTCACAGCCGTATGTTAACACTGAGATAACATTTGAATTAAACAGACGAAGCTTGGTATGTATATTCAATGATCGTAATTTCCAAATGTTAGATAATCTATTGAAGGCGCTAGCTGCCAAAGCAATTCTAGTATGGATTTCTCTTGTTGTGTCACCATCCTGAGTCATTTTACTGCCTAAATAATTGAAACTTTCAACTTTCTGTAGTTTTTCCCCGTTCAAGATGATATCAAAGGTCTCGTTAGAAAAGTTCATAGCTTTAGTTTTAGAGGCATTTATTTGGAGACCTATTTTAACCGAGAGATGACACAAATTATTTATTGCTTCTTGGGATTGTCTTGGTGTTGAACTTAAGAATGCTACATCATCTGCGAAATCCAGGTCCCCCAGGAATTTTCCATTTGTCCATTTTATACCCAATTGTTCATTGTGGGTATAGTTTCTCATAACCCAATCAATAGCTATTCCAAAAAGTAGTGGTGACATAATACAGCCTTGTTTCACCCCTGTTTCTACTGTAAACCATTCTGTATTCCCTTTATTTGTTCAAACACAACATCTTGCATTGTCATATAGCGCTTTGATTATATTCACATATTTTGTTGGAAAACCATAGATTGTAAGTATCTTCCACAATGATGGGCGGTGTAGACTATCAAAGGCTTTTTTTTACATGAGTGACTTACACTAAAAGCAATATGTTTTGTAGATCATCATGAGCTGTAAGCTGTCAGTAAATACTAAACAAAGATTTGTGTTAAAATTTAAGTCTTTTTCTAATCAGAGACCTCCTGGAAAAACATGCAGCACTCAGTAATACTCACCATCTCTACAACATGAATCATATACTCACCATCTCTACAACACGAATCATATACTCACCATCTCTACAACACAAATCATATTCTCACCATCTCTACAACATGAATCATATACTCACCATCTCTACAACATGAATCATATACTCACCATCTCTATAACACGAATCATTCTTACACGTGTCAAACATGCAGCACTCAGTAATACTCACCATCTCTTCAACACGAATCATATACTCACCATCTCTATAACACGAATCATTCTTACACGTGTCAAACATGCAGCACTCAGTAATACTCACCATCTCTTCAACACGAATCATATACTCACCATCTCTATAACACGAATCATTCTTACACGTGTCAAACATGCAGCACTCAGTAATACTCACCATCTCTTCAACACGAATCATATACTCACCATCTCTATAACACGAATCATTCTTACACGTGTCAAACATACAGCACTCAGTAATACTCACCATCTCTACAACACGAATCATTCTTACACGTGTCAAACATGCAGCACTCAGTAATACTCACCATCTCTACAACACGAATCATTCTTACACGTGTCAAACATGCAGCACTCAGTAATACTCACCATCTCTACAACACGAATCATTCTTACACGTGTCAAACATGCAGCACTCAGTAATACTCACCATCTTTACAACATGAATCATATACTCACCATCTCTACAACATGAATCATTCTTACACGTGTCAAAGATGTAAAAAGGTAGTTCCAAAGCAGATACTGCTATTGGGAAGTGAAGTATTAACACTTTCCTGACCAAGTTCGATGATCATCAAATTTCTGCTACATACCCTTGCTGACCAAGTTTGATGATCATCAAATTTCTGCTACATACCCTTGCTGACCAAGTTCAATGATCATCAAATTTCCGCTACATACCCTTGCTGACCAAGTTCGATGATCATCAAATTTCCGCTACATACCCTTGCTGACGATGTTCGATGAGAGTCGAAATAGTAAGACTAAGAAAGCGACAGAGCCTCCGTATTGACAGTTTTACTAAATAAGCCACATCCGGGTATCTGCAGCCTTCCAAAATGGCTGGGCTCACGATTGATATCATTTAGCGATGTTAGTAGTGGAAATTTGATTAAAATTTCATTAATTTTTAGTACAAGAGCCCGTTCATTGTTTTCTTCATAAGTGATGATGAAAACCTGACTTATAACAGAGTTGATTCTGACTCTGGCAGTGAAACTGGGGCTGAAAGTGATAATGCATGGCTAAGTAGAGATGGTATACTGAATAATAACTCTAGTGACAGTAGTGACAACGAAATTGGAGGTGATGTATGTAGATAGGCCTGAAGCAGGAGATGGGCATGGCACACGGGGCCATAGCTGGACTGCACATCAAAATAATCCTTGGAAATGGAGCAAGCTTACTCAGAATGAACTTATTGAGCTTGACATTCTTCCTCCATATGAAGAACAACAAGGTATCAAGGCAGATACAACAGAATTCAAGTCCATTGATATTTACAAACTTTTATATTCTGACACTGCCATAGATCTGATCACTGACGAAGTGAATAGGTACTGAGAAAATCACCTCGCTCAGCACACAGGGAGGAGTATATTTCAAGAACTATCTGCCAGCAAAACCCACAAAGTGAGGATTAAAACTATCTGCTCTCACTGATGCTAAAACATTATACTGCATGAAATTGAAAATTGATACTGGTAAGGAAAATTATGAAGGTTGCGTTGGGGCAACTTCCAGGGTTGTGAAAGATCTTGATGGACAGGCAACACGACATATTCTCTACTGCGGCAGTTTGTATTCAGCCCCCAGCTTTATTTCAAGACCTGAAAGAAATTCAGTTTGGTGCATCTGGAACAGTGGCTGAGAATAGGAAGCATTTTCCTGAAGCACTGAAGAAAAAGCAACTCAAATTGAAAGAGGCAGATCATTCTGTGTTTTGTGCAACAGAAGATAAAGGCAGTCACCTGGCATGATACAAAAAGATTTAACCTTATATCTACTGTTCACTGCAATGATATTATAGACAAGACAGTTAGAAAAAGAGGAATTCTTGAGGGCAGAACAATTCAGAAGCCAGTGCTTGCAGAAAATTACAACAAAAGTATGGGAGGTCTCAACCACTTCGGCCAACTTGGTGCAAGCTACCCCTACCCACATAGATCCTTATAAATGGTACCTGCCATTACATCATTTCTTAGTTGAAACTGCCCTGGACAATGGGCACATAACCTACAACACTGCCAACTGTACAAAAAAGATCAAAGCAAAGAGATTCGGGCAGGATGTCAGTCTTGCTCTTATTGAATCTGCTATTCTTTGACGCAATGTGACACCTTCAAAACCACAATTCACAACAACACGACTTACTGAGCACCACTTCATTGACAAATATGAAAGGGCAAGGCACAAACCAGACTGTAAAGTGTGTAAGGCTGCTTCAAGTTATACCACACAGTCGAGGATTATCAACGTTCATGACAAAGACTCTTGCAGAGGCCTACAGCTACAACTTCAACCTCAGTTAATGAAAGAAGCAGCTCAGACTCCAACTAGACGTACGTAACTACTCAAACATTCACAAATACTCATTGTCAGATGCCACAGACACAGAATCCACTCACAAAAGACAAATACAAAAATTAAATTTGTTTGCATTTTATTCACAATTTTCGTTAGCCTTTTATGTTAAAATACGTGGTCAATCGTTAAATCAATACGTCAATCAAGCTTATTTTATTCGTTGCCATTCTTGTCCCTAACATTTTATTGCCCTGACATTGAAAAGATTCACTAAAAACTGGAAAAAGATTATGGTTTTAAAACATCGTCTAAAATTTCTTTAAATAGCCACATAAATTCAAGATGGCCACCATGATCAAGTTACCAATTTGCATAAAATAAGTTTTTTTCGGATGTAGCAACCATTCATTATGGTGCTCTGAGAATTTCAAAGCCCTATGTCTGTTTTTAAATTTTTAATGAATTTTTTAAAAAAACCAGTTATTTTTAAAGAAATCTGCAAGCATCCTTGGTAATGGCAGACAGAAATGCTCCAGGTTGCTGGTCAGCAAAGTGTTAAAGACTTCACTAATACTGGATCTCAGTTTTTCTCAGAAAAAAAAAAAAAAAAAAATACAATGTTTCATAGCTTTTAAGGTGCTTTTAGTTTCTGTACAAAAAATATAGAAATAATTATTTCATTTTCTCTGTGTGTGCACTATGTTTGGTCGCGCTGGCACACAAGCACAAGCAGCTTAGAGGAAACTGTGCTGCGTACTTGGATCTGGATTTTGAGCCTGCTGCTGGTCACCTCCCAAGATCATTCACATGAAGCAACAAAGGAAAGATGAAGATGGGCAGCCACATACATATGTAAAAATGACTGGTTACAAAAACAACATACACACACTTCATAAAGTCTCTGTCCTGTGCAAGGACGCTGTCTGAATGATTACAGCATTTCTAAAAATAGCGACATGTGATTACCTGGGAGATTTTAAGGACAGACAAATCAAGAATAATTCACTTCTCCATCCTGTACACTATAACAGGTCACTAATGTGATGATGTGCTTGCAACCTCACCATGTAGAACTAGTGGAAAAACAACCACTATAAAAGCACATGACGTGATTTGGCACAAACGTCCTGCCAGGGGGCCAGACAACTGTATCACACAACAATACACTCATTAGGAGCAAAACAAGAAGACAGATTCCTGAAAATCAGAAGCTTCTGCACTCACCTCAGTCTGTCACTCTAACGATGGTTGCATGCAGTTTGATGTGAGAAATCTTACCTGACGTTGACTAAGTGATTTGTCAGTTTGGCTGCTGATTCCTTATATTCACTTTCTGTAGTTGTGTACCTTAGAGCTGTATACATGATAAAACAAATTCTTATGAAATTAAATCTGCACTGAAATTGGGCACATCACAGTTTATTTTTACACACTGCCAATTTATAACACAAAGCATTCATTCATTCATTCATAACCCTCCACTCCCAAAGGAGCATAGGCCTTCAACAAACACGTGCCAAGTCCTCCTGTCACGTGCCATCATCTCAAGTTCTTTCCACGTTCTCCTTATCATTTTCATCTCTGTTTCCAGCTCTCTTCTCCATGTGCTTCTTGGTCTACCTCTGCCTCTCTTGCCCTGGGGGTTCCAGAACAAGGACTGCCTTGTAATGTTATCAACAGGTTTCCTCAGTGTGTGTCCTATCCATCGCCATCGTCTTCTTCTCATCTCTTGTTCCACTGGCACAGTTCTTGTCATCAGTTCCATGTTGGTAACCTTGTCATACCATTTTAACCCCTCTATTCTATGCAAGCACCCATTTATGAAAGTCTGTAGCTTTTTGGTTGTTGTCTTTGTTGTTCTCCATGTCTCAGAGCCATACAATAGGACTGACTTCACATTTGAGTTGAAGATTCTTATTTTTGTGTTGGATCCGATTTCTCTTGATCTCCATATATTTCCCAATGCTATGAAAGCTGCTCGACGCTGTGCAAATGACTATTGGCTCCAGCTCAGTGAGAGCATCCAGATCGCAGTGCAAACAGGCAACATTAGACAAATGTATGACGGTATAAAGAAAGCACTTGGCCCCCATAAAAGTAAGACGGCACCGCTAAAAACCATCAGCGGAGAGAAGCTAACCGATAAGGGTAAGCAGATGGAGAGGTGGGTCGAGCACTACTCTGAGCTTTACGCTAGAGACAATACCGTTACGCCTGCAGCCCTTGATGCTGTCAATAGTCTGCCAACTATGGAGGAGCTGGATGCCGAACCAACATTAGAGGAACTCAGTAAGGCCATTGATAGCTTGGCCTCTGGCAAAGCACCAGGCAGTGATGGGATTCCTCCTGATTTAATCAAATGCTGTAAGAGCACGCTATTACATCCCCTGCATAGGATGCTGTGCCAGTGCTGGGAAGAGACAACTATTCCTCAAGACATGCGAGATGCCAAGATTTTAACACTGTATAAAAATAAAGGAGACAGAAGTGATTGCAAAAACTACAGAGGCATCTCTCTTCTTAGTATTGTTGGTAAGGTTTTTGCCAGTCATCTTAATGCGACTACACAAGTTAGCTGACCGCATATATCCAGAGGCACAGTGTGGATTCCGAGCTGGCAGATCAACAACAGACATGATCTTCTCTCTCCGCCAGCTTCAGGAAAAATCAAGATAGCAGAAAAGACCATTATATATCGCCTTTATAGACCTCACAAAAGCATTCGACCTGGTTAGTAGGGATGGACTCTTTAAAATCCTCCTGAAAATAGGCTGCCCTTCTAAAATGCTGGAAATGATAAAGTCATTCCATGACGACATGAAGGGAACAGTCCAATATGCTGGAAGCACGTCACAGCCCTTTGATATACGAAGTGGCGTTAAACAAGGCTGTGTTCTGGCTCCGACCATCTTCGGAATCTTCTTTGCCTTACTCTTGAAACATGCATTCAGAGATGCAACTGAAGGAATATGCCTTCACACTAGGTCAGATGGCCGTCTGTTTAATCTTTCAAGGCTGAAGACAAAAACAAAAATCAGAAGGGTCACTATAAGAGACTTGTTGTTCACTGATGATGCTGCAGTCGTCACTCAAAGCCAACAGGAGCTTCAGAGCTTGATGAATCGCTTCACTAAAGCATGCAAGGACTTTGGCCTCACAATAAGTCTAAAGAAAATGAATGTGCTGAGTCAGGATGTGGGTGCTGCACCAGTTATCACTATCGATAACTATGAATTGGCAGTGGTGCACCACTTCACATACCTAGGGTCTACCATCAATGACAAACTCTCACTGGATACAGAAATCAACAGCCGCATTGGCAAAGCTGCAGCTACCTTTGCCCGCCTCACATCGCGTGTTTGGGGAAACTCTAAACTCACAATGAAGACCAAAGCTGCGGTATATAATGCCTGCGTCACCAGCACACTCCTATATGGCAGCGAGACCTGGACGACCTATGCTAAGCAAGAAAGAAGGCTCAATACCTTCCATTTGTGGTGTCTACGCCGCATCCTCGGCATCTCGTGGAAAGATAAAGTGACAAATGTCGAGGTGTTGTCACGTGCTGGCCTTCAAAGTATGTATACGCTGCTTAGACAGCGCAGACTTCGCTGGCTTGGCCATGTTCGCCGCATGGAAGATGGTCGCATCCCAAAAGATATCTTCTACGGACAATTAGCAGATGGCAAGAGAACAGTTGGGCGACCACAGCTGAGGTTCAAAGATGTGTGCAAGAGAGATATGAGGGCACTGGAAATGGATCCAGCAACATGGGAGGATGAAGCTGCCGATCGCACTAAGTGGCGATGCTATTTACGGCGCCACCTCAGATTGGGCAAAGAGAGGCTCACACAACAAGCAGAGGAGGGGAGAAAACGTCGAAAGGAGCACCAGGAAAATAAGCAGCTGAGGGCTGTCACCTCAGGGGCGCATTCCCATAGTCAGTTATGACTGAAGGGGCTATTATTATGAAAGCTCCTCTTGCTTTTTGTAATCTTATTTTGATATCACTGTCTGTCCCTCCAACTTTGTCTATATTGCTGCCAAGATATGTGTACGATTCTACATCTTGTATTGGTGCTTCTTCAAGTTCAACCCTGTTTTCATTACCTGCATTTATTCTCATTATCTTTGTCTTTACCCTGTGTATTTTCAGACCCAATTGCTGTGACCTCTCATCGAGTGTTTTCAATTTGTCCTGCATCTGATTACGGTTATGGGACAGAAGAGCCAAGTCATCAGCAAAATCCAGATCATCCAACTGCTTAGTCAGAGTCCACTGGATTCCATTTCTGTTGTGTGTTGTTGATGTTCTCATAACCCAGTCTATTGCTAATAAGAAAAGAAATGGAGACAAGCGGCATCCCTGTCACACTCCTGTTCTTATCCCAAATGGTTCTGTAAGCTGTCCTTCATGAAGAACTCTGCATGTCATGTCTTCATATGTTTTCTTTATTAAATAATGATCTTCAGGGGAACTCCATAATGCCTCATCAATTTCCAAAGTGATTCTCTGTCTACACTGTCAAATGCCTTTTCGTAGTCCACAAATCCGATGTATAATGGTGAATTCCATTCCAGACTTTGTTCAACTATTATTCTCAAAGTGGCTATCTGGTCTGTACAGGATCTGTTTTGTCGAAAACCTGCTTGTTCATCTCTCAGTTTCTTGTCTATGGACTCTTTTAATCTCTCAAGGATAATCCTATTTAATACTTTTCCTGGCACTGATAGTAACATTATTCCTCTATAATTTGTGCACTCTTGTAAATTTCCCTTCTTAGGCAACTTAACCAGATATCCTTCCTTCCATTCTGCTGGTATCTCTTCCTTTTCCCAGACTTTACCAAGTAATTTATATAACATCTCTGTAGCCGTGTCGATATCTGCTTTGATGGCTTCTGCTGGAATGCCATCAGGTCCAGACGCTTTTCCATCTCTTAGAAGCTTTATGGCTTTCTTTATTTCTTCCTTCGTTGGTCTTTCACCATTAATTTGTAGCTCTTCTTCTGCTGGCTGGATGTCCGGGGGGTTTTGTGGAGCTGGTCTATTGAGAAGGTCCTCAAAATATTCTGTCCACCTCTTCATTTGC
This sequence comes from Oreohelix idahoensis, assembly GCA_024509875.1. Lineage (NCBI taxonomy): Eukaryota > Metazoa > Mollusca > Gastropoda > Stylommatophora > Oreohelicidae > Oreohelix > Oreohelix idahoensis. The sequence goes on from JAMPIV010013302.1 coordinate 58,772, forward strand.
TCTTGTATATTGCTGAGCAGTTTTCCATTCTTGTCTTTTATGAGGCAACTTGTTTGCTTGTATTTCCCTGTCAGCTTCTTTGTGCTGTTATACAGTTCAAGCAGATTTAAACACAAGCTTCTTCTTCTTCTTGCGATCGCATCTTTGATGATTACACCGTCAGACGAGTTCTCATGATGAATTCGACTGTTGTTTGAAGTTCCTCTTTAACTCCATATAGCTTTGAGTTTAGTGTTGAGTCATTGGGCCAGTATATCTTTCTTAACTGGTCATACAGAGGACAGTCCTGTAGAACATGCTCAGCAGTTTGTTCGTTTAATCCACATGTGCACAGTGGTGAAGCAGACAATCGTAGCTTGTGCATGTGTTTATTCAGTTTGTTATGCCCTGTCCTGAGTCGAAAAATAGTTGTCTGTCCCTGCCGGTCGAGAGTGTGATAGTCGTCTTTGGGTTGGTTCTGTTCTCTTCTGATAGTCTGGATAGCTCTCTTTTTCTCAAAGTATGTGACTTCATTATCTTCTTGTTCACATTCTCCTCCCTTTTTTGCAAGTTTATCTGCCTTTTCATTTCCGGGTACACCACAATGAGATGGTACCCACTGAAGTATGGTTCTCTTTTTGGCAGCTACCTTGTTTAGTTCATTTCTCAGATGCGGGAGTTTACCACCCTTGAGAGCTTGCAGGACAGACAGTGCATCTGTGAGGATGACTACCTGGTGGCAGTCAGAGTTGGTGTTATAAATCATATTTGCAGCTTGCTCTAGAGCTTGAACCTCAGCTGTATAGTTGGAACAGAATTTACCAGTGGGAATGTGCCTAGTCTCATAGTGGTTGTCAGGATATGAGATAAAGATACCGGCACCTCCATTCCTAACAGCATTAGTTGCTGATCCATCTGTATAGGCATGTATCCATGATTGATCGGGATAGCTTTCTTGGATCATACTCAATGTAGCAGTTCGTTTTTGCAGATCATTATACTCACATCCACTTGTGAGACCACTGACTGATGTATTAATTTGGAGGGCACTGCTGGCCTGCTCCCATGGTACAGGGTATAGGGTGGGCTTCAGTGGTGTTGTCTTCATGGATAGGTCTTCTTGATGCTGTCTTATAAGTCTTTTCCCCCGATGCACAAAGCTGCTACGCTTTAGACGTCCCAATGCCAGATCATCTAGTCTTGCCTTCATTGGGTGCATTGGCATACTGTTGTACTTTTCCATCTGGATCATGGTTTTTGTGTCTCTTCTATGGGACAATGTCTGTAATCCAGCAACCTTCTGCATCTCTGTTATTGGTGTAGTTTTCATGGCTCCTGTAATGAGCCTGAGAGCTTGATTTTGCACCTTGTCCAAAGACTGCAGATGTGAGTTAGCAGCTGATGACCATGCTGCTGAGCTAAACTCTAAGTGTGGTCTTATTACTCCATTATAAATCTTCTTTAGATTTCGTTCATTTGCTCCCCAGTTGGTACCTGCTAATTTTCTGAGTATGCCTAGTCGTCTTCGGGCCTTTCCTTCTGCATTTTCAATATGCTTATTCCATGTAAGCCTTTGGTCAAATGTCACCCCAAGATAGGTGGGGTAGCTTTCTTCCTTGATCACGGTTGTCCCTAGGTGTATGTTAGCTGATTTGTCCTTGGGGGCGAGGGAGAACAGTGTTGTGGAGGTTTTGTCTGTGTTTATTGTGATAAGCCATTTCTCTGCCCATGACACTAGCATGTCTGCTGCCCGCTGCATTCTATAATTTGCTGTGGTGACATTTTCATCAGCGCACCAGAGTACTAGGTCATCTGCATATAAGGCAGCTTTAACTCCTGCAGGGAGATCTTTCACCAGGTCATTGATGTAAACAAGGAAGAGTGTTGGGGAAATTACTCCTCCTTGAGGTACCCCCTGATGGAGCAACACTTTTCTGCTCTGCAGACCGTCAAGAGTGACTCTAGTTCTCCTGTTATGCAAGTATGACTGGATCCATTTCATCATGTTGCCTTGGATTCCACTTCTCCTAAGTTTTGCAATGAGGCCATCTTTCCACACCTTGTCAAAGGCCTGCTTGAAGTCGACCCAGATCGTTAGGACCTTTTTCTTCTCCTGGAAGGCATCTTCTATTGCTTGAGACAAGTAAGTAACTTGGTCTTCTATACTGTAGCATTCTCTAAATCCAGCTTGTTCCGGCACCAGGATCTGCTCAGACTCTAAATACCATTTCAATCTGTGGTTGACTATTCGCTCCATAGTCTTCCCAACACAGCTTGTGAGACTGATTGGCCGGTAACTTGCAGCCTCGGTCTTACATTTCCCTTTCTTTAGTATGGGTATTGTGATGGCTTCTCTCCATACTTGGGGTACCGTTCCTTTCAACCAGCTGTGGTTGAATATCTCAAGCAGTTTTGTCTTTGCTGCTGAGCTCAGATTTACTAGCATTTCGTTGCTGATTTTGTCTGGGCCGGGTGACTTTTGAAACTTAAGCTTGGAAATAGCCTTCTGTAGTTCTCCTAGTGTGATGGGTTCCCTCATTGGGGCAGGAGTATCTGTCTGTCCCATGGTTGCCAGTATTTCTTTTCTTATCTCTCTCTGATGATCTATGTTAATGGGTAAGTTGCTTTCTGAACTGTATCTTCTAGCAAACAAGTCTGCAGCTTGTTTTCCTCTGAAAAGTTTGCCACCTTCATCCAATGTGATAGTCTGCCTAGGTGAGGAACGCTCTTCATTTAGAGACTTGACTAATCTCCAAAGTTTCCTGCCGTCTTTCTCAAGGTTCAGCGATGCCGTTTTAGTTCTCCAGCTTTTCCGTTTTTCTTCTAGCTTTGTTCTCTGAAACTCTGCTACAGCCTTTTTCCATTTGTTGTGAGTTTCAAGTGAAGGCTGAGACTCTGCGTCCTTTCTAGCCTTGTCCATAGCTTCCTGACGTTCTTGGAGTGTGCTGGACCAGTATGGTATGTAGTTACGCCGGCATCCTTTGGGAATGGTTTCTTTTGCAGCTTGTAGTATGCATCTGTTGAAGTCTTTTACCACTTCATTAATGTCTCTGTTCTGTACCTTGAGGGTAGACAGCAGCGTGTTCACCTGATGCCTGAATAAACCCCAGTTGGCTTTTTTGTAGTTCCATCTTGTAATGGCTGGGCCTGTACTGAGAGTTGCACTCTGGACAGTAAGAAAGATTGGGCGATGGTCGCTTCCCCCTAGTTGGTCTCCTACTTCTCTACTAATAGATCCAGCTATATCTGGTGTGGAGAAGGCAAGATCTGGTGTTGAGGTTGTGTGCCATCCTCTGGAGTAGAAGGTAGGAGTATCTGTGGCATTATTGACTAGGATTAGGGAGTGATCATCTTGCCAAGTTTCAACCTCTTCACCTCTGTGATCCAGATGGTTATAGCCCCAGCTCTGGGAGTGGCTATTAAAGTCTCCAACTGCTATAAAGTTGGTGGCTGGTACCTGTATAGAGCTGAGACTCAGGGGTTTGTTGTTCGGACAGTAATAGTTCAGGAGTTCTATTTCCATCTTGTCTACCTTTATCTGCAGCAGCTGATATTCTGCTCCATCCATGAAGGTTTTCCTTTCGTGTGCAGGAATGTTATTCCTTACAAGAGTAAGTACTCCTCCTTTTCGTCTATCTTGTCTGTCGGATCTGAAGCATTGATATCCCCTTATTTTAAAGGTTTGATCTGCTTTCAAGTGAGTCTCTTGGATACAGCAAACACTGACTTGCTTCTCATACAAGATGTTTTCCAGCTCTGTCTTTTTGCTGTATCCAGCCTGCTTGCTGTTCACTCCCTCTGCATTCCAGTGCATCATGACAAGTGGCACTCTGGGTTTCTCTTTTTCTGTTTTGTTTTGGTCAGTAGTTCTCCTCCGCCGTCTGTTGACTCCACAAGACGGTCTAGAGGGTCCTCCAGTAGCTGAGGGTGGGCTCTGTCGAGGCTCAGAGCCCGGCACTGCACCTGCCTGGTGGAGCTCCACAGGGCGAGCACCAGAACGAGATTTATTTGACGGTGTACTCTCCATAGAAAAAAAAAAGCGAGTTGCATGATACTGTGGTTTCCGGTGCGCCTTCTGGCCCAGTATCTACGACTTTAGCACCTGTTCAACGGGAGAGTGGGCTCATCCCTAATCTGTTTATGTTCCCAGTAGTAGACTATTCGCAAGCAGCCTGGGGGTGTCACTGCTCTGCGCGGACCTTGTTTACCGAGGCGGCGTCCGAGCTCGTATGGTGAAAATATGGTTGCGTTATCTTCAAAATAGCCCTGTCTTTCCCGTGGCTTTTCTGCCATCCTGCAACTTTGAGTTAGGGAGTTCTGAGCTCCAGTCTCTTTCCCAGGCATTTTATCCTGGCCTGGCACGCATACAGAGGACCCCACTTCTGGTTCTAAGTTAGCAGTTGGGGATAGGTGGGGTAGCACACTGTGCATTCCCCGTCATCCAGGGGGCTCTCCAACTATGCAGAGCTTGCACAATGCTGTGCTCTGGTTCTGGGCTCTCCCAAGGAATCCTCACGTCCTGCACAGAGCCACTTCCCGATACCCACCACCTGCCAACCCTCCATTGTAGAAATCTCCTGCATGCGGCCATCCAGTCAAGAGCCAGTATTAAGTCTGGTGCCCAAGTGATCCCCCCAAGCTCAGTGTGCAATGCTGGGTTCTCATCATGCTGCAACACAGGAGGGATTGTGATGTAAACACAAGCAAAACCAGAAGTTCCAAAGCCAAGGCTCAAGATTTGTACACAGAAGCAAACAAAGAAGTTAAAAGAAGTATCAAAAGAGACAAGAGGAAGTATATTGAGGAGTTGGCAAGAGAGGCAGAAGATGCTGCAGCCAAAGGAAATATGAGAGAACACAAAGCATAACAACTACAATTGTGGTAATTTTTTTTTTTATAACACTCATTTATGTTTTTTTTTCCCAATTTTTGAAAACAGTAAATGGGTCAACTATTATTGCATACTGCAACAGAAAGGTAAAGGTAGTCCCGTAGCAGATACTGCCATAGGGGAATAAAATATTACAGACTTCATTATACTAGATCAAGCATCGAGAGGTGGGTTCACCAGTTCCCTTCCTCATTACCTTTTCCTTCCGTAACTCACGAGTGCAAGATACATGGTAAAAATGGAACAACTGCATAAGAACTGCATGACTAAATATATAAGGTGAAAGTATCACCAATTAATAAAATAATCAAAGTGAGAAAATGCTTTTGATGAACAAACTACATATCATGAAAGAAACAGTCTATTATGGCAGGTAAAGTGTGCAGTGAAAATATAGACAGTGTGATTCATTATAATTACTGAGATTTGTACATACATTTAAGAAGTTTACAATTAAAATAAACACAAAAATGTATGAAAATTACCAGTTCTATGGCAAATCACTGTGTAGATTATCTTGAATAAACTTTATCACAACAAACTAATGACGTACCCATTGAATAGACATTGTCAAAGATCTGATGCATCCTAATAATCTCGTAGTATAGCTCATCATAGCTTGTGGGGTTGGGAAGGAAGGTGTCACCATACGTCACAAACAGATTGAAGATGTTCACCACCTGAAGATGACCATGTGAAATACTGAAGCATATTTGGCTTACACATGAAATTAACGTTTGATTTTGACATTTGTTTCTGACTTTAAACATCATCATTTCCCTTTTCTGCACCTTATGGAGCACGCAGCCAACACTGCACCTTATGGAGCATACAGCCAACACTACACCTTATGGAGCATACAGCCAACACTACACCTTATGGAGCATACAGCCAACACTACACCTTATGGAGCATATAGCCAACACTGCACCTTATGGAGCACGCAGCCAACACTGCACCTTATGGAGCACGCAGCCAACACTACACCTTATGGAGCATACAGCCAACACTGCACCTTATGGAGCATACAGCCAACACTGCACCTTATGGAGCATACAGCCAACACTGCACCTTATGGAGCATACAGCCAACACTGCACCTTATGGAGCACACAGCCAACACTACACCTTATGGAGCACACAGGCAACACTACACCTTACGGAGCACGCAGCTAACACTGCACCTTACGGAGCACGCAGCCAACACTGCACCTTATGGAGCATACAGCCAACACTGCACCTTATGGAGCATACAGCCAACACTGCACCTTATGGAGCATACAGTCAACACTACACCTTATGGAGCATACAGCCAACACTGCACCTTATGGAGCATACAGCCAACACTACAGCAAGTCCCTTCATATGAAGCCTGAACCAAAGCATTTATGTGACCCTGTAGTGACAGTTTCTGTAGCAGTTTCTCTTCCATGATGAGGTTGCCAGATCCATGCATAACCTGGTTTAGCCACCTATTATGATATGCCCATACATAACCTGTTTTAGCCACCATATTACGATATGCCCAAGGAACCACTAATCCTATTCTTTTTTTGTCCCCTCAGGGCCCCCCCCCCCCCCCCCAAAAAAAAAACTCCTAGGGGCCAAACATTACACATGTTCTTATTTAATTTTAGTCAAAACTATACAGTACTCAGTCCAATGCACCTGGCAAAAGAGGCGACCAAGCCCAACCATGTACATCCACAGTTGGTGGATAGTCAGATGACCTCCAGATGCTGTGTGTCAGCTGTGAACTAAGCTAGTTTATTATTGGATGAATAAGCAGCCGTGGACCAAACGGTGATGTTTTCCCAGCAGGATAGGGAGGGGTAACAGGTGCCACCGCTATTCCCACTGAAATCCCCCATATGTCCTATGACAGGTGCATCAAGTGAGGAAGAGCTGCTATAAGCTCTAGCCATGGGGAAGGTAAAAATCAGTAAACAAACCAAGCTGCTGCCTTGCAGCTTTCGCCAGGAGATGGAAAGGCTATAGAAGACAGCCCAGAACAACAAACACAACCCGACCTGCCAAAGATGGAGTGTGTCAGCTACGGTGCAGACACCAGGAAAAATTAGGGCACAAGCGCATTTGCGGCATGGAGACGTGCAACAATCTCGACTTTCGTCATGGCGTAGTTCTTATCAGCTACAACTGGGGAGAAGCGGAGCCAGGCCCCTAGTCTCATAGGGGTCCCTCCTGGCAAGCAACCTTTGCTAATCCAAAGGCCATGAGAAAGCAAAGTATTGCCTGACCTGGCCTGTGGGTGCTGGGCTCAAGCAGAAACTATGGAGCTGCTGCTGCTGACCTGGAAAAGACTGTGGACTTCGTCCTGGCAACAGGCCTGTAAATTTAGCATGACTTCAAACTAAACACAGAAGAAGGAGAAGTCCAATGCAGTGATCAGGAAAGGAAGGTGATAGTTTTTTAACTCAAAGGGTTACATAAACTTCCTTTAATGAAGGACTCAGGCGACTTCACTTTCTTTAATTTGTAATAATTTCTGTCTCAATTCACATTCTTATGCCTGTAATCAACAATTGCAATTACAGTCTGTGTCAGTGTCTTTCAGCATACTCTGATAAATCCTTTTTCACTTCTTGTTATTTGATAGTTATCTATTGTTTTGTTACCTATTGTTGTGGTACAGTCTCTATTAATAATCCAGGTTTCTTCATTTTATCCTTAGCACTTGCCATCATCTTCTATCATTCCACATTTTTCAGTTTCCACCAACACTTTTCTACAGACAATAAATATCAGTACATTTTATTTCCATCCAAATCATTCTTACCTGAAACTGGACAAGTTGCCACGACCCTTTCTGCTACATGTTTGTGAGAATTCCTAATCTATATTTTGGACCATCTTCACTCAAATAAATGAATTCCTGCACAGGGTGTTATCTTATTTACCTAATTTTAGGCCACCTTTGATTACTCCTCTAGAATGCATATTTATTTTCTGTTTTTTGCTTCTTTCATAAGCCATATGATCTTCCTAATTAGTCAGACATGTTCACATTAAAAGATGGATACATCAATTCTTTTTTATTATTATTATATCATTTTTTTCCTTTAATTTGTCAAGCTCTTCACTACTGCACCTCAACACTAATGCACCTCAACACTAATGCACCTCAACACTAGTGCACCTCAACACTTGTGCACCTCAACACTAGTGCACCTCAACACTAATGCTAAAAAGCATAGCCAAAAACAGAAATAAATTTTTTACCTTTGAAGCCAAATGAAAGATGTTGTGTTTCTTCACTAGCAGTGACTCATGGGATTGGAGAAACTTGAGCAGATGTATCAGGGCTGCATGAACAAACATATTCATTAACAATCAAAATAATGATCTAAGATACAGCACAGCAATAATACAGCAATCCCCTGGTCTTACGCTGTTCGATTAATGCTTTTTCAATATAACGCTGTTTGTTATTTTATGTCATATTTCTGTTACACGCTTAAAAAATTTGATCTCATGCTAAGAACAAAACTCTGTGCACTGTAAAACTAAGTTATTGCTGGGCATGCATAGACTCAAGGTGCACATGCACAGCCCAACCTCTGGAGGCAGAACAACTTTTTCAACACCTAATAACCTTCTGCTAACCAGTCGTCTTATGATGAAACCTGATTTATGCTATCATCTGCAAGAAGTGTGGTATTACCTATATTGGTGAAACTGGCAGACGTTTGGCCGACAGGTTTCATGAGCACTTAAATGACATCTATCATGGCAAACATTTACCGGTGGCCCTTCATTTCAATAGGCCTGACCATTCAGGTAATTCCGATATTCATGTCACTGCCCTCCTTTCATGTGTCGGTGATGACCGGACTCGCTTTTCGTTGGAAAATCGTCTTATTTTCAAATGGGCTGTTTATCTCCAAAAGGCCTTAATGTCCAACATCATTTTGCATAAATTCTGGTGGCTTTTCTCTCTTTTTCATTCTTGTTTATTCGTTGTTTTTTCGATCTATCTTCTTATGTTTTTGTTTTGGTTCGTTTCGTATCCTTTTGTATCTTTTTAAATTGTCGCTATCTTATACGTCACTTCCTTAGACGATTTCTTGGACAAGCTAACTCAGTGTTCAATTCCAAGCATCTATGGATCTAGCTAAGTGACCTTTTACTTGTTCCGAAGTTTTGTTCATTCTCTTTTTTTCGTTTCGTTGATTATTTACTTTCTTGTTTCAGTATTTCTTTCAGGTTTTACGATTTCCTTGCATTATTATTGTTCTTTTTTGCTCATCACTGTGGGTGTTTACTTTTTCCATCTGCTTGTATCGCTCATTTGGTGTATGTTTCTCATCATCGTATGTTTTTGTAGTACCTATATGTAATTCTTGTCACCTGTTTCAATACCGTTTTATTAGTTTATATACTTATGATGAAGACTGCTTCGCCACGACAAGTGTTGCCACAAGTGACGGAAGTAGCGGCGATAAAAGTCCTATAATATTTTATTAAATGTTTTTTTTGTAAATACAGTATGTACATAGAATTTTGTTTGTGTTCAAAATGTTTGATAATTTGCAGGAAAGTCAGCACATCCCAAACCAAGTAAACCGGAGTAGCAGTTTACCATCTATTCTTGACTGTGCAAATGACTGGGAGATGGGAGTAGATCTACCTGAGCTAGGGGCATATCCAGAAAGTATAAGAAGATCTTGAAGATGGCCAGATATAGTGCTGCATTCCTCATCATTGCACCCAATTATAATGATTGAGCTGACCATGCTATCTGAATCCAGATTGGACGAGCAACACTCATTCAAAGTGGCCAAGTATAATGATCTGGTCACACACTGAGACACAGCGGATTCACTGCAAGGGTCATGGCTGTTCGGTTAAGTGCAAGAGGTCTAGTGGCTGCCTCAGTGTATGATCTACTGAAACTGTTGGGTTTGAAAGGACATTCACAAACAAGTAAGATGGTAAAGTAACTTTTTTTCCAGCTAACAGTGACTATGAGGGGGGCCACAGAGGTAAATGAGGCTCAGAAGGGGGCTATGAGCAAAAAAAAGGTTGAGAACCCCTGGTCTACACAATACTGCCCCACAGTCCGATATGTATTAACAATAATCTTATTACTCAAAACTGCATACCCTACTCAGTACTATTCTGAAGTGCCAGAGATTACTATTACCTGTCCATAAATGTTTCCATGGATACTGTATTCGCACCCGCAGCTTCTTCTGGTAGCAAAGAACTCGATGAATGATGCCCAAACTTCGACTGATTATACGGCATATGGAACAGTGTCAAAATGTTAGGCACATAACTAATCTGACTTACAATACATTCACAACAAAATAATTATGACCTGAAACATACATGGGATTATGTGACAAGATGTTTAGCACATAAGTGAAGGGAGTTCCACTGCAGATACTGTTATAGGATAGCAAAGTATTACAGACTTCACCTATACTTGGTCTCAGCTTTATGAAGTGGGGGTGACCAGTTCCCTTCCTTGCTGCCTTAGCCTTCCCTAACTCACAAGCAGAGTCAGGCACCCATTTTTACAGCTGGGTAGACTTGAGCAAGTTGCAACCTAGTTTTTTTGTACCCAGTCCCTTTGCCTTGAGATGCTAGCAATCTACTCACTCTGTCACATGGTGTTTTATCATCCTTAAATCCTCCATTAAGACATAGCAACAGAGCCATCATCACACTAAATTTCTATAACATCTTAACATAGCAACAACATTCTATAACAGTCATCAGAAAGACCAAACATTCGTGTAGTGAAGAAATAGAAATGTATTATAACAGTCATCAGAAAGACCAAACATTCGTGTAGTGAAGAAATAAAAATGTGTTGTTTTTAAGGTGATCCTGTGTAGTTCCCAAGGGTGTCCAAAGAGACAAAGAACGAACAGGGCTGCTGCACCCTCTGGCATGTCGTACAAGGTGACTAATATGAGGAGCTGCATGGGGGGGCTAGCATACTCATGTAGAACAAACTGCCACAGAAACCACCGATGCATGAGCAATTTGACTGCTTGGAGCAGGCTTCCTGCGGACCAGCTACAATGGTGGTTTCATGCTCCATAAGCAGCGCAAAGGAAAATGATGGTTCTTAATATGGAAATGTTTCGTCCTTTCATGGGAGCAAATTATAATGGAGAGCTGAGATTTGAGTAGCTCCCAGAGGGGTCTCTATAGTAGCTCCCAGAGGGGTCTGTGAGTAGTTCCCAGAGGGGTCTCTATAGTTGTTCCCAGAGGGGTCTCTGAGTAGTTCCCAGAGGGGTCTCTGAGTAGTTCCCAGAGCAGTCTCTGAGTAGTTCCCAGAGGGGTCTCTGAGTAGTTTCCAGAGGGGTCTGAGTAGTTTCCAGAGGGGTCTCTATAGTAGTTCCCAGAGGGGTCTCTGAGTAGTTCCCAGAGGGGTCTCTGAGTAGTTCCCAGACAGGTCTCTATAGTAGTTCCCAGAGGGGTCTCTATAGTAGTTCCCAGAGGGGTCTTGGAGTAGTTCCCAGAGGGTTCTCTGAGTAGTTCCCAGAGGGGTCTCTGAAGTCCCCAGAGGGTTCTCTGAGTAGTTCCAAGAGGGGTCTCTGAGTAGTTCCCAGAGGGGTCTCTGAGTAGTTCCCAGAGGGATCTCTATAGTAGTTCCCAGAGGGGTCTCTGAGTAGTTCCCAGAAGGGTCTCTATAGTAGTTCCCAGAGGGGTCTCTGAGTAGTTCCCAGAGGGGTCTCTGAGTAGTTCCCAGAGTAGTCTCTGGGTAGTTCCCAGAGGGGTCTCTATAGTAGTTCCCAGAGGGGTCTCTGAGTAGTTCCCAGAGGGGTCTCTAGTTCCCAGAGGGGTCTCTATAGTAGTTCCCAGAGGGGTCTCTATAGTAATTCCCAGAGGGGTCTCTGAGTAATTCCCAGAGGGGTCTCTATAGTAATTCCCAGAGGGGTCTTTGAGTTGTTCCCAGAGGGGTCTCTGAGTAGTTCCCAGAGGGTCTCTGAGTAGTTCCCAGAGAGGTCTCTGAGTAATTCCCAGAGAGGTCTCTGAGTAATTCCCAGAGGGGTCTCTGAGTAATTCCCAGAGGGGTCTCTGAGTAATTCCCAGAGGGGTCTCCGAGTAGTTCCCAGAGGGGTCTCTGAGTAGTTCCCAGAGGGGTCTCTATAGTAGTTCCCAGAGAGGTCTCCGAGTAGTTCCCAGAGGGGTCTCTATAGTAGTTCCCAGAGGGATCTCTGAGTAATTCCCAGAGGGGTCTCTATAGTAGTTCCCAGAGGGGTCTCTGAGTAGTTCCCAGAGGGGTCTCTATAGTAGTTCCCAGAGGGGTCTCTGAGTAATTCCCAGAGGGGTCTCTATAGTAGTTCCCAGAGGGGTCTCTGAGTAGTTCCCAGAGGGGTCTCTATAGTAGTTCCCAGAGGGGTCTCTGAGTAATTCCCAGAGGGGTCTCTATAGTAGTTCCCAGAGGGGTCTCTGAGTAGTTCCCAGAGGGGTCTCTATAGTAGTTCTCAGAGGGGTCTCTGAGTAATTCCCAGAGGGGTCTCTGAGTAGAAATAATATGACCACTGCTCCCTCAGTCATGTCGTATGTGGCAACTAATGTGAGGTTATGCATGCGGCTGGAAAGCTCATTATGTCAACCACATTGCTACAGACACCACTGCTGCAAGAGCACATGGATACTTTGGTTCAGGTTTCCTATAAGGGGGGGGACCTTTACTGGTGGCTCCATGCTCCATAGGGAGTAAAAAGGGAAATAAATGAGACCTGTGGAGACACAACCACTGCCTGTGCCATTATGTACAGCAGATGATGACAATGAGGAGCATCTTTATAAACATGATAGGATTGTTCACTTATATTGCTAGATTTCAGTGCACCCGATATTATGTGCCCATGTGGGGAGGACAAACAAACATGAGAACATATCCTCCAAGACTTTCTGCTCAATTAGAGGAGCAGGGTGACAGTGTGGCCTTCTCCAACCCAGATGAAGGAAGGAACTGTGTGCTGATGACAGAAGCCTGAGATGGACTGCTAGCTTTTTAAGAGAAGAGAGATAGATGTAGTTATTAGAGAGTGAATGACGAAGAAGTGCATCCAAAATGGCTGAAGCTTCTGAAACTCATGTCCTGCAAAAGTATTACTAAATGTATATGATCAAATAATCAAGAAACTGAACAACTTGATGTTTTAAATAAAATTTGATTGTAGAGAGAACGGATTTTGAGAAAAAGATCTCTTGTTCATTGTTTTTACGCACACTAACGTATTAACTAGCTGTACACACAAAAACATCATTGTTTTTATGCACACTAACCTATTAACTAGCTGTACACACAAAAACATCATTGTTTTTACACACAGTAACCTATTAACTAGCTGTACACACAAAAACATCATTGTTTTTACGCACACTAACCTATTAACTAGCTGTACACACAAAAACATCATTGTGTTTACGCACACTAACCTATTAACTAGCTGTACACACAAAAACATCATTGTGTTTACGCACACTAACCTATTAACTAGCTGTATACACAAAAACATCATTGTTTTTACGCACAATAACCTATTAACTAGCTGTACACACAAAAACATCATTGTTTTTATGCACAACCTATTAACTAGCTGTACACACAAAAACATCATTGTATTTACGCACACTAACCTATTAACTAGCTGTATACACAAAAACATCATTGTTTTTACGCACAACAACCTATTAACTAGCTGTACACACAAAAACATCATTGTTTTTACGCACACTAACCTATTAACTAGCTGTACACACAAAAACATCATTGTTTTTACGCACACTAACCTATTAACTAGCTGTACACACAAAAACATCATTGTTTTTACGCACACTAACCTATTAACTAGCTGTACACACAAAAACATCATTGTTTTTATGCACACTAACCTATTAACTAGCTGTACACACAAAAACATCATTGTTTTTATGCACAACAACCTATTAACTAGCTGTACACACAAAAACATCATTGTTTTTACGCACACTAACCTATTAACTAGCTGTACACACAAAAACATCATTGTGTTTACGCACACTAACCTATTAACTAGCTGTATACACAAAAACATCATTGTTTTTACGCACAACAACCTATTAACTAGCTGTACACACAAAAACATCATTGTTTTTACGCACACTAACCTATTAACTAGCTGTACACACAAAAACATCATTGTTTTTATGCACACTAACCTATTAACTAGCTGTACACACAAAAACATCATTGTTTTTACGCACACTAACTTATTAACTAGCTGTACACACAAAAACATCATTGTTTTTACGCACACTAACCTATTAACTAGCTGTACACACAAAAACATGCATGCTTACACATAAAGTTCCATTGGAAATGTCTTCATTAAATGACTCAGAATAAACTCAACCATCAGATCTGAAAATTTAAAAATAAATTTAGAAATTTAAATAATGGGAAATTAAAAGTAAACTTCAAACTTTCTTTTTTAACAGTCATGTCACGAAGTGGATTTAAGTTTAGAGCTTGTCCGAGTATATAGACAATACACTCGTATGAGAAAGTCTGAGAAGATAGATTTTGTATGAGAAATGACAGTGACTGTGGAAAGATGAGACTTATAGCTTCGAGGGTGAGAACCTAGATTGACTCTCCCTCGCCACTCGCGACTTAGTTAAGAGCTAAGGACTCACCACCTCCGACTACCATAAAGGAGATAAGGTTTCACTAAAAGTCCCCAGACACAAATATACAGACAAGCATATACGTACAGTATAGTTATAGAGAAACTGATCCAGCATACATTTTATAGTTTATTTAAACAACAAAATAAATAACACATCAAAATAAATAACGTGCGAGGTTGCACCCCTGAAAAGAACCAAAACAATTAAAATGACAGACAATATAACCCAACTCTTTCACCCTCTCTTTCAACCTGCATGGGAAAAAGAATTAAGGATTAAACACCCTGTACTTGGTGGGGGTCTCTAAGTACGAGCCACCACTCTTAACTATCCTATTATTAATTTTTAAAATCAAATCTACTGTCCGGCTGCAGACGTAACTAAATGTCTACACAACTCTGAATGTACTATCTAATCTCCTACACAGCTAATCACAAGCACTGATCCACTAACGGACTTCTTCAGCGCTAACTCAGAGGCTGTCCTCTGACTATCTGACTCTATAAATTCTGTCTCTCCTCTGCTTCTGCTCAGTGTCTCTCTGACACTACTGTCTTCTGCTGAGTGGCGTCTCCGTTATGCCCCTCCTCTCGATAGCATTCTGAAAAGGAATGATGACCCTTTCTCCTGTTCCTGACTACTGCAACTGATGACTTTGGTATCAAGCCTGAGGTACTTGACTTGGGATGTATATGCTTCACTGCTGCTGACAATTCTTTAATGGCCGATTTAACCCTTAGGGTTTAGGGACCAATGGCATTATTATGGCTGTATATACATAAAACCAACCTCCAGGCCACGCACCTCTTTGGAGTGGTATAACGAGCTAAGAGCTCCGGATTTTAAAGATAAACCCAGTCCCGCTGAAGCATGGGCTTCACTGCATGAGAACTGTTTTCTTTTACTGGTGCAGACGTACTTGGCGCTGGTAAATACCGCGTCACCAGTTCGCTTTCACCTCTGGCGATGCCTCAAACCTTCTACTCCTGAGAAAGCCGAATACCTTGGCAAGTTGTAAGGCAATTTACAACCCTCCCTGTGTGCCGTGAAAATGCCAATTTATCGAATTTCTCACTAAGAGCAGATGATATGACGTTGATTCCACGACAGTAAATTTTGAAACCAGAGAGACCGCTAAAGACTACAACGCTGTTATTTATCATAGAAAAACGACGCTACAACCCACGCCATGAGTCATCGCGTGGTGTCCCTCTGGGGCCGCCCTAGACCAATAAAATTGCTGCATTTTTAATAAAGTCTGACCTCGGCCAATGATATCGTAAACTAACTCATGACTCATGTTTATTCTGCTCCCGTGCATCTTATTGCATCACATCAGACCGTTTTCGTTACTAGAATAAATATGGTTGGTTCTCGCGGTGAACCTGGGTCGTTGTTCTACCCCCACCCCTACGATTAAACATAGTAAGTACGGGAGTTACGGAATTTCTCCTAACGTCAGGAGAATTTGCCCCGCCTAATAATAACTAAGCACTCAACTGCCTAATAAAATAAAAATGAACGCAAATTCTTACCGAGAGAAGAGGACTGGGGCAGAATTGAAATTAAAACCCACAGTAACTCCTCATAAATAAACGCAAATAATACATGGAGAAGAAAAATGGGGCCCGTTGAAAATGAAATCACAGTAACTTCTCACAAGTTACTCATTCTCTCTTGTATGCATACACGCACATGCAAGGACATACACATATGAATGCACAAATATTATATATATTCATTATATTAACAAAGTTGGGCAGCTTTGTTTACATGTATGTTTAAGCCACACTACCATACAAATAAAAGACAAAGATTATGAGAATAAACACAACTAATAACAACCAGATAGCAATTGAAGAGTATCCATACAAGATGTGGAACCATATGTGTATCTTGGACAAAGCTGAAGAAACAGATAAAGATATCAAAATAAGAATTTTTTTTTTTTTTAAAGGCAAGAGGAGCTTTCAGTGCATTAAAAAATATATGGAAATCAAAAGAAATTATGTCCAGTACAAAAATAAGAATCTTCAACTCAAATATAACAACATGGCAAACAGAAAGATAGTCATCAATGGTTCTTGAACAGAACAGATGGCCACTGAATGCTCTGTCAGTCAAGGGCTAAGGATCCAAGAAGATTTGTAAGCTCAGTGACAATCCATGTAGCTATTTTAATTGCTCGTCACGCTCATTTTCAGTCAGCTTATCCAATGGATCAGTCCATTATACTCTTCTCTGTTGTGCTTGAGCAACAGAAAAAGTCCACTGCTGGCTAGGTGTGAAGCAGGCTCATCGCAGCCCATTACCCAGCCAACACTTTTCTTAATAAATCTTCACGACTAGCATAACTGCATCATGATAAAATCCACATCATGTTTCCTCTGATTCAGCAAATTCCCTACTTCTCACAATTAATACCTCTTATTATGTTCATGCTAGGATGGATTTTCGCAGACTTCAGATAATGTGGAACTAATGGAAAGAACCAGAGATGCGGCATTGCACTAAGGATGGCCGCGGACCAAGCAAAGTGGAAGCAGTTTGTTGCTGCCCTACTAGACGCCACCAGACATGATGGCCACTGACTGCTCTGATAGTTGGGACGGCTAAGGATCGAAGAAGAAGAATGGAAAGAACTAGACTAATAGAAATGGAATATGAGGTGAGGGAAAAATATCTTGCAATGGATAGATCCACAATCTGAGGATACCAGCTGACAGCATCACAAGGCAATCCTTGTTCTGGAATCCTGGAAATAGATGGTGGCCCAAAAAACATACAGAGAAAAGAACTGGAGGAAGGTATAATTAGGATAACGAAGTCACAAAAATAACTTGAAAAGATGCTGCTGAACAGGAGGGCTTGGAATGAACTAACTCAAGAACTATGCTCAATAGGGTGCTGAAAGGGAAAGAAGTAGTAGTCTGGGAAACAGGAAAAAGTGGAGAACATTCACACACTTCAGGCAAAAAGACAACACACCATCATTGTGGGAAGACGCTGGAACTGAGTTGGCCATGTCCTCAGAAGGGACCCTGACACCATCACCAGAACTGCTATGCTTTAGACCACCGACCGAGCAAAATGGGGACAGTTTGTTACTGTCCTACAAGACACCACTAGGCGTGATGGCCACTGACTGCTTTGTCAATCAGGGGATAAAGATCCAAGAAGAAGAAGATTCATGCACTTGACTAAGCCAAGACTTACCTAAGAGTGAGCAGACCAGAGGTCGAGATGGTGGGCTCACTTCTGTTCTAGCTTTTCTATGTCTCATAGGCTGAGAAAGGCAAGAACAAATTCAATCAGTTCATTTCTTGTAACTAATATGCACATATAGCTGAGTTTGAAAACAATTTTTCCTTTACTATTTATTTAAAATACCATATATATTTTTTTAATCTTAACTATTTAATGAGGTCAACATGCTAGTGCATGCACCAACTTTTATCAATAAATGAAAACACATGAGGTCAAACTGGTGCAATTACAGCCAGTTTATGTCAAAGCGATGTAAAGCTCTCAATTCTGCTTATGAAATTTTTTGTGAAGTCATTCACTCAGCCAGGCGAACATTAGGCTATACACTATACAGTCTTTCTCACAGTCACACCTGGTAACAGAAGATTGGTAATACAAAACAAGTATTTCAATTTGGACCATTAAAAAAAAACTGCTTTTCCATTCACTCCTTTCCGTTCCTTTTGATAAAACAGGGCTGCAGTAATTCATCACATCTTCAGCTCTATCCATGAGATCCCTATTACTTTAGCTACCAGTTCCACCATTCTACCCCAGGTTCTTTTGGTTTCCCCTCTCCTCTCTTCCCATCTGGGTCCTATTCAAGTGCACGTGTGGTCATACTGGCTGGCTGTTTCCTAGGGGTTGTTTCCTACCAATCTTCACTTTCTCTCTTTAATCACCAACTGTACTGAATGGTGTCTGGTTCTCTCATCCATAAGTCTGTGCTAATTACTATAGATACGACCACCCCACTTATCCTTTCATTGTAAAGTCTAAAAAGCCACAATACAGAGACATGATACCATAAAACTGCAGTTGTAAGCAATATGAAATGATGGATTAAGGGATAATTAAAAGTATCCAAATTTTTATCTGCTGTTGATGGTGTGAAGTGCTGCAAGCAAGGTTTATTACTGGTCATCCAATTCAAAGCACTGAGTGAGGCCTAGTGGTATTTCATACTGGGTTTCATTAAAGTGTCTGCTAACCCTCAAACCACCTTCTCCTGGATTGTCCTCGTGTCCTAGACACAATTACATTGATCTTGAAAGTCTGCACTGCTGGTGAACAGCATGTTGAAATGCTGACAACTTATATTTTATCTTTAAATAACTGAAGTTATGTGTCTTCTTCTTTCCATAGACTGACAACCAAGTAGATTGCTTCAATGTATTTCTCTATATTTTTAGCCTTCCTTTTTTTCTCCTCCAGTGTCTCATGACCTGACATCTCTCCACCTAGAACATGCAACTCTTCGCTCACTAGCGCTAATAATGCCACTTTCTGACTAAATGTTAATATCTGCAATGTATTCAGTTTGTTCATTGCTCAAGCTGTTTTGAAAATTTGTGTACCCTGATTATTTTAATTTTATCCAAGAGCATTTTCTTGCCAAAATGTTTGTTTTATGTTGCGTCTGTTTACAGTAAGACTCAATTGTTCTTTTTTTTAATTTTTTTATTTAAGTTAGTTTATTTTTGCAAAAACAAAATTTACATCATATCCTAATTGGCTGGCATTAAAATTTCTCCCTGACTAACAAAGTGGTGAAAAGATGAGAATGGAAAAGAAAAAATTTAATAAAGCGAAGTCCAAAACTTTCATATCTGTGCTAATTCTTGTTTCAAGCCTTCACTGATACTTTCCAACCTCTTAAATACCTTAAAATATTAACTGGCAAAAAATAAAATACGATATGCAGAAACTGTGCTGCAAACAAAATAGTAAACCTAATATCCTCGTACCATTTTGTGCAGGTGAACTCGAAAGGCCATGTTAGCATCATGCATGACTGAGTTGGCATACTGATCCTGTGAAACATGAAGACAGCTAATTAATTCACAAGTTTATTAATTAAGGCCTCATGTTAAGGATCTATGTGGAAACAAAGAAAGAATAGAACTATTGTACCCTCAAGCATGTTGTTGGGATCCCGTTACATGCCCATTAAGGCATATTGGGAATACGGTGTTAGGCCCATATTTTCTCGACCATCGGAACACTAGGGGTGATGTGGTCAGCATCATGCCGGCCGTCTTAACCTTCCCAGAGTTCCTCTGGTACCCAATTTATGAGGCTGGGTCAACCTCAGAGCCGTTTATGGTCTAAAAAATCCCACCTCAACTGGGGATCGAACCATGGACCACTGAGCTAGGAAGCCAGTGTGCTACCACGGCATGTTGTACAAGGTGATTAATATGAGGTTGTACATGGAGCTGGCAACCTCAGCACATACCTGTCAACCTGTACAAATTTCTTGTACAATGTATGTATTTTTGATACTTTTAGCAGTGTACGGCCGTACAGACTCGTTGTACGGATTTTTCCTCCCTCCCAAAAAAAAAAAATCAAACTTTTTTTTTTTTAAATTCTAAAAATATTTTCCAACCCAAGTTTTTAAAAATTTTAAACCAGAAAATATTTTCTAGCCCAGGTTTTTTTTAAACCAATTTTTTTATTCCGGGAATCTTGGCGTCTGTTTTTAAACTGAAGTCTCTCGCAGCAACCAATCAAATCCTTTTATACCCAACAATTCGGCAAAAACTTTGAATTCGGCCTCAAACACTTTCGGCTTTCAGGGTGACATTACGTATTTTTAAAGTTACCTGTTATCAGCCGTGCTTGCTAAGACACTTCGACGCAAATTTGTTTAAAAAAAGCTAAGTACCTATAACTTGGTTAAATATTGCTGTTGTTTTGCTTTGTTGCAATTTAATCGCTGTCTTAATCTTTCCAGTTATATCTTGCCCTTCAGTATATTTCCGATAAATTAATGTCATAATATTCTGTGTAGGCCCTGCATAACTAAAAAAAAAAAGTTTGTTTGCGTTGAGTAGGCCTACTTTATTCCGGCGATCGAGATTCACTGCTTTATTTTTCATAAAGTGGCGATCTATTATCACTGGTCTAGGCTATCAATTTTTAAATAATAATTTTGTAAATTTTTGGTAGTACATTTTTTCTTCCTAGATTAATATTCTGTTCACAATTTAGTTAATTTTTTTATTTTTTGCTGTTGCTTTGCTTTGCTTCGTTGTATTTTATTTTTGTCGTTCTCTTAATCTTTCGAGTTATATTTTGACCATTTCAATATTTCCAATAAATTAATATCATAAAATTTTGTGTAGGCCCTACATAACTAGAAAAAAAGTTTGTTTGCGTAAACTTCGCTGCTTTATTTTTCAATAAAAAAGTCCACACAGACTGCATGAGGTACATGAATGCAGACACACTCACTTCTTTTTTACAGTGTAAGATTAACATTGATACCGTCTGTGCAGACTTTAAGCCCACAAATGCAATTCTGCAAAGTGCTAAAAGTGCATGTGTTGATTATAATACAAAACACTGTGCATCGAAAGAATAGTACCTCATGATCACTAAGTTTTTTATATGTAAAGAACAGCATGAGACTATTAGCATGTTTTATACCACACTAATTCAAATGCTAATAGATTTGTATATGTCATTTCTCATTTTAAAACTGTATTGTGTATAATTTATTAATATATTTTTTGCATAAGGATTTTTGGGTGTTTGTAAGGACTTTTTTTGGTCCAGCGTACAGTTTTTTGTCTCAGGAGGTTGACAGGTATGTCAGCATGTAATATAAATTGCTACAGAAACCATCACTGTGTGAGAATGCTCTTTGGTACAGGCTTCCTGCAAGTTAGCCAGCTGCAGCTGTACCTCCATGCTCTACAAGGAGTAAAAAAGAGGAGATGATGATGATGTATAGATTAATCTGTTTATTAAAAACACATGTTCAACTACTCCGGTTTAATTTATTCACACCTAAAGGTCCTTTATCTTTGGACACGCTCCCTAATATAACCGACTAGGTTGAACAGGACGTGCCTCGCCAACACGAGGCAAAATTTTATTTATTTTTTTTTTAAATCAACTACTCCTTAATAACAAATAAATAAAAAGTGCACATATTTGTTTACTTTAACTCTTTGACTCCGGAACGACGCTCAGAGCATTGGTCAGATTTGACACCCATGCCAAAACAACTCTCTGAGCACTGTTTTTAGCCTATCATGAATTAAAATTACGGCACAAGGTGAAAAATAATTGTGGAGTCAGAGAGTTCACAAAAGCTCCTCCGTGATAACTGAAATTTAAAAAAAAATAAACAAATAAAAAGGAACAGGCTAACTAACCAAGTGCTGAGGTATTACAGTTGAACACATACAAATTAGCCAAACTGATTTTCCTCACACTATTTGTCATACTGACCCATCGAAGGACGCAAGAGGACTAGAACACTACACATATTAAAAGCACTCTTGCTGTACGTGAGTAAAAATACAAATAGGAAATTTGCAAACGGCTTAATATAGTAAATGGCTGTCTTAGCAAAGTTTTTTATGTTTAAAAGAGTTGATAAACTTCACTTTTTATTTAAATTACAAAATTAACCATTCCCGTGGTCTCATCAATGATATTAACACATGACAGATAGAGCTTATAGGCAAGACATTAGACCTGTAGAAAATTCTGCAGTTCTTACAAAAATAATGAGAAAAAAATATAAATTACTAATTGTTGTCTTAACTCTTTGACTCCGTAATTATTTTCCAACCTGTGCAGTAATTATTTTTTGAAGAATTCTAAACGGTGAAGTGTACTATCTTTTAGTGTAAATTTTATGTTAATCTTTTCTGTCAAAATGTACTTATTATATACCAAACTGTAGGGAAATAGATAGAGAACTGTAATATATTGTGTCTTTGTTAGTATTAACACAAGTACGTTCGGTATACTTAAAACATTTTGCATGTAAAATTGAAAAACACTAACAAGTTAACTGTAGAATACGAGCTTACCAAAGACAAATTACTGTTGTAGACAATAAAACGTTCTTTTTAGTCTTCAAACATCAAGGTAATCCATTTACGAAGTAAAAAAACATTGATTATGGCCACATTTAGTACATTTAGTGTTATTCAGACCAGTTTTTACTGTGGTCCTTTATAACTTACTTACTTAGTCGTTCCTCTTCTACCGTGAGGTGTAGAGGTTTGTAAGGGAGAGCGCCATACTATTCTATCGGCTGTCTTCCTCCTGGCTTGGTTCAATTCTAGTCCTCGGTCCTTCAAAGATTGTCTAATGTTGTCCTCCCAGCAGACTTTGGGTTGTCCTGGAGGTCTGAATCCCTGGCTCTTTGTTTCTCATGCTTGCCATGGTAGCCGATCTTCTCCCGTTCTGCAGACATGGCCAAACCATCTTAGTTGGGACTGTTCTACTTGGGTCTGCAGGGGTTGGGTTTTTAGGCCTTGACATATCGTCTGGTTGCGGACCATGTCTCTTCTTGTTACTTCAACCACATTCCTCAGATACTTCATTTCTGAGGTTTGGATCTGGCTTTTGTGGGTTGTAGTCATTGCCCATGACTTGCATCCATACGTCAAGACTGGGACATAGGTATAGCGGTATACAGCCATCTTCGTCTTCTTACCAACTTCTCTTTTGCTGAGGAATCCTCGATTTAAGGCTTGAAAAAGTCTCCCAGCTGCTGCTCTTCAGGTAGCCAACTCTTCTTTGATGCCTCCCTTCCGGTCTATGACAGCTCCAAGGTATTTAAAGTGGTTGACCTGCTCTAGGACCTATTCATGGTTTTTGTTTTCGAGCTACTTATGATCATCCCTCTCTTCTCCAGCTCTTCCTTCCAGACTTGCAGGTTGGATTGAAGATGTGCCTCTGATTTAGCAATCAGGGCAACATCATCAGCTAATGTCAGCTCTGAAATACAGACCAGTCTCATCTTCCAGTACCCTACTGAATACTTTCCTGTCCTCTCCTTACATGCCTTGATGACCTTGTCCATGAGGAGTATGAAAAGACAAGGCGACAGGATATCACCTTGTCTTACACCAGTGGTGGTCCTCAATTCTTCTGACTTATGGTTTGTCGTCCTCACATAATTTCTGCAAGACTTGTAGAAGCTCTGTATAGCATGAATCAGAGATGTTGGAATGTTCTTCCTTGCCAAACAGTCCCAGAGTTTGTTCCAGGGGACCTTGTCAAATGCCTTTTCCAGATCTAAGAAGCAAAGATGGATCTCCAAGAGCCTTTTCACTCAACTGTCTGAGTGTGAAGATTAGGTCTTGAGTACTTCGATTTGCTCGAAAGCCACAATGGACCTCATCCATTTGTGGCTCAGCTAGGCGTCTGAGTATCTGCTCCAGTATTCTTGAGTAGATTTTACCAGGGACACTGAGAAGGGATATGCCTCTATGGTTTCCACATTGTCGGTTGTCACCCTTTTTGAAAATTGGTGTTATTATGGCAATCTCCCAATCCTTTGGTATGGTCTAGTTGCACCAAGCTGCCTGTAGGACCCTTAAGAGTAATAGGTCGCCTGCTGCTCCCATGTACTTAACCATTTAGTCCCTTCTTCTTCTTCTTCCGTCCTTAGCCACCAACCGTCAAAGCAGTCAGTGGCCATTACGCCTAGTGGCGTCTTAGGGCAACAGCAGATAGGTTTTCTTTGCAATTGTTTCCCATCACACCTGGTGGCGTCTTTAGGGCAACGGCAAATCAACCCATTTGCTGTTGTTTCTGTAATCGAAGTGACTGGCAAACGGGTGATCAGCCCGTTGTGATTTAGTCCCTTATAAGAATAAAATAAATTATGCAATATTGCATTACGTAATTTTCAAACAAATAAAGAAGAATAACATCATATAAACACTTTTTACATTTGTTTAATGTTTTAATAGTATCCCTAGCTTCATCTTCTACCTAGGACTAGTGATTAGATGTTACTGTAGGTCTAGTTTTGTTGCTTTTTGATCGACCAGAATAGGACTATGCCCACTCATCAACTAAATCTAATGTGTCTAGCTTTTCTGCACTGATTACGTTATTTGACAACAAACTGTGACTACCAAACAATCATCGTCAATGTTAGCAATGTTTCTAAGTAGTTTGACACAATTATTCGCTTTCGAGACTTAGAAAATGTAAATATAAAGCGTGACATATTTCTGACATAATTGGGTATAAAATGGACAAATGGAAAATTCCTGGGGGACTTGGATTTCGCAGATGATGTAGCATTCTTAAGTTCAACACCAAGACAATCCCAAGAAGCAATAAATAATTTGTGTCATCTCTCGATTAAAATAGGTCTCCAAATAAATGCCTCTAAAACTAAAGCTATGAACTTTTCTAACGAGACCTTTGATATCATCTTGAACGGGGAAAAACTACAGAAAGTTGAAAGTTTCAATTATTTAGGCAGTAAAATGACTCAGGATGGTGACACAACAAGAGAAATCCATACTAGAATTGCTTTGGCAGCTAGCGCCTTCAATAGATTATCTAACATTTGGAAATTACGATCATTGAATATACATACCAAGCTTCGTCTGTTTAATTCAAATGTTATCTCAGTGTTAACATACGGCTGTGAGAGTTGGAAAATAACAAAATCATTGGAGAACAAGCTGAATACATTCGAGAACAAATGTCTTAGAAAACTCATGAACATCAGTTGGAAAGAATTCAAGACTAATCGACAAATAAGAGAAGACTCTAGGCAGAAATATGTCTCCGACTATATAAGGAAAAGACGATGGTCTTATATCGGTCATGTCCTACGAATGCAAAACAACAGAATACCACTACAGGTGCTCACTTGGGTTCCTGAGGGTAAGAGGAAAAAAGGAAGACCAAAAGAAACACTCAGAAGAACAATAATAAGAGAAGGAAGAACGTTGGGCCTAAATAATGTGCAAGAGCTAAGAGGAGTGGCGTCACAACGAACAACCTGGAGAGCACTGGTTTCTGCCTTATGCACCGTGTTTGGTGCTTAAAGAATTTATTATTATTATTATATTTCTGTAGCAATAACAACGAAAAACGCAAAAATGCAAATGGTCACACAAATTGTGATAATAACATCAAAACATGCACACGTGCTGCTTAACTACACTCAAATTAGTTGTTTAAATAGTAGAGGAAGTCATTCTATGAGTTTGAAAATATGAACTGCATTAAACGGACGATTTTTGGGGTTTATTCATGATAAACTAAAAACAATGCTCTGAACGTTACGGTGGCACGGCAGTTACAATTTTGCAACGCTCTGAGCGTTGTTCTGGAGTCAAACAGTTAACACTGCTTTATTCTATCTCCACTTCAGCTAGTTTTGAGAAAAACGTGTTCAAAGTTTTTTTGGGATATTAATTGAAAAAAAAGAAGGATATATCACATTTAAATGAAATTTTACATGATGATTCAAACTGTTATCTGTAATATATTGTGCAGGATGATAGATTAAAACTATATGATTTAGACCAAAAGTGGAGATGTAATAAAGCAGTTCTAAGGTGACATAATGTACATAGCTTTGTTAAACGTGAGCATACCTCAGCAATACAAGTGAGAATAATGAGACATAACTTGGCATTGTTGTATCTTGTAATATCTGAAATATAATAAAAAATTGTTGGTCCTCTTTTCTAAGAACATTTTCCATGAAAGTTCAAAATTTTATTACATAAGTGAAATGAATTGTGTAGATACCATAATTCCGTGACGGACAGACAATCCGTACACAGTTACCATCAATATATATAAAATCCCAGCTTTTTCTGTCACTAACGCTAAGGGATGCAACTTTGGTTGAAAGTTAGACATTAATTGTATTGTTTCCCTTATATGTACTCTCCCGAAAATAGTAACACTCGACAAAGAAAAGTACGCAAAGGTTGGTGTACAAAAAAATATTTATAGAATGTGTGATCCCGTATACACACATTGGAATCCTCGCTGCTGCTATGAGTTTGTGTACTGTGGTATTTTTAAATACTTTTGAATAAACAAAATTGCCGTTAGGTATTGGTGCTTTTGAATTTAATTCCCGTCTTATGACGAGCGTTTACACTAGTGTAATAATAAAGAACTAAACATGAAGTCCGAAGCAAGAAACAGCTGTAAAAATCTGGTCAGTGAATGCAACATCTGACAATAATGCAGCCTCTCATGTACTGTCTAATCTGAAGGCTTTGGTTGTTTACCAGTATAAAAATTCAATTACCTTTTATTTCCTGTGTTACAATTGAACTGTACTGCAAGAAAGTAACAACTAGATTTGTAGGCTGGGTGACACTGGTGGAAGGGAGAACAGTAGGGCTGGCTGGTGTCTCTTGTGTAGGGCTCGAAGATACGGAACCTGCATGACACAACACAATAACAATGTCAAAATAGTTACAATAGTTTTAATGTCACTATTTACTGCAAAAAGTATGTCTGCAGTCGACACGGTTTCATCACTTCTTATCACTGTTGGCTTATGTTTCATTTCTGTCTTCATATGTATGATCTGATCTGATCAACTACCACTTTCACTTTGAAAGCTGGCTGCAATGGATCTGCAACGTCTTCCGTCTCTTGTCTTGATGGTACACTGTGATAGACTCTTTCTCATCCATCTCTTGATGTTATCTTCCCACTTATAGTGATGTGTTTCTCACACACTTTGGCTTTCAACACTTCCTTACAATATGGATTTCAGCAGTATTATGTCTCTGTATATGACCAAAATATTGTATGTGTCCGTCTTTGATCTCAGTTAGTATTTCTCTTTTCATTCCTATTTTTTTCTAGGCATTTTTTATTGGTTTTCTTCTCTTTCCATGAGATGCTACCCATTCTTCTAAACACCCACATCTCAAGGGCCTCAACGCCAGTAGGCGGAAAGCAGGATATTTGGTCAAGTTGCCTAAGAAGGGAGATTTACAATAGTACCCAAATTACAGAGGAATAAAATTAATATCAGTGACAGTGAAAATACATATTTAACAGGATCATCCTTGAGAGATTAAAAGAAACTACTAACAGACAATGGTGAGAAGAACAAACAGGTTTTCTGCAAAACAGATCCAGTACAGACTAGATTGCCACATTGCAAACAATGGCTCAACATATTTTAAGCTGAGCTCACCTCTTTACATTGGATTTGCGAACTATGAAAAGGCATTTGACAGTGTAGAGAGAGAATCCCTCAGAAACGGATGCAGCATTATGGAGTCCCCCTGAAGATCATTATCTTAACATAGAAAACGTTTGAAGACATGACATACAGAATTCTTCATGAAGGACAACTCACAGAACTGTTTGAGATAAGAACTGGAGTATTACTTGGATGCCTCTTGTATCCATTTCTCATCTTCCTGGCTACAGCTTGGGTTATAAAAATATCAACATCAGCCAACAGAAATGGAATTCAGTGGAATAAACAGTTTAACTATCTAGATTTTGCCGATTACCTAGCTCTTCTGTCCCATAACTAAATGCAAGACAAAATGAAAATACACAGACAGAAGACAAATATAATGAGAATAAATGCTGGAAAAGATAACAAGATTGCATGTGAAGAAACATTCCTACCAGATATAGAATCACATTTATCTTGGTAGAAATAAAACATAATTGAATAAACATACTGATAAGTACATAAAAGGCGAGAGGAGCTTTCATGCCAAGTCAGTCCTATTTTATGGCTCTGAAACATGGAGAACAAAAAAAACAACACCCAAGAAGCCACAGGCTTTTATAAATGGGTGCTTGTGCAGAACAGAAGGATTGAAATGGTATAACTAGATCATTAATGTGGAACTGATGACAAGAACCAGACAAGTGCCGGTGGAATGAGAGATGAGAAGAAGATGCTGGAGTTAGACAGGACACACACTTAAGGAACCTTTTGATAGTATTACAAGGCAGTTCTTGTTCTGAAATCCCCTGGGTAAGAGAGGTAGAGCAAAGAACACATAGATAACAGAACTGAAGACAGAAAATAAAATGTTGAGGAAATACCCCGAGCTGATGGCACGCAGCAGGAGGACCTTGTGATGCATTTATTGAAGGTCTATGCTTCTTGGGGACCTAATGGGTATTGACTGAAAGTTGAGCCTTAATCTCCATTTACATACAAGGTGGCTTCAAATGAAAACCTTAAATATTTTTTTTCTAGACTTATTAAGAAAAAGTGACACACAACTGTATCCTTTTTTGACGTAGTCACCAGTGTGTTCTATACAAGTCCCTCAGCGCCTACAAAGTACATGGATTCCTCTAGAAAAGAATTCTTTTGGTCACGTGTGTAGCCACTCAAGCACCACCTGCTGCACCTCTTCATCGGACCTGAAAGTCTTTCCTACCATCGTATCTTTGAGGAGGTATGGCGCCATTCCTTGCTCGTTCTCTTGGATTCTGGCTGGTGGTAGTGAACCCAGGTTTCATCTCCAGTAACAATTCTCGCTATGAAACCATCGCCTTCTGCTTCAAAGCTCCGCAAAAGTTCTTGACAGGCATCAAGACGTCGTCGTTTCAATTCTGGAGTAGGCTGCTGTGGCACCCACCTTGCAGAGACTTTGTGGAACTGGAGCACATCATGGATGATGTGGTGTGCTGAATCTTGACTGATGTCCAGAAGTGCGGCTATTTCATTCACAGTCACTCTGCGATTTTCCATCACAGTGCGTTCAACTGCTGCAATTGACTCTGGGGTCACTACTCAGTGTGCCTGACCCGGTTGAGAACAGTCTGTCACAGAACTCACGCCGTTTTGGAATTTCCTACTCCACTCGTACACTTGCTGGAGTGACAGGCATGCATCACCGTACTGGACCTTCATTCGTCGATGAATTTCTATAGGTTTCACCCCTTCGCTGCTCAAAAAACAGATAACAGAATGCTGCTCCTCTTTGGTGCATGTCACTAGTGGGGCGGCCATCTTTAAACTCCTACTGTGACATCATGTGGTTCGTCTGCACTGTGATGCCACCTGCAGGACACTCTTGACGTCCTTAGCAACAATACTGCCAACTTACATGACAATGGCACGGTGTTTCGAATTTCTATCGCAAATTTAAGGTTTTCATTTGAAGCCCCCTCATACATTCATTATTTTAGTCTGCCCCTATCAGCTAACAATAAAGTAATCAAGATTCAAATTCAGCTCACAGCAATAAAGTCACTGAGACTTCAATTTTGCTCTGCTGTTAGCAACAGCCTGTGCTCTTTAAATGGAAACAACATTGTTTGTTAGTAGTTGTAACATAACCTGTTTCTGAACAAGGGTGAGTTCATTTTACCTTCAAGGTCTGCAGGTGGTGATGAAATCACAGGTGATGATGGTGGAGTGGTTGCTGATGTTGGGGTATGAGACTGAAACACAAGACAAGTCAAAAATGAATGTCTCTTCTAAGGTGACTGTGGTGATGGTGGATGGAAGTGGATAAAAATGTGAGGGACAGCTGAGACATTCTCAAAAAAAAAATTTTTTTTGGTCAATATGCCCAATGGAATGGAATAACTTCATTATTAATGGTGTGAAATATAAGCAATAACTTCACTTCCTCTAGCTTCTGCTAATTCACAGCCAGAATGGTCGTACTATTACCACTTAAACTGCAACAATCACCAGTCAAGCTAAAACCACAACCTGACAGCATCAATCAAACTATAAGCCACCACCAGACAGACAACAACCACTGGTGAGACTAATCACCTCCAGCACAACCACCAATCTGATCTCAATGGCATCATCATTGTTATGGTGGTGTTATTTGAAGTTTAACACCCACTGTATGCCCGGATTCATGGGCTCTACTAGGGTAAACTTCAACACAGTCCACTGGTACAGGAACATGCATAAGTCATCGAATAACATGCTGTGTACAACAGCACCACAATTTATTTGACAAAATAATTGATGAGATTCACAGTACATATACAGCAACAATAATCTCCTCTGGTCGGTCAGACATAAACCAGAAACTTTGGGTGGTGTATCTCCGCCTCTACACTCATGCGCATACTCAAATACTTCTCTCGGCTCTCATATCTCACCAGAGCACTTGATCTAAATCACAACATGTCCGAATCACACAGAAACGGCCCCTTTCTACAATATTCACAACTCTACTTGAAAATATGTCATCACACACCCGAATCTCTCAGCCGACTGCCCAAGCTCTCGCTATCCCAGCCGAGTCACTGTTAGCTCACTCACTCACACCTAAAACATGAGAACAGTCACCAGATCTCTCTCTGCCAAACATCACGCATAACGCATTCACACCAGTGCACACAACAAGCTCACTACAATAAATAACCCATACACCTTCCTATTCCCTACCCACACTATTCTCATTTACTACTGTTGTGTTACACAACAATCATCATCATTCTTTTTTGTTCCTCACTTATCATGCACCCACTACTGCAGCTGGTTCCCTTGCAGGAAGCTTCATGAGCTACTGCTGTGGTGGATTCTGCAGGAATTTCTTTTGCAGGATAAGTTTGCCAGCCCCATGTGGCAATCTCATAATTAACTGCCTTTTACAACATGCCTGAAGAAGCGGTAATCCTATCCTTTATGTCTTCTCAGAGACCCCCTGGGCACTACAACATGGAGTCAGTGACAACATGTTGATCATAATCACCACAACCACCACCACAATCACAACGAGTCAGACTATAACCACTACTATACTGGAATGACAATAGTGACAGATTATATCACTGCAAGACAGACAATAACCCCCCCACACACAGAAGATAAGCAGTTCAACAGTGAAACTAGCTCCTCTTCTCTTTCCTTTTCACTCCTTATAGAGCATATAACCACCATATGTGATCTTGCAACTATGGTTTCTGTAGCAATATGTTTTATATGAAGAGGTTGTCAGCACCATGAACAACCTCGCTGTAGCCATCTTTTACAACATTCTTGAGGTAGTAGTTGTCCAAATTTGTCTTTGTCTTTTCTGAGACCTCCAGGAAATACAAGAAAACCGGCTCATTCTTTGTTAAATAATTATCACCCAATATTAATTGTCACCTTCTAGACATGTGATGTTAAGACAATTACATGACTTCAGAACCACACTTACATGTGTCAATGCTGTAATGAAGTTTCTATTTAAGTGAATGGCCTCATACAGTGCAAGGAGAAGAGAATCATTGGCTCTGAAAATTAAAATAAAGTCTCCTGTCACATGATGTGAAGGAACACAAATCACAAAACATTATATATGCACCACAAACCACCACACTCACACTAGCCTCATTCATTTTGCTGGCCTAATTTCTTACAGGCCCAATTCACCAGATACTCAATTCAACATAGTCAAATATGGCTGCAGGCCTTCATTTATCCCATGCTAACTGTTACGAGAGGATATATGATTTGTAGCAACTAGGTAGTGAGCTCGGATAAAAGTTGCACATTTTAGTTGTTGAAATACAATAGAGATATATTATAGTTTTTGCGCTTCACGGTGTTGAAAGCGAGGAGTATAATTTGCTTAGTTTTAATGTGACGTGTCACGTTGATAAGGTAGCACGTGACGACATTGTAATTGTACCCATATGTTGTTATATTTGGACCTAGACGGACAGAAGTTTGAAGTCTCCCAGTAGAAGGATATTTATATCAAGGATTTTCTTGATGAATAGGTGTTTGGGTCAGCCTATAATTTGTGGATACAATATTATACCTCAGTGATGAGAGGGATTATGTTTGAAGAGAAGAATATATATTAGGGAGCAACATTTATTGAAAGTATCCAAGAAGGTCACCTTAGTCGCGTAAGATGAGTTGTTCAATACCGGATTACCAATCTAGGAATCACGAGTAAATAGCTTGACTGTAACACGACGTAAGGAATATGATTCAAGTGACGAATTATGATGTATTAATTGAATTCTGATGAACTGTATTTACTTGGATGTGATGTGCTATTAAATTGTATTTGTTCGGACTCTGAACCACACGGACTTATCAGTTGATATTATTGAAAGTTCAGACCGTTGGCCCACTATTCGTGTTTGTCAGCACGGCATTAGAAGCTCTACCATTTTGAAGTATTTATCAAAATTAATAATACAAACAAGACAGTGGTCAGAAACCGGCACACATAGAAGTTAGCGGAGAATACCACAACAAACGGTGGCAACAAACAGAATAAAACTAATAGCAATGGGACAATGAAGCACGATAGAAATCTGTGTCAGTTGTGGTAATAAGCTTTGTTCATCGGCTGGAAAATCCGATGTAACACTAACTACATTGCAACCACCACTGCACAAGTACAATGTTTTGGTGCAAGATTTTCTGCAAGGGTTATTGCATGCTAATTTAATTTCAATTCATCACACTCCAAATTAAAGTGTAAAAGTGTTTTACAATGTGATAGCTATTGTAAATAGGTGATGCATGTAATACTAATAGTAGCAGAAACAGTATGTGTGGTAGCTTGTGTTCCTGTTATTGTAAATGCTATAGTTGATCGATCTTAACTACCACTAGAAATGTCTTACTTCTATGGTGATCTTTTTAAGACATGATTATTCCACAAACCAGATACACGTATGATTACAGATACACCATTTGTTTGTGTGGAGCATGTATGTGCAGCCTGATTTTAGTTACTTGGTCTAATTCACTCAATTATAATGGGGACACAGTTGAACTTATTAAACAACAGCCACAATGTCTTCTAGTAACAGTAGAATCATGGACTACAACAGAAGCATAAAGCTATATAGCTCATAAGTTGCATGTTAACATAAAGAAAATATGGACACTTGTAAAAATCAAATACTCAGTTTTTATTGATGACAATGACCACTGTAACAACGCCGCATCTGTAATGCGTATAATTAAACTTTTTTTTTTTTTTTTTTTTTTTTCCACAATGCATTTTTATCCAATAATAATAATAGCCCCTTCAGTCATAACTGACTATGGCAATGCACCCCTGAGGTGACAGCCCTCAGCTGCTTATTTTCCTGTTGTTCCTTTCGACGTTTTCTCCTCTCTTCTGCTTGCAGTGAGAGCTTCTTTTCGATCGATCAGAGGTGGTGCCGTAGAGAGCATCGCCACGTGGTGCGATCTGCAGCTTCATCGTCCCAGGTTGCTGGATTTATGTCCAGTACCCTCTTGTCTCTCTTGCACACATCTTTGAACCTCAGCTGTGGTTGCCCAACTGTTCTTTTGCAATCTGCCAGTTGTCCGTAGAAGATATATTTTGGGATATGACCATCTTCCATGCGACGGACATGGCCAAGCCAGTGTAGTCTGTGCTGTCTAAGCAATGTATACTTGCTTTGAAAGCCAGCACAGGACAACACCTCGACTTTTATCACTTTGTCCTTCCACAAAATACTAAGGATGTGACGTAGACACCGTAGATGGAAGGTATTGAGCCTTCTTTCTTGGTTGGGTATCTCTAACCCCTATCTATCTCTATTACTCCTTAGATTTATATCTACTGTTCCGGTAACTAGATTTTACAGTTCTTTCATAACTGCTTTCTTTGTCAATGGAACATCATGTTTCTTATTTCTCTTTGTAATATTTATGCCTACCATACAAGGACTTGCAATTGCCTCACATAAACTAATACAGATGAAAAACCTATGGCAAGGCACAAGCAAAGAAACAAAGTTACAACTGATCAGAGCATGTATATTCCCAGTAGCAGCTTACGGCTGCGAGACTTGGACACTCAATAAAACAGTTGCAAAAAAGGTTACATCATTCGAAATGAAATGCTACAGAAGGATGTTGAGAATACCCTGGACAGAAAAAAAGACCACCAGAGAAGTACTGCACTCACTAAACGTAGAGGAAAATTGGCTCCTTAATATCATCGCAATAAGGAAGCTGAAATTTTTCGGTCATATAAAAAGACATAATAGTATGGAAAAATTAGTGATGGAAGACATGGTCCCTGGAAAAAGGGGAAGGGGTCGACCTAGACAACAGTGGACCCAGGACATCACAGAGAGTCTGAACTTGTCTTTGGTTGATGCAGGTCAACTTGCCCAGAATCGTGATGCGTTCAGAGCAGCTGTAATGGAGACAACGTTCTGGAGAGAATATGTCACATGATGATGATACAAGGTCAGTGTTTTGCTCTATTTATACTAAACTTTATTTATAAGTAAAGAAATCTTAGGCTTTTCATGAGGCCATCCTAGTGTTTGGCTAAAACTACTACTGCTGAGAATGAGGACAAGTGTGACACAACAAATGACTCTGAACAACCTATACTAGTTCAATACATGTAACTTTTCTTAGAAATTGGCAAGGACTCTGGGCACTTCAAACTAAAACTTGTGTTCATTGTAAATATACCTCTTGGTAAAACCATTAACAAGAGTGTGAAATGTCTCTAGCAGATAAGAATTACTTTTTATCAAATGAAATGTAAAAACAGTAAATGTTTTTTGAGGTAACTTCGGCAAGCCGATTTTGGTCCATAATAGAGCTTTAGTGAATTTAGCTTAGAACAGTGCTTCTTAACCTTTTACAGGTCTCGTATCCCTTTATAACATCTTAAGAAGCCTCGCACCCCTTTACATCATCTTAAGCAGCCTTGCAAAATTAAGATTATACCAGAGTTGCGTGCTTTCTGTGCTTCTCTATGGTGCGGAATGCTGGAGAGTCACAGAGAAGGAAATGTCAAAATTGTCCTCTTTTCACACAACATGCCTAAGAAAAATTCACCGCATCTTTTGGCCGAATACCATCACCAACCAAGATCTGCTTACTTGTAGCAAGCAAGAGGACATGCACACCATCATAGCTGGCAGACGCTGGAGCTGGGTTGGTCATGTCCTCAGAAGAGACCCCGATGCCATCACAAGAACAGCTATGCTTTGGACCCCTGAAGGAAAGCGGAAGAGAGGCCGACCAAAAACAACTTGGCGGAGGACTGTGGAGGCTGAGATGCAAAGAATGAACCAGAGATGGGGCACTGTACGAAGGATGGCCACCGACCGTGCAAAGTGGAATCAATTTGTTGTTGCCCTACAAGACGCCACTAGGCGTGATGGCCACTGACTGCTTTGACGGTCGGTGGTTAAGGATCGAAGAAGAAGAAGAAGAAGCAGCCTTGCACCCCTTTACATCATCTTAAGAAGCCTGGCACCCCTTTATCTTCCAGCTCGTAAAATTTACCATAAATAAGAAAAAGAGATAAAAGTATGTTTTGAAAAATGTTATTTACAAAATATGACTAAGGGTCAGTATTCAACTCATGTTGTCACTGTTCCATTTTGTAGAAATACATTTGAGTTCTGTGTATTACATAGTGATTATGATGATTCGCTTTCTAAAGTATCTGGCATGTCTCGCACCACCAGAAGTTGGGTCTTGCACCCCTAGGGCGTGCATGCACCCCTGGTGAAGAAACACTGACTCAGAATGAATGTGGCTTGTCATGAATGCAATGAAACTGGTCTCAATGAATTTATGTAAACTCAAATGTTCTGACATACAGTAGAAATTAGTTATCAGTGGATACAAAATTTACTTGATCTCATTAACAGTATGTGATCCTTTACACAACGGTGCAAATATCCTTAAACACTGTTTTTTGTTTTAAAGAAACTGTACTATTACACAATATTAAATTGTCACTAGATAAAATATCCACATCACATTTTTTTGTTTTTTATTTTATATATAATATCCTTATAAATATATCATAGTGAGTATACAAACCATACAATAGTTGATAAAATGCTCTGAACTGATTAATGGAGGAGAAATTATCACAGTGGACAGAACCTACCTCATAAGTTCCATTTTCTTCTCTTCTGCAACAAACATGCTTCCAACCTGACAAAGGAGAGCAGTAACATTGATAATATCACAAAGGAGAACCGCTATATAAATGAAATCACAAAGGTGAACAACACTTTTTAACAGTATCACAAAGGTGAGTATGTTAATAATATCACTATTTTTGAAAATATCACAAAGAACAGCAATCTTAATATCATAAAGGAGAACAGCAATATTAACAATATCACAAAGGAGAATGCCAATGTTAACAATATCACAAAGGAGAATGTCAATGTTAACAATATCACAAAGGCGAACAGCAATAGTAATAATATCACAAAGGCGAACAGCAATAGTAATAATATCACAAAGGAGAACAGCAATAGTAATAATATCACAAAGGAGAACTGTAATATTAATAATACATAAACATTTATTTGCAATGAGAATGGGGCACTTGGCTTATAAGTACGTGCTCAAGTAAATCAGCTTTTTACACAATGAAACTATGAAGTCTAATTAATAAATACAGATGTCATGCTCACACATGGCGTAAATTCTACTGACGTAATAAACATTTTCTGCAACTTTCTGTGAGAAGGACATTAAAACTTTGTGATTATCACCGTGTGTTACCACGGTCCGAAAGGGAAGCAAAGAACAGAAACACTGTTCCCTACCATGCATGTCATTAAAATGACTACGGAGGGTTGGGCATGAAGCCAGTTCCCCCATCCTGTAAAAAAAAATGTTAAACTACAAAAATTTCAACAAACATGGACAGGTCAACTAAGGGAAAATAAAACTCAGCCAACCAAGACAGGAGAAGGTCCTCAGATAGGGAGGCGCATGACGCAACACAGAGAAAGCCGAAAGGAGTCTGAGTCGCTGAGAACCTCCAGATTTGGACCTTAGAATGTTCGAACAATAATCAAACAAGGGAAGACAGTACAGGTGGCAGCAGAATTGAAGTCTTTGGTCGATGTCCTTGGACTGTGCGAAACAAGGTAGAAGGGGATTGACAGAAGGAAAAAGGCATCACAATTTTGATGGGTGACCTGAATGCAAAGACAGGCAGAGACAACACCCGCTATGAAGAAATCATGGAAACAGACTTTCATAAATGGGGGCTCGCGCAGAATAGAAGAACTAAAATGGTACAACAAGGTCACCAATGTGGAACTGATGATAAGAACTAGATAAGTGCCAGTGGAACAAGAGATGAGAAGAAGACGCTGGCGGTGGATTGGAAACACACAGAGGAAACCTGTGGATAGCATTATAAAGCAGTCCTGGAACCCCCCAGGGTAACAGAGACTGAAGTACACCAAGAAACACATGGAGAAGAGAACTGGAGACAGAAGTGAAAAATGACGAGGAAAACGTGGAAAGAACTTGATGGCACGTGACAGGAGGACTTGGAATGTGTTTGCTGAAGGCGTTTGCTCCTTTCGGAGCTAAAGGGTATTGATTGATTGATGCAGATACCACTACATGGCACTGGGCTGAAGAGTGAGAACCCAAACGCAGCTGGATCCATAACAACAACAACATTGATTGATTGATTGATTAAACCTTCCTTCATTCATTTTTCACCTTGCAGCTCTCAAAGGAGCATAGGTCTTTTAACAAATTCATACCAAGCCTTCCTGACCTGTGCCACAAGCTCAAAGTCTTTCCATGTCTTCTTTATCCTCTTCATGTCTCTCTAAAGTTCCCTTCTCCAAGTATTTGTTGGTCTCCCTCTACCTTTCTTACCCTGGGGAATCTATAACAAAAAGGCTGCTTTGTAAAGCTATCACCAGGTTTGCTCAATGTCAGCATCTTCTCTCCTCTAGTTCCACTGGTAAATGTCTGGTTATTGCAGTTTCTCACTGATGACCATGTCATGTCATTTCAATCCTTCCATTTTATGCAAGCACCAATTTATGAAAGTCTGTACATTTTCACTTATCATTTGTGTTGTTCTCCATGCTTCAGAGCTATAAAATAAGTGCTGCCTTGACATTTGAGTGGAAGATTCTGATTTTAGGCTGAACATGATTTTTTTTTTATTCCCATATATTTCCCAATGCAATGAAAGTTCCTCTTGCCTTTTGTATTCTATTCTGACATCACTGTCTGTTCTTCCATCTTTTTCTTTATTCTTCTTCTTTCTTTGATCCATAGCCGCCGACCGTCAAAGCAGTCAGTGGCCATCACGCCTGGTGGCGTCTTGTAGGGCAGCAACAAATTGATTCCACTTTGCTCGGTCAGCGGCCATCCTTCGTACAGTGCCCCAACTCTGGTTCATTCTTTGCATCTCTGCTTCCACAGTTCTCTGCCAAGTTGTTTTTGGTCGGCCTCATTTTTGCTTTTGCTTTCCCTCGGGGGTCCATAGCATAGCTGTTCTTGTGATGGTATAAAAAATAATGTTGTTGATAAGGAGCATCCCTGTCGTACTCCTGTTTTCACTTTGAAAGTTAGATTACTTAATCCAACCCTG
This sequence comes from Oreohelix idahoensis, assembly GCA_024509875.1. Lineage (NCBI taxonomy): Eukaryota > Metazoa > Mollusca > Gastropoda > Stylommatophora > Oreohelicidae > Oreohelix > Oreohelix idahoensis. The sequence continues at coordinate 97,639 of JAMPIV010013302.1, forward strand.
CATGTAAATAAATGTAAAGTTAGAATAGAGGCTTTTTATGATGGAAACAATGCAGCTGAGAATTCCATAAGCCCTCAGTATTTTCCATAGGCTGTCCCTGTGTATGCTGTCGAAAGCCTTTTCAAAATCAACAAAGTTAATGTATAGCTGTCTGCCATTCTGAGCACTGCTCTATAATGTTCCTGAGGGTGAATATATGATCTGCACATCTTCTGTTCTTTCTAAAACCTGCTTGTTCTTTTCTCAGTTTATGGTCAACTGCTTCTGAAATTCTCTTTTAAAAAAAAAATTGTCTTTATTGCTGCCGAGGTATTGTTGTTTAACTGGACTGCTGAGCTTTTCGCTCTTTTGCAGCCAATACCAAGTTGAAGACTCCTTGGTATTATCAACACTGAAGATCTAGGCTTTTCCTGTGGCTTTTCTGGCATTCCAAAATGTGCAGAGTTGAAGTCATGAGTTCCAGTTTCTTCAACTTGGCTTGCATTTAAAGGATCATCACATCTGATCCCTAGCTAGGAGTAAGAAGCATGTAGCATACTGTGCATTCCCTGCCATCCAAGGGGGCTCTCCAACTATGCAGAGCTAAAATAATGGGCTCTGGGCTCTCCCAAAGAATTGTCATGTCCTGCACAGAGCCACTTCTCAGCTCCCCCTGTCTATCACTGGGTCCATAGTGAGATCCTCATGCATGCAGTCAACCAGGTCAAAGCCAAAGAATCACGTCTGGAGCTCAAATGACTTCTCCAAGCTTAGTGTGCAGTGCTGGGTTCTCAAAAAGTTTCATCACAGGGGGAATCCCTGGAAGTGTGTGGACGATTTCAAGAGTCATTGAGGGTGTAATTAGCCTCACAGAGGTTTGCTCACTTCCACATATGTATATTGTAGCACTGTGCATAGCTGGTGGTCATATAAGGATGACTCCAGATATGCCTCCATGAATGCTGTCAAGGTATGTGTTTGTGTTCACATCTTACAGGAATGTTTTACCAAATGCACTTTTGCCACCATAATCTTAGTCTTTTCCTTGTGAAACTTCAGATCCAACTGCCGTGACCTCTTATCAAGTATATTTAATTCTGTCTTGCATCTGCTTACAGTTACGGGACAGAAGAGCCAGGTCTTCTCCAAAATCTAGATCGTCAAGCCATTTTTTGTCAGAGTACACTGAATTCCATATGTTGGTTGATGTTGATTTAACCTTATAAGGACTAAATTATTCGGGTACAGAGAGTACGACACAGATGAACAATGCAGATGGAAATTTAAATCTGAATAACCAACATAAACGTACCACACTTGCAAGAGCAGAAAACCACCCTGATGAAGGTTCCTCACACTGACTGACATAGTCACTGAGGAAACACATGACACATTACATATTTCCATAAAGCTTATTTTTTTTGTATGTCACATCATCATATTTAACTCAGTAGAACAAAGAGATCTTCATATTATCATCATATATGTTACACCATATCTGGACATGTTCTATCATTTCATGCAAGTCACATCATTTTCAATTATTTGTATGTTACTCTTATGAATGTCATATCACACATACTAAGACATGTTCACACTACTTTTGTGAATATTTTGTTGTATTTATAGTTTTTCTTATTGCTTTTGTCAATGCCCCTTCAAATTTAGAGATTTTCGTATTATTCTTATGAATGACACTTTATATTCAGAGATTTTTTTATATTACTCTTGTCAATGCTATGTTAAATTTAGAGATTTTCATGTTATTCTTGTGAATGACATGTTATATTCAGAGATTTTTTTTATATTACTCTTGTCAATGCTATTGTTATATTTAGAGATGTTCATTTATTCTTGTGAATGACACTTTATATTCCTTGATTTTTTATATTACTCTTGTCAATGCTATGTTATATTTAGAGATGTTCATTTATTCTTGTGAAAGATACTTTAAATTTAGAGATTTTTTTTAGATTACTCTTTTCAATGTTTTGTTATATTTAGAGATGCTCATATTATTCTTGTGGTCACATATTTCATGATAAATAAATTGAAAAAAGAATAATGTAAAAAAAAAAACCCATTTCATGACCACAAGGTCTAAGTCAGAGATAAGATACATAACAGTGGAGAAAGAAAGTGTAAAAATGATCTAAACGCATATAATGAAAAAAAAAAAAAAATCCTGTCTGACCCATCAGCGTCTAATGACATAGCAATAATAGCAGTTCATGAAGACAGCATTCATTTTATATCAATACATAGCACTTTTATCAATATATAAACAATGGAGTCGTATTTCTCTCAATTATTGTACAATTAATTATCTTCAAAAATGTGACTGCATATCAAAACCCTGGCCAAAGTCAAGTTTGTAGTTGCACAGAAAAGCCAGTGTTAATGATGAGATGGGTCAAAATGTTGAGAGAAAAGAAAGATCTTTCATTTTTTGTGTTAATTACACACTATTTTACACAATTTAGTGCTCACTATTTCACCATAAGTATATATATATATATATATATATATATATATATATATATATATATATATATATATACACATATTTTTTGGGGGGGGTTGCTTTTATAGAAACACTAATGTCAGTTTTGACTGAGGAAAAATATTTTAATTTTCAACGTCAGCCATTGCATCATTTAGTTACAAAAAAACAATAATACAAATAAGCTCCGTTGAATTTGTTTTCACTGCAATAGTATTATATTGCAGAGTCACTTTTAAATTGTCAGAATCTAGCAACTCTGGAAGGGCTGGACTTTTAGTAAAAATGCCTGCAATCTTTTCAGACAAACATCAACATTCTCCTTTTCTGTCAAAAGAATGACGTGTTTGGTGAAAAACTGCCATTAGTTTCACCATACAGTGATTCTAGAGTTCACACTGGCACCCTCTGAATAAATAACAAATTTACTTCTGGCAACCTGGCCAGTCTAAACAAATACATAAAATATAGCGGCTGAGGATACTGCAAAACCTTTAAGGGGGCACACCCAGCCAAAAATGGGTTATCTTTTTTAAAAATTAACAGAAACATAACTAATGAACTTGTTGACATAAAATTTGGCCACATGTTACAAGAATATATACTGAAGCACATTAAAATACCTGTATAATCCAAGAACAGAGTGTGAAATGTAAATATAAGTGTGTACAAGTTTACATATTTGGAATCTTTATTCATTTTCCTATGAATCCATGCTGGTCATTAATTTGTACATTTGATTGTTATGAAATTCATTGCATTCTGTGCAGGCAAGGGAGAAAACCAAAAATACAAAAAAATGCACGCGCGTTATCCTGCTGGAGAAGCTGCAAGTCTGGATAAATTGTGAACGCAGGAGCAACCAGTGCATCCAGAACCTCATCTCGATATGTCACAGCATTAACATTTCCACGGAAGACGTGAAGAGGCAAGCGATGGTGAAAACTGAATCCTCCCCAAATGTGAATACTGCCACCTCGAAATCGGTTGACACAGCAATCTGCAAAGCGCTCTTCACACCGTCGCTAAATCCGCATACGTCCATCTGCAAAGGATATGTTGAATCTGTTCTCTTCTGTGAATAGGACAGCATTCCACTGCAGTCTAGTCCATCTGATATGTTGCTCTGCCCATTGCAGGCGCTGCTGACGATGTCTGTGAGTCAAGTTTGGCCCAACATAAGGTCGTCTTGCAGTAAGGCCTGTATCTCTGAGTCGTCGTATGACTGTCATTCGAGAGACTTGCCCATGTCTACCCACTATTGCTCTTGCTGTTTGACTTGCCGGGAGAGTCAATTCCTTAGGTGACTCAGCACAATATGACGATCTTGCGCAGGGGTAGTAACTCGTGGTTGGCCACTCCGAAGTCTATCCCGGGCACTGCCAGTGGTTCCGTAACGTTCATTGAGACGTACAATAGTGCTGTGGTGGCAAATCATCCTTCTGGCAATGGCCCGCGAGCTCATTCCGGTCTCCAACATACCAATGGCTCGTTGGCGGTCGTTTTCAGATAGTCGTGGCATTTCAAGCACATGTACTGGGTGTTTTGTCTCAACGGCCTTTTTATACCGAGTATACTGCCACAACGCGTACACATTTTCAGGGTCATAGCTGTTGAGAATCGTGTTGCACGTGTAACTTTCATCGTTTTCATGTAGTCTGTACACACACCCATGGGTTGAATCTTGCATTTTCCATTCCAGCAGCCATTCGCTCTCTACCTCATGGCAAACACGGGGAAAATCCATTCCCACACTTTTTTTTGCCAGCTTCTTGGCATCGGTATATATAATAGTGGTGCGTTTTTAATGTGCTTCAGTATATTTTATGATGAACAAAGTTTACTTTATAAATTTTAATGTTTTATGTGAAAATAATTAATTAACATGAAGTGATAAAAAAAAAAATGAAAGGAAAACCCCCAGTGCACCTGGGAATGAATTTCACTCACATAAAAAGTGCAAAGAATGCCAAACCAGCAGATGATGTGCATAACATCCCTACCTATGGCGTGAACTACCCAAAAATGTCTACCCCAATGAGCTTTGTAGATATGGTTCTTGCAATATGACCCTTTTAAATAGCACAAATTTAGAACTTTGTATAGCAATATCTCTGTTTCTATACCATGTAAGAAAAAAGTGGGGGTTCATGCCATAAAGGATAACATGGGCTATAAGTGTGCAAAATTTGAAGGCTATAGCTTTAAAATTGTAGAAAATATCACCGGAACTGTGAATTGCAGGCCCTGTTTTCGTTAAAGTTTAGTTTTTAAAATGTTAAAACACTTATCTGATAAGAGCTCAGTATCCCGCAGGAAGATACGGCTGATCCTCTCTTTGTGTCTGCTCTTCATCCAGGACAAGCCTCCTACATCTCTTGGCTCTTCTTGCTTCAAGAGAAGCAGCTTTAACTTTCCTTTGTGAATGTTTTATGCGAAGACTGTCTTTTTCTACACAGAATGTATGCATAAATTTTCCCGGCTGAATGTCCCATTCCTGAAGGATTGTTTTCAGGCTGTTAGCTCCATCATTAAAGATGCACACAGCAATTGCAACAGCTGTATTTACAGTTGAAAGTCCTTGATTTTTTATTTTAGGGCAATATTTCCATATTAAACTGTTCAATGATTCATTAGAACTTTGAGTGTAACCTTGCAGGCACTTTCTCAGTAATTCTGTCTTGGAGAGGTCTTTGAATATGGGCTTAATAGCCTCCATGACAGCAATTGGAAGGTTTCCCTTGTGCTTAAAGTCATTCACTATGCCATCTCTGACAGCCTGTTTGTAGGGACACCAGTCAATGTTGCAAAAGTTATGAACAGGATTATCATCTGTTGATGTCTTATGGAAATACACCGCCCAAACCTCTTCTCGCATTTTGCAAAGGTTGTTTTTGTTAGCACAGGTGCCCAACATATGAGGAACAGAGAAGACGCATATGGCCATCACCAGTACCATTCCTGGAGAAAATCTACGGAGATATCAACAGCCTCAGGCTGACCACTGCTTTCTTTGAACTTATTCAAGTTGACATCTGAGGGTGAACGAAGAAGAAGAAGAAGTTTTTGTTAGCTCGTATGGCCTTTCCATAGTATACCTGTAGCTTATCAATGACACTATCTGTTAGTCTACCCTTACCACCTATGGATTTACCATCAGGCAAAGACTTCCCTTTAGAAAGTTTCTTAAGATTTCTCAGCCGAGTACCCATTCTTTTCTGAACATGACCCACACATTCAATTTTTTCTATCAGACAATCCTCTCCATAAGGCTTGGATTCAAACACCTTTTTGAAACTGTTAGTGTCTCCATCCCCTATGAACTTTGTATACTTGAGATTATACTTGTCTGCTGAGCAAGAAAAAATGTTACAAGCTGCTGCTGCTTCCATTGACCCTGAGGATCCGTGATGGGTCATCGTACAAACCTCAGCATGACTGTTTCCATTGTTGAAATTTGTCTGTGTTGTGGTCTTGTTTCTCCCAGTACTGACAAGATTTGCACTTTTTACTCTTTGTCTGAGTATCTATTACCTTTCCAGTTTGCAAGCCAATCACAGTTGTGGCACCAACAATAGATGAATGGCCTCTGGTCATCTAGGTACCATCACAAGATACATCAATGTCTCGGAACTTGTTGTCACCTTCTTCTGCACTCCCATACTCTTGAACAGCAGCATTTTTCATGCTAATAATTTGCACCCTAGTAGCAGCATCCTCCATTCCTTTCTGTATAATAGCATTGCTACTGTGTTTAACTGGGGGTGGTAAATCCATTATACCACAGAAAGTATTTAAGTCGGTGTGACTGCAGCCAATACAGCGCATGGCAAAAGCTGCACGCTGATTGATAAGATTTATCTTTGCATTCCCTACTGAGAGCTGACTACTTGAAGGGAAATGTTTTTGTTCATGACAGTTTGCACTGTTACAATGAAATACGAATTCACTTCCAAGTCCTTGCCTTTTGACTTCAACTAATTGTACAGAACTTTGGCAAAAGGTACACAACAATTTTTCAGCAATGTTCTGACCAAGAAGACCCATGTCAACAATTCTGTGCCCCTCAAGCAAATCAGTATCATTAACATTATAATTACCTTCCTCGTCAGTTTCTGCAGAATCTGTGTCACAGCTTCGCTCAAACATATCCTCATCAGAGTCATGTGTTAGGTTGCTAATGTCCAGAATTTTCTGCTCTGATCGTGAAAGGGGCGTGGCATTTCGTTTCATTCCAATATCAAAACATTCAGTCTGCATCGATGGTGTTGAACTATGAATGCATGGCTCAGTACCAAATGTCGATGCATTCTGTAGGATTATTTTCCTTTCATTTCGTTCAGCAGTATGTTGATTGCTATGAAATTTACGCTTCTTTGATATACCTTTACCGAACTTTTTGTCTGAAGGCATAATTATCACAAATATATTCACGTATTTCCACAAATTAACTCAAAGTTTCAATCACATTTATGTTTTTATTTTTTTTACCGCCATGATGGATGAAAAAGGAGTATTCATTGTATTTGTTGTATTGAGTATATTTTTTCTAGGGAGTGTTTATTATTTGGTATACCTTCCAATATGAAGGTTAGCAAAAAAGCATATTTTGGGACTAAAAGTAAGCGATTTTTGAAACACACTCATTCTCTTTGAACATTGATACTCATAAACTATTACAGATAAACACATAATTCAAAAAGAATATCGAAGTAAAAAGGCTTATAAATATTTAAAACACAATTATTATATGCAAATCAAAAATAACCTTTTGTCTATTGCCCCCTTAAATGAACCTTTTTTCTTCATTTAACACCAGGAAAATTGCTGAAGATGATACAATTAGGGAGTTTATAAATGATATTTTTCTGGGATGGTGTTGCAGAATATGACAGCTGTTCAATGCTGGTCAATCTCACATACAATGTGGCAAAACGTCATGTCTACTTATAGTTTAAAATCTCAAATTCCTTTAACTTACAAATTCTAATAATTAGATTCTATAAATTGCAAATTCTCTGAACACAGATATCTTTGTCCATTTGTGATATAAAGACAGTTTTCACTACTGATTTCCTCATTTCAAATAATACCAGAAAACACTTTTACCTCAATTCACAATTGTCCCTGATCTAGGAGTGTTCTTGTTTGCAGGGTCATAATTATACAAATTAACCTTAATTGTTTCCCTTTGAACAAGCTAATAAATATCCAACTTCTGAATGCAATTGGGACCCAAAGATGCAGCAATAGAGAATGCAGTCAGCGACCCATAGCTTGACTGCTTGCATCAGGGTCAGCGAACCAGAGCTGACCAAGACCCTACTCCACCTCCACGTGGTGGTCCTGGAAACAGGCTGATCACTGCAGTCTGGCTGAGAGAGTAGGGATCGCAGAGGGAAGGCAAACCCGGTCCCAAAAAATGCTGTGCTGAAGTCGGATGTGTCGACCGAAAGGTGCAGATATCACAGATCCGGCGTAAACAGACACAACGCAACCAACGTCCTTTTCAGGATGAACGAGGAAGAAGAAGAATAATGCAATTTACTTTTTTTTTTTTTATGCAGTTGTGATTATGCTTTCAATTTCAACCCTTATCACATCTGTCACCAAAACCTCCAAATCTAATATGGAATGGAATAACTCTTTACCTATATGATGCAAGAATACTTATGTATGTGATGAGTTTTAGAAGTGAAAATGTGTGCATGTTTCAGACATTCAATTTCATGATCATCACTGAAAGTTTGAATCAGGGGCATGTTCAATGGAAGCATTATGGTTAACAGCTAAGACTCGAGTTGTGGACACATTACTACAATAATTTCATGCCGCAGCTGATCAAAAACCATTTTTATTACACATTTTCTGTGATCAAATAAAACCATTGTTTCTAAACATCCATATTACAACTATGGCTGGAGTCCATCTTAACAACTTGGGATTTTCACATCTAAGGAAGCTTGTAATAGTTTTCGTAGGTACATGGTTCTACGCCAACATCAAGCTCAAATACTTACCTGTTAAATTCTGACAGCAACTGTGAAACAATCTGAGCGTAGCCCTAAGAGAAATACAAAGGAGAAAACTTTATAGTGTTCTCCCTGTAAGTGAAGAAAATAGAAATAAAAATAGTGTTTCCTAAATCAACGTCCAATGATTATACGTAAAATATTGCTTAAGTAAACCTTTGTAGCTACAGTTAACCTAAGTGAGAACAATGTATCACATAGGCAGACCTGATTATCACTGTGATCTGACATTCATATTTTCCTGCCTAAATAAACTAACCCTCCCCTAATCAAATATGCAGCTTAAAGCTATGTTTGTATCAAAGCAGGTCATGAAACCACATCAAAACTTAATACTCAACTACCACACTCAGCGGTGAAAATTATGCGCAACAAGGGAAAATATTTTCTCTTGACAGTTTTCACACTGACTTTAAATACTGATGACTAGTGTTGTAGTTGTTGTTTAACTAGGGCTGCTGAGCTTCTCACTCTTTAGCAGCCAATACCAAGTTGAAGACTCCTTGGTATTATCTACACTGTAGATCTAGGCTTTTCCTGTGGTTTTTCTGCTATTCCGAAACGTGTTAAGTTTAAATCATAAGCTCCAGTTTCTCCAGCTTGGCTTGCATTTAAAGGATTGTCACATCTGGTCCAAAGCTAGGAGTAAGAAGTGCGTGGCATACTGTGCATTCCCCGCCATCCAAGGGGGCTCTCCAACTATGCAGAGCTAAAATATTGTACTCTGGTTCTGGGCTCTCCCAAGGAATTGTCACATCCTGCACAGAGCCACTTCTCAGCTTCCCCTGCCTATCACTGAGTTCACAGTGAGATCCTTTTGCATGCAGTCAACCAAGTCAAAGCCAAAGAATTACGCCTGGGGCTCAAGTGACTTCTCCAAGCTTAGTGTGCAAAAGATGGGTTCTCAACACATTTTCCCACAGGGGGAATCCCTAGAAATGTGTGGATGATTCCAAGATTTAGTGAGGATATAATTAGCCTCACAGACATAGGTTCACTTCCATGTACATATATTTTAGCGCTGTGCATAGCTGGTCATCATATAAGGATGACTCCAGATATGCCTCCGTGCGTGATGACTCCAGATATGCCTTGTTGCAGGATGACTCCAGATATGCCTCCGTGCATGATGACTCCAGATATGCCTCATTGCAGGATGACTCCAGATATGCCTCGGTGCGTGATGACTCCAGATATGCCTCCGTGCGTGATGACTCCAGATATGCCTCCATGTGTGATGACTCCAGATATGCCTCCATTTGTGATGACTCCAGATATGCCTCATTGCAGGATGACTCCAGATATGCCTCGGTGCGTGATGACTCCAGATATGCCTCCATGCGTGATGACTCCAGATATGCCTCCGTGTGTGATGACTCCAGATATGCCTCCATTCGTGATGACTCCAGATATGCCTCGGTGCGTGATGACTCCAGATATGCCTCTGTGCATGATGACTCCAGATATGCCTCTGTTCATGATGACTCCAGATATGCCTCTGTGCATGATGACTCCAGATATGCCTCGGTGTGTGACGACTCCAGATATGCCTCCGTGCGTGATGACTCCAGATATACCTCCGTGCATGATGACTCCAGATATGCCTCTGTGCGTGATGACTCCAGATATGCCTCCATGCATGATGACTCCAGATATGCCTCCATGTGTGATGACTCCAGATATGCCTCCATGCGTGATGACTAGTGTGAAACAATGACAACTAGACAAGTGCCAGTGGAACAAGAAATGAGAAGCAGTAGTTCTCCTCTTTCTTACTGTTATTGTTGAACAGAATCGACATCATTGCACTCCGAGCAAACCCATAGGTGCTCAGTCTCCCTCAGTATATGCTGAAGAGTGTGAATGCTTACTGTTCCTGTAGCTCGCTGGTTATATACACGACAGATGCATCCTCTCATACATCCATCTCTGCTAGCCTTACATTTAATGCCAAATTCCAGCAGTCTTAACCTTGATGATTCATCTATTGCAGTATCATTCTCTAACAGGCGATCATTTATTGTTCTCAGTATCTCTCCCTTATCCATATCCAGTGTCCCCACTATGGGTGCTCTTGATGCTAGTCTGTCAGCTCTCTCATTACTGCACACCTCTGCATGACCAGGACAGTAGATCCACACCAGCTCCTGCAGACCTGATGCTTCTATGAATGTTTTCCATTCACACCGTAGCCAACCATTTTAAACCTTTGAAGCATGGACTGAGAGTCTGACACAATGACTGCTTTTGTTAATGAAGTTTCAGATATCCACCTTAAGGCTGCAGTATCTCTCTTTCTTGGTATCTTCAGATACCCCCGGGAACAACAGGGGCAAGAGGGGGAAATCTTAATATAAAAATGACTACAGATTATGGGAAGAATTTGAACGCACAGCTTCTTCAAGACACCAGAGACTGTAAGAAATGGAGAAACATAACAACAAAACCAAGTCGATGATGATCTTTATCTAATGGCTCAAATTAAAATGAATCAGCACCAGAATTTAATCTTGAATATAATAAAACTCAACAGATCCAACTTTTAAACACCAACATCAGTATGTCTTACCGTAAGAGCAAGTTCATCATCCAGTATAGACAACTTGACCACGTATGGATTAGCTGACTGGGAAAAGTTTCATGTTAAACAAAAAAAATTATAACATCAAGAATGACTGAAAGAAATATGCTCAAAATATATATGGAGAATATTTAAGAAGAAAGTAAGCAGAGTAATGGTGTTAATGATGTGAGCGATGATAAAATGGTATCTAGTGACAGAAGCAGATATTACTGTAGTATTCTCAAGAACTGCATACAAATTGTAATCTTGAGTATTTAACTTTTAAATTGTTTCCTTTCTTCTTTTTATTTACACAATCCCTTTTTTTTTCTTCCTCTTTTTCAAACTGCTCTCACTGAATGAGTCAGTGTATTATTCTGTCTCCCACCTCACTTTTTTTCCCCAATTATCTCAAAAATAAATTGCTGCTTCAATTCTTTTTATTTTTTTCATGAAACTTATTCTCTAACTGCTGCCATCATTGTTGCACTGATTTTTGCAGCAAGATTCAATAGTGCTACCTGAACTGCTTGTTTACTGATTAAACTGCTACAATGTTTACACGTTCTACTGTTATAGTTAAGGTGCATGTGGGCACACACACATACACACAACAATCTGAACAAATACATGAAAACACACTGGCCCAGACAACATTCCCTTTCTTTCTCTCTTTAAATGTTACCTCATATTTTCTGTACTGCACCAGCAGAGTAAGCAATAATACAGCATCTTGCCCCAGCACAGGTCGTAGGTTACGGTTTCCTAAAATCTAGTTGGTCAAAAAATAATTAATCAATTAATAAAAATAAACAGAAACAAAAATAATGCACTAAAAAGCATATTTCTAATGAATCTGAATTTCCAAACAAGTCATAATATCTGGTCCTTGAATGTTAAAAATACATTGATAAATTCAATATGTGAATAGTGTGCTATTTTATATCTATTTACTATTTACTATCAAACAAGAAAAGGAGATGTAGTTTCAATTTTGTGGCCTTGGTTAGTCCATTGTTTCTTACAGATTTTTGTTAGCACTAACCATCATCTTTTTGTATGTCTACTTGCCTCCAAACCAACTTTCTGCTGCTAAGACGTGTGATGGTACATGATCAGATAGCATTGTAATTTTTAAACACCTTTTCTCTGAAGCTGTAGCTTTCTCTTGTGTTGTAAGTATGAGTAAATATGTGTGTCCCCCAGTGTAGCTTCCTCTTGTGCTGTAAGTATGAGTAAGTATGTAAGTACCCCTGTGTAGCTCCCTCTTGTGTTGTAAGTATGAGTAAATATGTGTGTACCCCTGTGTAGCTCCCTCTTATGTTGTAAGTATGAGTAAGTATGTGAGTACCCCTGTGTAGCTCCCTCTTGTGTTGTAAGTATGAGTAAGTATGTGTGTACTCCTATGTAGCTCCCTCTTATGTTGTAAGTATGAGTAAGTATGTGAGTACCCCTGTGTAGCTCCCTCTTGTGTTGTAAGTATGAGTAAATATGTGTGTACCCTTGTGTAGCTCCCTCTTGTGTTGTAAGTATGAGTAAGTATTGTTTACCCCTGTGTAGCTCCCTCTTGCGTTGTAAGTATGAGTAAGAATGTGAGTACCCCTGTGTAGCTCCCTCTTGTGTTGTAAGTATTGTGTACCCTTGTGTAACTCCCTCTTGTGTTGTAAGTATGAGTAAGTATTGTGTACCCCTGTGTAGCTCCCTCTTGTGTTGTATGATTAAGTATTGTGTACCCCTGTGTAGCTCCCTCTTGTGTTGTAAGTATGAGTAAGTATGTGAGTAGCCCTGTGTAGCTCCCTCTTGTGTTGTAAGTATGAGTAAGTATGTGTGTACCCCTGTGTAGCTCCCTATTGTGTTGTAAGTATGAGTAAGTATTGTTTACCCTTGTGTAGCTCCCTCTTGCATTGTAAGTATGAGTAAGTATGTGAGTACCCCTGTGTAGCTCCCTCTTGTGTTGTAAGTATTGTGTACCCTTGTGTAACTCCCTCTTGTGTTGTAAGTACGAGTAAGTATTGTGTACCCCTGTGTAGCTCCCTCTTGTGTTGTAAGTATGATTAAGTATTGTGTACCCCTGTGTAGCTCCCTCTTGTGTTGTAAGTATGAGTAAGTATGTGAGTAGTCCTGTGTAGCTCCCTCTTGTGTTGTAAGTATGAGTAAGTATGTGAGTACCCCTGTGTAGCTCCCTCTTGTGTTGTAAGTATGATTAAGTATTGTGTACCCCTGTGTAGCTCCCTCTTGTGTTGTAAGTATGAGTAAGTATGTGAGTAGCCCTGTGTAGCTCCCTCTTGTGTTGTAAGTATGAGTAAGTATGTGAGTACCCCTGTGTAGCTCCATCTTGTGTTGTAAGTATCAGTAAGTATGTGAGTACCACTATGTAGCTCCCTCTTGTGTTGTAAGTATGAGTAAGTATTGTGTACCCCTGTGTAGCTCCCTCTTGTGTTGTAAGTATGAGTAAGTATTGTGTACCCCTGTGTAGCTCCCGCTTGTGTTGTAAGTACGAGTAAGTATTGTTTACCCCTGTGTAGCTCCCTCTTGTGTTGTAAGTACGAGTAAGTATTGTTTACCCTGTGTAGCTCCCTCTTGTGTTGTAAGTATCAGTAAGTATGTGAGTACCACTATGTAGCTCTCTCTTGTGTTGTAAGTATGAGCAAGTATTGTGTACCCCTGTGTAGCTCCCTTATGTTGTAAGTACGAGTAAGTATTGTTTACCCCTGTGTAGCTCCCTCTTGTGTTGTAAGTATGAGTAAGTATTGTTTACCCCTGTGTAGCTCCCTCTTGTGTTGTAAGTATGAGTAAGTATGTTGTGTACCCCAGTGTAGCTCCATTATGTTGTAAGTACGAGTAAGTATGTTGTGTACCCATGTGTAGCTCCCTTATGTTGTAAGTACGAGTCAAGTATTGTTTACCCCTGTGTAGCTCTCTTGTGTTGTAAGTATGAGTAAGTATGTTGTGTACCCCTGTGTAGCTCCCTTATGTTGTAAGTACGAGTAAATATTGTTTACCCCTGTGTAGCTCCCTCTTGTGTTGTAAGTACGAGTAAGTATTGTTAACCCTGTGTAGCTCCCTCTTGTGTTGTAAGTATGAGTAAGTATGTTGTGTACCCCTGTGTAGCTCCCTTATGTTGTAAGTACGAGTAAGTATTGTTTACCCTTGTGTAGCTCCCTCTTGTGTTGTAAGTACGAGTAGTATTGTTTACCACTGTGTAGCTCCCTCTTGTGTTGTAAGTACGAGTAAGTATGTTGTGTACCCCTGTGTAGCTCCCTCTTGTGTTGTAAGTATGTTGTGTATCCTAGTGTAGCTCCCTCTTGTGTTGTAAGTACGAGTAAGTATGTTGTGTATCCTAGTGTAGCTCCCTCTTGTGTTGTAAGTATGAGTAAGTATTGTGTACCCCTGTGTAGCTCCCTCTTGTGTTGTAAGTATGAGTAAGTATTGAGTACCCCTGTGTAGCTCCCTCTTGTGTTGTAAGTATGAGTAAGTATGTGAGTACCCCTGTATAGCTCCCTCTTGTGTTGTAAGTATGAGTAAGTATGTGAGTACCCCTGTGTAGCTCCCTCTTGTGTTGTAAGTATCAGTAAGTATGTGAGTACCACTATGTAGCTCTCTCTTGTGTTGTAAGTATGAGTAAGTATTGTTTACCCCTGTGTAGCTCCCTCTTGTGTTGTAAGTATGAGTAAGTATGTTGTGTACTCCAGTGTAGCTCCCTTATGTTTAAGTACGAGTAAGTATGTTGTGTACCCATGTGTAGCTCCCTTATGTTGTAAGTACGAGTAAGTATTGTTTACCCCTGTGTAGCTCCCTCTTGTGTTGTAAGTATGAGTAAGTATGTTGTGTACCCCTGTGTAGCTCCCTTATGTTGTAAGTACGAGTAAGTATTGTTTACCCCTGTGTAGCTCCCTCTTGTGTTGTAAGTACGAGTAAGTATTGTTTACCCCTGTGTAGCTCCCTCTTGTGTTGTAAGTATGAGTAAGTATTGTTTACCCCTGTGTAGCTCCCTCTTGTGTTGTAAGTACGAGTAAGTATGTTGTGTACCCCTGTGTAGCTCCCTCATGTTGTAAGTACAAGTAAGTATTGTTTACCCCTGTGTAGCTCCCTCTTGTGTTGTAAGTACGAGTAGTATTGTTTACCCCTGTGTAGCTCCCTCTTGTGTTGTAAGTATGAGTAAGTATGTTGTGTACCCCTGTGTAGCTCCCTTATGTTGTAAGTAGTATGTTGTGTACCGTGTGTAGCTCCCTCTTGTGTTGTAAGTATGTTGTGTACCCCAGTGTAGCTCCCTCTTGTGTTGTAAGTACGAGTAAGTATGTTGTGTATCCCAGTGTAGCTCCCTCTTGTGTTGTAAGTATGAGTAGTAAGTATGTTGTGTATCCTAGTGTAGCTCCCTCTTGTGTTGTGATACGAGTAAGTATGTTGTGTACCCCTGTGTAGCTCCCTTATGTTGTAAGTATGAGTAAGTATGTTGTGTACCCCTGTGTAGCTCCCTCTTGTGTTGTAAGTATGTTGTGTACCCCAGTGTAGCTCCCTCTTGTGTTGTAAGTACGAGTAAGTATGTTGTGTATCCTAGTGTAGCTCCCTCTTGTGTTGTAAGTATGAGTAAGTATGTTGTGTATCCCAGTGTAGCTCCCTCTTGTGTTGTAAGTATGAGTAAGTATGTTGTGTATCCTAGTGTAGCTCCCTCTTGTGTTGTAAGTATGAGTAAGTATGTTGTGTATCCCAGTGTAGCTCCCTCTTGTGTTGTAAGTACGAGTAAGTATGTTGTGTACCCCAGTGTAGCTCCCAGGAGTCTCTGATGAGATAAAGAAAGAATAAGACCACTGAACCCTCAGGCATGTCGTTCAAGGCAACTAATATAAGGCTATGTATGGAGCTGGCAACCTCAACATGTTAAACACTGTGACAGAAACCACTGCTATACAAGACCATGAGAATGCTTGGTGCAGGCTTCCTGAAAGGGGACCAACTGCAGTGGTGGCTCCATTCTCCATAAGAAGTGAAGCGGAAAATGAATGAAGTATAAGTGTGCTATTCTCAGGTGTCAATTTGTTTTCACAGAAAAGTGACCTGTAACTAAGTAAGGATTTTGATAAACCATAAGGCAAGTAATATTCTTCTTCTTCTTCGTAGACTCTCAGACGTCCACTTGAATGTTCTCAAAGAAAACAGTAGTCAGTTTGAATCCCCATAAAGCTTTTCCACGAAAGGAACTGGCGTCGGCCATATGCACTTTCTCTGTACCACATATAAGGGGTAACTTTGAAGCAGATGTTCAGCAGTCATTTTATCAGCGCCACAATTACACTGATCGGTAATTCCTATCTTTAGCTTGTTGAATAGATGGTATCTCAATCTGTTGTGGCCAGTGCGGAGTCTGAAGATTACCACTTGTTCTCTTCTGTTGAGCTGGTAATAAGCATATATCTATGTGTGACCTGGATGTTCTACATTCCATTTATTTCTGTATCTGATTCTGATAAAACTCTGCCTCCTCGAAAGTTATGCTTGCATCAGGCTGAGGTAGATGTGAACTTTCTTTTGCCATTCTGTCAGCCTCTTCATTGCCGGTGATGTTACAATGAGATTGGATCCATTGGCAAGTAATATCACCTTCCTTTATATTGCTTTATTTCTTTATTTTTAGTAAAGTTTTAATATGCCCCCCCCCCCCCCCCCCAACTCTGTCTGCCAACATCACTGTTTTGCTCATGTTCATAACATTTCTTTTTTCATGGATTCCGGGTTCAGAATAATCTGGTTATATCTAGCGCAGTGCTCCACAACCCTTTTCACTTCACGGCACACTTAAATTGCCTTTCGAAACTTCGCGGCACACTATAGCACATACTATTTAAACAGGTGGGTATGGCAAATATTTTAAAATTCGATGCAATCATAAGACAATGCTCTCAATTTTTATTTTTTTTTGTGATGGATTGGTGGATGATGATAACTCAACTTATTATTTGTAAAATTGTACGAGTGAGATTCTGCCATAATATTTTACCATAGCATAAAATTTTCTGTACAGTTATATGGTGTATCCTATCTGGTGTCACAGCACACCAGTGTGCCACGGCACAACCGGTTGCAAAGAACTGATTTAGAGATTCCTTCCAAAAGTGTCCTACATACTTTCTATTCAATCTGTCTCCACCTACTTTAATTGCTCTTGTTTCTCATTACAGCTCTATTCTGCTAATTTAGTCCCATTAATTCAGAAGTAGTATTTTAATCAGACATTCATTAATAAAGATTTGTAAGTTTCTTTGCGCGGCCTGCATGGAGGCCGTAAGGAGGCAGCCCCTCCACCATGCAAAGGCACAACAGGCCAATCACCTGTTTGTCTTAAACTATGATTACGAGCAATACAAGAGAGAAAACCGGACTGATTCTAAAGGCGACGAACTGGAACGGACTACGGACTACGACTTATGGAACTTGGAACACAAGAAGTATAAATGGGAAGGAAGAGGAGCTGGTGGAAGAGATGAGGAAAGCAAAACTAGAAATCCTGGCTATAACGGAAACGAAGAAAAAAGGACAAGGAGTCATGGATCTCGATGGCAACACGTTGCTCTACAGTGGTGTACCCATATCTGAAAGAGCTAAAGGGGGCGTGGGTTGCATTGTGGCCCAAAATCAAAAAGATAGTATCAAGGGATGGAACTTTGTCTCGGAGCGCATTATGGTTGTAAAACTAAAAGAAGGAGAAACCATAGTCAACCTGGTCATAGTGTATGGGCCAAATGAGGATGAGAGAGCAGAGGTCAAGGAGGAATTCTTCGAGCTGCTTCAAAGGACAGTGGATGACTGCCTAGATGAAGTTATCATGCTCGGAGATTTTAATGCCAGAGTTGGAAATGACCATGCTAGATGGGGTGGAGTTATCGGAAGATATGGAGAAGATACTCTCAATGACAATGGAAAGCGACTCCTTAGATTCTGCAGTGAGCAGAATCTGATCATTACAAACACAAAGTTCCCCCATAAGCGCATACATGCATACACTAGATGTGAACCAACCAAGAATGAGAAGTCAGTGATCGACTATGCCATTGTTCGGAGAAGCTCATTCAGATATGTCCGAGATGCAAGAGTCTGGAGGGGGCCAGAGATTGGAAGTGATCACTACCTGCTAACAATCAAACGAACAACTGAAAGAGTTGCTCAGCCTAGGAACTGCCCAACATCACGCAAGAAACCAAGTAAACGAGCAGGAGAAATGAGCATTAGGACCTACAAGCTGAGAGAGCCAGAAATTAAGACCAGATATCAGGGGCTTATTGCTACAGCAGTGAGCAACACAGAAGAACGACCTGATGACTTGGAAACCCTCTGGAATAAATTCAAGGATATCATAAAGACAGCTGCTGCAGAAGCATGCGGTGAAGTCCGACTTGGGAACCAGAGAAAGAGGACACCTTGGTGGACAGAGGAAGTCAAAGAGAAAATAAGAGAGAAGAAAATGGCATGGAAACAATACTTAGGAGCTAAAAACACAACAGGACAAATGGAAAAATATAGAGAATATGTGACACTCAGAACAGAAGCAAAGAACAAAGTGCTAGCAGCAAAACAGAAGTCCTGGGAAGAATTTGGAGAAAAGCTAGAAAAAGATGCACAAGAAAACCAGAAATTGTTCTATAAGACCCTAAAGAACATGAGGAAGGAAAAACAATGCCCTCTCAAATTTATAAAGGACAAGCAAGGCAAATTGCTTACTGCCCCGAAGGAAGTAATGGAAAGATGGAAAGAATATTTCTCAGAACTCCTGGATGGTGAGCATGGTGAAGCATCAGAAATGATAACCACTAGCACAGAAGAGGAAACCAATGATGGTGAAGATGACATAAAGATGGAAGAACTGAGGGCAGCACTAGAGAAAATCAAGATGGGCAAAGCAGCAGGGCATGATGGTATAACACCAGAAATGGTTAAGTACATGGGAGCATCAGGCAACCTATTACTCTTAAAGGTCCTACAGGCAGCATGGTGCAACAAGACCATACCAAAGGATTGGGAGATTGCCATCATAACACCAATTTTCAAAAAGGGTGACAATCGACAATGTGGAAACCATAGAGGCATATCCCTTCTCAGTGTCCCTGGTAAAATCTACTCTAGAATCCTAGAGCAGAGACTCCGACGCCTAGCTGAGCCACAATTGGATGAGGTCCAGTGCGGATTCCGAGCAAACCGAAGTACTCAAGACCTAATCTTCACACTCAGACAGCTGAGTGAAAAGGCCCTTGAGTATAAGAGTGAGATCCATCTTTGTTTCATAGATCTGGAAAAGGCGTTTGACAGGGTCCCCTGGAGCAAACTTTGGGACTGTTTGGCAAGGAAGAATATTCCAGCACCTCTGATTCATGCTATACAGAGCTTCTACAAGTCTTGCAGAAATTATGTGAGGACAGCAAACCATAAGTCAGAAGAGTTCAGGACCACCACTGGTGTAAGACAAGGTGATATCCTATCACCTTACCTCTTCATACTCCTTATGGACGATGTCATCAAGGCATGTAAGGAGAGAACAAGAAAGTATTCAGTGGGGTACTGGAAGATGAGACAGGTCTATATTTCGGAGCTGGCATTTGCTGATGATGTTGCCCTGATTGCTAAATCAGAGGCACATCTCCAATCCAACCTGCAAGTCTGGAAGGAAGAGCTGGAGAAGAGAGGGATGGTCATAAGCAGCTCTAAAACAAAATCCATGGTGATATCACGAGAAGAAAGAAAACATCAGATTAAGTTGGGAGAACAGGTCCTGGAGCAGGTCGACCACTTTAAATATCTCGGAGCTATTATAGACCGAAAGGGAGGCATCAAAGAAGAGTTGGCCACTCGAAAAGCAGCGGCTGGGAGACTTTTTCAGGCCATAAATCGTGGATTCCTCAGCAAGAAAGAGGTTGGTAAGAAAACGAAGATGGCTGTATACCGCTCCACCTATGTCCCAGTCTTGACATATGGATGCGAGTCGTGGGCAATGACTACAACCCACAAAAGCCAGATCCAAACCTCAGAAATGAGGTATCTGAGGAAAGTGGTTGAAGTAACAAGAAGAGACATGGTCCGCAACCAGACGATCCGTCAAGGCCTAAAATCCCATCCGCTGCAGACCCAAATAGAACAGTCCCAACTAAGATGGTTTGGCCATGTCTGCAGAATGGGAGAAGATCGGCTACCACGACAAGCATGGGAAACAAAGAGCCAGGGATCCAGACCTCCAGGACGACCCAGAGTCCGCTGGGAGGACAACATTAGACAATCTTTGAAGGACCGAGGACTAGAATGGAACCAGGCCAGGAAGAAGACAGCTGATAGAATGGTCTGGCGCTCTCTCTTCCAAACCTCTACACCTCACGGTAGAAGGGGAACGACTAAGTAAGTAAGTAAGTTTCTTTGCTGCTGGTCTTGCAGTAAGTCTACCATGTCTTTGCCCTTTAATATATAAATGAAAAAAGAATATGGTATATGTTTTTGCCCTTTAAAGATGTGCATCCCTAACCTACCAGTGTAACTGACAAGATTCAGAAATATTTTACCTGAACCAGAGACTCAAACACACTGTTGATCAGAACATATTCCAGCATTGTGTTCTGGCTTATGTTGTCTGTAGCCTGAAGTGTAAATAACATACATTAAATCATTTCCATGTCCTTCAAGTGCAGTCTGTCTTGTCATATTTCTTATCATTAAAATATATTCTGTTTTTACAAAGCACTCAATGTTACAACCTTCATACAGTCTAAATGTCTTATGACAATTAATAATACACTCTACATCCTGTCATTTCCTAAAAAAATGGTTTCAAAGTAAAACATACCGCTTCATGTGTTCTCAACAAAGAAAAAATGTACTCCAGATATAACTAAAGACTAACAGACATAAACAAGACTGACCGTCACAAGGACCAGCATGAACTTCAGTGCTAACTTCTTCAAGCCCATGGGACATTCTCCAATGAGGAAACTGTTGATGCTCTCTAACAAGGACTGAAAGTAATAATTTCAACAAGTAATATCTGATCTATATATACTGTATCTGGCATCCTTTCTCAAATTAAAAACAGAAATTTAACTAAGGACATTTCTGGAAAAAAATCCAATTAGTAACCTGGTACGACTGTTTTGGGAGCTGTCTGCACTAAGTAAAATGTGTGTGCTTAGCAGCAAAGTGTGTTTGTATGCACTATCTCCTGCTCTTTCCTCTTATCTCACTTAAAAGTTATGCTGTGTCTGACACAATACATGACAATTCATTCATTCATTACTTTTCAGCTTCCTGAGCAGCACAGGCCTTCAATAAACCCAAGCCTTCCTGTCCTGTGCCATCCATCCCAGTTCTTTCATCTTCTTTATACCTTTTAACCTGACTCCAGTTCACTTCTCCATGTGTTTTTTTTTGGTCTCCCTCTACCTCTTAGGGATTCTAAGATAAGAACCTCCTTGTAATGCTTTCAACAAGTTTCCTCGGCGTGAGTTCTATCTAATGCCATTGCCTTTTCCTCACCTCTTGTTCTACTTTTTTTTAAAAATGAAATTTTGCCTCATTTTGGCCTAGTCGGTTATATTAGGGCGCATGTCCAAATATAACAGACGTTCAGGTCTTACTATAGCATCTTGTTCTACTGATATTTCTCTGGTTTATATCAGTTCCACACTGGCAATATTATCAACCATCTCAATCCTTCAATTTTGTGTAAGAATCTGTTTATGACAGTCTTTAAACTTTTGGTTGTCCTGAATGACAAAATGTTTCTAAATATTCCAGTGGGCAGCAACTTTCTCCAAGTTACCACTGTCAGAATACTGCTTTCACTGCTGATACAAAAATGAAAGTTAAATTTTCAACTTAAAAGTACCTTCCAGTGGTTGAATCGTCTCATCACTGCCTCACTGCTTCTCTAGCCCACTCATTATAGCCTCCATAATTTTTCTGCCTCTTTATCATTTAACAGATTATACAAATTTCCTGACTAACAAGTATCTTTCCTGCTTTTCCCAAAACAAAATGCTATGAACAAGTACTACTTCCAAAAAATTTATACACAAAAATGATATATGACATACCTGCATGACAGATTCAGCCGAGTCAAATCCTATAAGAAGATTGATGACATCAAAACCATAATTTCCCTGGCTTTTTCTGAATATACCTCGTACCATTGCACACAGTGTCTGTAAAAATAGAATTCTAAAGTTAAAAAGTATGTCACAAGGCATTGCTTTATCTTCTGAAGATTTCTAAAGGCACAGCATGAAATATAATGTTGTAAAAGAAATACATTACAGGAAGTGATGATCTGTTACATAACAATTACAAAATAAGTATTAGAAATATGACCCTGTGCATTGTTGGGGCATGAAAGGAGAGCAAAGAATACAAACATTTTATCCTACCAGGCATGCTGTAGCTGGTGACTAAGAGGAGTAAGGCATTGGGCCGACTAAACATCCTGCTGAAACTTTAAGCCAAAATAGCTCAAACATTGGCATGGACAAGTCAACCTAAGCAAATTATTTCAATAATTCACCAATGTGGACCTGATGACAAGCACCAGTGGAGCAAGAGATGTAAAGAAGACACTGACAATTTGGACATGCATTGATGAAACCTGACAGCACTTACAAGGCATTGATGAAACCTGACAGCACTTACAAGGCATTGATGAAACCTGACAGCACTTACAAGGCACTGATGAAACCTGACAGCACTTACAAGGCATTGATGAAACCTGACTGCACTTACAAGGCATTGATGAAACCTGACAGCACTTACAAGGCATTGATGAAACCTGACAGCACTTACAAGGCACTGATGAAACCTGACAGCACTTACAAGGCATTGATGAAACCTGACCGCACTTACAAGGCATTGATGAAACCTGACAGCACTTACAAGGCATTGATGAAACCTGACAGCACTTACAAGGCAGGCCTTGCTCTTGAATCACCAGGGTAAGAGAGGTAGAGAGAGAATAAAAACATCTGTACAAGACAACCTGTGAAAATCATGTTTGTATTCCCCCTGATCTCTCTGAGGGTGAGCTTTCTGTCCTTAGCAAGGGCCTGCACTTTGTCCCTCTTCAACCATCATCTGATCAGTATAATCTCTTCCAGGATGTTCCTCGGTTTCATCGCCGTCTGCAACTTCAATTCCATTTCCGTAACAATGATTGTACTAAGAGATCACAGGCTGTATCTGATGATGCCTTTGCTTTGCTCCTCCTAAGAATAAGAACTTTACACCCTCTCCTGAGGCTTCCCATGCTTTCGATTTGTACATTCAGAAAACCCTCCATGACATTCAGCAACTTCATCCTCAATGCCCCCATTATTCCAACCTCACTTCTGACGAGTTCCACGCCCTCTCTAAGCTCTGCTGCAGATATGATATTGTTATCAAACCGGCGGACAAAGGAGGCGCCATCATGGTATGGCGCAAGGACCTGTACCTTCAAGAAGGTAATAAGAAGCACACCAACTGCTCCTTCTACCAGCACCGCGATAATGATGCGACAGTCCTCAACAATCACCTAGTCCCTGACACCATTAAAAGAATTATTGCTAACAAGTCCTTACCTTCTAGTACCTCTCATCTCCGAATTCATGATAGTTAATAATATTATTTTTCCCTCACTCAGTCTTCCAGTCCTTGTCTTCATTTTTTATTTATGCTTTGAATTTACTATCCACTTCCGGTTTCTGGTTCAGCGGCCGACATTTTAACTCTAACATGGGACACATATCAGGGAGTGTTTTCTCTTATTTGTACGTTTTCCACTTAATTCTCACTTTCTTTCCCTTCTGTGTTTTGTTTGCCTGTCCCTAACGAAGGCCTGGTGGCCGCAATATGTTTTTCCTGTTCTTTCTCTTAGTAAAACGTACTAACATTTTTTTTTTCATCCATTTTACCCCGTATTACTGCAGTCCTCCTCATATACTCATATCGTGACAATCATGAAAGGGGTAAAGAAGATAAAGAAAGATCTCAAACAGAAGGCACAGGACATGAAGACCTGTGCTCATCAGGGAGCTGAAAGATAATGAATGACTAAACGAATGAATAATAAACATGATGATCTAAGTTATACAAATGTTGCCGTAATTATGAGAAACACTGTAATAAGTGATGCCCTACAGTAGACTGTGAACACCAAAATGATTAGAAACACTATGATAAATGATGATGTAAGTTATACAAATGTTGCCGTAATTATGAGAAACACTGTAATAAGTGATGCCCTACAGTAGACTGATAACCAAAATGATTAGAAACACTATGATAAATGATGATCTAAGTTATACAAATGTTGCCGTAATTATGAGAAACACTATAATAAATGATGCCCTACAGCACACAATGATTAGCAAATTAATTTTTTTTAAACTGTGATAAATGATGTTACACAACAATTATTATAAATTTTTTTTTAAAATAATAAACTAAATGTACTTACAAGCAATGCATTTATTTTCCTAATGTTGTTGTCTTCTTTCAGTGCCTGTGTGGCACGATAAAAGAGCAGATTGAAGTTATCCTGAAACAAAATTATATCCAAGATGCACATTCAAACAAGATCAATAAACAGCCGTAAACAAGATAATAAAGAAATAAATTTAAAACAAAAACCAAAAATCAACTGCAGACCATAAAAACAGCATTTCTGCAATGCTACATTCTGCTAAGCGTCAAGTGGTAGAATGTTACAGCGACTGCTTATCAAGCAACAGGTAAAGGTCCTCTTTAGACATGTGCATTATAGTGACCTCCCCTTGTACCCGGCACTCCAAGGGAGCTTACTAAGAGTCATTTCTGTGGCCAACGTACTTGACATGTCTAAAAAGAACCTTTACCCAAGCAAAGTTACCTGGTTCAAAAAGTGGTAGAGTCTCGCTGCAGTCTACTCAGCTATAAGTGGATACCTAACTCTACTCCTGCATTAGAGAGGGCAAAGGCAGCGAGAAAGAGAACCAGTCCACTCACCTCAAAAAGCTAAGAACTAGTACAGTGAAGTCTCTAACACGTCATTCCCCAATGGCATATATGCTATGGGACTACCCTTTACCTTACATTCTGCTGAAAAATAACTACAATAAAGTAATTATTAAATTACAGTGTGAGTTGTGGTCCCAGTCTTGGCTTACGGATGCAAGTTATGAGCATTGACTACATCCCACAAAAGCCAGCTCCAAACCTCAGAAAGGAGGTACATGAGGAAGGTGGTTGAGGTATCAAGAAGAGATGTGGTCCGCAACCAGACGATACATTATGGCCTCAAAACCCAGCCCCTGCAGACCCGAATGGAACAGTCCCAATTACGATAGTCAGGCATGTCTGCAGAATGGGAGATTATTGGCTACCACGACAAATATGGCAAACCAAGAGCCAGAGATCTAGACCGCCAGGACGACCCATAGTTCATTATGAGGACAACATTAAGACCGAGGACTAGATTGGAACCAAGCCACGTGGAAGACAGCCAATAGGACATTTCGGAGCTCTTTCTGGCAAACCTCTACACCCCAGGGTAGAAGAGGAAGGACTAAGTAAGTGAGTTGTGGTAATTAATCAGTTCATGTTACAACTATGATACATAAGTGCAGTTATGATAATCCATCTATTTCACGCAGTCTCTGATTGTTAGGTTTTTCATCATGTTGTTCTTTTTTTTTTTAGTTTGTTTTGTTTTTTTGCGTACACCCGCTATTACTCGTGGCGAAATCTCAGGTTGTATGTCTAACCTGAGACTGATTTTTACGTGAGTTTCCCCTTATTTCTTGTACAGAGACAGGTGTCCCTCGCCATTCAGGCAGATACTCGCCGATTTCACAGGTACCCATTAGAGCTGGGTCGGCTCAGGAGCCGCCAGTCCCTGGTCGACGACACTCCTTCAAATGTTCCCGCAGGGCTCAAGTTAATCCAGTCCAAATCCCGGTCGACGAAAAATCTTCAAATGTCCTCACCCGGGTTTGATCATGGGTCACCCGGTCGCGAGCGCAGTTTGGTAACCACTACACCAGCGCGGCTCCCTTTTAGTTTGTGGGTTTTACCTTCTTGTGGCAAGGCGCGTTCCTTTCAAACTAATTGGTTATATCAGAGCAAAATTTGCCAGTCAAAAATAAGTGAACTCTCAAGCATTCATCTACAGTACTGTCTGTTAGCTCCCTTGGATGAATGTACAATTTAAGGCCCATTGTAATTTATCTATTTCCGTGAACGTGATATTAACACTCTGACTGCTAGTGATATATATATGTATATATGTATATATACATACATATTAGTTTTTTTTAAGTATAACAAGAACCAGAGAAGTGCCAGTAGGACAAGAGATGAGCAGAAGATGGATAGGACATACACTGAGAAAACCTGTGGACAGCATTACAAGGCAGCCCTTGTTCTGGAACCAACAGATAACAGAAACAAAGAAGTAATTATGATGTTTT
The DNA here is from genome assembly GCA_024509875.1 of Oreohelix idahoensis. Taxonomy (NCBI): domain Eukaryota; kingdom Metazoa; phylum Mollusca; class Gastropoda; order Stylommatophora; family Oreohelicidae; genus Oreohelix; species Oreohelix idahoensis. Next base: position 124,159 of record JAMPIV010013302.1, read on the forward strand.
TATAACAACAACAGGTCAGTGTGGAAATTGCCACCGAACCACTCACCGACTATCACATCTGGAATATTCTGGAGGCTCAGCTATAACCCAGATGAGAAACTTGGCCTTGAAGTCAAAGTGTTTGAAAAAAAGGTTTCCTTACAGGGAATTGATGACATTAATTTAATTAAAGTAATTTTAAAATGCGTATTTTTAGGAACTTTTCTGCCTAAGACGTTTCTTCGTGTAAATCTGTTGAAAAACAACTTTTCAGAGCAAATATAAGATAAGGGATTCCTAAGGCAAAGCTGTGTTTTTAAAAATCAAATGATAGATCTATTTGACAAGTGTCTTTTAAATAATGCCTATCCAAAGATTACATCTTCTCCACTATAGCATTTAATACCATTAACACAGAATTAATATTTTATTGACAAAATGCATTGACAAAACATCTTACTTTTAAATCAAGAAGACCTTCCCCGCTCAGTTTGTCTATTTCACTCTCTATAAATTGTGTGTTGACCTGCAAGTAGAAAAGAACACAGACTCTTTTAAAGAGAGATGTGGCTTAACACTTCCAATGAGTTATTAGAGTCTGAAAGGGCATAAAGATTAGCAACACTGTGCACTCCCATGCATGCTGTAGGAGGCAATTAAGCAGAAGTGGGAATGGGGTCGGCTGTAAGGAAAATGACAGCCACGAAAACTTTAATCAGGAACATGAACAAGACATTTTTAAAATAATAAATAAAGAAAGAAATACTGTAAGATTACCAAAAAGCAACTTTTTTTTTCAAGCCAGGTTTTATATGTTAAATATAACTTTGGAAGTCGAACTTGATATAGTGCAAACTTTTTCTGGACAAGTTGCCCTTTTTTAAACATGGCTTGTATTTTTCTTTCTGATAATGTCACTTTCTGTATGCATCCACTTAGGTATAATAATTTGACTGGATCAAAAAATTATAGTATATCTGTGGCATCATTAAAAAAAAAACTCCCTAGCCAAACGTACCCAAAATCCTAACACACAGAAATAACTCATGGCTACCATGAACTCTAAGGTTGGATTATTGCACAACATATGAATGAAAGATGAGTATTAGAATGCTTGTGAAATAATACTGCAAGAATAATCATGTTTGAATTTTAAATTAAAATACATGCAAAGTAAACAACTGACAAATTCTTACTTTAAGAAGGAAAAGCTCATCCCAGAAATTTGGATTCGAAATGGATGGGTCTTCTCCCTGCAGTGAAATGGTATGCTCAATCTAAGATATTTTCATGAGTAAGTTTTTCACATGATCACACATGAATTATAAATCCAGCAGTTAAATATCTACAAAGTTATCTTTTTTAAACTCAAACCTACAATTGTAAATAAGAAGAAAAATTATGAAGACATCTAAGTTTTATAACACTTTTGAATATTTAATATGTATGACCTAAACTATCACATTTCCTTAATTCTTCTACTGACCCCGGCCACATTTAACATCAATGAAGCTGGAATTATCTTACAATCAATGCCATTTTACAGCAAAATTTCTGCTACTGGAGGGATTGTCACAGTTCTATATTTTCTTGTAAAGCAACAACCAAGTGCTTACATGATCTAAGAAAGGAAAATGCCCACAAGTAGATAAAACTGTGCTACGTTTTATTTTCTGAGACATGCATCAAAGAACAACTCTTCTCACATGCCATGTTAATAAAGGCAGGCAAAACTGCCGAGACTCTGGAAGAGAAAAGAACAATTATCAAAGCTAGAAGAGCCATGTGTCATTGAGAACTATCATTAAGACATCTTAAGTATTGTAGCTGACTTTTAACACAAGCTCCTCTACTTCCAGTAACTATGAGATTCAGTTGAGGAAAAAAACATTAAAAATGAAACTTTTAGCCTTAGCCAAAAAGGAAATGCTACAAAAACCGAATTGTTCTTCAGTGTGCTTCTATAGCACACTTCTTCATGGATCCTTAGCTGCTGAATGACAAAGCAATTAGTAACTTTCATGCTGAATGACATCTTGTGGGGCAGGAACAAACAGTCTCCACTTTGCTTGGTTGGTAGCCATCCTTCATGCAGTGCCCCAACTTTGGTCACGCTTTGCCTCTCGGTCTCCACAGTTCTCTGCTAAGTTTTTGTTTTTTTAAGATCAGCCTCTCTCTTGCCTTCCTTATGGGTCTATAGCTAGCAGTTTTTGTGACAGTGTCGAAGTCACTTCTATCGAAGTCAAAATTCAGTTCTAGCATCCGCCAACTATTCTTCATGAAGGACAGCTTACAGAACCTTTTGGGATTAGACCGGGAGTGCGACAGGGATGCCTCTTGTCTCCATTTCTTTTCTTACTATCAATAGATTGGGTTATGAAAACATCGACATCACACAACAGAAATGGAATTCAATGGAATCTGACTAAACAGCTTGATGACCTGGATTTTGCAGATGACTTGGCCCATCTGTCCCATAACCATAATCAGATGCAAGACAAAATAAAAATACTTGATGAGAGGTCAAACAAGTGAGTTTGAAAATACACAGGGAAAAGACAATAAGAATAAATGCAAGAAATGATAACAAGGTTGAACTTGAAGAAACACCACTAAAAGATGTAGAATCGTACACATATCTTGGCAGTAACATAGACAAAGTTGGATGGACAGACAATGATATCAAAATAAGAATACAAAAAGCAAGAGGAGCTTTCACTGCATTGGGAAGCATATGGAGATCAAGAGAAATCAAGTCCAACACGAAAATAAGAATCTTCAACTCAAATGTCAAGTCAGTCCTATTGTATGGCTCTGAAACATGGAGAGTAACAAAAACAACAACCAAAAAGCTACAAACTTTCTTAAATGGGTGCTTGCGAAGAATGGAAGGATTGAAATGGTATGACAAAGTCACAAATGTGGAACTGATGACAAGAGCCAGACAAGTGCCGCTGGAACACGAGTTGAGAAGAAGACGCTGGTAATGGATAGGATACACAGTGAGGAAACCTGTTGATAGCATTACAAGGCAGTCCTTGTACTGGAATCCCCAGGGAAAGAGAGGCAGAGGTAGACCAAAAAACACATGGAGAAGAGAGCTAGATACAGAAGTGAAAATCATGAGGAAAACATGGAAAGACTTTGAGCAGATGGCACGTGACAGGAGGACTTGGCATGTGTTTGTTGAAGGCCTATGCTCCTTGGGGAGCTAAAGGGTATTGATTGATCCGCTAACTACGATAGTGTGCATATATTCTTCAATATAATACAGTCAATCTTAAAGGCTCTAATCAGATCAAGATCATAAACCTGGGTTACAAGAAAGCCCCATATCATCATGACGCTATGATTAACTGCAGATGACATGACAGTTGCTGCTGTATTTAATGTTAAACTGGGAATGGTACCTAAAAATGAGATCTAACCAAAGATATTTTTGTGAAAGTACAAAGACATGGACAGCTGAAAGCTGAGCAGATGGAAGACTGGCTAAGAGTCATCTAGAACGCACATACAGATGCACCATACAAAGTATCTATTATGCTAGTTCTCAATGCGTTTCATGGACATATTTCTGGACAGCTAAATATTCATCATCACTATTGCCCTTGGAGCCACGGTAGCGCAGTGGTTAGTGCACTGGCTTCCTAGCTCGGTGGTCCATGGTTCGATCCCCAGTTGAGGTGGGATTTTTTAGACTGCCAACGGCATGTAACGGGATCCTTTACCTTATTTTTACTATTGCCCTTCCGTTTCGTAAGAAGCATAGGCTTGCAACAAACTCATGACAAGTCCTCCTGTCTCATACTATCAGTTCCAGGTCTATCCATGCCTTCCTCATTCATTTCTGCCTCCAGTCCTCTTCTTCATGTGTGTGTTTTTTGTCTCCTTCTACCTCTCCTACTCTGAGGATTCTAGAACAAGGCCTGTCTTGCAATCCAATCAATAAGTTTCCTTAAAAAAGGTAAGGTAAAGGATCCCGTTACAAGCCCATTGTGACATATTGGGAATATGGTGTTAGGCCCATATTTTCTTGACCATCGGCACACTAGGGGTGATATGGTCAACATCATGCCGGCCGCCTTAACCTTCCCAGAAGTTGCTCGGCTACCCAATTGGGGCTGGGTCGACCCAGGAGCCGTTTGCGGCCTAAAAAAATCCCACCTCATCTGGGGATCGAACCATGGACCACTGAGTTAGGAAGCCAGTGCACTAACAACTATGCTACCACGGCTCCCAAGTTTCCTTAAAGTATGTCCTATCCATCATCAGCGTCTTCTCATCTCTAGTTTCAATGGAATTTGTCTGGTTAGCTTAAGAATAAGCTCGCAAAAACCACAGTCAGTATTAAAATACTGTTGGTAGACATCAGATGACTTAATATTACTGAAACTCTTTATTTTTTCAAACATCCCCTCTGTTTGATAACTAAATTATTACATAACACTTCAATTTTCTCACATGAAAAAAAGCTTCATAAATCTGAACCACTTTCTCCTTCAGGACCATTTTCTGGTTGCTGCTCTTTCTCATTAAAATTGAGTGGGTACGATCTTTTCCTGCAATACTGCTCTCCTGACTCATATCCACAAATCTGCAATACAAACACACAAGACAGTTAATATTTCTCATCCACTATGAACTAACCACTGCCTATGCAAGACTTACAATTACATTTCTCCAGCTATAAAATTGTATCTGCAATTACCTAAACTCTGATTATTTAATTTTATATTAACTTTAAACAACATTTACAAATACAACTATTTGTGCAATGTCCTCTTGCCCTATTTTAGAAGATGTACTTTTAAGACGATTCTAGCGACGCGGACAGATCACTCAGGAAATTCCCACATTTTGTGCAGAAACTACTAATACATGAGACTATAGCATTAGGAGAGCATTATCATTAGTAATGTTTGAGAAAATAATGATTTTGTCGACAAACTATCACAGTTTTGCAAAAACACCCAAATTTCCCGAAAAGCTGACGAGCGGAAAGTGAACAAAAGTGTGGACATATTGGAGACCTAGGGAGATAGGTATACATGGTTGTTCGTCCATCACGGGTGATGAAGACCACTCTGTTCATCCAATTATTTAAGAATATGTTAGGTTAGTCTATGGGTACGAAGGTGACTGAAGAGCCCGATGCGGGCCTGGAAAGATCTTGGACAGTGTGGGCAGGGAATGTTTGCTTCATGTGAAGGTTTTATTTCACGGTCCTTTCTAGCTTGTCTCCGCTGTTCTGCTGCTGCTCTTCTGGATGATTCGCATGCTGCTGCACCTTTACGAAGAGATGTGCGCCAAGCAGTTCGGTCTTGCGCAGCAGCTTCCCATGTGTCTGGGTTTATGTCAAAGGTTTTCAATGACGTCTTTAACGTGTCTTTGAAGCGCTTCTTTTGGCCACCATGGGAGCGTTTACCCTTCTGCATCTCACCATAAAAGAGTATCTTTGGCAGTCGATGGTCTGGCATGCGGACTACATGACCTGCCCAGCGAATTTGTGACTGCATCAGAATAGTATCAATACTAGGGATACCAGCTCTGTCAAGAACGGCGGTATCCGGGATCTTGTCTTGCCATTTGATGTTCATTATCTTCCTGAGACAGACTGTATGGAAGTGGTTTAGCTTCTTTACGTGGCGCCTGTATACAGTCCATGTTTCACATGCATATAGCAGCACTGGAAGCACCGCAGCTCTGTACACCTTCAGCTTTGTCTGTAGACTAATGCCACTTCAATGCCAAACGTTGGTGTATAGTCTGCCAAATGTGCTGCTGGCTTTGGAGATCCTGGTGTTCACCTCATCATCAATGACAATGTTCTGGGATAGTGTGCTACCAAGGTATGTGAATCTGTTCACAACATTCAGTTTCTCACCATTAACCTTGATGACTGGCTCAGTATAAACTGTGCCAGGAGCTGGTTGGTACATGATTTCTGTTTTCTTCGTGTTGATGGTAAGCCCAAAGTTGGCGCAGGCTTCGGAGAATCTATCCACACTATGCTGCAGATCAGCCTCTGAGCCAGCATTGAGGGCACAATCATCAGCAAACAGAAGATCTCTGATGGTGTGTGATTTGACCTTGGTTTTTGCTTGAAGCCTCCTAAGGTTAAACAATTTTCCATCAATACGATAACTAATGTCGATTCCTGTGTCCCCATCTCTAAAAGCATCAGTCAGCATAGCAGAAAACATGATACTGAACAGAGTCGGTGCAAGTACGCACCCTTGTTTAACTCCATTTGAGATGGGGAAAGGCTCTGATAGCTCATAGGTATACATAGGAAGGCCGTATCAGACCAGTTCATACGCACGTATCTGCCAGAGCTGAGGGCCACCACCTTCTTTCTTAAGTAATCAGCCTCAACACAATACGATAACGAAAGAGAAGTCACAGCTAACCGTCATTGGGAGTGCTTGTTAGATCTTAGCTCTAAAACCAGCCCCAGATGCGTGGTACCACTGTCTGAGGGTTTAACCTTATGGTGAGAACGAGACATGATTTGTGAGGACATTGTGAACTGTCATCAGTGGACCAACACTGTCACCTGGCATAAGCATAATGCCTTCAATGTCCAAGTGTATCGACTGTAGGCAGTCAACCACATCAGCCTGCCACGCAAGTTATGTTAACTATTAAGGGAAAATACAAACCAAGAAACCCACACCACGGGTGTGATGAAAAAGACAATCAGTGACATTACTTTGTTGATGTAAATAATTTACTTGTGAAATATTATATACCCAAAGTGCAAACTTTCTTATTATTATTCATCAGAATTATTAAAGTGAATTGATTTAATTTATAACTGCAGTTATTGAATTTCTTAACTTTCTAGTTACAATTTTGTTGTGTGGTTAACTAGTAATAATTAAACTTGGTAGGGAATAATATGCACCCCCTGCAGACCCAAGTAGAACAGTCCCAACTAAGATGGTTTGGCCATGTCTGCAGAATGGGAGAAGATCGGCTACCACGACAAGCATGGGAAACAAAGAGCCAGGGATCCAGATCCCCAGGAAGACCCAGAGACCGCTGGGAGGACAACATTAGACAATCTTTGAAGGACCGAGGACTAGAATGGAATGAGGCCAGGAGGAAGACAGTCGATAGGATAGTCTGGCGCTCTCTCTTCCAAACCTCTACACCTCACAGTAGAAGAGGAACGACTAAGTAAGTAAGGGAATAATATGAGCTACATTCATATATTGTAATAATACCCTTGGAGCTTAGGACAGGTCTAGCGAGAAGGTGACTTACCTATCAGTTCTCATCTACAGCCATCACCTGAACTGTGTGGTTAACTACCTGACTTGTCTTGTGCTATCCCTATCTATAGTTCACCAGCTCTCTTCTCTGATTCTAGGGAACTAAATTTTCTATCTAACCTCTATCACACCACAACTAGTTATTATCTAACTTCCATCTCGCCACAACGATCACAGGCAAATAGGTATCTCCATGATGTCCTGTCTACAGAGCTATTTATTAGTCCTGTACTTGATGTATTTCTATGCTATGAAGCTGAACCATCATTTGTTTCTTCTCTCTTCATTATAGTCTGTCGCTTTTTCTGCATAGTAGCATGTGATTACAATGTGTTCTAGCCTTACCCTTCTTATAACTGGAGCAAAATGTTCTTAACACTTCTACTGCCAAGCCACAACTGGTCAAGAGAAATGCTGTAAATATTTTAGTTTAATCAATTTTTTCACTGGAATAATACAACTAATAATAATAATAATATGAGATGTTGGTGGTGGTGGTGAAAAGGGGGGGGGGGGGGGGGTGCACGCACGTGCATGTGTGTGGAAATAGAGAATTCACTGAACATAAAATGTGGTAAAAGCATAAATTACATCTCCTTGGGCTCCAATGATCTCCTTTTTTGTTAAGTGATGGTCCATTCTTGGCTTCCATATGGCAGGGTTATTTTTTATACACCACTAAAGAACCCTCTCCCCTTCTCTGACTGACTGACAGACATCTCTTAACTGCACGTAGGAAAAATAAACCTGCCACCATTATTATTAATATCCTATAAAGTTGAAATGAAGAACAGTAGGATGGTGCTTCGATGTCATCATACCTGTCAACTTATACTTCTTCTTCTTTGATCCTTAGCCGCCGACCGTCAAAGCAGTCAGTGGCCATCACGCCTAGTGGCGTCTTGTAGGGCAACAACAAATTGATTCCACTTTGCTCGGTCGGTGGCCATCCTTCGTGCAGTGCCCCAACTCTGGTTCATTCTTTGCATCTCAGCCTCCACAGTCCTCCGCCATGTTGTTTTTGGTCGGCCTCTCTTTCGTTTTCCTTCAGGGGTCTAAAGCATAGCTGTTCTTGTGATGGCATCGGGGTCTCTTCTGAGGACATGGCCAACCCAGCTCCAGCGTCTGCCAGCTATGATGGTGTGCATGTCCTCTTGCCCGCTCCGAGTAAGCAGATCTTGGTTGGTGATGGTATTCGGCCAAAAGATTCGGTGAATTTTTCTTAGGCATGTTGTGTGAAAAGAGGACAATTTCGGCATTTCCCTCTATGTAACTCTCCAGCATTCCGCACCATAGAGAAGCACAGAAAGCACACAGCTCTGACATAATCTTAATTTTGTGCTTGTGCTGTATTGAGAGGACTTCCAGATGTTGTTTAGGCTAAAAAAGGCTGTTCTTGCCTTATTCATTCTGATGTTGATGTCTTTGCCTGCCCCGCCATCTGGTGTTACTATGCATCCTAGGTATGTGAAGGTGTCTGTCTGTACCAGTTGCTGATTCCTTACTGATATGGGCTCAGGGTTGCTCACATTGAGCGTCATGACTTCTGACTTCTTTAAATTGATGTTCAAGCCCACCTGCTGGCTAAACTTATTAAGTCTATCCGTTTTTTCCTGGATGTGTTGATGTGAATGTGCTAGTAGAGCAATGTCATCTGCATATTCCAGATCTTCCAATGTAGAAAATGCAGTCCATCTTATTCCTCTTGGACTGCCCTCCGCCGTCTGGCGCACCACCCAGTCTATGACTGTTAAAAATAGAGTGGTTGACAAGGGGCATCCCTGTCGTACTCCTGTCTTCACCTCAAAGGTCAGGTTGCTCTGCCCAACACTACATGTAAAGTTGGCATAGAGGCTTTTTATGTGTCACGTAGGTCTTTATATCATTAAATTGCCTACATCTTCTTCCTATTCTCTCACCCGCATCCTTTATTTTATTATCTTTCCTTACTTGTTTTTTTCCTGTATTTTTCGCATCACTTGTTTTGCGAATAATATTTTCTTCAGTATCCTCAAACTTTACCTTGTGTTTTTTCTCATACTGGGATACGTAATTTTATTACATAGATGTCAGTCAGACGTGAAGTGCGATTTAGTTGCAGTCCATTTCAGACATCGAGCCGATTTGGGTCTGCACCTTCAGATGACACGACACTCCTGAGTTAGATTCTCGACGTAAACGCGTGAGAAGGCTATGAGAGAGCCGACATCTGTCTGCATTTTTCACCGGTCAGCGTGAGGTGCGAAGTAGTATAAGTGTCAGTTCAGAGTTTCGTCAAAATAGCTCTGGCGAAGTGTGAAAATCGCCCATGCACTGCAGACGGTTGTCTGAGATTTGCAACTGACACGCGCTTTCCCCGGTCAGTTTGTTAACGCAGGTGCGTAATCGCCCTGGTGGCAGTTACGACACGCCTCTAAGTTAAACGTAGCTGTTATGAGAAGGGGGAGAGATCGGGGCGGGGGAAATAGTTCATCCTTTGTCTGTTTCAGATATTAAACCTAGTTTGAAACTTTATTTTCATTCTTTCTCAATAAATCGCCGTAGACAGGTGGTTCGCGAAGAGTAGAGCTGTATAAGCGAAGTTTCTTAGTTTGTTGCGACAATTTGTCGAACTTCTAGACTTCCATAAATATAAGCGTATAATTCTTAATTTTGCGATATCCTGTAGTGCTGTGTTTGAGGTAAATATATTATTATCTAGTATTTTGTGAAGTGATTAAGTGTTAAATCGCTCATTTCATTTTAACTAGTTTCTTTTGAACAGAGTGCTTAATTTATTTAGTCTGTATTATTTTCTAGTGACGTGTTTCAGTGGATAGCAGAATAAATTATAATTTCTAGCATTAAACAATAATGTAGCTATAATGAAGTTAATTTTACTGCTAAATAATCAGACGAGAGAATATTTTATATCTAACTTATAAATGCTAGATGCGACATCAGTGAATATTGACGGAATACGCATGATATTCCTAATTCATGATGATCGATTTTTTTTTAAATATAACTTACTTTACGGGAAGTTTAAATTTTAAGTCAAGCGGTCGGCTTGCTATTTAAAATGTAAGTTATACTGAGTACATATATGTAAATTATTTGATATGTGTTCTTTCCATTTTATATAGTGTAACGGTGGTACCCAACTTGCCAGCGTTTAGTAAAGAGACATATTTGTGTGAAGCATAGACAGTTCCTATCTTTAACCACGTGGGTTTTTTTGTTTCAAGTAACACTGGCCTGACAGTGCATATGCCATCAGAGAGAGACAGTAATAGCAATCCCACTAACGGTTTCTAAAGACTAGAAATATATATTGGGCTTTTGAGCCAGTTCATATTGCTCCACAAATTTAAATGTACATTCTGCCTGGCGGCGAGAATAATTACAATCAATAACATTACTTTCCGACATGTTCACAAGTGAGTGGGGAACTAAGATTTTCTGTTTGAGAGAAGTTGTCCACCGGTCATCTTCCTAATTAAGGGAAACTTCGTGTTCTGACATTTTGTGCTCGTTTAAGCCTAATTCTTACCTCGTGAGTCAAGTGACATTAACTTTAGTCTGAAATAACTATCGCCTGAAGCAGACGCTCCCCAGATCCATTTTGATGAAACCAACAAACAAATCTGCAGAGCTGGGATCTGTTTCATTAAACGACAGTAACAGATAAAAAGTGTGAGTGTCCAAAATTTGCGCCAGCCGGCGAAACCACAACACGATTGTAAGTATATCAGGGCCCTGATGAAAGAACCGAGTGAAAGTGACGGAAGGATGTTCGTTGTATAATACACTCACTTGCTATATCTGCTTTTTCCTTAGGCGAGATTTGCTGCTTAAGTAACGTGTTCCTTTAGAATAGATACTGCTGTCAAAGTCAGTCTATACCTTCAAAGGGGAACAATATTAGACCCTAACCACATGCATCTATAACTCTTTGGGCCATCATCTGTCATCCTAACGGGGCTGTGGGCTAAACCTAGAGTTTAGATCATAACGGGGCTATCATCCTTGTAGCATTTTCCTTGAATTTTATGACTATTTGTATATGTTTTTCCTTGATATAATTTTTGGTGTTGTGAGAAGATTTTTTTTAGATGATAATAAATAAATCTCTCTTGAACTAAATCAGTGCGTTGGTCAGCTCGTTCAAATAATATATATATTCATGGTTATAGATTTCCCACGTCTGTGTGTTTAACTGTCGTCACGTGTATGTGCGTGCCCGTGAGTAGATAGAGATTTATGTAATATGTATATGTGGTAGACTGTCTGACTGCTTAAAATCTGTCGTAGAAGATAGGTGAGAGAGAGAGAAGACTTTCTCGCATCTCAGAGACAGCCTCTATCACTATTCTATCATTTCACTCGTGGAATCTATTTCTTCGACTAACTCTCACACGGTGACTCTCGATCATTCCAATCTATTCAGAAGGGACCAACCCAAGTCTTAATTCTCCTATCTAAAATCTACGACAAATGGTCGCTCGTTACCGGGAATTGAACCCAAAATCCTAAGGCGATACGACAAATGTGGTCTCGCCCGACGGATTTTTGAACTTAGAATAGGAAGACGAGTACGACAAAGGTGGACTCGTCTATCTGGATTTTGAACTTAAGATTCTTTATTCTGAAATAGAGTAAGAGTGTGATGTCTTGTGAGTTTTGTATCTTTAAATAATTTATCCCCTAGACTAACGATCTGTTTACGGGCGTGCTGACCACACAAACTGATAAGTTTTTCCACAGCATTTTGAATAATATACATTTGAGTTACAGGTGAATTTTGTCGGAATATATGTTATTGTTGATTTGTAATACTAAACGCTGGTAAAGTTTTGTGAGTGTATAACATTCACAAGGGTTCTGAAGCAGGAAGGTGTTTGAACTAAAGTTAAGGAGTGCGTTTCGGACTATTTGTCCAGATTAATTGCCTCCCTCACCCTAACTGTCTTCAGGGGTAAACTTGATAGTGGAATAAAATTAAGGGATTATTTTTCTCTATAATTATTTTGTTTCCACTGTAGCAATTTATTTTTCAGAAGTAATCTTAACTACCATTTAGTTGGCGTAGTCGTGTTTTGCATTAGGTGCTTTATTGCCGATTAATAGCAGCGATAGTTAGATTTTTATTTTTGGAGGAGGTATCCCAGGGTTAAATATATCATCTTTTGATTTTTTGGTAATTTTTTTCTCGTAAGTGGTAGGAACCAGTGTATCCTTTTTCCTAGTTTATTTCTCCACTAGTCTCAGTCACTGACATAATATGGCCGAGAGGGCAAAGCTTAGACAACTCCTCAGGGACGAAGCGAGAGAGGAGGGACTGGAAGGAGAGGAAGCGAAAGCATTTGTCAGAGACGAACTCGAGAGATACGATGCGGAGAGGAAAGCAGCTGAAGCTAAAGAGGAAAAAGAAGAACTAAGGAGGAAAGAAGAAGCAGCGGAGAGGAAAGAAGCGGAAGACCGGCTATTACAGCAGAAGAAGATGGATGAGGAAATGGAAATCCGCAGGATGCAGCATGAGGAACGAGAGAAGGAGAGACAGCATGAGAAGGAGAGAGAAGAGAGACAGCATGAGTTGGCTCTTAAAACTCTAGAATTCCAAAGTCGGGGTGCTGCCTCTACCTCCAGCAATGGAGAATCTTCTCCCCATTCCTCCTTAACTGATCCTTCTAACACTCAATCTCTTCAACTCAACGCTATGTCTTTCACTCTTGAGTCTTTCCCTTGTCCTAATGAGAAGATTGACACTTGGCTAGAAAAATTTGAGAAAATTGCAACTCTGTACGGTTTAGAGAGGTCGCGTTGGAACATGAAGCTTTCCCAGGCTTTGAAAAGTTCTGCTTATGATGTTTACGCCAAACTGGAAAGCAGCCAACAAGACAACTATGATCTGTTGAAGAAAGCGTTACTGGAGCGCTTTGAAATGAACGCTCGCAGGTTTTTGCAACTGTTTCGCAACAGCAGAAAGGAGAATTCTGAATCTTTTCACCAGTTCTCTTCCCTTCTAAAGGGATATTTGACAAAGTGCCTTGAGCTCTCGCAGCTCCCCTCTACCTACGAAGGTCTTGAGGAATTTGTTTTAACAGAACAAATAAAGAACACATTGTCTGCAGATACCCGGAGATTCCTAGCTGAGCAGGGAGCAGAAAAACTTGAAGACATCTTAGAGAAGTCTGAGCGTTACCATAATGCGCTGGCTGAACTACCGGCCACTAAGCGGAAACCGACAGAGGAGCATTTTCGGAAAAATAATCTAGAGCAATCTTCTCAGGCTTCTAATCAGAATAACCACAGAGAAACTGGACCTCAAAACCCCCCTCCTGAAAAATCCAAGTTCTACAAGAACAAGTACCCCAACCACCCCAAACAGTCTGATCAACCCGACCGCCCTACATGGCAGCGTGGCCAGAAAGGACAAGGTGGCAAAGGGAGAACCCCTGAGCACGGGACATATGATCAGACCGAGCACACCGAGCCGAAACGCATCGGATGCTTATTAACAGTCTCGCAAGGCGGAATTATTGACAGCGATTTCCAACCTGTTGGGGATAGACCCTCAACGCGAGGTACTGTTACTTTGAACGGTTCTCAAACTTCGTGCTTATTTGACACGGGGCTTTCTTATGATTGCATTGTTGCCAGAAACCTGGTTAAACCCGGTCAAGAGACAGGAGAGACCGTCAAACTTTGTGGAGTTCGTAAGAGTGATGCACCTACAGCGCTTCCCATCGCATTGGTGGAGATACACTCTGACTTTGTCAGAGGTGTGATCAAAGCGGCTGTTATGGATGATCCCATCTACCCAGTCATACTTGGCGGGAGATACGTGTGTATTGGGAAACCGGAAGAGCCGATTGTGGCAGCAGTAACTACAAGAGGGCAAACCAAGAAGGAACGGGAGCCTGCGCCTAATTTGTTACCCATGGAACTTAAAGAAGCGCAATACAAGGACCCTACTTTGGCACCCTGCTTTAGGAAACTGCCCATGGCTAAGGAACCCAAACAGCACGGGGACATTTTTTCTGAGGATGGCGTACTTTATCGGAGAACGGGCAAGCCTGACCAAGGTTACAACCAGCTCCTAGTACCGAAACAGTACAGAAGCCAAATCCTAGAAATGGGGCACTCTCTTCCCTTCAGCGGACATATGGGACAGAACGCCACAAACCAACGTATAACCACTCATTATTGGTGGCCAGGAGTAAATACTGATATTATCAGATATGTCAAATCCTGTGCCCAGTGCCAACGTGTGCCACCCAAGCAACGGGCACCCCCAGTCTCTTTGGGTGAAATGCCAATAGTGGGAACACCATTCGAACGGGTTGTGATCGACATTTTAGGGCCTTTCGAAAGGACTAAAAGAAGGAACAGGTTTATCCTGACCTTAGTCGATACATGCACTTTATGGGCAGAAGCTATCCCGCTAACATGCGCAGATGCCAAGCATGTCGCAGAAGCCCTCGTGCAGATTTTCACTCGGTTGGGATTCCCTCAGCAAGTGTTGACGGATAACGGATCTCCATACCGAAACCTGTTGATGGATGAGATCGTTAAGATCTTGAGGACCCAACACATCCACACTAAGCCATATACTCCGGCCGGAAATGGGCTCGTGGAACGTGCTAATGGAAACCTCAACATGATGCTAAGTAAACTGGCACAAGTGAAACCTGAAGATTGGGATCTTTGTATTCCTGCAGCTTTATTTGGCTACAGAGAATCTCCTCATACTTCCACAGGATTTCCGCCAGCTACACTCTTATTCGGCAGACCCATTAAGGGCCCGCTTGAAGCCTTACTTCAGTCTCTGACAGACGAGAAGGCGGATGAGACAGTTGTCTCAGCAAGTAAATATGTGTCGGTTTTAAAGGAAAGGTTGAAACTAGGGTGGGACCTAGCAACGACTAACTTTAAGCGAGCACGCACAAAGCACGCTAACCGATACAGGAAAGTCGCGAAAGAGAGAGAACTGGAAGCAGGAGAGAAAGTTTTGGTGTTACTCCCTACCGAGAACAACCAACTGAAGATCGGATGGCAAGGGCCGTTTACCGTCCTGAAAAAGATTTCTAAGGCTAACTACCAGATCTCTATTCAAGGAAAGGAGAAGGTTTTCCATTTAAATCTCTTAAAGAGATACTGGGAAAGACCAGTGCCGACCTCCGACCATTCCCTGACGATCGCCAAAACTGATGAAGATGATGACAGTGGCAGGGATATTCCACCGCAATCACACGAAATCTTTCAAAAATGTCAGAAACGACGACGCTCTTTAAAGCGCGCATGGGAGACATTCCAGAGGAAGGAAACTTTGGGGAGTAGACTTGAGTAGGAATTGGAGAGAGATGGAGGGGGAAGATGAGAGGAAAGAAGACAGACACCCCGAAGCTACGGTTATAGGAAATTTAATTCCATAACGTAGACATGGAGTGCTTCCATATCTTAAAGGGGGGACGTCCTGTCACGTAGGTCTTTATATCATTAAATTGCCTACATCTTCTTCCTATTCTCTCACCCGCATCCTTTATTTTATTATCTTTCCTTACTTGTTTTTTTCCTGTATTTTTCGCATCACTTGTTTTGCGAATAATATTTTCTTCAGTATCCTCAAACTTTACCTTGTGTTTTTTCTCATACTGGGATACGTAATTTTATTACATAGATGTCAGTCAGACGTGAAGTGCGATTTAGTTGCAGTCCATTTCAGACATCGAGCCGATTTGGGTCTGCACCTTCAGATGACACGACACTCCTGAGTTAGATTCTCGACGTAAACGCGTGAGAAGGCTATGAGAGAGCCGACATCCGTCTGCATTTTTCACCGGTCAGCGTGAGGTGCGAAGTAGTATAAGTGTCAGTTCAGAGTTTCGTCGAAATAGCTCCGGCGAAGTGTGAAAATCGCCCATGCACTGCAGACGGTTGTCTGAGATTTGCAACTGACACGCGCTTTTCCCGGTCAGTTTGTTAACGCAGGTGCGTAATCGCCCTGGTGGCAGTTACGACACGCCTCTAAGTTAAACGTAGCTGTTATGAGAAGGGGGAGAGATCGGGGCGGGGGAAATAGTTCATCCTTTGTCTGTTTCAGATATTAAACCTAGTTTGAAACTTTATTTTCATTCTTTCTCAATAAATCGCAGTAGACAGGTGGTTCGCGAAGAGTAGAGCTGTATAAGCGAAGTTTCTTAGTTTGTTGCGACAATTTGTCGAACTTCTAGACTTCCATAAATATAAGCGTATAATTCTTAATTTTGCGATATCCTGTAGTGCTGTATTTGAGGTAAATATATTATTATCTAGTATTTTGTGAAGTGATTAAGTGTTAAATCGCTCATTTCATTTTAACTAGTTTCTTTTGAACAGGGTGCTTAATTTATTTAGTCTGTATTATTTTCTAGTGACGTGTTTCAGTGGATAGCAGAATAAATTATAATTTCTAGCATTAAACAATAATGTAGCTATAATGAAGTTAATTTTACTGCTAAATAATCAGACGAGAGAATATTTTATATCTAACTTATAAATGCTAGATGCGACATCAGTGAATATTGACGGAATACGCATGATATTCCTAATTCATGATGATCGATTTTTTTTTAAATATAACTTACTTTACGGGAAGTTTAAATTTTAAGTCAAGCGGTCGGCTTGCTATTTAAAATGTAAGTTATACTGAGTACATATATGTAAATTATTTGATATGTGTTCTTTCCATTTTATATAGTGTAACGGTGGTACCCAACTTGCCAGCGTTTAGTAAAGAGACATATTTGTGTGAAGCATAGACAGTTCCTATCTTTAACCACGTGGGTTTTTTTGTTTCAAGTAACACTGGCCTGACAGTGCATATGCCATCAGAGAGAGACAGTAATAGCAATCCCACTAACGGTTTCTAAAGACTAGAAATATATATTGGGCTTTTGAGCCAGTTCATATTGCTCCACAAATTTAAATGTACATTCTGCCTGGCGGCGAGAATAATTACAATCAATAACATTACTTTCCGACATTGTTGACAAGTGAGTGGGGAACTAAGATTTTCTGTTTGAGAGAAGTTGTCCACCGGTCATCTTCCTAATTAAGAGAAACTTCGTGTTCTGACATTTTGTGCTCGTTTAAGCCTAATTCTTACCTCGTGAGTCAAGTGACATTAACTTTAGTCTGAAATAACTATCGCCTGAAGCAGACGCTCCCCAGATCCATTTTGATGAAACCAACAAACAAATCTGCAGAGCTGGGATCTGTTTCATTAAACGACACTAACAGATAAAAAGTGTGAGTGTCCAAAATTTGCGCCAGCCGGCGAAACCACAACACGATTGTAAGTATATCAGGGCCCTGATGAAAGAACCGAGTGAAAGTGACGGAAGGATGTTCGTTGTATAATACACTCACTTGTTATATCTGCTTTTTCCTTAGGCGAGATTTGCTGCTTAAGTAACGTGTTCCTTTAGAATAGATACTGCTGTCAAAGTCAGTCTATACCTTCAAAGGGGAACAATATTAGACCCTAACCACATGCATCTATAACTCTTTGGGCCATCATCTGTCATCCTAACGGGGCTGTGGGCTAAACCTAGAGTTTAGATCATAACGGGGCTATCATCCTTGTAGCATTTTCCTTGAATTTTATGACTATTTGTATATGTTTTTCCTTGATGTAATTTTTGGTGTTGTGAGAAGATTTTTTTTAGATGATAATAAATAAATCTCTCTTGAACTAAATCAGTGCGTTGGTCAGCTCGTTCAAATAATATATATATTCATGGTTATAGATTTCCCACGTCTGTGTGTTTAACTGTCGTCACGTGTATGTGCGTGCCCGTGAGTAGATAGAGATTTATGTAATATGTATATGTGGTAGACTGTCTGACTGCTTAAACTCTGTCGTAGAAGATAGGTGAGAGAGAGAGAGAAGACTTTCTCGCATCTCAGAGACAGCCTCTATCACTATTCTATCATCTCACTCGTGGAATCTATTTCTTCGACTAACTCTCACACGGTGACTCTCAATCATTCCAATCTATTCAGAAGGGACCAACCCAAGTCTTAATTCTCCTATCTAAAATCTACGACATTATGAATGACACTATGCAGCTTGGAATTCCATAAGCCCTCAGTATTTTCCACAAACTGTCCCTTTGCATGCTGTCAAAAGCCTTTTCAAAATCAACGAAACCAATGTACAGCTGTCTTTGCCATTCCGAGCACTGCTCTAGAATGTTCCTGAGAGTGAATATATGATCTACACATCTTCTGTTCTTTCTAAATCCTGCTTGTTCATTCCTCAGTTTGTGGTCTACTGCTTTTGAAATTCTCTGTATAATTATCCTGCCTAGTATTTTGCTGGAAACTGAGAGAAGAGTGATTCCTCTCCAATTATTGCAGTCCATCAACTTATACAAGAAAGGGATAATCTGTACAGGATTTTTTTTATTTGT
This sequence comes from Oreohelix idahoensis, assembly GCA_024509875.1. Classification (NCBI taxonomy): domain Eukaryota; kingdom Metazoa; phylum Mollusca; class Gastropoda; order Stylommatophora; family Oreohelicidae; genus Oreohelix; species Oreohelix idahoensis. The sequence goes on from JAMPIV010013302.1 coordinate 142,856, forward strand.
GTCAGTATACAAGCAGTTTGTACAGGTTTTTATAAAAAGTACATTTTCCTTCTTTAAATTTTTTTTTTTTTAATGTGTTTTCCGAAAAAAATACATATCTAATCCCACCAACCTGTGATTTAAAAAGCAGAAGTTTCATTGCACATGAGCTACAAGCCTCTCGTGTTTATTCCACTTTCATTTTGTAACCACCTAACGAAAGGAATGAGAAGGCTTCCCATTTAAACTTTGTCAATCTTTACCGCGGGTGTTAAGTAGGTCTACATTTTTTCTTATTTAATTTGCTTAAGTTAAATCAATATTTCTTTATTAGCGGCGTTATTTTAACGGAAACTGTTAATAAGAAATTTAGATTAGATTTTTAATGAATGGGTAAAGGTGAGAAAACAAGGTTGCCAGAAATAATAAACGTTAGGAATAGTACGGATAAGCCCATAACATTCTTCAACTTAATTTCTAGAGATGATTTAGTTCACGTTACTTTATTTTATTTATAATGAAAATAAAATAATATGAAATCATAATAATTTTAAATAATACAAAAATATTGACATACACTGGTAATTTATCTGTGACAACAAAAAATATTGTGGTGTGTCCAACCTGGAAAGAGCCTTACACCGTACCATAAATGTATGTAGGCTTACAGGCTACGGCAAATTTGATCTTTCTAATTTCACTTTAATTCAGCTATGACTTTTTATTACTTTTAAAACAAATAGACCTTATCTTGCTGAATGGGGAAAAATTTGTCTCCAATACGGTTATAGAATCGATTACTGCAAAGCGACGGTGTCTCTATGAATATCATGCAACAGCGAGCAAGAAGGGTACCAATGCCTAACAATATGGCCACCTTGTTGTTAAAGTGATCAGTGTTTTAGTTCCAACTTCTGAATGATGTTATAACAACCAGGATGGACGAATAGCAGAAAGACTTATATGTTTCGATTCAGGGAGATTGCCTCTATATTCACATATATGTATTATGGCTGGAATGGTTTCGGTACGGAAGATATGGTAAGTTGAATGCATAAAATCGTCAGTTGATAGGGTCACTACACACTTTTTCAAGCAATGTAGGAAAATGTTAAATGGTTGGACGAATAAGAAAGTTAGATGGAATGATAGCTCTGGACTGTACGGTTCTAAAGAGATCTAAATGGACAGAATCGGATGGACAGAAGTCTAGAACGATGAAGGAAGAAGTGGAACAGTTTGTACAGAAGTCAAAATTTCATTCATCTTGCGAACAAATTAAGCAGACCTAACACGCCTGTGACTTCATGCTCTCTCAGCAGAACATGTTAGCCAATAACAAGGGGGAGCGCAATTTGAACAAGGGACACTGAAAAAAGTTTTGAAACAGACTGGATGCAGGACAGAGTCTGCCTCTACGCCTTTTTGAGGGTAAGCTGAATTATAAAAACTATCATGTATATATTTCATTTATTAATGGATTATTATGTGATGAATATTATTTGTGTGTAGATGCTAGGAATTGCATCAGTTTCTTTAAATTTGTACCTGATGAGAAGGATCAAGCATATTCAGGAAAAATATAAAGCCTGTGATTAATATTCAGAAGAATCAAGCTGTAAACTATTTAAGGATGTACAGGAGTGGATAAAACAAGATGATTGTTAATATGTATAAATAATGGAAATGTTTAAGATAGTACTGTATTACTGAAATGATGTCCTTGCTTACTATGACTTTATAACCTCGACATCTGATGACTGACTGGTCTGACATCTGTGTTAGTCACATATAAATCTAGCCAGATACTAGCCAAGATCGATATGTTGTTTCAGGTTCAATTGACAATTAGATCCATACTGTCAACTATCAGAAGCCTGTGTACGTTCATCAGTGGTAATCCCACATAAGTGAAGGAACCCAACGTGTGAACTACAGATGGTTTTTGGTACCCCTACTGTTGGGTATGCCAAGACTGATAAACTCCATGATAGTACTGTGTTATTGTGATGCTGCACTGTAATTCTGTTCTTCAACCGGCCCGATTCTGTGGTTCTATTTTGAATTTTCATCATTTTTGTCTTCTCATTTGTATATATATCGTGTTTGGTATTTTTTGGTAGATAATTAAATGGGGTCGTTTTACGATGGTAGGTTTATTTTACACTCGACCAGTTTTACTTTCTTCTGATTTTCCGCGATTTTCGTTGTTTACGGAAATCGCTATTTTTCGGGCACGCCTGTATGACGCATCAGAAACGCACGTGGATGTGATGTTGGACACGCGGTTTGCGCGGTTTCAAATCTGATTGGCGCAGCTCGTAGTTATTTTATTTTTCTAAGCATTTCCATATATATACTGGATCAGCTTCTACACTCTATACTTACTCTATGTTGTCTGTATAGTGATGTCTGTGGTCGTTTTATACACCTTATCTCCTTGTGTTTAAAGGTAGTCAGAGGAGGGTGAGATTATAGCCATTCTGAAGTCATGAAGCGGCAAGGGGAGAGTCAAAACCTAGTTCTATCCCTTGAGCCAATAGTCTCATCTGTCCACAGGCATGTCATTTTCCATCTAAATTCTATCTTCTCAGACTTTCTCATACTAGGGTCTTGCTTTCATTCAGGCACACTCTAATAAACTTTAAAACCACTTCGTGACAGTCATCAGTATCCAGGAACCAAGATAAGTGTTCTATAAAGGAACTGAGAGAAGCTTATTTGAAACACCAGCTAAAACAGTTATATCTATTTCAAGTAGCACGTCAGATGATGATAATCTTGCGATAAAGTCAAAGGACTAAGAACAGTAATTCTAGTAACAGTAAAGCAAGTGTTCATTAACTTTACTAGCCAAGAGAATAATATTCTAGATCCTGAATTGAAAAGGACAGTACTACTGATTCAATTGCCAAGTGACTTTGTTTTGTAACACTATTTATCTAAAAGGAAAGAACAATTACTCTAGATAAAAGATAACATTAATTCTGTGAATATTGTGTGAATATTTTATTACTCTTTTCCAAACAGCAGAGAAAAAAAAAATATAAATATTAAATGATTCATTAATTGTACCCGAGGACTTGTTTACTTTTTACCATTTTCTTATTCATTTCATTTATCCCCTAGCATTAATTTATCATAGGATAGTTGTGGGGAGACACCTTACATCCAGGTACTACTTCTTACCATCTGGGCCAGTGATTTTCACAGTCTGACTATTCCTATGACAACTATACACCTGTGCTTACTTCTAAGACTGGGGTATTACTTTTAAGACCAGAACTCTTGACTGGCATTCCATCCTTGTATCATCTGGTACACCTGGATATCTTCTCTATCATATATATATATATATATATACTACTCGTCAAAAGTCAAGGGCCACCCTATTATTTTCAATACACTTTTATATAAGCGCATAGAATGATTAAATGAAGTAAGTTTTTAGTAAAAATGGGTGCAATATCTTCCTCTGACAGTCCTCTATGCACGTAAGCATAAAAACAACTCACTGACAACCATGGTGATCACGTGCAATTTGGTTTGCTGACCATAAATTCACATTTTTAATCTGTTTTTTCAAACTTCCGTACAACCAAACAGGTGAAGTAATCGTGCTGATTAACATTCCACGTGCAATGGCGACTTTTCGTGAACAGAGTTCACTCTTAATTTGTTTTACAATCAGCAGACTTAGGGTAGTTTCATCACTTGCAAAAACCATGCCACCAAGAAGAAGTCTTGACACCTTACAAAGAATGAGGGCTATAGCGTAAGTTGAAAGTGGTTTATCTGTCCGTGAGGTTGCTAGACGGCTTGCAGTGTCACACTCTACTATCCAAAGAATTTTGGAGAGATTTCAGGCCACAGGAAGTGTTGAGGATCGCCACCGGCCAGGTCGCCTTAGATGCACCAACAGACATGATGACCGGTACCTCTTGTTGTCAGCCCTGCGCCATCGAACAGTGACTTGTTCCACTCTAAGATGTCAGCCGAGACAAACTGTAAACGTTAATGTCAGTCAAAGCACCATTCGCAGACGTTTACATGAATTTGGACTGGCTGCTCGACGTCCTGCAGTCAGAATCCCTCTTACTCCTGCTCATCGCAGAGCCCGTGTTGCTTGGTGTCGCGAGTACATCCGATGGACAAAGCAACAATGGAGTCAAGTTCTCTTCACTGATGAATCTCGCTTCACTGTGTCATTCAATGATGGCAGGATTCGAGTTTGGAGACGACCAAGACAGCAATTTACTGATGACACAATTCGAGAGGTGGATCGTTATGGTAGGGGTTCTGTCATTGTCTGGGGAGGCTTCTACAGACACGGCAGGACCCCACTCTACATCATCCAAGGCAACTTGACCGGCCCAAGATACCAGAACGAAATCTTGAGACCAATTGTTCAGCCTGCTCTGGAGGCCATAGGTGGTAATGCCATCCTCCAAGATGATAACGCTCGACCCCATCGAGCTCGTGTGGTGAATGAGTTTATTCAGCAACATGGGATCATCAGGATGGCGTGGCCAGCTCATTCACCTGACCTTTCTCCGATTGAGCACCTCTGGGATGTCCTTGGTCGAAGATTGTCAACAAATCACCCCCTGCCAATGGATGTTGCACAGGTGACTGCATTTCTGCTTCAGGAATGGCAAGCTGTTCCTCCGGATACTCTTCGGACCCTTGGGGACTCGATGCGTCTACGCTGTCTTGAATGCCTTGCTGCAAACGGTGGTCATACCCGATTTTGAAATGTCTATTTGTCCAATATCTATTGTGTGACTTTTGAAAAGGTGGGTGACACACTTCACAGCTTCATTGCGTTTGAATGTGTGTTTCCATTTCTTTACATGACATGTCAATTTGGTATTCAATTTCCCTTCTTAGGCAACTTAACCAGATATCCTTCCTTCCATTCTGCTGGTATCTCTTCCTTTTCCCAGACTTTACCAAGTAATTTATATAACATCTCTGTAGCCGTGTTGATATCTGCTTTGATGGCCTCTACTGGAATGCCATCTGGTCCAGCCGCTTTTCCATCTCTTAGAAGCTTTATGGCTTTCTTTATTTCTTCCTTCGTTGGTCTTAACAGTTAATTTGTAGCTCTTCTTCTGCTGGCTGGATGTCTGGGTGGTTTTGTGGAGCTGGTCTATTGAGAAGGTCCTCAAAATATTCTGTCCACCTCTTCATTTGCTCTTGTATATTGCTGAGCAGTTTTCCATTCTTGTCTTTTATGAGGCAAAACAGATCCTGTACAGACCAGATAGCCACTTTGAGAATAATAGTTGAACAAAGTCTGGAATGGAATTCACCACTATACATTGGATTTGTGGACTACGAAAAGGCATTTGACAATGTAGACAGAGAATCACTTTGGAATTTGATGAGGCATTACGGAGTTTCCCTGAAGATCATTAATTTAATAAAGAAAACAAATGAAGACATGGCATGCAGAGTTCTTCGTGAAGGACAGCTTTACAGAACCATTTGGGATAAGAACGGGAGTGCAACAGGGATGCCTCTTGTCTCCATTTCTTTTCTTACTAGCTATAGACTGGGTTATGAGAACATCGACAACACAAAACAGAAATGGAATCCAGTTGACTCTGACTAAGCAGTTGGATGATCTGGATTTTGCTGATGACTTGGCTCTTCTGTCCCATTACCGTAATCAGATGCAGGACAAATTGAAAACACTTGATGAGAGGTCACAGCAATTGGGTCTGAAAATACACATGATATAAAGATAAAAATAATGAGAATAAATGAAGGTAATGATAACAGGGTTGAACTTGAAGAAACACCACTACAAGATGTAGAATCGTACACATATCTTGGCAGCAATATAGGCAAAGTTGGAGGGACAGACAGTGATATCAAAATAAGAATACAAAAAGGAAGAGGAGCTTTCATTGCATTGGGAAATATACGGAGATCAAGAGAAATCGGATCCAACATGAAAATAAGAAAACCTGTTAATAGCATTACGAGACAGTCCTTGTTCTGGAACCCCCAGGGTAAGAGAGGCAGAGGGAGCCCAAGAAGCAAATGCAGAAGAGAGCTGGAAACAGAGGTGAAAATGATGAGGAGAACATGGAAAGAACTTGAGATGATGGCATGTGACAGGAGGACTTGGCATGTGTTTGTTGAAGGCCTATGCTTCTTTGGGAGTGGAGGGTTATGATAATATATATATATATATATATATATATATATATATATATATATATATATATATATATATAAAACCAAAAACCTCTTGTTACACTGAAGAGGACACAAAAATTAGTTGCTGGTTTAAAAAGTGCACCGAAAATACAAGGCTTCAATCAACTGTTTTGATTACACAAATAGGCAAATTGTGTCATATCTCGTACACAATTAGAAATATAAAAGTATCATTTTTTAGAAATAGGCTGATACAAATGAAATGAATAATTCATATCAAATCTTTCTTGCTTAAATTATATTTTAAGCATCTTCAATCAAATGACTGAGGCTGCATCTAAAAAAAAACCTAAGCCAGGTGACCGAGGCCGACGTCAGATAAGATAAACGAGACACCTGCTGCATAGACTTTAAATCATCTGTTAACATTTTTAAAATTGCAAAATGTGTTAGTATTGCATATAATGCAGTGCACTCAAAATTAAAGGAATTAAGTTGTTAATTTTAGCTAAAAATGTGTATATCTGTTTTCTTTTCTTTTATTTTTACTATTTTTAAAATGTTTATCCTCTGTATTACAAAAACTTGAGTAAGGTTTTCTTTTTTACTTTGTAAGGTTTTTATTGATATTGCGTACAGGTTTATAAACTTTGTACATGTTTTTATTGGTATGTCGTACAGGTTTTTATCTCAGGAGGTTGACAGGTATGTGACATCCAAATAAGTCACCCATTTAAAACAAAAAGGTTCATGTTTCCAATGAAATATACAGAATACAGACATAAGCCTGAGTAACCACATTTGATGAAACAAGAAGTATTCAGGATTTTAAAAAATTAATCTTCAAATCATTAGACACTTCATGTCACAGCCCAACTTTTATAGTAAGATGTGTATGTTCCAGCATGCAAACAATCATCCAGATGAGCATCAGAAAGCCACGACCTGTACTAGGATTTGACAATTTTCAGTTAAAAATGATTTATAAAAATTTGCGGAGCCAAAATATAAGTGTATCTCATTTGCTGCACTTTTTAAGAATGGGTATTTTCCAATAACACATTTTTTGTAACTTTCCTAGGACCACTAACCACCAAAACTTGAGAAGTTTGGTAGAGGATAAAGCTATATCTTCTGATCATATAAACAAATTGTAGATTTTTTCTTTCATCCGCAAGTCTTCCACAGGGACATGGACAAGCCTTGGCAGGCACTGGGTACCTATGGGCACCACACTGAGTACCCCTAGTCTAGATGGTAGCTGTAGAAGAGAGCTGTGAAGTATGTCACATTCTCGCTAAGCCTATCCTATGCTCCAAGGGTGTCTCTATTAATAGTAGAATGTAGCTCGCTAATTATCCCTACCAGTTAAAAATATTAATTAATTCTCTTAATTTCCACACAAGAAGAAATTTCGAACAGATACTGAATTTTAACAAAATCAATAAACTGCGATTTATAATATATATCGGTACATTTATTAATTTAAAATAGAAGGTTGGTAATGATTGCAGATATGTATTTTTAAAATCACAGGCTGAAAATTATCGATTGTTAATGTCTTTATCATCATTTATGGCCATTGGTGACTTCTGGATCTTGTTTCTTCAATGTAACTACTACTTATCTAGTTCAGGTCCTTCAATTACAGACACTTCCCATCATTAATCAAGTGTTAATTTCCAAGATCTTAATTCCCTGGATAGGTAGCCTAATGCTACAATTCAGTGAATTGCAGAGGTGGTCCTTTAATCACTCACACTGCAGTCTGTTATGCTTCAGCTCAAATGCTTTTGTGACTCTCTCGCGGATATGAAACCTGAAACATATGCACAGATTATAGTATCTGTTTCCTACCACCAAAGACGATCCTCAGGTGCTGACGGGCTACTATTGATCAGAACCCTGATTTAGACAACATACTCCATGAGGCCTTGGTCATGTCAATCAAAGAAGAATGTCATACAAGCAATAAAATACATCAGTAGACTACAGACATCCTTTACAAATTGTTCTGAATTTTGTCTTGATTGCTTCCCTTTTGCCCTAAGTTAGATCAAAAGTGATTTCCATTTAAAGATATTACATCAACGAAATATTAAACTGAGTGAAGAAACGAACGAAGTGAAGAAGTAGTGGAAGAAGAAGATGATGCACTCTTTGGCATTCAACATTTAAAAGCTAAGTCCTGAAAAGAACTGTACGCTCTTATAGCTAGTATTAAGCAGTCCTGATTAGGACTTCTATCATGTCATGCTGTTCAGGATTATGCAGGATATATTTAGTTGGAACCAATTTTCAGCTATCAGCACAGGGTTTAGAGTACCAAGATTAAGGTATCAGCAGGTAATTCAAAGTCTTCTTCTTCTTCCTCGTTCGTCCTGAAAAGGACGTTGGTTGCGTTGTGTCTGTTTACGCCGGAGCTGTGATATCTGCACCTTCCGGTCGACATATCCGACTTCAGCACGGCATTTTTTGGGACCCGGTTTGCCTTCCCTCTGCGATCCCTACTCTCTCAGCCAGACTGCAGTGATGCAGCCTGTTTCCAGGACCACCACGTGAAGGTGGAGTAGGGTCTTGGTCAGCTCTGGTTCGCTGACCCTGATGCAAGCAGTCAAGCTATGGGTCGCTGACTGCATTCTCTATTGCTGCATATTTAAATATTACAGCAATTTATATAACACCAAAATACTTGTAACGCAATGATTAATAAATAGTTTAACATACCCTTCAGAAACAGGAATATGGGTCTGAGCTTATCACTTATGCAAGTCTGCTCATAACCAGGTCAGCTTTGCCTTTCTCAGCTATGCGCTGTGGCTATGTGGCTTCGACAAGCTTGTGTCTTTTCAGCTATGAAATTTTGAGTCCAGAATTGAATCCGAGCGGGCTTATATACCCAACCTAGATCTAACCTTTTCCTTCTCGGAGGTCAGCGCTTGAGTTCACTTTTTTCGCTTGTAACTTTTGGGGGAATTTCAAAGCTGTTGTATTAATTTTCAGACAATTACCAAAGATAACGATTTTCCACTTCCATAATTACATGTATTTGTAGTTGCTGCTCAATTCCCAAAAAAAAATTATCTCGTTCGGAGCATTAATCATAAAGTTATAGCAGCATTACTGTTATGTGATTCATAATTTATCATTTGTTAACGTGGCAATTCCAGAGTGTCTTGCCTATTTCGCTACATTAGGATTAGGATTTTGTGTCAGGTTTAGGACTCCAAAACCTAACCCTAACCTGTTTTACTGCATCCCTGAATTATTATTTTAAGGTTGTATGGAAAAGATGGCTCACTATTCTTCATTTCAACCATCTGTGGTTGAACATGATATTTTTCTTCATTCAATTTATTTGGTTGTAATGAAGCCCAGTGGGCCATGTGGTAGTCTTTAGCCCAAATTAGCCCTGATGTCTATTCTTACGTATAAATGGGAAGGAAGAGGAGCTGGTGGAAGAGATGAGGAAAGCAAAACTAGAAATCCTGGCTATAACGGAAACAAAGAAAAAAGGACAAGGAGTCATGGATCTCGATGGCAACACGCTGCTCTACAGTGGTGTACCCATATCTGAAAGAGCTAAAGGGGGTGCGGGTTGCATTGTGGCCCAAAATCAAAAAGATAGTATCAAGGGATGGAACTTTGTCTCGGAGCGCATTATGGTTGTAAAACTAAAAGAAGGAGAAACCATAGTCAACCTGGTCATAGTGTATGGGCCAAATGAGGATGAGAGAGCAGAGGTCAAGGAGGAATTCTTCGAGCTGCTTCAAAGGACAGTGGATGACTGCCTAGATGAAGTTATCATGCTCGGAGATTTTAATGCCAGAGTTGGAAATGACCATGCTAGATGGGGTGGAGTTATCGGAAGATATGGAGAAGATACTCTCAATGACAATGGAAAGCGACTCCTTAGATTCTGCAGTGAGCAGAATCTGATCATTACAAACACAAAGTTCCCCCATAAGCGCATACATGCATACACTAGATGTGAACCAACCAAGAATGAGAAGTCAGTGATCGACTATTCCATTGTTCGGAGAAGCTCATTCAGATATGTCCGAGATGCAAGAGTCTGGAGGGGGCCAGAGATTGGAAGTGATCACTACCTGCTAACAATCAAACGAACAACTGAAAGAGTTGCTCAGCCTAGGAACTGCCCAACATCACGCAAGAAACCAAGTAAACGAGCAGGAGAAATGAGCATTAGGACCTACAAGCTGAGAGAGCCAGAAATTAAGACCAGATATCAGGGGCTTATTGCTGCAGCGGTGAGCAACACAGAAGAACAACCTGATGACTTGGAAACCCTCTGGATTAAATTCAAGGATATCATAAAGACAGCTGCTGCAGAAGCATGCGGTGAAGTCCGACTTGGGAACCAGAGAAAGAGGACACCTTGGTGGACAGAGGAAGTCAAAGAGAAAATAAGAGAGAAGAAAATGGCATGGAAACAATACTTAGGAGCTAAAAACACAACAGGACAAATGGAAAAATATAGAGAATATGTGACACTCAGAACAGAAGCAAAGAACAAAGTGCTAGCAGCAAAACAGAAGTCCTGGGAAGAATTTGGAGAAAAGCTAGAAAAAGATGCACAAGAAAACCAGAAATTGTTCTATAAGACCCTAAAGAACATGAGGAAGGAAAAACAATGCCCTCTCAAATTTATAAAGGACAAGCAAGGCAAATTGCTTACTGCCCCGAAGGAAGTAATGGAAAGATGGAAAGAATATTTCTCAGAACTCCTGGATGGTGAGCATGGTGAAGCATCAGAAATGATAACCACTAGCACAGAAGAGAAACCAATGATGGTGAAGATGACATAAAGATGGAAGAACTGAAGGCAGCACTGGAGAAAATCAAGATGGGCAAAGCAGCAGGGCATGATGGTATAACACCAGAAATGGTTAAGTACATGGGAGCATCAGGCGACCTATTACTCTTAAGGGTCCTACAGGCAGCATGGTGCAACAAGACCATACCAAAGGATTGGGAGATTGCCATCATAACACCAATTTTCAAAAAGGGTGACAATCGACAATGTGGAAACCATAGAGGCATATCCCTTCTCAGTGTCCCTGGTAAAATCTACTCTAGAATCCTAGAGCAGAGACTCCGACGCCTAGCTGAGCCACAATTGGATGAGGTCCAGTGCGGATTCCGAGCAAACCGAAGTACTCAAGACCTAATCTTCACACTCAGACAGCTGAGTGAAAAGGCCCTTGAGTATAAGAGTGAGATCCATCTTTGTTTCATAGATCTGGAAAAGGCGTTTGACAGGGTCCCCTGGAGCAAACTTTGGGACTGTTTGGCAAGGAAGAATATTCCAGCACCTCTGATTCATGCTATACAGAGCTTCTACAAGTCTTGCAGAAATTATGTGAGGACAGCAAACCATAAGTCAGAAGAGTTCAGGACCACCACTGGTGTAAGACAAGGTGATATCCTATCACCTTACCTCTTCATACTCCTTATGGACGATGTCATCAAGGCATGTAAGGAGAGAACAAGAAAGTATTCAGTGGGGTACTGGAAGATGAGACAGGTCTATATTTCGGAGCTGGCATTTGCTGATGATGTTGCCCTGATTGCTAAATCAGAGGCACATCTCCAATCCAACCTGCAAGTCTGGAAGGAAGAGCTGGAGAAGAGAGGGATGGTCATAAGCAGCTCTAAAACAAAATCCATGGTGATATCACGAGAAGAAAGAAGACATCAGATTAAGCTGGGAGAACAGGTCCTGGAGCAGGTCGACCACTTTAAATACCTCGGAGCTATTATAGACCGAAAGGGAGGCATCAAAGAAGAGTTGGCCACTCGAAAAGCAGCAGCTGGGAGACTTTTTCAGGCCATAAATCGAGGATTCCTCAGCAAGAGAGAGGTTGGTAAGAAAACGAAGATGGCTGTATACCGCTCCACCTATGTCCCAGTCTTGACATATGGATGCGAGTCATGGGCAATGACTACAACCCACAAAAGCCAGATCCAAACCTCAGAAATGAGGTATCTGAGGAAGGTGGTTGAAGTAACAAGAAGAGACATGGTCCGCAACCAGACGATACGTCAAGGCCTAAAATCCCACCCCCTGCAGACCCAAGTAGAACAGTCCCAACTAAGATGGTTTGGCCATGTCTGCAGAATGGGAGAAGATCGGCTACCACGACAAGCATGGGAAACAAAGAGCCAAGGATCCAGACCCCAGGACGACCCAGAGTCCGCTGGGAGGACAACATTAGACAATCTTTGAAGGACCGAGGACTAGAATGGAACCAGGCCAGGAGGAAGACAGCCGATAGGATAGTCTGGCGCTCTCTCTTCCAAACCTCTACACCTCACGGTAGAAGGGGAACCACTAAGTAAGTAAGTCTATTCTTACGAATTCATGATGGGCAAGTTAGAAGTTTATTGTTCATTATTTAAAACATAGCGAGTGATGCTGTCTTGGGGTTTGTTTGTTGTTTTTTTATTTATTATGTATCAATAAGGTTGGATAGGGGTAGGGTTAGGATTAATGTTAGATAACATCTGTGTTTATGTGCGTTCTAACCATTGATGATGAAACCACAAACAAAACATGTGATGCAGTGTAGTAGGCCTTTGTGTAGATTACTATGATAACTGCGACGAAATCGATTCTATAGGTGAGTGCGATGACTTTTGCGCATGCAAGAAACGCCGGATGTGCTTATGGTAACAGTGAAAGGCGAGTTTTGATTGCAGATGAAAAAGAGGCGATGTGCGACAAATCTAGCTCTGATAGTTATCTATTCGGGAGCCAATTAAGTCAGCCGTGTCGTTAGTGGTTGGGGTTAGAGCTGGGTTTAGATTTAGAAATGCTAAACCTAACACAAAAATTCTATAGGATTTGAGTTTTTTGTGTTAGGTTTAGCATTTCTAAATCCAAACCCTATTCTAATCCTAACCTCTAACAATGCATTTAACTTAATTGGCTGCAGGACAGATATCGATTCGGGCGAAATGGAGGACATGCCCCAAGGTGCTTCATTTCAAACCAATTTTTTTTTTATTTCAATTAGTCGGAGGGAAAAATATAGTTGAAATGAAGGACAATGGGGTGTGTGTTTGTTACAGTCTTAAAAATGAACTCAGGAGACAGTAATAAATGGTAAGGATTAAATTTAGGAATCCTAAACCTAACCCTAGCCTTAATATGGTTGAAATGAAGAAGAGTGGGACATCTATTTGATGTGATCCAAATAAGTTGCTCACGTCTTTCGGGTCAGGATTAGTGTTTAGGGTTAGGTTTAGGATTCATAAACCCAACCCTAACCCTTAGCCTACCTCTTATTTTCGAATAGAATAGTGGACTATTTTTTTTCATGTCAACCCCTTAATGCTAATCCTAACGACGTAGGTGATTTAGATGTACGGCACGAAGAAGGTGTCCCACTATTCCTCATTTCAACTAAAAAATATTCCAGATGCTGTTGATAATATTGACTAATAATGTGGCAAAGTGTGCGTGTGTGTGTAGTGTAGGCCTACCCATACTGACACTCCAAGACTAGGCCTACACTAATATGAAGGCCTACTTGCACAAACAGACGTTCTCATTGTTTCAAGAATTCAGTAAAAATATAAAGGCAGTTGCCTACCTTAAACTGGTGAAACCTAAAATTCAAGGGAAGAAATAATAAATCATAGCTGCATACTCATTCCATAATCCACTGTTTCCTACTGATTAGTTTCGCCATATTGAAGATTCGCAGCATTACCTCGGGACATAATTACGGAGAACGGTTTGCGGTTTTTTTTTTTTTTGGCTAAAAGCAGCTCTTTAATTACCTATTATCTAATATAAAACTGCGATGTTCATTTTTCTACTTATTAACATTGTATGAATTTTTTTTTTAAGAATGTAGTTCTAATCAGTGGCGTAACCCTGAACTTTTCCGCCCAGTGGCAATGGGCTAAGGATGCCGCCCCTTTACAACACCATTTGCTTTTTTTTAAATACATTATTAAATGAATATAGGTTCAGATAAAAATATGTCAAGATGCCGATTAATTATTATATTACCGGAGTTTTATTATTATCATAATTACATGTAAAAAATATTTGCTACAAAGATCAGATGGGAACCTGTAGCAATGTTTTATCTGTTCATTGCTATTGGCCGACTGCATGCAGGTGAAAGTCAAAGTCAGGTTGCCAGGCATCTAAACGTGCATCAGAGTACCATCAGTTGACTTTGGCACCGGTTCCAAGCCACTGGCTCAGTTGAAGACCGGCATCGCAGTGGACGACCCAGAGTGACAACAGCAGCGGAGGATCGCTTTATTCGGCTTCGTCACCTCAGAGACAGGTTTACAACAGCTTCCTCAACTGCCCAGTCATTGCCTGCAGGACGTCATGTGTCTGATCAAACTGTCCGGAATAGACTGTATGACGCTGGACTTTGGGCACAACGACCTCACCGAGGACCTGTCCTTACGCGCCGCCATCGCCAAAATCGACTTCTTTGGGCCAACCAGCATCGTCCCTGGGCAGCTGACAATCAATGGAGACGTGTCTGGTTTAGTGACGAATCTTTCTTTTTGTTGCAGCGTCATGATAGACGGCGTAGGGTCTACCGTAGGCGAAATGAACGTTTTGCCCAAAATTGCGTTGATGAAGCTCCGCCGCAAGGTGGTGGAGGTGCAATGGTATGGGGAATGATCAGTTACAACGGAAGGAGTCAATTGGTGCACATTGAAGGAAGCTTAAATGCGCAACGATACGTCAATGAAATTCTTCTACCCCATGTCCTTCCACTTTTGGCTGCCCAACGGTCTGTGTTTCAACAGGACAACGCCAGACCCCATTGTGCACGGTTGGCCACGCAGTTCCTGACTGCCAACAACATTCTCACCCTTCCCTGGCCATCCCTGTCTCCAGACATGAGTCCGATTGAGCACCTGTGGGATGAGCTGCATAGACGTGTTTGTCGCCGAGACGTTGCTCCAGTCAATCGTCGTGATCTGTTCCAGGCAATCCAGGAAGAGTGGGCAGCCATCCCACAGGCCCACATCAGACGTCTGATCGCATCCATGCCCAGGAGATGCCAGTCGCTGATCGATGCAAGAGGAGGCCACACACCATACTAACGGGAAAGCCCGTACGCCAAAAAACTCTCGTGACCCAGATGCAAAACAACTGTCAATTGATTGGTTGAACCCTAAGGTATTCTTGTGTGCAATTTGAACAATTAACTCATTAAATTAAAAAAGTTATTGAATGTCAAAATTATGGCTATGTGTGTGCCTTCAGTAGCTATGCGTTTCTTTTTTTGAACAGTATATTTTTATTTTGAGTTTTAATTAATTTTATGACTTCAATATCAGTAAAATCATGGTAGAAATCCACTGGCAGCATAATCTATAGCCAGCGAGAAGCAGGCCAAATTTGTCATGTGAATCAACTGTTCAGACTTAGAACCTCACAGCTATTTACGTGCTAATATTAATGTATAAACTTCGTACTGTAAACAGTCCTTACTGCAGCTTTTTTTTTTTTTTCTTTTTTTTTTTTTTTTATATTAATGAAGAAAAATATCCCGTTCAAGCTCTGATTGGTTATAATTATGATATATATATATATATATATTGTTTTAAATTCCAAATAATATGAACAACTACCGATATGAGAAAGTGGCATCACACTTGTCAAATCATTGTAAATAGGGCAAGTCACAATTACCAATCATGCTTGTACGAGTGTTTAAAAAAAACGAACAAAATCAAGCAGAAACTGAACAAGAAAAACATTAAGGTGGCGGGGTACTTTTTTAGCTCCATCTTGTATATTCACAAGCTCTTTCAAAACGCCCCTTGCGGTGAAAATGAAGAAGAAAACGAAGAGAGTACCAAGTGATAACATCAGCATTGATAGCTGCTGCTGCACATCTGCTGGATTTAGAAAGTAATCGTTACAGGGTATGAAAACAGCCAACTGATTTGATGAAAAAGCGTTTGTTGAACACTTGGAATGAATTCCAACCATTGTAGTTTGATTGCCATATGAAGGCCCTCTACAGCAGGGGTAGGCAATACAGAAGAAGTGGTAATCTACTTTATAAACACTGAGCTCTCTAAAGGTCTTCCTTGATAACATCGATGTTGGTAGTGAGTTTTGTGAATTAAAGCAATCTATTACCAGTTTTCTTTATTGATTATATTTCTTACATGTTAGCCGATAATGTGTTAAAGTATATCTTTCAAGACCTGTTACACAGTAGGGTTCCTCTACAATAAAATATCATTTTATTAGTTACAAATTAATCTTTTTTTTTTAATTCCAGTGTATCTTTGGCTCTCTGGATGTCTTCTTCTTCTACTTCCTCGTTCGTCCTGAAAAGGACGTTGATCGCGTTGTGTCCGTTTACAGCGAAGCTGCGATATTTGCGACTTTCGGCCGACACATCCGACTTCAGCACGGCATTTTTTGGGACCGGGTTTGCCTTCCCACTTCGATCCCTACTCTCTCAGCCTGACTGCAGTGATGCAGCCTGTTTCCAGGACCACCACTTGGAGGTGGAGTAGGGTCTTGGTCAACTCTGGTTCGCTGACCCTGACGCAAGCTGTCAAGCTATGAGTCGCTGACTGCATTTATCTCTCTTGCTGCGTCTTCGGTCCCTGTGGATGTCTGACATGTCTGTGTTGGAACTTTCGGCAGATTATGGGCGTGTTTACTTCAGCTTTGTTCCCAATCCTCTGCTCGTTCCTTTGTTATAATATATTTTATTATTATTTTTCTAAATCTACATTGGTCCTCCATCCCCTTATTTCTCCTCGAACTCCGAGCACTGGTGACTCGGGTGCCCAGTGTTTGTGTCTGAAAAACTACAGGAATCACATGTTCTATAAATATTTTTGTGTTCGGTAGGTTTTCCTAATTTTTAAATTTTGCCACGGCAGCGGCCGTATGTCCTACTCTTTACGATTTCCAACAGTTGAGGAATTTTAAATGTGTGCAACTGGCACAAGGGGCCTCCTATGTTTTTTGCCCTTCTCCGGGAAGGCTTTGCATCCGATCTCACTACCCAGGTGATCAGGGGAGAGTATGACATCATTGGGACACTTTGGTTCTGAAAAAAAAATTCCATAAATTATATTCCCTGTACTGGGAATCGAACCCTGTACCTTTATAACTCGAAGCGGACGCCATACCTTTTAGCTACTCCGATCCCGCGTCGGGGGGGGGGGGGGGGGGGAAACCAGCACAACTAAAAACCTATAATTAAAACATAACGTGTTCGTACTGTTTCGGAAACCATGCAACATCGGTTGTCTTGTGTTTCAGGAAACCAGGCAAACGATGGGGAGGGGGGAGGGCAATCGAGCAGAACATCTCATTCGGAGAGCTTACAAACACCGACGACATATATACTTCCAACAACGCAAACGGGGGGGGGGGGGGGGGGGAATACAAAAACTTGACTCCGACAAACGTACGGGATATCAGGTGCAGATTTGAGACTAGGAGACTTGAAAAGCACGAAGAAATGGATACATGATACGCAAATAGTACAGCAAAGAATATAAGTAGACATCGCAAAATTAGCGGAACTTAAATCTGACAATGAAGAACATCTTAAAAGGATAAAACAAGAGAGACAAATTATCACTAATATATCCAATAAAACCTCACAAGGAATGGTGAAAACTAAAAGAAAATTCCATTGAAATTGAAAATGGCAAACTTCCTATCATCATTTACAGCGTGTTAAATCAGATGGATATTAGGAAGATGATACTATAGTTAGAAGTGGAGGAGCTAAAGACACAAACGATGAGTACATAATGATCTACATTTGAGCTAATAGTCATTTTAAGGACTAACCCTTCTTAGAGCTGCCAACTTACAAGCAATGACGGGTGTAGAAAAAAAAAACACATACAGGACAAGCAAGCACAATAAAAAGAATAAACACCACTAGAAATAAACGCTCGAAGTGACGACTCTTGACAGATGGTTAGTGGTCTTTTTCAGGACCAGCCTTTTCAGGGCGGACAACAGTACTAGCCAAAACAGCGACTGAGATAAAAGCCAGACTGGCAAACCAGAAGGGTCCAGCTCACACCATTCAGTCTAATTGTAACCCACCTTGCCCACCTCTGGAAGTGTTGAACTGGGGTATATAATCTCTTAAAGGAAAACATAGAATGGCAAAGGCAAGTGAATTTAATCGCACAGCTCTTAGCTTGATAAGTAGTGACAGCAACCCGAAAGACATCCTCATAGTTGCATCCGTACTGGAATCGCCTGCAGTGATGTGGAATAATATGTTTCGTCATCTTGTTTGGTTGGTTGGTTTGGTTTTGTTATTTGTTTTCAACTTTTTTTTTTTTCCATTTTGTCGGATGTGTTGTCTAGTATGCTGGCTGGTAGCTTTGTTCACGTTGGCTTGTTTGATTATATTGTTTGGTTAGCTCTGACTGTTTATTCAGTTTGTGTTGATTTACTTGACTGGTTTTTGTTTCTTCTTTTTTTTTCATTTTTGTTAGTTTCGTTGAATTGGTGTGAAGGCCGGTGAAATGATTGGTTTACTTTGTTTGATTATTTTGTTTTGCTGTTTTGATCAGTTGGTTAGCTAATGTTAGTTCGTTGGTTCTTTAGTGTACCATGTTTCATTAAGCAGTATACGATACAGCACCAGGCAACGCCGGGTAAAACAGCTTATATATAACTATCTATAGGTGCAAGTGGGCACAGATATCATAACAACAAAAGCACTTATTTGAGAGCGAATACGGGTTTTCGTGTGGCTGCAAGCAGAGCCGGCCCTAGGGATTCAAGGTGGTGCGAGGTTCCACCCCCCCCCCCCCCCCCCCCTTTTCCCCCACTCGCGCAATATTGTGTGTACTCTTGCGAGAATCAGCTTTACGCTATCGAACTGGATCACACTGTAATTTATACAAGTGGTGTTCGCTGTAGCATTTTACAAAAAACATGTTTTTAAAACCTTATGGTACATCTTTTTTTTCTGGATTCATGTTGAATTGTATAAAGGCGCCCAATGAACTGTTTTCGTTTTTTGTTTTGTGTGGTTTTAAAGACATAATTCAGGCATATAGAAAAATGACCAGTTTCATATAAGCAAATTTTTTTTTTACTTTGAAATTTCTTGTTTAATTTGTCTTGTTCTGTTACATTTTTTTTTTCATATACATTTCAGTACCTCCCCTGAGTTGGCGCCCAGTGCAACCGCGCCGTTCGCACCGTCTAAGAGTCGGTCCTGACTGTAGGTGTGTGTGAAATTATATCTTTCTTCATCTTCTTCTTCGTACAATCACAGACGTCTACTTGAGTACTTTCAAAGAAAATAGTGGTCAGAGGCTATTTATATCTCCAGCACAAGTACAAAATTTGCGCAATAGATCTCTGCACCTGCTGCACCAGCCCAATGATAGTCGAACACCTGCTGCTGTCCTGCCCAACATGCAGCAATGAACGGAGTAGCTTATGGCAACAACCTATTTCACTCCACGAAAAACTGTCTGGATATGTCAGGAACCTTGAGCCTTTATTAGAGTCATTAATGTGGAAGTCTGAAGGCGAACGAGGAAGAAGAACAATCTCCGTAGAGTTTTTTCCAGGAATGGTATTGGTGACAGCCATATGAGCTTTCTCTGTTCCTCATATGTTTGGCATCTTTGAAGCAGATGTTCAGCAGTCATTTTATCGGTGCCACAGTTACACTCATCGGTAGTTCATACCATTAGCTTGTTGAATAGATGGTATCCCAATCTTTTACGGCCTATGCAGAGTCTGAAGATTACAACTTGTTCTCTTCTGCTAAGATTAAAGTTTTATTCATAAAGTTATTTTGAGCAAAATAAGATTTAATAAAATGTAAGTGCCTCATGAGACAAGGGTGCAGCTTGACCTGTGTTTAAGTTAGATATTTGCTGTCTCCACACCAACAACAATTTCACTAACATTGCCATGGCCCCTTCCAGCACGATCGTCAAACACAACGCTTCTTCTGTTGTTCTATTGTCTCACAGTGCAGCGCCTAACAATGAACTGCTCACATTTGACAAGGCCAAAGAGCGCCAGTTCGTGTTGTATTTCTAAGTGTCTCTAAACATCATCCTTCTATTTAAAACCGGAATAGGGGGGAAAGCTGCCTTTTTCAGAGCGTTAGTTTTCCTTCGTAAATTTTTGTGAAGAAAGTCTTAAGAAGCTGATGCACGCTTTCAAAAATTAGTTGACAAGTGAAACATATTGCAGTATAAGAAAAAGTTCACACTTGTTTGCAATAGTAATATCTTGATACGTGATTAATAAGAAGTAACCAAACATGTGGTCACGCGTCATTTTCCTAGTATTTCTATCCATCATGTCCACATACTGTTTAGATTATTACTACTATGACCCAACGATCTGTGAAAATATACAGCCAGGATTATGGGTAAGTTACAGATATAAGTTTGTTATGCGCATATTTAGGCTAAAGACAGAGCAGAAAGATCAAGCCAAAACCTTATGAACAAAGGCACAAGAGTTCAGTTCAACCTAAAGTTGAGAAATAGATTTGAAGCACTGGAGAACCTGGAAGAGGAAAGTATAGATAACCATTGGTGCACAATTCAAGAAGCTTACAGGAATACATGTGAAGAAGTTCTTGGCTAAAGAAATAAACAACAGAAGGAATGGCTCACAGAAAACACATGGAACCTCATAACAGAAAGGAGAGACATCAAACAGCAAGTAAACAACTGTAAAGTGGCAGAACAGAAAACACAACTGCTCACAATATATTGGGAGCTAAACAGGAAAGTGAAAAAGAGTGCCTGGCAAGATAAAAAAAGAATTTATTGAAAAACTAACACAGGAAGCCGAGATTGCGACAAAAAGGGAGACTTGAAAACATTATATAATATCACTAGAACTTTATCTAAGAAACAACTAAACCACAATACAACAGTGAAAAGCAGAGGAGAACAAAGCATTAGCAATGAAGAGAAACAAAGGGCTAGGTGGGCTGAATATTTTAAAGAAATCGTAAACCGAAACCAACCAATACAGTAACCCATCATAGAACCAGCAGAAGAGCCACTACAGTGCAACGTGAACCCACCAACTATACAAGAGATTTCTTGGGCAATAAAACAGCTGAAAAATTGGAAGGCCGCAGGACCAGATGGAATACCACCAGAAGCCCTGAAGGCAGATATACCATATGTTACAGAGTTGCTACACCAGCTCTTCAAGAAAATCTGGGGAAAAAGAGGCCATCCGAAAGAGCTGGAAGGAAGGCCACATTATCAAGCTGCCAAAGAAAAGAAACTTGACTGTATGTTGCAACTGGAGGGGTATAACACTACTAGCAGTGGCTAGAAAAATTTTGACCAGAGTTTTATTTGACCGTATTAAGAAGGCGGTGGATGACAAACTCAGAGAGGCAGGATTTCGTGCAAGAAGATCATGCACAGACCAGACAGCAACCCTTAAAATCATCATAGAGCAATCAAATGAGTGGCAGACCTCACTTGTATATAAATTTTGTGGACTTCGAAAAAGATTTCGACAGTATTGACCGTACTGTGATATGGAAAATCCAGAGACATTATAGAATCCCAGAGAAATTCATTAAAATCATCCAAGATTTCTACCTGGAGGCCTCGTGTAAAGTAGTACACAAAGGAAAACTTGCAGAGCCCTTCAGAGCACACTGTGGGGTCAGACAGGGATGTCTGTTATCACCAACAATTTTTCTCATGGTCATAACTGGGTTATGGGACAGACAACGGAGGGAGAGAAAACTGGAATACAGTGGACATTTAACAAACAACTGGAGGATCTAGACTTTGCAGAGGGAATTGAGCCTTCTATCACATAGACAGCAAGATATGCAGGAGAAAACAAATAGATTAGTAACAGAAGCAGCAAAGATGGGACTACACATAAATGTAAATAAAACAAAGGAAATGAGAATAAATAATAGGCAGATGGACTCGATGAAGATCAATGATCAAGTCATAGAAGAAGTAGAAAGCTTTTCATATCTGGGGAGTAACATTGACAAAGGAGGGGGAACAGCTGGTGACATCTGCTCAAAGATAAATAAATCCAGATGCGCTTTTAATGCTTTTCGACCAATATGGAACTCCTCGGCTATATCCAGACAGAACAAATGTGAAGTCAGTCGTTCTGTATGGCTCAGAGACATGGCATGTCTCAAAGAGTATCACATCCAAGCTACAGACATTTGTAAATAGATGTCTCCGACTGATCCTCCGTATAAGGTGGCCAGATGTAATAACAAATTTAGAGCTAAGGAAAAGATGCGGACAACAGCCAGTACAAACAGAAATTAAGGTAAGAAAATGGGGATGGATAGGACATACACTCAGAAGAGAAAAATCAAGCACAGCCAGAATTGCCCTTGACTGGAACCCACAGGGGAAGAGAAGAGTGGAGAGGCCAAAGAGAACTTGGAGAAGAACTGTTGAAGAGGAGGCTAGGGAAATTGGAATGACTTGGGCACAACTGAAAAAGACAGCCCAGAATAGAAATCGATGGAGAGCAACTGTTTCTGCCCTATGTTCCACAGGGAATGAAAAGGAATGATGATGATGTTTAGGCTATTATAAAACATGTTTCGCACGGGGTTGGTAACCTCCTCATGTAAAACAGATTACTATAGAAACCACTGCTGCAAGAGAGTACGTGAATGCGTGATGCAGCCTTCCTGCAAGGGGACACCACGCAGTGGTGGCTTCGTGATCCATAAGGAGCGAAAAGAACAATGGGAATGATAATGCATCTTTTGGTTATTATAATACATGTACAGCATAGGTTATTATAATACATGTACAGCATAGGTTATTATAATACATGTACAGCATAGGTTATTATAATACATGTACAACATAGGTTATTATAATACATGTACAGCATAGGTTATTATAATACATGTACAGCATAGGTTATTATAATACATGTACAACATAGGTTATTATAATACATGTACAGCATAGGTTATTATAATACATGTACAGCATAGGTTATTATAATACATGTACAACATAGGTTATTATAATACATGTACAACATAGGTTATTATAATACATGTACAACATAGGTTATTATAATACATGTACAACATAGGTTATTATAATACATGTACAGCATAGGTTATTATAATACATGTACAGCATAGGTTATTATAATACATGTACAGCATAGGTTATTATAATACATGTACAGCATAGGTTATTATAATACATGTACAGCATAGGTTATTATAATACATGTACAGCATAGGTTATTATAATACATGTACAGCATAGGTTATTATAATACATGTACAACATAGGTTATTATAATACATGTACAGCATAGGTTATTATAATACATGTACAGCATAGGTTATTATAATACATGTACAGCATAGGTTATTATAATACATGTACAGCATAGGTTATTATAATACATGTACAGCATAGGTTATTATAATACATGTACAGCATAGGTTATTATAATACATGTACAGCATAGGTTATTATAATACATGTACAACATAGGTTATTATAATACATGTACAACATAGGTTATTATAATACATGTACAACATAGGTTATTATAATACATGTACAGCATAGGTTATTATAATACATGTACAGCATAGGTTATTATAATACATGTACAACATAGGTTATTATAATACATGTACAACATAGGTTATTATAATACATGTACAACATAGGTTATTATAATACATGTACAGCATAGGTTATTATAATACATGTACAGCATAGGTTATTATAATACATGTACAACATAGGTTATTATAATACATGTACAGCATAGGTTATTATAATACATGTACAACATAGGTTATTATAATACATGTACAGCATAGGTTATTATAATACATGTACAGCATAGGTTATTATAATACATGTACAACATAGGTTATTATAATACATGTACAACATAGGTTATTATAATACATGTACAGCATAGGTTATTATAATACATGTACAGCATAGGTTATTATAATACATGTACAACATAGGTTATTATAATACATGTACAACATAGGTTATTATAATACATGTACAACATAGGTTATTATAATACATGTACAACATAGGTTATTATAATACATGTACAGCATAGGTTATTATAATACATGTACAGCATAGGTTATTATAATACATGTACAACATAGGTTATTATAATACATGTACAACATAGGTTATTATAATACATGTACAACATAGGTTATTATAATACATGTACAGCATAGGTTATTATAATACATGTACAGCATAGGTTATTATAATACATGTACAGCATAGGTTATTATAATACATGTACAGCATAGGTTATTATAATACATGTACAGCATAGGTTATTATAATACATGTACAGCATAGGTTATTATAATACATGTACAGCATAGGTTATTATAATACATGTACAGCATAGGTTATTATAATACATGTACAGCATAGGTTATTATAATACATGTACAGCATAGGTTATTATAATACATGTACAGCATAGGTTATTATAATACATGTACAGCATAGGTTATTATAATACATGTACAGCATAGGTTATTATAATACATGTACAGCATAGGTTATTATAATACATGTACAGCATAGGTTATTATAATACATGTACAGCATAGGTTATTATAATACATGTACAGCATAGGTTATTATAATACATGTACAGCATAGGTTATTATAATACATGTACAGCATAGGTTATTATAATACATGTACAGCATAGGTTATTATAATACATGTACAGCATAGGTTATTATAATACATGTACAGCATAGGTTATTATAATACATGTACAGCATAGGTTATTATAATACATGTACAGCATAGGTTATTATAATACATGTACAGCATAGGTTATTATAATACATGTACAGCATAGGTTATTATAATACGTGTACAGCATAGGTTATTATAATACATGTACAGCATAGGTTATTATAATACGTGTACAGCATAGGTTATTATAATACGTGTACAGCATAGGTTATTATAATACATGTACAGCATAGGTTATTATAATACGTGTACAGCATAGGTTATTATAATACATGTACAGCATAGGTTATTATAATACGTGTACAGCATAGGTTATTATAATACATGTACAGCATAGGTTATTATAATACGTGTACAGCATAGGTTATTATAATACATGTACAGCATAGGTTATTATAATACGTGTACAGCATAGGTTATTATAATACATGTACAGCATAGGTTATTATAATACATGTACAGCATAGGTTATTATAATACGTGTACAGCATAGGTTATTATAATACATGTACAGCATAGGTTATTATAATACATGTACAGCATAGGTTATTATAATACATGTACAGCATAGGTTATTATAATACATGTACAGCATAGGTTATTATAATACGTGTACAGCATAGGTTATTATAATACGTGTACAGCATAGGTTATTATAATACGTGTACAGCATAGGTTATTATAATACGTGTACAGCATAGGTTATTATAATACATGTACAGCATAGGTTATTATAATACATGTACAGCATAGGTTATTATAATACATGTACAGCATAGGTTATTATAATACGTGTACAGCATAGGTTATTATAATACATGTACAGCATAGGTTATTATAATACGTGTACAGCATAGGTTATTATAATACATGTACAGCATAGGTTATTATAATACATGTACAGCATAGGTTATTATAATACATGTACAGCATAGGTTATTATAATACATGTACAGCATAGGTTATTATAATACATGTACAGCATAGGTTATTATAATACATGTACAGCATAGGTTATTATAATACATGTACAGCATAGGTTATTATAATACATGTACAGCATAGGTTATTATAATACATGTACAGCATAGGTTATTATAATACATGTACAGCATAGGTTATTATAATACATGTACAGCATAGGTTATTATAATACATGTACAGCATAGGTTATTATAATACATGCACAGCATAGGTTATTATAATACATGCACAGCATAGGTTATTATAATACATGCACAGCATAGGTTATTATAATACATGCACAGCATAGGTTATTATAATACATGCACAGCATAGGTTATTATAATACATGCACAGCATAGGTTATTATAATACATGCACAGCATAGGTTATTATAATACATGCACAGCATAGGTTATTATAATACATGCACAGCATAGGTTATTATAATACATGCACAGCATAGGTTATTATAATACATGCACAGCATAGGTTATTATAATACATTGTAGTGAAATTGACCGAGATACAACGGTAAAATACTCCAAAGATAACATTTAAGGATAAAAAAAAACATAATGCGTAAGCTGCTGATGTACATGATCGCCTAGACCGCGGGTCATCATCCTCTATAAATTTTGCCTTGCTAGACAGGAGGGGAACGGAGGATCAAAAAGGAAAAAATATGACTGGAAAGATTGCGTAGCAAGGCTAAGGAGACGCAATTGGGGGGGGGATGGAGGAAAGTAAAAAATTCACGTCCCCCAAATTGACACGAGGTACGGAAATGGACGCTTTTGCGATACTAAGATTTTGATTTGAATTGAGCGGCAGAACGCGGATGGTAGGAAAATTACAAAAATTTAAAAAGTAAATTTTCTTAATATTAATGTTAGGAATATAAAAATTAGCTGGCCGGATGGCCTATTCTGAGCAGTGAACTAATATGATCTTAATTTTACAAACGGATAGATAATATTGAAGATAATGACAAAAGACAGTGTAGTTCACATCATCGCTAGACTATATTGAATCTAAAAGTGTCACAATTTGCACACAAAAACACGACCTTGGGAACAGGTGTTCAAAGTTACTTATTATGGAGGAGAGGGTTTTTGAGCGGTAGCTGTGTCTAAATATAACTTTTTACGACAAAATTTTAAGGGGAGAGAAAGGTTGCTTCAAAAATCAAGCACATTTTTTTTAGAAACACAAGTAGAGACGGACAGACTAACAGATAACCATCCATACTTGACTGAAGCATGACTGAAATGACTTTAGTGTAGAAATTTGAAATTAAAAATAAACCTTGGCAGTGATTGGCCACAGACAATCATATCATTAGCGCTCAGAGCGCATTTGGGGTCATTCTTCAATAATTGTTCAGTGTTAGACACAGATTTTAAAGTGTGGTGTGTTCCCATATGAAAGACAGTGAATACATTTAGGGACGCCATACTATAGCCAGCAGCTCAGCTGAGTTTTGCTAGCAATTCTGTGTTATGTATTCTTAATCTGGTAAGATTGAAATTATTTCTTTATATATTTTGAATATTGTTTCATGTTCGAGTGATTTGATACTGCCATATCATAATATAGCCTTACAAACCAGTAGGGATTTTGCTCTAGACCCCCCGCCCAAGTCAGGGTCTAGGGACTAACAGTGTACATAAACTACAGCAAGGATTATGCAAGATATATCAAGCGTTGAAACAGATTACCTATCTTCTTTTAGGGCCAACAACTAATAAATATTTTCAGAATCTATAGTCTGGGAGGATCTATCTGAGGTAAACCCACCATGGTAACTGTGCTGTTTGGTCAGAGAGATCTGACCTGTCTGTATGATGTGGTTGTTGTGTCAGTGTGGTGTCCAGACGTGGGTATAGAATAGATTTTGACACATAGCCCATACTTTGATTGCAGAGCTGTGAGTTTTCTATCGACAACAAAGCAGAGTCTATCCGGTGGGTGACTTTACTCGAGTGTATCTGTGCAGTTCTTGTGACAGAGACCACCATTATTGTCCGCCAGCACGGAGAGGTGGGACCGCAAGTTTTCAGCACCAGAGCTACAAAAAGATGAGTGAGCCTCTGGTCTGCTGGACATTCACCAACTATTGGTAGTGACTAATATCCCCATAAAAATTCCCACCAGTTTCTGGACACGGTGTAGTCAATATAGACAGGTGTGATGAGACCACCCCAACAGCACAGACAATAAATATCCTCCCTAGTAGCTGACTACCAGAACATTTGAATAAAACTAACTATTCTAGTACTTAAATATGTACACTTTTGTATTTATTATGTAACATTCCATGCATAATTTTCATAAATTTTAAATCCTTCTTTTAAAACAAGTTCTGGTCAAAATAAAACTTGATCCAGAACAAATAAATGTAATATAATTATATCAAAAACTTTATACACGTGAGTTAGTTCAGTGTATTTTAACACTTGTTAATCTTATTAGTCTTCTTAAATGCCTGTGGGTGTATTTATATAACTAACACACCACATTACACATCATTACCCTAGACACTTTACGTAGCCACATTCATTAAGAAAAAAAAAAATTAAGTGTGAGGTCGTAGTGGTAGCAAGAAAGGCCTTCTGATAATTCTCAACCACATTTTATCTCAGGAGCCTTCACAGCTGGCCTCATACAAGTTACATGTAGTAATAACACCATCATACAATACCATCAACACCACTACATAAATTGGGGTCTTGTCCAGGGATAATTAGCCCAACAGTAAAATTAGGATCTCCTGGTGGGAGAAATAAAAGTAGGGAAATAAATTGTAAAATTTCCTTTAAAATTAAAAGTGTCCCTGCAGATAAAAGTTGGTGAATCTTCACAGCCAGTAATAATTAATTAGTTAACTGGTTAGTTAGAATTAGTTAGACTATAGTCATATAGTAATTAGAAGTACTTAGTGTATTTACTGGTTAGAGATTTATCTTGTATATTATTATATTGTCCAAAAAGTATGGCAGAGCTAGCAAAGTTTAGATCAGCTGCTGTGCTCACTGCGAAGGAGATGGGGATGGATGGTCAAATTTTAATTCAATACGTAACGACTGAATGTGATAAATATATTGAACGGG
This sequence comes from Oreohelix idahoensis, assembly GCA_024509875.1. Lineage (NCBI taxonomy): Eukaryota > Metazoa > Mollusca > Gastropoda > Stylommatophora > Oreohelicidae > Oreohelix > Oreohelix idahoensis. Next base: position 171,895 of record JAMPIV010013302.1, read on the forward strand.
AAGAAAGGAGATTAGAAAAAGAGGCTGAAAGAAAATTAGAGGCTGACAGGTTAGCTGAAGAAAAGAGATTACAAATTGAGGCTGATAGAGAAATTAAGAGGCTGCAGATTGAGGCAGAAGAAAAACGACAGCAAAGGGAGGCAGAAGATAAAAAGGCCGAAAGGGAGGCAGAAGAAAAAAGGTTGACTGCCGAAAGGGAGGCAGAAGATAGAAGGTTGCAGAGGGAGCACGAATTACGACTAAGGGAGCTGGAATTACAAGGCCCGGCCCCTGAAAATGGTGCCAGCCCTTTTGCCTCAGATGCTACGCCCAGTATGGGAGCCTCAAACTCAGCTATGGGGTTTCATTTAGACCATTTTGTTGAGAAAGACGATGACATAGAGGGGTACCTGGGACGTTTTGAGTTATTAGCTACTACATATGGGTTAGAGAGAGAGAGGTGGAGTTTAAAGCTATCACAGGGATTGAGGGGTGCTTCTTATGAAGTATTTGCCAAAATGAACAGAGAAGACCAAGACAATTATGACATGTTAAAGCAGGCTTTGTTATTAAGGTACGAGAAGAATGGTGAATTTTATCGTAAGAGATTTAGAAATGCCAAACTGTTGTCTGGGGAGACATACCACCAATTCTCTGCCAGACTAGAAACCTATTTGGAGAAATGGACGGCTCTGGGGAAGACCCAAGATCTTAAAGAAATGATCATGATTGAGCAATTGAGAGAGTCCATGGCTCCAGACATGAGAAAATTTCTCATGGAACAAGGTGCAGAGAAGTTGGGGGAAATTTTAAATGTTGCTGAGAGGTATCAGGCAGCTCAGGCAGAGGTAAGTGGTGCTAAGAAGAAGCACATAGACAAATTTTAAAGCTCCACAGCAATTTAATAAATTTGATAATAGAGAGCAGGGAAATAAGGGTAGGACAAATTTTGAGCGGCCAAGAAATGACTATCGCGACAGAAACTCACAGTTCAATGACCAAAAGTTCAATGAAAGAAAACCGTTGAACCAAGGAAAAAGATGGTGCAAATGGTGCAAGAAGGATAACCATAACACCGAATTTTGTAGAAGGAAACCTTCAAACATTGCTGCAATGAAGTCGGGGACGCAAAGATTAAAGGTTAATCCTAAGGGACAACAGGAACCTTATCACCCCCCAGTTTGTGAAGATGTTATTTGTAATGGGGTCACCATAAGGTGCCTTTATGATACAGGTTTGGATTATGATTCAGTTGTGAAGTCTAGCCTAGTGGACCCAAGTCAGTATACCACAGAAACAGTGGAAATACAAGGGGCGACTAAGGACATACCACTCATGACACTTCCCATCGCAAGGATAACGGTGAAAACTCGCTATGTGGAAGGAGAAATCAGAGCAGCAGTGATAGATGAACCAATCTACCCTCTGATATTGGGGTGTAGATACGTCTTCTTGGGGAATCCCGAGAAACCTGTGATCATGGCGACAGTGCAGACCAGGTCACAGAAGAAGGAGGAAGAAGGTGAACCTATAAATGCTCATCCAGAGGAGATGAGGAAGGCGCAGGCTGAGGATAGGACACTCCAGCCATGTTTTAAAAAATTGCCCAAATGCCACACACCTCCGAGCAAGGGGGAATATTTCATGAAGAATAGATTATTATACAGGAAGACAGGAACTAGATTCACTGGTCACGGACAGTTAGTTCTTCCCAAGAGATATAGGGCAAATTTGATAAGGAGCTTACATGTTGGAAAAGATGGTGACCATGAGAAAGTCGGTACCATCTGCCAAAAGATTGCTCTAAAATACTATTGGCCCGACGTAAATGTCGATGTTGAAAACTTTGTAGAAGCATGTGGCGTATTTCATGAGGGAACACCCACAAAGGGAAAATATGTGCAGGACCTAGAACCGCCACGGGGCAACTTTAGGCCTGAAAGGAAAACTAATTATACACGGGTAGACAAAGTGGAATGGGAGCCCCCTTTTCACACCCAGTCTTCACTTGAATGGATTAACATGGCCGCTATGCGAAGAGTACAAAGAAGAAATTTAACCCAGGATAGGATGACAATCCCTCGGTCAGACTTATATAAACTGGAGGAACAGACAAGAGAGCGAAGATCTCTCATAAACAATCTTAAGTGGGGAGACAAACCCCAGAGAAAAATTGGTAGTGGTCGATTTGTGAGTGATGATTCTAGGAAGAAAAGTCCTCATTATAGAGCTTCTAAGGGACGGGACCCGATGGGTTCCATGAAAAATAAGTATGGTAAATTAAAGATCCAGATGTAACTCTATTAAGGACCTGGACAGATGAGAAGGCGGAAGAGACTGTTACCTCATCGTATCAATACGTGAACGAACTGACCACTCTGGTTGAAAGCTGGATGGAAACTGGCAAATGATAATTTGAAACAAGCCAGGAAGAAACATGCAGCATATTTTAATAGGAAGGCAAAGGACAGGGAACTGGCAGTCGGAGAGAAGGTGCTGCTTTTACTACCCGGAAGCCAGAATAAATTACAAATTGGTTGGCAAGGTCCATATACGGTTCTAGAGAAGGTGTCTAGAACAAACTATAAAATTGACAAAAAGGGGAAGGAAAAAGTTTATCATGTAAACCTGTTAAAGAAGTATCTGGACAGACCACTCCAGGAAAGCACCCCCTTATTGACCTTAGCTATTGCAACCCAGATGCAAAAGGAACCACTCACCTCACATGAATACCCATTACATCCTTGTGAAACCGCAGCACAGGTAAAAGTCAGTAAGCACCTGACTAAAAATCAGAGGGAGAGAGTTCAACAAGTTCTGGAGGAACATACAGATGTATTAACAGATAAACCAGGCCATACAAATTTGCTACAGTATGACATGAAACTGGTAGACTCAAACCCAATCTGTATGAGAGCCTATTCTATTCCGTTCGCGAAGGAGAAGGCATTAAAGGAAGAAATAGATTATTTATTGAAGGAGGGGATTATTTCGCACAGTGAATCATCTTTTAGTTCTAGTGTCGTTTTGTTGAGGAAACCGTCTGGGGAACACAGACTGTGCATAGATTACAGGAAACTGAATGCTGTCACAGAAGGACAAGTGGATCCATTACCAGACACAAAACAGTTATTTGCCAGACTGAACAAGGCAAAATACTTTTCAAAAGTGGATCTTAGTAAAGGCTATTACCAGATCCCAGTGAAGCCTGAAGTGAGACCTTATTTGGCTTTTAGCACTTCGGATGGACATTATGAATTCAATATGCTACCATTCGGACTGAAAAATGCTCCGAGTGTGTTTTCAAGGATGATGCGAAAATTGTTGGACCCCCTGAATAACCCATGTATCACGAATTTCATGGATGATATACTCGTCGCCACAGAGACATTTGAAGAACACATTGAAGCTCTGGAGATGTTGTTTGATAGACTTCGGGAGGCGAACTTAACTGCTAGGCCAACAAAATGTTGTATTGGATGCAAAGAGTTGGAATTCTTGGGGCACACTGTATATCAGGGTAATATGACCCCTGATCCTAAGAACTTGGAAAAACTGCAGAGAGCACCTAGGCCGCAAACCAAAAAGGACGTGCGATCATTCGTGTCGTTATGCGGATTTTATCAGAAATACATCAAAAATTTTAACGCCATTTGTGCTCCTCTGACTGATCTGACTCGCAAGGGACTTCCAGATAAAATTATTTGGACTGCACAATGTGAATTAGCGTTCCAAGAGTTAAAGGAAAAACTCACTAGCAAGCCTATTCTCAAACTGCCTGATTTGACACAGGACTTTGTCTTAAGAACCGATGCCAGTAATGTAGGACTTGGAGGGGCTTTGTTGCAAAGATCATCTTCACCTGATGGGTGGTGGAGACGGATCATCAGCCTCTCGTGTTCTTGTCTCAGGCTAAGCATGAAAACGCAAGATTGCTGAGGTGGTCTTTATTGCTTCAACCATATCAGTTCAGTATCCAATATATCCCAGGCAAATTGAATGTCGGTGCAGATTTCCTCAGTCGGCACCCCTGTGATCAAAATTAGAGTAGTGGCAGACGTGAGGAGTAATTTTACCTATGTGTATCGCTGGTTTTGGAACTTGCCATAGGCATGTTTTCAAGTGGGGAGATGTGTAGTGAAATTGACCGAGATACAACGGTAAAATACTCCAAAGATAACATTTAAGGATAAAAAAAAAACATAATGCGTAAGCTGCTGATGTACATGATCGCCTAGACCGCGGGTCATCATCCTCTATAAATTTTGCCTTGCTAGACAGGAGGGGAACGGAGGATCAAAAAGGAAAAAATATGACTGGAAAGATTGCGTAGCAAGGCTAAGGAGACGCAATTGGGGGGGATGGAGGAAAGTAAAAAATTCACGTCCCCCAAATTGACACGAGGTACGGAAATGGACGCTTTTGCGATACTAAGATTTTGATTTGAATTGAGCGGCAGAACGCGGATGGTAGGAAAATTACAAAAATTTAAAAAGTAAATTTTCTTAATATTAATGTTAGGAATATAAAAATTAGCTGGCCGGATGGCCTATTCTGAGCAGTGAACTAATATGATCTTAATTTTACAAACGGATAGATAATATTGAAGATAATGACAAAAGACAGTGTAGTTCACATCATCGCTAGACTATATTGAATCTAAAAGTGTCACAATTTGCACACAAAAACACGACCTTGGGAACAGGTGTTCAAAGTTACTTATTATGGAGGAGAGGGTTTTTGAGCGGTAGCTGTGTCTAAATATAACTTTTTACGACAAAATTTTAAGGGGAGAGAAAGGTTGCTTCAAAAATCAAGCACATTTTTTTTAGAAACACAAGTAGAGACGGACAGACTAACAGATAACCATCCATACTTGACTGAAGCATGACTGAAAGGACTTTAGTGTAGAAATTTGAAATTAAAAATAAACCTTGGCAGTGATTGGCCACAGACAATCATATCATTAGCGCTCAGAGCGCATTTGGGGTCATTCTTCAATAATTGTTCAGTGTTAGACACAGATTTTAAAGTGTGGTGTGTTCCCATATGAAAGACAGTGAATACATTTAGGGACGCCATACTATAGCCAGCAGCTCAGCTGAGTTTTGCTAGCAATTCTGTGTTATGTATTCTTAATCTGGTAAGATTGAAATTATTTCTTTATATATTTTGAATATTGTTTCATGTTCGAGTGATTTGATACTGCCATATCATAATATAGCCTTACAAACCAGTAGGGATTTTGCTCTAGACCCCCCGCCCAAGTCAGGGTCTAGGGACTAACAGTGTACATAAACTACAGCAAGGATTATGCAAGATATATCAAGCGTTGAAACAGATTACCTATCTTCTTTTAGGGCCAACAACTAATAAATATTTTCAGAATCTATAGTCTGGGAGGATCTATCTGAGGTAAACCCACCATGGTAACTGTGCTGTTTGGTCAGAGAGATCTGACCTGTCTGTATGATGTGGTTGTTGTGTCAGTGTGGTGTCCAGACGTGGGTATAGAATAGATTTTGACACATAGCCCATACTTTGATTGCAGAGCTGTGAGTTTTCTATCGACAACAAAGCAGAGTCTATCCGGTGGGTGACTTTACTCGAGTGTATCTGTGCAGTTCTTGTGACAGAGACCACCATTATTGTCCGCCAGCACGGAGAGGTGGGACCGCAAGTTTTCAGCACCAGAGCTACAAAAAGATGAGTGAGCCTCTGGTCTGCTGGACATTCACCAACTATTGGTAGTGACTAATATCCCCATAAAAATTCCCACCAGTTTCTGGACACGGTGTAGTCAATATAGACAGGTGTGATGAGACCACCCCAACAGCACAGACAATAAATATCCTCCCTAGTAGCTGACTACCAGAACATTTGAATAAAACTAACTATTCTAGTACTTAAATATGTACACTTTTGTATTTATTATGTAACATTCCATGCATAATTTTCATAAATTTTAAATCCTTCTTTTAAAACAAGTTCTGGTCAAAATAAAACTTGATCCAGAACAAATAAATGTAATATAATTATATCAAAAACTTTATACACGTGAGTTAGTTCAGTGTATTTTAACACTTGTTAATCTTATGAGTCTTCTTAAATGCCTGTGGGTGTATTTATAACTAACACACCACATTACACATCATTACCCTAGACACTTTACGTAGCCACATTCATTAAGAAAAAAAAAATTAAGTGTGAGGTCGTAGTGGTAGCAAGAAAGGCCTTCTGATAATTCTCAACCACATTTTATCTCAGGAGCCTTCACAGCTGGCCTCATACAAGTTACATGTAGTAATAACACCATCATACAATACCATCAACACCACTACATACATGCACAGCATAGGTTATTATAATACATGCACAGCATAGGTTATTATAATACATGCACAGCATAGGTTATTATAATACATGCACAGCATAGGTTATTATAATACATGCACAGCATAGGTTATTATAATACATGCACAGCATAGGTTATTATAATACATGCACAGCATAGGTTATTATAATACATGCACAGCATAGGTTATTATAATACATGCACAGCATAGGTTATTATAATACATGCACAGCATAGGTTATTATAATACATGCACAGCATAGGTTATTATAATACATGCACAGCATAGGTTATTATAGTACATGCACAGCATAGGTTATTATAGTACATGCACAGCATAGGTTATTATAATACATGTACAGCATAGGTTATTATAATACATGTACAGCATAGGTTGCCAACGGGCTGATCACCTGTTTGCTAGTCAATTTGATTACGGAAACAACGGCAAATGGATTAATTTGTTGTTGCCCTAAATACGCCACTAGGCGTGGTGGGATACAACGGCAAAGAAATCAATTTGTTGTTGCCCTAAGACGCCACTAGGCGTATTGGCCACTGACTGCTTTGTCGGTTGGTGGCTAAGGATGGAAGAAGAAGAAGACAGCATAGGTTATTATAATACATGTACAGCACAGGTTATTATAATACATGTACAGCATAGGTTATTATAATACATGTACAGCATAGGTTATTATAATACATGTACAGCATAGGTTATTATAATACATGTACAGCATAGGTTATTATAATACATGTACAGCATAGGTTATTATAATACATGTACAGCATAGGTTATTATAATACATGTACAGCATAGGTTATTATAATACATGTACAGCATAGGTTATTATAATACATGTACAGCTTAGGTTATTATAATACATGTACAGCTTAGGTTATTATAATACATGTACAGCATAGGTTATTATAATACATGTACAGCATAGGTTATTATAATACATGTACAGCATAGGTTATTATAATACATGTACAGCATAGGTTATTATAATACATGTACAGCATAGGTTATTATAATACATGTACAGCATAGGTTATTATAATACATGTACAGCATAGGTTATTATAATACATGTACAGCATAGGTTATTATAATACATGTACAGCATAGGTTATTATAATACATGTACAGCATAGGTTATTATAATACATGTACAGCATAGGTTATTATAATACATGTACATCATAGGTTATTATAATACATGTACAGCTTAGGTTATTATAATACATGTACAGCATAGGTTATTATAATACATGTACAGCATAGGTTATTATAATACATGTACAGCATAGGTTATTATAATACATGTACAGCATAGGTTATTATAATACATGTACAGCATAGGTTATTATAATACATGTACAGCATAGGTTATTATAATACATGTACAGCTTAGGTTATTATAATACATGTACAGCATAGGTTATTATAATACATGTACAGCATAGGTTATTATAATACATGTACAGCATAGGTTATTATAATACATGTACAGCATAGGCTATTATAATACATGTACAGCATAGGTTATTATAATACATTGTCGTATATTTTCGATAGGGTAATTAAGATCACTTTTGGTCCCTCCTGAATAGGACTAGAACAGGTGATATCTCAGTGGGAGATAAGGTAAAGAAATAGAATTTCACAAGTGAAATGGTGAAAGGTAAAATCTGTCCCTGGATTTGATAGATAATCAAACCAGCCTATCGATTACGACTGAGAATTCAGATCAGACAGTTTCCTATAAATATATATATTGATATATTTAACCACTCACATATATACACACACAGATAAGTGACGACAATTACGTGAAAACTATATCTATGAAATAGGGATCTTTTTTGAACAAGCTGACCGCCACACGTGAATAAAGTTATGAAAATTTTTATTTATCATAAAAAGAAACTTTACATCGACAATATTGAATATCAAATCAAATACAATAAACATAGGTTAAGAATCAATTAACGAGATAGACTTAAAGGTGAAATTCTTCCCCCCCCCCCCTTGTTGCCAAGATCCCGTTATAAGAGAAGCAACAAAACATCAAATACCCACGCACAAATATGTGCGCTTCCGTGCGCGATGAATTTAATTACAAATATATTCTTACCACATTTGTTGATGCGTACCCTCTTAACCGAAGTAAGACCCGTGTCTACTTTAATACTGTTAAGTCCCCCAAAAAGGACGTAACAGTCCCTTTGCCTAAACAGAAAGCACACATTCTACCTAATTTGCCTCACAGCTTCGACTGTTACATGTCCTACTTCAATATTTCAAGACACCTGTTTCATTCTAAAAACCTAAAATTCGCGAAGGTCTAATACTGTATGAAATTATTTGTAGTGAGGAGGGAGAATGTCAGATGATTATTTGTCTTTCTTTAGGTATTGAAGAAAGATTAAGATGAGAAATGGCATTTGTCTAGGTTTACAAGTTATTTGTTTAAAAATGACATTGATCCTCTTTAAGGTACGAGACTCAGTGGATTGCACCATTGCCCATCAATGCGGTTTTGACATGGAAGTCATCCAGTCAATCCAGTGCAACTCTAGCCAGGTCTGGTCTAAACTCGCGTCAGCTTGTGTTTGGGAATGGGATCCAGACAGAGATGACTGTAATGGCCGCCCACACACTGCTATTCATGGTAAGGAATATTTTTTTTTCGGAGACGGTGTTGTCATTGTTCTGGTACTTATCATATTTACGAAAAACAAAACACAGCATAAGAATGTTCAAATTGTTGAGGTATAAGGTTTTGAACTTTTTATTAATGTATTTAGGGAGCCGCGCTGGTGTAATGGCTTCGGCGTTGTACTGGCGACCAGGTGTTCATGGTTCAAACCCGGGCGTCAGCGTTTGAAGAAATGTTTACGGCCGGAAATTTGACTGAATAGCCTGAACGGCTCCTGTGATAAACCCTCTGTGGATGGGAAGGAGCGAAGCTCCTGACCGGGTTGGAAGGAAAGTCCTCAGGTTCCCCAGCCTCGCAATGACATGTCATTGGGCCGAAGGGCTGAAAGCCCAAGTGCCGCTGGTTACGAAAAAAAAAAATTAATGTATTTATTTTTGTATTTTATTTTTTATGGGGGGGGGGGGGGGGGGGGGGGGGGGGGGGGGGGGGGGGGGGGGGGGGGGGGGGGGGGGGGGGGGGGGGGGGTGGGGGGGGGGGGGGGGGGGGAGTTAAAAAATTCCTACATGATTTGGTTTTTTAACCCTGCGCTTGAAAACTGGTGTTTGTCGTGTGCAAAGAATACCCGGTTCAACCCCATATGGGTTATGATTAGGGTATATAGTGTTCATCGTTATATCATTCTATATAGCGCACTGTTCCTACATAATGGACTAGTTATCCCTAGTAGGCAAAAGAGGCATAATGGAGTAGTTATCCCTTCTAGGCAAAATGAGCATAACTGGGCAGTTATCCCTAGTAGGCAAAAGAAACATAATAGAGTAGTTATCCCTATAACCCTTTATCGCCTTCTACGCAATTGTGCAATAAAATTACAGTAGGTGACGAATAGCAAAAACATGGAGCAGATCCCGGAACCTGGTAACTCCCACGAAAGGAAAGCGCTCTAAACGCTCAGACAGTCAGACGCTCGTCAGTAAAGTTTTTAAAAAAAGGATAAGGATCCCGTTACATGTCCAATGAGGCATATTGGGAATATGGTGTTAGGCCCATATTTTCTTGATCATACGGCACACTAGGGGTGATGTGGTCTGCATCACGCCAGCCGCAGCAATAAAGTAGGAGAAAAATTAGGATGTAATGCCATGATTTATACATCCATATTTGTCTTCGATTTTTTCTGACCAATTTGAACCTGTATTTATGCCTTAGTAAAATTAAATTAAAATTCTTTAGTATACAATTTGCCCTACCTGACAATTTGTCAACCAGAGATACTTCGTCAAACTGCAAAAACGTTACACTTTAAACAAATGCGTAGTTCGCCTTCTCTGTAACTGATAGCCATACTTCGTACGTAAACAAAGTTAGAGGAACATACAGTGATACCAAAATAAGAATACAAAAGGCGAGAGAAGCTTTTGTTGCATTAAGATCATGTATATGGAAATCAAAAGAAATGAAGTCCGTCACAAAACATAAGAATCAGTGTTAAATCAGTTCTATTGTACGGCTCTGAATCATGGAGATAACAAAACAACAACCAAGAAGTTACAGACTATCATAAATGGGTGCTTGCGAGGAACAGAAGGATTGAAATAATATGACAAAGTCACCACTGTGGAGCTGATGACAAGAACCAGACAAGTAGCATTGGGACAATAGATAAGAAGAAAACGATGGATAGGACACATACTGTGGAAACCTGTTGACACATTACAGCTCTGGGATCCTCAGGGTAAGAAATGTAGAGGTAGACCAACAAACATATGGAGAAGAGAACTGGAGTTAAAGGGATGACGAAAACGTGGAAAGACATTGAACAGATGGCACGGCATGGGAGAACTTGGTGTATGTTTGTTGAAGGCTATACTCATTGAGGAGCTGACGGGCAATTATTATGATGTATATATGTGCGTGCGTATGTGTGTGTGTGCGCGCGCTTGTGTGTGTGTGTAGAGGGGATAAATGCTAAAGAAAAACTGAAAGCTCACTCTTGTACACTTGAAGGTGATCCAAGATGCCTAAAAAAGACAGGCAATAACCCCCACCCAGACGATTGCTCCAAATTCTTGTCATGTTCAAACGGAACCATGATTGCTGAACAAAGATGTTCAGATGGAACTCTTTACTGGCCCAAAAATCAAAGTTGTGAGTTTGCAGAGGATGTTGCTCATGATTGTGGACAACGAAAAATCCCCGCGTCTGTTCCCATTTGTAAGTATTTCTGCGTTACCGAAAAAAAAGAATGATTTATAATTGTCATGGTTACTTTTGGCAATAAGCAGTACATTCTTATGTCTTGTTTTGATTTGTTGGATTAAGTTTAACAACAGAATAAAGACAGTATTGTTGACGCTCAAATACTGCAGTTAAGATGAACCATCACCATTATCCTTTCACCCACTCGTTACCGAGGTCCGAAAAAGAACAGACGAGAGTACGCTGTACACTACCATGCAAGTTGTAGCAATCGACAAAAGAGGGTTATGCAGAGGATGGCTACTCGATCCTTTAGAAACTTATAGCCGCAAATAATTCAATCAAGAATATAAACAATTAATCCAAACGGGGAAAAAAAGCACATAATTCATCTCAGCAATCCCAGATGAAAATTGGCCCTCCATCACAAGAAGATAATGAGTCTATACAGAGAACGCCAAAAGGAGTCCAGATAGCTGTTTCATCTTATTTTCCATAGTATACTCTGCAGATTAGGCATATACAATGTTCGAACTCTAAATTAACACAGAAGAACTGCACATGGGGCAGGAGAATTAATGCTATCCTTAGGACATGATGCCATAGTGAAAGTTAGGCTTTAAGAGGCTGTCAAAAGAAGGGTAAAGTGCATTTATAGAATGGGAATATAATCTGGACCCGCAGCTTGTCCATCTCCTAGATACTGTATGACTTTCTTAATTTCTTCCTTATTTTGTTTTTCACAGCTAACTTGTCACTCCTTGTATGTTTACTGAATCTCTGGAAGATCAAGTGGAGCTGATCTCTTTAACAGCTCTCGAAGTGTTCAATTATCACTTCACTTGTTCTTTTATGTTGCTAAGCCATTTTCCATTCTTGTCCTTATAAAGACCATTTGAATGCTTATATTTCCATGTTAGCTTCTTTGTATCGTTGCACACTCCTTAATATTTCCTTTGGCTTCAGCTTCCTCTGCTTCTCTTGCCAACTCATCAGAATATATGTATTTCCTCTTGTCTTTAGGGATACTTCTTTTCACGTCATTCTTTGCTTCTTTGTATATTTCATGAGCTTTAGCTCTATAACTTCTGGTTTCACTTCTGTTTAAATCTACCTTTTAAAAAATTGCTGCTGCCTTGGTGATTTTCAATTATTATCTATGCTTCGTGCTAGCGTTCCGTTTTTCCTAATAACTTATCTACATGTTTCATTCCATATATTATTTATCTGCATCAGTTGCCTTTCGTCTTCTGTGTTTGCTTGATCTTCAAGTTGTTGAAGCACTTGGTATTTAATAGATATCAGGGCATGAAAACGCATGCCCCGATCGCAAAACACTCTCAACAACATATGGAAGTCTTCCCACTACAGCACAAACACCAGATTAAGATTATATGAGTGCAGTGTACTCTCTGTGCTTCTCTATGGTGCGGAATGCTGGAGAGTAACAAAGAAGGAAATGTCGAAACTGTCCTCTTTCCACACAATATGCCTAAGGAAAATTCACCGAATCTTTTGGCCGAATACCATCACCAACCAAGAACTACTTATTCGGAATAACCAAGAGGACATGCACACCATCATAGCTGGCAGACGCTGGAGTTGGGTTGGCCACGTCCTCAGAAGGGACCCTCATGTCATTACAAGAACAGCTATGCTATGGACCCCCGAAGGAAAGCGAAAGAGAGGCCGACCAAAAATAACTTGGCGGAGAACTGTGGAGGCTGAGATGCAAAGAATGAACCAGAGTTGGGGCACTGTGCGAAGGATGGCTGCCGACCGAACAAAGTGGAAGCAATTTGTTGCTGCCCTACAAGACGCCACCAGGCACGATGGCCACTGACTGCTTTGACAGTCTGCGGCTAAGGATCAAAGAAGAAATAGATGACAGTAACCTTTTTTTCCCTGATTTATGTGACTCCCACATTTAAGTGTTGTCAATAGTTAAGTTTTGATAAATATTTTCTGAGTTTCATCTTTATTTTGGATAACAGAAATGGTGATCTGATGCCATGTCTGCTCCTCTATATACTTTTATTTTACATAATGATTATTTGAACTTCTTTGTACATATAAAGTTAATCTGATTTTATTTCCTCTGGTCGGGTAACAATCACGTTTCTTTATGTTTTCATATAAGTGGAAACATCCGTCCTCCTATAACAAGCTAATTTGAAGTGCAGACATTTTATGAACTTTTCTCCATTTATAGAAAGGTCATGTTTTCCTATGATTTTAAAGTCTGGTGTAAAATTCTTCTTTCACATATATTTCTTTGTTATATAACATGGAGAGATATTTATCGTTATTTTCCTTTTGGCAGTTTTGAACGTTACTGATTTTAGTCTGGAACTTACTGCTTCCCAGGGGCAAAGTCTTTTACAGACAGGGGGTATGATGTGCTGGTGTTGTGGGTAGTGGGTTTCCCCCCTTGCTTCACCCTAGGCCTAGTGAATTCTTGTTCATGAAAGGAGCGACCATTGCGGTGTTAGTCTCTTGGCCTAGCAAAACCTCTCATACCCCAATATCGTTGTGCGTGGTGAAGAGCCACACCCTCCTCGAGGTAGTCCTGGTAACTGAGGGTGCGAATCCTCAGGCTAAACACAACGGATCTAGAGGAGCAAACCTCGATAATAAAACCGGTGCACTACACCGTACACGCCCTCTGTGGGTGGGAAGGAGCCAGATGGATACTGAACAAGTCTTGGGAGTGGGAACGAGTGTGGACTGCTCCCTGAAGATCGGAACCCATCGTACAGGCACAGAGACTTAGGACGTGACGATCCTATTGCCTTCAACTCTTGGTCACATGCCTAGAGCCTCGGAGAACTCGGCGTAACCAGCAGGCAATTTGGTGGCGGGGAAAGAGCACTGTGAGCCCTACCTTGGCTACGTATCACAAGGAGACGCAGAAACACCCCCTTTATCTCCCCCAGAGCTGGCACAGTACACTTCTGGCTTCTACCCGGGGCGGTAGGAAATCCACATCAAACCTGGCAGAGCAAGTCCTCCATCAGATGCGGCCGATGCTGGGCCCACTGGCGCGTGGACACGTCCCGATCCCCATCAAGACTTGCCCATGGAGCCCCCCCCCCCCCCCCGGCTCAAAAAAGCAGAGAAGGCCACTCTTCAAACCTCCGATGTCTTGCGGGCAGTGTTAGGATGTGCAAGAACATGGACAGGAAGACTCCACAACTTCCCCACTGAAGACACGCCCACGGCGACCGTTGCCTCAATTGGCTGTGTGTGGTGTACCCGGAAACGGGGCCTCCCAGTACTGAGGCACAGTTAAGTCCCCGATGTCACTTATCGGTGCAGAGTTGAGAGAGATGGCTGAGCATCACAATCCCCCCTGTGTTGCAGCATGATGAGAACCCAGCATTGCACACTGAGCTTGGGGGGATCACTTGGGCACCAGACTTAATACTGGCTCTTGACTGGATGGCCGCATGCAGGAGATTTCTACAATGGAGGGTTGGCAGGTGGTGGGTATCTGGAAGTGGCTCTGTGCAGGACGTGAGGATTCCTTGGGAGAGCCCAGAACCAGAGCACAGCATTGTGCAAGCTCTGCATAGTTGGAGAGCCCCCTGGATGACGGGGAATGCACAGTGTGCTACCCCACCTATCCCCAACTGCTAACTTAGAACCAGAAGTGGGGTCCTCTGTATGCGTGCCAGGCCAGGATAAAAAGCCTGGGAAAGAGACTGGAGCTCAGAACTCCCTAACTCAAAGTTGCAGGATGGCAGAAAAGCCATGGGAAAGACAGGTGTATTTTGAAGATAACACAACCATATTTTCACCATACGAGCTCGGACGCCGCCTCGGTAAACAAGGTCCGCGCAGAGCAGTGACACCCCCAGGCTGCTTGCGAACAGTCTACTACTGGGAACATAAACAGATTAGGGATGAGCCCACTCTCCCGTTGAACAGGTGCTAAAGTCATAGATAATGGGCCAGAAGGCGCACCGGAAACCACAGTATCACGCAACTCGCTTTTTTTTTTTTTTCTATGGAGAGTACACCGTCACTGCTTCCCATTCTATAAGTGCTTCTGCGGCTCCTTTGAAAGTATTAGTGCCACGCCTTCACTATAATGTGCTCTTTCTACCGTATGTCCTGAAATGGCACAATTTCTTCTGTGTTCAGTTTCCTTTTGTCTAATCCCTTCCACTCTCTTTCACACAGTTCCAAAGACATCATTCCGTAAAACATGTCTGCTGCCACTTGCGCAGTTCTTTGTTGTTTACTTAGTGTTCGAACATTCCGGCCATCCGGGTACCCAATGTGTAGATTCTCAATGGTTAAAAAAGGAGGCGAGTCAACAGTCTAAGCTCCTTTCCTACTTTATCATTAACCTCACTGATGTTCTTCCTTCAACCTGAGCGGTTGAGCTGAATTACTTAAATTGCTTGCCTTTGAATGACTTGTTCATGTTTCTGACAGAAGCTTTTGTGGCTTACGTGTTTATTGGAATGGGTAACGGGCTGTATGCTGTCCCATTCAATTGCCTGTTACGACTAGGCACAGTGTTACAAATCTTTGCCTCATCGACAACACACATCTTGAATGTGTGTACCAGATGAACGGTTTTTGCTGCTAAACACCATATTGCCTATTTTGTATGTTCCCATTTTGAAAATTATCTCAAATGCTCAAATGAACAACACGAGTCCATAGGCTGGTGAGAAATGAGATGACATCTTATTTTCTCAGCAGACTACAGGATTCAATGTTATGGATAAAACAAGATAAAATAGTGTCTTCAAGTCGAAGGTGTACTTTTTTTTAAAGACCTTCTGACTCACGCCTTGATGATACACTCTAGTGTCACCAAAGGCACCATTGTACCGGCCTAGAAAATAAAAAGGGAGATAGTGGCTGATGAAATGTTATGAATTGGCTCTGTTGCATATGCTAACGACATCCTTGCAAAGCGATGTTAGCAGAGGACCACGTTTCCCCTTGTACTCGAACATTTCTGCAAGACACTTAACCAAGAAAGTAAAGGGACATAAATCCCATAAACAGATAGATCTCATGGTGGTGGCAAGGTGAGTCTCCGAATGGATGTAAAATATGTAGCGGGACATAAAAAACGAAAAGCGGAAGATAGTTTCTCTGCTAGAATTGTGCTCATTGGATTTGAGGTCATGGTCATGAATCTAAAAAAGGAAAGAAAAAAAAAACGAATCCTTGGTTTTTTTTTTTTTCATTTATGATTTTCTTTTCAAAAGCAAATCTCACGTTCAGTAATTAGCAGTAATTTGAAACACTATGAGTCCTCCACATCCCCAAGTAATTTAAGGTTAATGCACTAACTATAGGTATAGCATGTTCGTGGCTACACTTTGCTAGTAAATACTTTACAGGTCAGACATCGTTTTACAGTATTATTTTTAGACATTGTTTTGCATTATTATTATTATCGTTATTATTAATATTATTATTACTGTTAGACATCGTTTTGCATTATTGTTAATATTATTGTTAATATGAGCTTTAGTTGTTCGGGTGTTTTGTTAAAAAGTTGTAAAAATTACAGTCATACTGTTTTCTTTAGTACCTTACGATTGTTTCGACGTTCGCCGATCGCTTAAAAAAATTTTGTTTTGCCGATACTAAGCCTTATGGAAATATATTGTGGCATTAAAAAAAAAAAAACGTTGCCTCGTTTTGGCGAGGCGCGCACTTTTCAAACTAGACACATGGTCCGATGTTTATGTTAGGGTGCATGCACAAATATAAAAGACATTGTGATCTGGCATTGATTATATGATATTGTGGCATAATATCGTAATTTTTTTTCTGTCTCAGATGAAGAGGACCCCATATGTCAGCACAACGGACAAGTTTCTGATCCAAAAAGCTGCCGACACTTCATCCAGTGTTTAAATGGCAAGAAGATACAGAGAGTACAATGTCCTCATGGCACGGCCTTTTCTGACAAAACTTATAAGTGTGAGTGGTCTGAAGAGGTGCAATGTGGGAGCAGAGTGATCTGAATCTCCGCATCCAGTCCAATAATTCCTTACATTTTCAATGTACTGTTGTCCGTAGTTACTCCTCTTGTGTTCTAACTTTTTTTTTTAAACAAATTTTTTTTCTTCCAGACTTTAATGCATTATTTAAGAAGTTACTACTACTGTGTACATCTGCCATAGTTCACACTACTACTGTGTACATCTGCCATAGTTCACACTACTACAGTACTGTGTACATCTGCCATAGTTCACACTACTACTGTGTACATCTGCCATAGTTCAGTATAAAACAACTGCAAGTGGTATGAATCACTTTGTTACCATTAGAATCCTGCCAAGTTGTAATATCACATTAGAATACTGCCAAGTTGTAATATCACATTAGAATACTGCCAAGTTGTAATATCATTCTCCGTGAAGCGACAAACGAATGAGAACACGGTCACATAAATTTATCATTTGGTTGTTCCTTTTCTGTATCATTTTGGTTGTGCTTTAGAGTTAGATGATGAACATATTCCACAACATTTATCCATCTTCTGAGAATCTAACTAGTCAGTAAATAGTAAATAACCGTTCATTGAGTGACCAGCTTTAAGCGTTACCAAGTGTCCCAACTTTCTGTTAAATCGTAAGCTCTGCCCTTGATTCATTCTCAGTCAAAGAAATAATCAGAAGCGCGCTTCTGCTTTAAATTGATTCAACCATAATGCAACTCACAATGTCCCTTAATTTAAAAATATGTTTCTTCGCTGATTTTTGCTCCTTTCAACTATCACCACCAACATTAACCCTTTTTAATTGTCATGAAGCTTTGGGCTCCATTAGCTGCGCACCACAGATTTCTATTTTTTGCTGCCTGCAGTTCTGCCCACATGGCTTTGATTGCTCTGGCTTGATCTTCTACTTTTCTTCTCCAGGTTTTTCTAGATTGTCCCCATTTTTTTTCGCTCCCAAGTGGGATTCCGTTTGATTATAATGACTGCCTGCCAGTACATTATTTTCTTGGTAGAATTTTCTCCACATCTCCAAAGATCATCTGGAAATTGATTTTATCTTTCTTATGGTTTCGACTAATCATTTCTTAAGGCTCGCCGATGATAAATGTCGTCTTGCTGAGGAAGAACATGAGCTTGTCAGTTGTATCACCCGTCTTGACAACACTGCTGGAATACACCCTACGGAGATTACTTACTTACTTAGTCGTTCCCCTTCTACCGTGAGGTGTAGAGATTTGGAAGAGAGAGCGCCAGATTATCCTATTGGCTGTCTTCCTCCTGGCCTGGTTCCATTCTAGTCCTCGGTCCTTCAAAGATTGTCTAATGTTGTCCTCCCAGCGGATTATGGGTCGTCCTGGAGGTCTTGATCCATGGCTCTTAGTTTCCCATGCTTGTCGTGGTAGCCAGTCTTCTCCCACTCTGCAGACATGGCCAGGCCATCTTAGTTGGGACCTACGGAGATGATTGTCAGAAATACCATAGTGATTACCAGGAGTTTGCACAAAATACAAGCCAAATGTCGTGTTCGTCATTATTTTCCTTTTCGCTCCATATGGAGCATGCAGCCACCGTTGCAACTGGTCCCCTTACAGGAAGTTTGAACAAAGTATTCACATGCTCTTGGTGAAGTGGTATTTTCTGTAGCAGTTTGTGTTACCTGATGAAGTTGCGAGTGCTGTGCACAACCTCATATTAGTCTCCTTGTGCGACAAGCCTGATGGAGCAGTACCGGTAGTGCTGCTTTCTCTATCCCATAAAAGGGATCCCAGGGAACTAACTACACGGGGCAAATTCTTCTTCTTCTTCCGTCCTTAGCCACCGACCGTCGAAGCAGTCAGTGGCCATTACGCCTAGTGGCGTCTTAGGGCAACAGCAGATAGGTTTTCTTTGCCACTGTTTCCCATCACGCCTATTGGCGTCTTTAGGGCAATGGCAAATCAATCCATCTGCTGTTGTTTCCGTAATCGAAGTGACTGGCAAACGGGTGATCAGCCCGTTGGTACACGGGGCAAATGGCGTGTTACAAACATTTAAAAAAGGTATCTATAATGTCTTAAATAAATATGAAACATACTTAAATAATTTTTTTTTAAATTGGGCAAATAAAACTTGTGTTCATACTAAGTGTTTTCTTGTGTTTTTTAATGCACAGTTTTAGAATGTCTGTGTCTTTACAGTCTGCTAGTTTGGACTAAGTTGTTTCATCATCATAATTTATGTTCCGCATGAATCACGTGACTGTTACTATCGCATTTCCACGTATTTCTTGTTTCGGGTGTGACGACAGGATTTCAGTGAGATAGTGAAAGAGTGATAGCGACAGATTCTGTGAGAGAATCAAGGGCTATTCTATTAAGAATGCCTGATATCTGCAGACACATCAAAGAACACTTTTCTCACTATCAGGGTAGTTCATTATTGTGAGACTGAAAAGGAATATTTAGTAAAAAGGTAATCTGTACCTCTCTCTTGATTGAGTTAAATAGAAACAGAGGATTGGTATTCTAGTCACACTTCTACCCCTTCCCCGATTTACAATTATTTTACGGCTCAAGCCCCCAGGTAAAAGAGTAAGGAATTTATCTTAAACTTATTACCACATTGAAGATAACAACCATACATCTGACAAGTTACCAAGTAAAGCAGACACGGTTGGTTTAGTTATTCAAATATAAAAAAGAATTTTCAAAAAGGAAAAAAACAAAAGAATCCCACTATACAGAATGACAGTTACTCTGGTATTATTGCACATTTAGTGTTACATTAGGCAAGTTTCATCACTTGGTTAAAAAGTTTGTGAAGTTGTATGTTTCGCTTCTCAATAGATGTTGTTTGCTACTCATCTTTTGGGAGATTTGTTGGTCTTCTGGGTTGATGTTGGCAGGTTTTGACTCAATGGGTTGCCTCGGCTCTCAGATCATTACAGTCTCTTACTTCAGCACATGTGGTTGGTACTGCATAAGGACTTTCTTCTCTTCACCATTAGGACCTCTCAACAAATCACTACTGTTCTGGCTCTTGAAGACTTTAGGTCGTTAAGTTCAATGACTTGAATCCTAATTAAATTTTGCCAGTCAAGTTGGTACACAGTGTGAATCGTTCCTGTATGAGCGGGTCTCAGCTTGGTTCTTTGTTGAGTGCCAAACACTGTAGGGTTCCGATATTTAACAGGTCATCCTGTTCCCTCCCAAGCATAACATGTTTAGTGGGCAGGTCTCAAAATGTCAAAAGTATTCCTATTCTCCAATAAACATGCGTTGTTCCAGAGTGGCAGACGTAATCTCAAAATAGGCTGTCCTTTATCTGGGCTTCGGGACCTAAGACGCGTCAACAGTGAGAAATGCAGTTAGCGACCCATAGCTAGACTGCTTGCATCAGGGTCAGCGAACCAGAGCTGACCAAGACCCTACTCAACCTCCAAGTGGTGGTTCTGGAAACAGGCTGCATCACTGCAGTCTGGCTGAGTGAGTAGGGATCGAAGAGGGAAGGCTAACCCGGTCCCAAAAATGCCGTGCTGAAGTCGGATGTGTCGGCCGAAAGGCGCAAATATCGCAGCTGCGCTGTAAACGGACACAACGCAACCAACGTCCTTTTCAGGACGAACGAAGAAGAAGAATCTGGGCTTCGCTGTCTATTGCATATGTTCTCATAATCGTCAACTATTACCCGTTCAGAAACTTTATGGTGCAATAAAATGTCTAGCTTTTTTACTTGCCCGAATAATTGAACGAGTGTATCTCACCTCTGAGTCGGTCTTATCTGTATCAATTACGCCGTCCGTGAGAGGCAATGTATGACTCTTGACGTCAAGTGTTAACCTTACTTGGCGGTTATGATGCAATGATCGTCGCCAACAAGTCTAAATCTCGGTCCGTTCTCAAGTCTAACCTGATCTTTATGGCATTGAGAACGTCCAGAAAGGTGTTGACAGTAGAGTATGGCAACAGAACATTGGTGCGCTATTACGCTAGGCCACGACAGTAAAATACCAAAGGGTATTTGTATAAAGAAAGTAGCATTGAATGACTGAGAACTGTAGCTTATTATAGGACAAGGAAGAAAATGGAATGGAAAATTGAAGTAGTTATAGGAGATAGACAGATGAAACAAATGGACGAAATTTGGTTTTGTCACATCGGAAGACGTCTGCCCTTGATTTGTTATCAGTCAAAAAACTCACTTCCGCACGTCTGCTTTAAATTGACTCATCCGAGTAAATCCACAATTCGCGACTAACAGTGGAAATATTTACCGTCTGCCCTCAAGTAGGCAAATGGACCACCACCAGTTTAGTGTAGGGGTTCTCAACCTGAGGAACACGTCCCTCCAGGAGGTGCGAGCTTGTCACGGCGGTATGAGGAATATTAGTTAACAACTAAATAATTGTTCGACTGAAATATCCCACAAGTAGTAAAGTTAGGGGAAAAGTAGACTGGAGACAGAGAACAGCAAGTTTTGTTCTCAATCAAACCCAAAGCATGAAACAAACAACAGCCTTATATGACATGCGGGAACCTCTTTCAAAAACTGTACCAAGAATAAAACTGTTGATTGACGTGAAACAGAATCAGGGTCTCGTGAATTTATTTGACTGTGATCTGATAAACATTTAACAACTTTATGATTTAAAAAAATGCTACTACCAAATAATTTTCTTCACGACAAAATTGCTCAGTCTGCTTATGCATTTTCTAATGTACATATGCATGGTAAACTCTATAATTTCTCTCATACTGAACAAGGGTACAGGAAGGTTTACTAAAAGCCAAGGGGTTACGGGGACTGATCAAGGTTGGGAATCCCTGATCCTGTTACGCGCCCATTAAGGCATATTGGGAATATCGGCACACTAGGAGTGGTGTAGTCAGCATCACGCCGGCTGCCTTAACCTTCCCAGAGTTGCTTTGGTACCCAATTCATGAGGCTGGGTCGACCCCGGAGCCGTTTGCGGTCTAAAAAGTCCCGCCTCAACTGGGGATCGAATCATGGACCACCGAGCTAGGAAGCCAGTGCACTAACCACTGCGCTACCGCGGCTCCAAAGGTGTATGGATTCCGGACTATTTCATTGCGGATCCATTCATCAACTAACAGCTGTATGTCATTAGTTTTCTTGGGACACTCGCACTTTTTTAAGTTTGAACCTGTGAGCAAGTGTTCGATTTCACAGTGCATACATGCTCATCCTATAGCACACTTTCTACTGCTAAATTCGCCGTACGCTCATTATCTTAATTTTAATTATTATTATCTTAATAATTGTTAATATGGGTGTATCTGCTTCTATGACATAAATCTAATCGGATATAGCCTATTCAAAATTTTTTTAATCAAATTGGGATTCCAGTTAATAATAACAGAATGGAAACCCCAAACTTGAAATGGACGCTGTTCAGTTTCCTTGGCATGTAATGCAATGCATATGCTATGGCACTTCAGCCGAAAACAAACCTGCGTTTGAAGTCACGAAAGACTATAAAACTACATGCTGATTGGCTAACAATAGATTCGAGCAGCACATTTTACGACGAATGTGGTGAGAAAACTCCACAAGTTTACTTGTTTGGTGGAAGAGAATAGAAAGGAACAAACTGAACGCAGGAGAAATGGCACCATCCTCAGGACAGGAGGCAGAAAGTGCACACCGTGTTTCTTTCTCATTCACCAATAAAACCTAAGCTTCTATCATTTCAATTTTTATGTTATCCATGCCTGCTGATTTTCCTTTTTGTATCATTGTAGTGATATCCTCAATACAATCGATAAATTAGATAAAACATTATAGAGTATACAGTCAAAATAAGGTAGAGATAAAATAGTGGAGTTGCGATCAGCTTCTTCACCCGCGCCCGCAATCGTGTCGGTTTTGATAAGCCTTAATGCAAAGCGAATGGTACTAGCTTTTCTAAGTCGTCCTTGAGAATTAAATATAACATTTTTACAAGGTCAAGGCGTATTTGTTCCAAGACAAGAGTGAGAGAAGAAAGAAAAGGAGGGGAAAGGAGCAACAGAAGAATGCCATCGACACGCGTTGTTTGGAATCACAAATTGTAATGAACGCGCGATATTGGCTTTGGCAGTTTGAAAATACGACACAAGGCCGATACTTGTATCGTCCTATAGTCACGCAGTAGAAATATATAAACACACATACCGCTCTCATTTACTGTATGGTAGCGTAAATTCTGACGAAACCCAGACATTGTCGTTTTAGTTTGAAAAAAGCGTTGGAGATAGGGAAAAAGATGGTGGATTTCTAGATTTGAATAATATTGACGACTAACATGGAAAAAATATGGAAATACGAACTATAATACTTAGGGCCATAAAACCTGGATAGTTTTGGGGAATAGGGTCTCCTGATCAATAATATATTTTAATTTACAAAATAGTCCAACAAATAACCAAGATATTGCAATAATACTATATATTCTAGGACAGACTGGCGAACACACTCATGCCTGCTTATCTTAGCCATAGCATTTTTTGAACGCGTGTTTGAAATGAGGCAGAAGAGGGTACATGTAATCTGATTGGGTGTAGTTAGAAAGAGGGAGAGAGGTTATTGGTTGGCCCGAAACTAAAAATATATTTTTGCAAAGTAAAACCTAAGGCAGACTAACCAACGTACCGAAAAACACACAGTATTTTTGCAGTGGGGTTTTTTACTTTGAATTCAAAATTTGATAGACGCCGATTTCTATTGGTCAGCGTAGGGGATATTGTGAGAAAAATTGGAAGGCTGGACGCCATTTGTAGAAAAACGTTCCCTTAAACAGGTCGATTGATAGACCAGAAGTTTGACTTGCTTCACCATATAATGAAGACATAACTAAAGAAAAGCAGTCATATTCTAGCAGCGGCACAGCTAAATTTGTGCCAAATCATCGTACCTGTGTGTATTTCATTGAATTTGTGGTAAGAACGACATTATTAATATTTTATTTAAAAATGTGAGTGTGAGATACTGCCATATGAAAAATATTTTACGACTGTAAGTACATAGGTCCCTAGCAGACTTATGCAGGGCCTAGTTGTTGATCCATCATATAACAAACTACCAGAGAGGTAGATCCAAACGATTATATAGGTTGTCATCAATGATCATATCACCTACCTTATTTTATGGAAAAAGATCAAGGATAATGGCAGAGGTGTTGCAGCCATTAGGGGAGAGGAAAAAGAAAACCGGTACAAGTTGTTCCGTCAATCTAGATTGGATGAGCTGGGTTGGTCAGAGAGATCTGACCCTGTTCTTTTATTTTGAATGCATTATTAATTGTGGATTTTGTGGATTAGATATTATGTTGAGACAAACCATAATCTTCATCTTGCAGGGTTTATGTCTGGCACTGTGCTAGTGCCAGCTTCCTGAAAGTACACTCTGTGTAAGAGAGAAATTTGCTGTAGTGGTACAAGCTCTCTACCACTGGAATTGTAATCTTGGTACAAGCTCTCTACCAAGATTGCCCCAGGAAGATTGAGACAGTGGCCGTTGGCCGGAAAGACAACTAACATCTAGCTTCACGTGCCAGATAAGTACATAAGACCTGGCACGGAACGTTTCATCAACTATCCACCATACAATAATAACTATATAAAATAAAATCCATTTTCACCCAAGAAAGTGAACAGAATATTTGTGAATAAAGACAGGGGATGATGTACAACCACCAACCCGCCATCTAGTATCAGTTAAACAGTATTAGAGATATATTAACACTATTCTTAGATTTTAAATTATGTATTTGGACAGATTGTCCCTTTTGTTTAATTGAACTGGTGGCGTCTTGTAGGGCAACAACAAATTGATTCCACTTTGCTCGGTCGGCGGCCATCCTTCGTACAGTGCCTCAACTCTGGTTCATTCTTTGCATCTCAGCCTCCACAGTTCTCCGCCAAGTTGTTTTTGGTCAACCTCTCTTTCTTTTTTCTTCAGGGGTCCATAGCATAGCTGTTCTTGTGATGGCATCGGGGTCTCTTCTGAGGACATGGCCAACCCAGCCCCAGCGTCTGCCAGCTATGATGGTGTGCATGTCCTCTTGCTTGCTCCGAGTAAGCAGATCTTGGTTGGTGATGATATTCGGCCAAAAGATTCGGAGAATTTTTCTTAGGCATGTTGTGTGAAAAGAGGACAATTTCGACATTTCCTTCTCTGTAACTCTCCAGCTCTCCGCGCCATAGAGAAGCACAGAAAGCACACAGCTCTGATATAATCCTAATTTTATGCTTGTGCTGTACTGAGAGGACTTCCAGATGTTGTTTAGACTAAAATAAGGCTGTTCTTGCTTTATTCATTCTGTTGTTGATGTATTTGCTTGCTCCGCCGTCTGGTGTTACTATGCATCCTAGGTATGTGAAGGCATCTGTCTGTTCCAGTTGCTGATTCCTTACTGATATGGGCTCAGGGTTGTTCACATTGAGCGTCATGACCTATTTGCTGGCTATACTTATTAAGTCTATCCGTTTTTTCCTGGATGTGTTGATGTGAATGTGCTAGCAGTGCAATGTCATCTGCATATTCCAGATCTTCCAATGTAGAAAATGTAGTCCATCTTATTCCTCTTGGATTGCCCTCTGTTGTCTGGCGCATCACCCAGTCTATGACTGTTA
The DNA here is from genome assembly GCA_024509875.1 of Oreohelix idahoensis. Lineage (NCBI taxonomy): Eukaryota > Metazoa > Mollusca > Gastropoda > Stylommatophora > Oreohelicidae > Oreohelix > Oreohelix idahoensis. The sequence goes on from JAMPIV010013302.1 coordinate 197,686, forward strand.
AAAATAGAGTGGTTGATAAGGGGCATACCTGTCGTACTCCTGTCTTCACATCAAAGGTTAGGTTGCTCTGCCCAATGCTGCACGTAAAGTTGGCATAAAGGCTTTTTATGATTGACACTATGCAGTTTGGAATTCCATAAGCCCTCAGTATTTTCCATAAACTGTCCCTATGTATACTGTCAAAAGCCTTTTCAAAATCAACGAAATTAATGTACAACTGTCTTTGCCATTCTGAGCACTGCTCTATAATGTTCCTGAGGGTAAATATATGATCTACACATCTTCTGTTCTTTCTAAATCCTGCTTGTTCTTTCCTCAGTTTGTGGTCTACTGCTTTTGAGATTCTCTGTATAATTATCTTGCCTAGTATTTTGCTGGGAACTGAGAGAAGAGTTATTCCTCTCCAATTATTGCAGTCTGCAAGATCTCCCTTCTTGGGCAATTTGACAATTATTCCTTTTTTCCCACTCTGTTGGTGTTGTCCCTGTTTTCCAGACTTATGCAAATAGTGGTTCTAATAGTTCTGCTGCTAGCTCTGGGTCTGTCTTAAATAGCTCTGCATTTAAGTTATCATGACCAGGAGCTTTTCCATTCTTTAACCCTTTGATTGCTGTGATGATTTCTTCTTTTCGTGGGATGTCTGTATTAACATCTAGATCATTTTCAGCCTCAGGAACATTCAATTGTGTCTCTGGTGGTTCCTTATTCAGAGTTTCTCTGAAATGCTCTGCCCATCTTGTTTCCCGTCCCTCTACTGTTGTGATGAGATTTCCTTGCTTATCTCTTAATAATAATAATAAATTCTTTAAGCACCAAATACGGCGCATAAGGCAAAAACCAGTGCTCTCCATGTTGTTCGTTGTGACGCCACTCCTCTTAGCTCTTGCACATTATTTAGGCCCAACGTTCTTCCTTCTCTTATTATTGTTCTTCTGAGTGTTTCTTTTGGTCTTCCTTTTTTCCTCTTACCCTCAGGAACCCAAGTGAGCGCCTGTAGTGGTATTCTGTTGTTTTGCATTCGTAGGACATGACCGATATATGACCATCGTCTTTTCCTTATATAGTCGGAGACATATTTCTGCCTAGAGTCTTCTCTTATTTGTCGATTAGTCTTGAATTCTTTCCAACTGATGTTCATGAGTTTTCTAAGACATTTGTTCTCGAATGTATTCAGCTTGTTCTCCAATGATTTTGTTATTTTCCAACTCTCACAGCCGTATGTTAACACTGAGATAACATTTGAATTAAACAGACGAAGCTTGGTATGTATATTCAATGATCGTAATTTCCAAATGTTAGATAATCTATTGAAGGCGCTAGCTGCCAAAGCAATTCTAGTATGGATTTCTCTTGTTGTGTCACCATCCTGAGTCATTTTACTGCCTAAATAATTGAAACTTTCAACTTTCTGTAGTTTTTTCCCCGTTCAAGATGATATCAAAGGTCTCGTTAGAAAAGTTCATAGCTTTAGTTTTAGAGGCATTTATTTGGAGACCTATTTTAACCGAGAGATGACACAAATTATTTATTGTTTCTTGGGATTGTCTTAGTGTTGAACTTAAGAATGCTACATCATCTGCGAAATCCAGGTCCCCCAGGAATTTTCCATTTTATACCTAATTGTTCATTGTGGGTATAGTTTCTCATAACCCAATCAATAGCTATTCCAAAAAGTAGTGGTGACATAATACAGCCTTGTTTCACCCCTGTTTCTACTGTAAACCATTCTGTATTCCCTTTATTTGTTCTAACACAACATCTTGCATTGTCATATAGCGCTTTGATTATATTCACATATTTTGTTGGAAAACCATAGATTGTAAGTATCTTCCACAATGATGGGCGGTGTAGACTATCAAAGGCTTTTTGAAAATCGACGAAGTTGATAATAAGTGGCGATTGCCTTTCCACTGATTCTTCTATAATTGTTCTTAGTGTGAATATTTGATCAATACATGATCGTTTCGGCCTGAAACCCGCTTGTTCTTCTCTGATCTTTTCGTCAGCATGCAGTTTAAGTCTTTCTAACATCATGCAACATAATAATTTTCCAGGTACTGATAATAGAGATATACCACGCCAGTTATTACAGTCTGATAGATCACCTTTCTTCGGTAACTTTACAATAATACTGTCTTTCCATTGTTGTGGTGGTTGTTCTTCTCTCCATACTTCATTTATAATATCTAAAATTCTCAAGAGGTTGTTGTCATTAACTGCTTTAATCATTTCCCCTGAAATTTCGTCAACTCCAGCAGCTTTAAAATTTTGTAATCTTTTAACGGCTTGTTTGATCTCGTCCAGCGTGAATTCATCGCAAGTTATTGGCAAGGTGGTTGTGGGTGTTTCATTATTAAAATCAGGTGTTACTTATCTCTTACTAATGTAATATTGTTGCACCTCGTTTTCCACTGATGATTTTAGTTATTTTGTATACTGTCCTTTGTTCATTTCTCAGTGCTGCCTCTTTTGCAAGGTCATCCAGAAATGTCCTTTTGTTAGCACGGGTTTGACGTTTAACTTCCTTGTCCAGCTGACTGTACTGTTCACTATATATTGCCTTTAATCTGGGAGACTTAGCTTCTTTCTTTCTTTTCATTTCCTTTCTCTTCGCTATGGTGTTTAGCGTATCTGGTGTTATCCAGTCTTGGCTCTTTCTTTCCTGGAATCCCAAGCATGACTTGCTGCTTTCCTTGTATATTATTGAGATGGTGTTGAATCTCTGGTCAACATCATCGGTCTCTGTTCTTTCCTCGCTTTTGATAATCTCATATCTTCTCTTTACGTCGACCACGAAAGCTTTTCTGGTGAGGGGATCCTTCAGTTTTATGATGTTGTATCTTTTCTGTTTGACTGCAACTGGTCCAGCAGCTCTGAGTTTCACTTTCAGTCTTGCTACTACTAGGTGATGATCACTTCCCACATCTGCGCCTCTTCTTACTTTCACGTCTTGTAGTGCATGTCTCCATCTGCCATTGATCATTATGTGATCTATCTGGTTTCTGTCTCGTCCGTTAGGTGATTCCCATGTCAAACACAACGCAACCACCGTCCTTTTCAGGGCGAATGAGGAAGAAGAAGAAGACTCCCATGTTAACTTGTGCACTTCCTTGTGTGGAAAAAGTGTTCCTCCAATGACCAGGTTGTTAATACTGCAGAATCTTATTAATTTGTCCCCATTATCATTTGCTGTTCCACTGCCGCATTTCCCCATTACTCTATCGTTATAATTATTGTGTGCTCCCACTTTCGCATTTAGGTCTCCCATTACTATAATGAGATCGTACCTGGGTGTAGTTTCAATTTCTTTTTGTACCTGTTGATAGAACTCGTCCTTGATCTCTTCATCGCTGTCGTTTGTTGGTGCATAGCATTGTATAATTGTGGTGTTGGTGAACCTCCCTCTTAGTCTTGCTCTTATCAGTCTGTTGTTGATGGGTTTCCATTCCAGTAAAGACCTTTCCATTCCTTTCTTCAGGATAATGGCTACACCTTCGTTGTGCTGACCATCCTCTCTGCCAGAATAAAGTACTGTTTCCCCTGTAGCTGTTTTTATTCTCCCCCTACCTGTCCATCTGCTCTCGCTTATTCCCAGGATATGTATCTTGTAGTTCCTCATCTCTGCTGTGATTTGTCTCAGCTTTCCTGCCTCATTCATAGTTCTGACGTTCCAAAAACCAATTCTGGTTTCGTGTTTTGCGGTCGGGGCATCTGTTTTCATGCCAGTGGCTTCCTTTCGGCTTTCACCACTGTCAGTCATACGAGCCTGAGACTCCGGATGTCCGTCCCGCTGCAAAGTTTTTCCATTTATTGTTGTTTCCGTAACGTGCGATTTTTTTTTACATAGACAGGGGTGTCGGCCCTGTGCTAAAACCCCCAACCTGGATGACCAGAGTACCAGCTTTTGTCTGACCCCTACCCACGCAGACCAGTCCAGCTTGGTTGAACCTACCAGGAGTAAATCTCCCACTGGCATAGCTCTGGGGATTGTCAGGGTACACAAGCTGCCATACCGCTACAAGGTATAGGTACCATTGATGGCAGTCAATGACACGCAGAAAGTTATAATTGACATATTATGAAAGAAGAAAGATCAAGGAACCAGAAGATATAATTTTTATTTAGAAAAGGCAAATTAATTACTAGGCAGAGCGAGGTTGAAAAGGGCCCAAACAGAATTTTTCGACCGCAGCGAAGCTGCAGTTTGTGGTACCTACGGTCAGAGTCCTGTAAACAAGAATGTCATCTGCAAAAGTCAATGTTCGTCCCAGCCCTGTTGGCTAATTTTGCTGTGTAGTTGTTAAACAGTGCCGGTGATGGTGGGGAACCATGGGATAGTCGCGGACAAATGTGCATTGGTTCTGATTTCCATGTTCCCAAGCTAAATGCAACTGATCTCCCAGTTAAGGCAGCCACTATCCTCCTTGTTAATGTTATCCAAGGGTTAACACCACAAGCCATTACACAGTTCACTAAGGTTTCAAAGTTCACACTGTTATAAGCATCCTCTGGGTTAATTGCTACAGCAACCGTTTCTCGTTTACATTGTAACCCCTCGTACATATCATAAGCAAATGTTCCAGCATTACCCCATGCTACTTTCCTGAGCCTATAGCCTCCCAGGGCATCAGGGAGGATTTGCGCATTTTCACGGTGGTTCGTTATTTTTCTCGCTACGATCTTTTCTAGTAATTTACCGTAGACATTCTGTAGTGTGATAATTCTAAAGCTGCTGAGGAGTGTGGGATCTGCACCCGGTTTAGGAAGTGGCCGTAGGCAACTATGTAGCCAGTCTTCTGGCCCCTCAGCATTCTGTATCTTCTTCTTCCGTCCTTAGCCAACGACCGGCAAAGCAGTCAGTGGCCATTACGCCTAGTGGCGTCTTAAGGGCAACAGCGAATGGATTTTCTCTGCCGTTGTTCCCATCACGCCTAATGGCGTCTTTAGGGCAACGACAAATCAATCCGTTTGTCGTTGTTTCCGTAATCAAAGTGACTGGCAAACGGGTGATCAGCCCGTTGGGAATGCTGGTGTTGAAATTACCAACCACATTCATAATGCCTGTGTCATTGAGCTATTTTATGTAGTAATACTGTACAACATCCGGGGCAGTGTTATTAAAGTGCATGTCTTCTTGGAAACAAAAAAGTACCTCAATGCCGGTGATTTTCATGCTAGGTCTAAAGAGTGGGGGAACTCCAGGGAAAATAGACAGGGTGTTGCCTTGAACGAGGCTTTACCCAACACAAGCCTATCCATCTTAAATGAAGGACGCCCAACAAGACTGGCAACTAAATCAGGGAATCCCGTATCACACAGGTCCACATGACAGTTGTAGCCCTATATTGCATCAAAATGTGAGACAAGACATCTTGAACACCTTTTACCCAAGGACGCAGTGATGAGGGTGGCGGACAGGGCGTTTTGTGACACAGGTGAGCACTGAAAAAGAACTACATAAATTCTGTTCCTACATCAACGGATGAATAAGAACAGTACAATCTAACCATTTCCTAATGTTCTAAACTTGACAGGAATAAGCCTGAAGTCCGATGCCCAAAAGGGACATGTATTACTCAAGCATCATATTACTCAGATAAAGGTGACAAAACTTCTTGCCAAGAAATTAAAGACCATATGCCAGAAGAGGCAACATATATTTCAGCCTCATATCCGGTCCTTTTTGTCTTTCTTACCACAGTTAATCTTTCCAGAATGGCCATCTTCGCCCATTTCATGGCATCATTACTAAAACTCTTCATACAGGTCTTGTTTCACTGGTAAACAACGGCATGAATCCAAAATTCAAATACTCTTGTGAAAATTGTCAGCACCACTTCTGAGCATCAGCATCTGCTAATATACTTAACACATTAACTACCGAATTGAAAAACACACTGTGGCCGAATTAAATTTTTTTCCAATTTTCATCCTCTAGGTGTTTGCACAAAGTAAGCTGTAGTTTTCGTAATAGTTTACAGATTTTTATGAATTACACGTCATTTTAAAGATAAATGAATGTACTATTACAATAAACACCGGTTGTAACTCTAATAGAGGTTGTTGCTATTCAACAGCCCTCCGATGGCCGAGGACTTGCAATATTTTCATAATTATAACTGCTTGCGCCCCATCTCTATCAAAAGCCCAATTTCAATCAATGTGCACACCGTTTTCACTCTTGTCCTCGTCGCTAGATCTATCAGTCAATTGTTGAAACACGTTTCTATCCTATTCAGCCGTTAGACGAGATGTACACGCGTTTTTTGTAGTCCTATCACCAGTTGCCACGGTAAACAGTTTTTCATGATTTGGTAACTAACCCAAAACGCTGAAAAATATGAACATAATATCAATTTTCCAGTGTTCTACAACAACCATGCTTTGGGAATTTGTTTTCCGGTGGCAACTTAAAATCTCGAACCAGATCAGAGAGTGTTTCAGTACATTTTTCATTCGTTTTATTACTAAAATTAGATTGGCGCTCTGAGCGGCTTGCGGTCCAAATGTGATTATTTTGTTAGCCGCTGACAGCGGCTTGCGGTAGTTAATGTGTTAAGTGGGCTGTGGCACAATTTAAATTTTACAGTAAATATACAGCAATCAGTTCACCGATATGCACTTCAATGGCTAACAACTACATAAGACTACACACAATTCATTCTCCTTTTAAATGTTAGAGAAGTTTAGGCCATAATTCAGGAGAAATGATTAATCTCGACAGTGATATCTACATTAAGATGCAAAACAAACATCAAACAACCTATAAGAAAACTTTCACATGCAAAACTAAGTCACAGAGGGCATCTTTATTTCTTATATGATTTGTCAGCTTTTGACACATTGGAAGTGAATGGACACTGTGGATGGTAACCACTTTAGGAGCTCATGACTTCAACTCAACACATTTCAGAATGGCAGAAAAGCCTAGATCAACAGTGTAGATAATACCAAGGAACCTTCAATGTGGTATTAGCTGCAAAAGAGTGAGAAGCTCGGCAGTCCTAATTAAACAACATTAGAGATGTACTGTGACAGAGGTTATGTTATCGATTTCATATATTTTTCTCTTTATTTTCTTCTTCTACGTCTCGTCACCCACGCCCGTTGGGACTAAACTCTCCCATTCAAACCTTTGACATTTCTTCTAGTTAGCATGCATGGTTTATGGCTGTCTGCTAATCTCTTTGATGTTGAGAGTACGAGCAGACCTGGTCTCGCTCACCTGTAATTTTCTTGAAAGCGATCATAAAAATAGCTGTAATGAGATCAATCAGTGATGGAAAGGGGAGACAATGTGTCTATCCCCTCTGCCTGAATTCGTTCGTTGTAAGTTAAGTTACAACATGCGAACCGCCATATCAAAGACTCTCGCTACAATTCTTTTACGACCAACTTTGCAGATGGCGAGAGGAGGCGATAATAATTAATATAGCCTATGTAGATTCTATATTATCTAGATCTTTGATTTCGTGTGTTTCACATAATTTGAATGTAGAACTAAACGTAGGTGCTATCATCTGGGATTCGAATCTGTTTCGGGTTTTAGACGTAACCATTTTCTTTTCATCAGAGATATATTTATACCAGAGCAGTTTAGACTAAAATTCATTCAGTACTCCTAAGTTGCAGTAGACAGATCGCTTCGTTCTAGAATACCATACTATAAGTGTTTCGGGTGATAGCCTGTAGTTCTGTTACGGAGGTAAAAATATTGACTAGTATTGTCGAGTGTCATAATTGCTAGTTTGAATTATTATATTTATCTAGATTTTGTGCTGAGTATTTACTAGACCGGTCCATCAGTGATATTTCTCTAAGTGTATTGTGTTACAGTGGGTAGCAGAATAAATAAATATAGTCTAGGTAACTCTTCTAGTTATCTGAGGAAGGTGGTTGAAGTAACAAGAAGAGACATGGTACGCAACAAGACGATACGTCAAGGCCTAAAATGCCACCCCCTACAGACCCAAGTAGAACAGTCCCAACTAAGATGGTTTGGCCATGTCTGCAGAATGGGAGAAGATCGGCTACCATGACAAGCATGGGAAACAAAGAGCCAAGGATCCAGACCCCGAGGACGACCCAGAGTCCGCTGGGAGGACAACATTAGACAATCTTTGAAGGACCTTCTTCTTCTTCTTCCTCGTTCGCCTTCAGACTTCCACATTTATGACTCTAATAAAGGCAGTAGTCAACCCAAGGCTTCCAACATCTCCAAACAGTTTTTCGTTGACAGAAGTGGGTTGTTGCCATATGCTACTCCGTTCATTACTGTAGGTTGGGCAGTATTGCAGCAGGTGTTCGACTGTCATTGGGCTGGTACCGCAGGTGCAGAGATCTGTTGCACCAATTTTGTATTTGTGGTACAGATGGTATCTCAATCTGTTGTGGACCGAGGACTAGAATGGAACCAGGCCAGGAGGAAGACAGCCGATAGAATAGTCTGGCGCTCTCTCTTCCAAACCTCTACACCTCACGGTAGAAGGGGAACGACTAAGTAAGTAAGTAACTCTTCTAGCTATAATGTAAATTTTATTAACTGCTAGTAACCAGTCAGAGAATAGTTAACCATCTAGTAATGCGCTAAACATTGTGAGTACTGATGAAATGTATTTATATATACAGTGCAGACCGCTTAAGGCGATCTCAGATGTGGCGAATTTCTGTTGTGAAGAACAATTTATTTATCCCCGGCAATTTTTCTTCTTCTGTCTTTGTAAAAAATGTCCGGTTAAGCGGAATCCGTTTATCACGAATTTTCGGATATGCCGAACGATTAAACGTGTCCCGACTATATAATTTGATCTGCTTAAGGCGAACTTTTTTCAAATACAGTATTTGGACATTTGTACAACTTTTCGGCTATTTTCGGAAATTGCGCGCTTCGTCGGTGTTAGAATTTGAGTTATTTCCCCTCTCTAAAAATGGCTGGAAAGTTAAAATTCATATCTTTGAAAAGAATGATTGGGACCCAAAGATGCAGCAATAGAGAATGCAGTCAGCGACCCATAGCTTGACTGCTTGCATCAGGATCAGCGAACCAGAGCTGGTCAAGACCCTACTCCACCTCCATGTGGTGGTCCTGGAAACAGATTGCATCACTGCAGTCTGGCTGAGCGAGTAGGGATCGCAGTGGGAAGGCAAACCCAGTCCCAAAAAATGCCGTGCAGAAGTCGGATGTGTCGACCGAAAGGTGCAGATATCACAGCTTAGGCGTAAACAGACACAACGCAACCACCGTCCTTTTCAGGACGAACGAGGAAGAAGAAGAAGAAAAAGAAAGATTGAGCTATTACAAGAAGTGGAAAATAGTGGCAAAAAGAAAATGGAAATAGCAAAGGAATTCGACATTCCAAAATCAACGCTTTCAGGAATCATAAAAAATAAGGATCGGTACAGAAAAATGTTTTATGGTGGACAAGTTGATTGTCACAGAATGAAGAACCGAAAAGCAGCGTGTGATGTGGTTGACACAGCACTCCTAAAATGGTTCACCATGGCGAGATCAGCAAATGTTCGTGTAAATGGACCTATATTAACTGCAAAGGCAGAAGAGTTAGCACTTCTGGAAGGTCGGACTGGCTGGAAATGTAGTCCTGGCTGGTTGGGTCGTTTTAAAAAACGGCACATTACTTACAAAGCTTTGTGTGGGGAAAGGCATTCTATTAATGAAACGACTACCGAGTCATGGACGGAGAAGGTGCTAAAACTAGTCATGAGTAGGTATAATTCCGCTGATGTGTTTAATGCTGATGAAGCTGGATTGTTTTGGAGAGTGCTGCCTAAGACTTTTTCCTTCAGAAATGTAAAGTGTCACGGGGGGGGGGGGGGGGGGGGGGGGGGGGGGGGGGGGGGGGGGGGGGGGAGGGGGGGGGGGGGGGGGGGGGGGGGGGGAGGGGGGGGGGGGGGGGGTGGGGGGGGGGGGGGGGGGGGGGGGAAATCGAAAGAAAGAATCACAATTGTTGTGTACAAATATGGATGGTTCAGAAAAATTGCCATTAGGGCCTACTTGTAATCGGTAAATTAAAAAATCCACGCTGTTTTAAAGGTTTGAAAAAATTGTGTGTTGATTATGCAGCTAATTCAAAAGCCTGGATGACATCAGACATTTTCACCAAGTGGCTACATGCATTTGATCATTCTTTGGAACGTCAACATCGCAAAGTTGTTTTGGTGCTTGACAACTGTTCAGCCCACCTAAATGTTCAAAATCTAAAAGCAACAGAACTTTTATTTTTACCACCAAATGCGACATCCAAACTTCAGCCTTGTGACCAAGGTATTATTCAAAATCTGAAGGTTCACTTCTGTGTCATACATCTGTCGTATTCAACGCTAATTCATTATTGTATTGTACGTTGTAAATGCATTACCATATGCTTGAACTCTTATCTAGATAAGAGGAATTTCTGATAAGAAGAACTATTTCTTGGGTCCCTGGTGAGTTCTCCTTATCAGGTCTGCACTGTATTTCTAATTCATGATGAGTAGTTTATTTAGTTTACTTACTTACTTAGTCGTTCCCCTTCTACCGTGAGGTGTAGAGGTAGTTATTTATTTTAAATGATTATAATTTATTTCACGGGAGTTTTAAACGATGAGACAAGCTCTAAGCTTATAGTCTCTAACTTGAAGTTAAAACCAAAGTGGATAACTGTTATATTTTACGCGGGTAGGATAGGATTGTGAATATGCTATATGATGTTAAGTTTTGCATTTTTCTCCCTATTCAGTTCTGGGTCACAAACCCTATAAACCTTACCAGCAGCTTCCATTCCATATGAACTGAATATATTTTCTACAAAGAAGGAACATTCTAAATAACTTATAGGGCTTTCAAGGTGACTGTCTGGCCTCGTGGTTTACACCCATATAGACATAGCACCGGCCCAAAAGACTAACGAACGAACGAACTTTATTTTCGAAGGGTTGAGAATTGGGCGCGCAGGCCCGTCTAACCCTTCACTCTCATTAATCTTGCATACTATATCCTTTTATTCCCACGTATTACTACTATTACTTTAAGCATTAATTTAAAGGCATGCAACATTATAAAGTTAACATAACAGCATTCATTTACAGTTTACAATCATAATAAAAAATGAGTAGGTTTTTTTTTTAAAAAATAAACAAGATAGACTAGTGACTGAAGAAAAATAATAATAATAAAATAATATAAACAAAACAATAAATAAATAAGTTATGTATACCGACACTCACTTATGCGGTCAAAACGTCTAATCTGTAGTATTTTTGAATGTGTCATCAATCCTCAATACAAAAATTACAAAAACACATTCTCGCTTACATCCATACATTCTTGGCAGAAATTGAAATAATAATAATAACACTTTCTTGCGCACTTCTGTAGCAGAAAAAGTCTTTCAGCAGTTTAAAAAAAAAAAAAAAAAATTATATCTGCATGTACATGACCCATTTAAGCAAACGGAAACATTCACATCTCTAAAGTACAGTGGTATGCGGGTACATTCTCACATACATTACATTATATAATAGTATTACATGGATATAAAACAAATTATTCCCATTAAAAACGAGCGGAAGAGGAAAAGAAATGTTGACCTATGGATGAGATGTTGACAGGCATATGATGTTTCTATGGGGGTAGATAATCAGTGTTTAGGAAGTGTTTGAAAAGTGCTTTGTTAAATGAATATTGTGTAGGTAGGCTTTTTAGGTGGTGTGGAAGGCTGTTCCATAAGTAGGCTCCAGAGTAGGCTAGACTCTGTTTGAACAGGTCGATCCTAGGTTTGGGCAGACGTAACTGATGTAATTGTAGTCCCTCTCTTCTACTGGTTTGAAACAATGATCGTAGGTACGGCGGAGCATTGTTTGATAGAATTGCGTGAGTCAGCTTGGCTTTGTTGGAGAGAAGACGTTTTTTTCAGGGACAGTATTGTGGGTTCTTTTCCTGTCCTTGTGTGTGATATCGTGCGATTATCGGTGATCAGACGTATTGCTCTCTTATGCAGGGAGTGCAGTCTCTTGAGGTGGAAGCAGGGCAACCATCCCATAGTGTAGAGCAGTAATCTAGATGTGTCTGTATATGTGAGGTGTAGAACAATAGTCTAGTGTCTGCGTCTAAGAAGTGTTTTATTTTGGCTAGCTGGTACGTCTTTTGAGCCAAGTGTTTGGTTAAATTCCGTACACGGGAGTTCCTTAAGAATAAATGATAACTGGACTATTCTTCTTCTTCGTTCGCCCTGAAAAGGACGGTGGTTGCGTTGTGTCTGTTTACAACGTAGCTGTGATATCTGCACCTTTCGATCGACACATCCGACTTCTGCACGGTATTTTTTAGGACCGGGTTTGCCTTCCCATTTCGATCCATACTCGCTCAGCCAGCCTGCACAGCTGCAGACTGTTTCCAGGACCACCACGTGGAGTTGGAGTGCGGTCTTGACCAGCTCTGGTTCGCTGGTCCTGACGCAGGCAGTCAAGCTATGAGTCGCTGACTGCAGTCTCTATTGCTGCGTCTTGACACTGGACTATTCGAATATCCAGATTTCTTGTTTTTTCCAAAGTTCATATACAGTCAGCCTGTGGTGGCGACTAAATCAAACAGTGACAGTACTTATATAACGACCATGTGTTGTGAAGAAGATTGATCTTGAATAGAATTTGTTTACCTGACAATCGATGTATGATTGAAGAATTCCTGCTACTGTATCCTGTGACCAGTTGATTCCATAATTATTTCCTACCTGGACAAAATTTGAAGTAACATTTAACAGCATCCTGCTTAAAAATAGTGAATCTAGCGTTTCCCAACATTTGATTAATTAGTCGGTTGGAGAAGCTGTGGCTTGATTCGCCAGACAACCAACAGTGGATGTGCTTCATGTTCCTTTAATCAATTTTTCCAGAGGTGGTGAATGCAACCTGTAGGTAAGGTTGATTGTGTGTGTTTTCTGTGATCACAGTTTGTTTGTCTGAGCGAGCGAATGCAGGAAAAATAAGTCTTTCATGTAATAACTCATTTAATAACTCTGTATTTTGTATGCAAGTTTTTTTAAATGCTGACCATTTTCTTTTCAGAATAGATTAACGTATAAACTCTGTTCTTGATTTTTTTGAGGGAAAACACTAGACCATAGTGTATGAATCTGTGACTCTTTGGGGCTAATAACTTCTCTTATAACGGGATCTTGGCTAAACAGAGGGGGGAAAGGATTACACCTATGGGTCAACTCTGTTATTGATTCATTAACCTATGTGTATTTTATTTGTATTGATTTGATAGTCTAAATTTATTTACTGTGTTGTGAAATTCTTTATGATAAATAAAAGTTACATAAACTTATTTATGTGTGTCGGTCAGCTTGTTCCAAACAAATATTCATATTCCATAGATATGTTTTCACGTATGTACGTCTGTCGTCACTTATGTGTATGTGAGTGGTATATATATATACAGTAGAACTCCATTTATCCGAACCCCAATTATCCGAACATCCAATTATCCGAACACTTTTTCCAGAAAAAAAAAAAAAAAAATCAGATGCCACAGTCACGTTAGACTAAAATTCTGAATCTTTTGATGCGGCAAACTTCAAATGTGTGCGAACAATTTGTAGAGAATGGGATGGCTAATGGTCGGTCGCTTACGTACAGGAAGTCAGTTAGATCATAAAGTCAGTTAATATCTGGTTTACCAATCCAAAGTACGTGTGCGTTCTAGGTAGAACACTGGCTAAACAGACAGTTCAACTTAAAATAATTGTGTCTGCTACTACAGCAGAATAATTTTGGTGTACAAGTATTTCTCTGTGCGATATGGCACCTTCCAGTAGGCCTAAAGCATATAAAAGGAACCGCAATGTTTTGTCAATTGAAACGAAAACAGAAATTATCAAGAGACTAGGACAAGGTGAAACTGTGTCTTCACTTGCGAGGATTTTCAATGTTGGGAAAGCTACCGTCTCTGACATCAAAAGTAACAAGGATAAAATTATGAGTTTTGCATCGAAATTTGATAGTGAAAATGGGTCGAAGAAACGTAAAACCATGAGAAATGCGAAAGATGTGAACTTGGAAGAGGCTTTGTATATATGGTTTGTGCAAAGAAGAAGCAAAGGGGAACCTATCTCTGGTTCTCTGTTGTGTGAAAAGGCACTTCAGTTCAACAATCAACTTGACGGTCCTCCTGACTTTAAGGCTAGCCAGGGATGGTTAAGAAACTTTAAATCTCGTCATGGCATACGAGAATTGGAGATTCAAGGGGAATCTTTATCTAGCGATGCAACTGCCGCTAAAAATTTTAAAGAAACTTTCTTGGCTTTTTTGGAAGAAGAAGGTTATTCACTCGATGATGTGTATAATGCCGATGAGACTGGCTTATACTGGAAATCATTGCCTCAAAAATCACTTGCATCTCAGCGCGAAGCAGCTGCCCCTGCGTTTAAAAAGTGCAAAGAGAGAGTAACAATTTTGGTAGCCGCGAATGCCAGTGGAAGTCATCGTTTACCGGTGCTAATGATCGGCAAAGCCAAAAAACCATGTTGTTTAAAGAATGTGACATGTCTCCCATTGTGTTACAAAGCACAGAAGAGTGCTTGGATGAATAGTGAAATATTTCTTGATTGGTATACAAATCAGTTCATCCCAAATGTGAAGAGGTTGAGAGAACAAGAAAAGAAAACTGGAAAAGTAATTCTTCTACTGGACAATGCACCATCTCATCCAGAGACGGATACATTGAATGCAGTTGATGCAAATTTTAAAGCAATTTTTCTGCCTCCCAATGTAACAGCACTGATTCAACCAATGGATCAGGGTGTTATAGCAAAGCTTAAAAAGATGTACAAGAAGGAAGTCCTGCGTCGTTTATTGTTGGCTGAAGATGAAGAAAGTGTGGTGGCGTTTTCCAAAAAGCTTAATCTCAAAGACTGCTGCTATATGTTAGCTGATGCTTGGACCACACTGTCACAAGATAATCTCAACAAGGCTTGGAGTAGATTGCTTGGGAAAAAAGGAGGAAATGAAACTACTGCAGTGGACACAAATGATGATTGTATAAATGAAGTTGTGGAACTGTTTCAAGCAATGCCCGGATTTTCGGACTGTGACAAAGATGATGCACACATGTGGCTAGAAGATGATAATGATTCTGGTTTTCAGTTTTTGAATGACGAAGAAATTTTGTCTTTTGTGCAAGAAGAAAACCAAATACATGTAGTGACCGATGATGAAGACTCCTCAGAAGTACACAATGTACTTGTAGATTATGAAGAAAAACCAAAACGTCGACCAAGTCCTGAAGAGGCCTTTATAGCACTAGAAACAGCGATGGCTTGGTACGAGCAAGAAGATGACAGCTGTCCTACACAGCTTCTGCTGTTGAAGAGAATGCGGGACTTAGCAGCCAAAAGGAGAATATCCAGTTTGGTGCAAAAGAGGATTCCTCATTATTTTAAATAGTGGGCTACATCTGTGCAAGTACATGTATACGTAAGTTGCGCCTGGTTTTGAATCGTTTGTAATGTTATTTTGAAAACATTTCTCTTTCTTAACAAAAATAATTAATACAAGTAGTACATGCACTGCAGTGTAATAAAAGATTTTGGTGATACAGTGATCTAATACAGTGTGGGTATTATTATTACAGTACAAGTAAATATGTTTTATAGTGTATTTTCCTTGTGATGGTTAATTATTTTTAGAAATATGTGTACATGTACTCGATACATTATGTAATCCAATTATCCGAACATTTGATTATCCGAACGATGCTCGGTCCCATGGGGTTCGGATAAATGGAGTTCTACTGTATAATAATAATAGCCCCTTCAGTCATAACTGACTATGGGAATGCGCCCCTGAGGTGGCAGCCCTCAGCTGCTTATTTTCCTGGTGCTCCTTTCGACGTTTTCTCCCCTCCTCTGCTTGTTGTGTGAGCCTCTCTTCGCCCAATCTGAGGTGGCGCCGTAAATAGCATCGCCACTTAGTGTGATCGGCAGCTTCATCCTCCCATGTTGCTGGATCCATGTCCAGTGCCCTCATATCTCTCTTGCACACATCTTTGAACCTCAGCTGTGGTCGCCCAACTGTTCTCTTGCCATCTGCTAATTGTCCGTAGAAGATATCTTTTGGGATGCGACCATCTTCCATGCGGCGAACATGGCCAAGCCAGCGAAGTCTGCGCTGTCTAAACAGCGTATACATACTTTGAAGGCCAGCACGTGACAACACCTCGACATTTGTCACTTTATCTTTCCACGAGATGCCGAGGATGCGGCGTAGACACCGCAAATGGAAGGTATTGAGCCTTCTTTCTTGCTTAGCATAGGTTGTCCAGGTCTCGCTGCCATAATATTAATATATATATTCTAATAGACTGTCTGACTCCTCTAAATCTGTTGTAGAAGATAGGCTGAAAGAGAGAAGATTCTCG
Organism: Oreohelix idahoensis; assembly: GCA_024509875.1. Taxonomy (NCBI): domain Eukaryota; kingdom Metazoa; phylum Mollusca; class Gastropoda; order Stylommatophora; family Oreohelicidae; genus Oreohelix; species Oreohelix idahoensis. The sequence continues at coordinate 214,103 of JAMPIV010013302.1, forward strand.
ATTTCAGGGACAGACTCTATTAATTTCTACCATCTCACTCGTGGAAATCTATTTCTATCTCTCACTGAGTCATCTCATGAAGGGACCAATCTGAGTCTTAATTCACCTATCACAAATCTACGACATGTACCAATTTCAGTTCTGGTTTTGTATTATATTTTCTTTTAATTTTTTTCCAGCTTGTTTTTGATCCCTGTAGCTTACTCTGCATATCAAATTAGTTAATATCTTTTTTTTTCTCTTGACCATGCTTTATTCAATTTTTGTCTACATCATGTCTACAAATAATTTGCATTGCTCTTTCGTGTGATTTATTATATATTAGAGTGGTCTTTTCAAAATGTATGTTAGCTGTTCCATCTACAATAACTTAGAATGGGCAAATGTTCCTCAAAACTTGTTCTATCATAAGTCAAGAACAACAACACTGAATAAAGATGTGACTTTTAATGGTATATATATATACAGGACAGTGAGCACAAGACATTCAGCACAAATCCAAAGCACTGAACATACAGGGTGGTCCATATTACTGATGAAAATGATTTGTTAACACACACTGAATATATCTACAAGTTGATGCTCAAAAACTGCAGTTACCTTAGGAAGGGCAGCATTCATTACTTACTAACGCATGAACAATCTATGTCAAAGGTGATTTTCTTATGAAAGTTGAGTGCTGAACGTGCACCTGATTTTATGTTTAAAACTACAGAAGAAAGAATCATTACTACAGAATACAAGTTAAAATGTGAACATTTCACAAAGTATTTTACAACTTGATATATCGACTACTCTCACAATTCAGTCAGCGCAGACACACTAACCTCGCGCATATACTGTTTATCTAGCCGAAAAGACTGAAAAAATGAAAATCACATGCTAATATCATAGCATGTGAAGTCCATTTGCTTCAGGCAGTTCAATATGTGTTCCAGGGGAATAACATTTGTCCTCTTACAAACCCAGTTTGTACACTAACCTCGAGCATCTACTGTTTATCTAGCTGAAAAATGACTGAAAAAAATGAAAATCACATGCTATGACATCAGTCCATTTGCTTCAGGCAGTTCAATATGTGTTCCAGGGGAATAACATTTGTCCTTACAAACCCAGCTTCTCTAACACAAGAAAGAAACAAATATTTGTAGTGTATTGGGAGAAATTAACGTTTGTATGGATGATATCCCCCAGAGCTGCTTCCTCCAGTGTTGCTGGATTTACCACCTTGTGGCTGATTTTGCTGATAGCCACCGCCATAACCATCCTGAGAGCCACCATAGTTTCCTCCACCACCACTGTAGCCTGGACAAAATAAACAAATACTTTACCGCAGGTCAAATGATTTATTCATATTATCATCATCATAATTCCCCTTTGCACTCCTTATGGAAATTTGCACAGAATCATTCACGTGCTCTTGCAGTCATGGTTACTGTAGCAACATTAATTGTGATGAGGTTGCTAGCCCCATGCACAACCTCAAATTAGTCGCCTTTTACAATATGTTTAAGGAAGTAGCCCTGTTCTTTTTTCATCTTCTCAGAGCCCCAGAAACTGCACATGGCTTATTCATATCAATTTGGACCTTCTACCACATAACTGAAAAAAAAACTTGCTCTGATTTTTTGCTGAAATTTACATCAGAACTGTAAATTATATATTTTCACTAATGCACAAGCTTATATGAAGAGGGAATTGTGAGAAATGGTAGATATAAATAAAAATACAGAAGGTAAGAGAGGATTTCTTTGCACTGGGAAATATAAGGAAGTTAAATATAATCAGGGACCCAAAGATGCAGCAATAGAGAATGCAGTCAGCGACCCATGGCTTGACTGCTTGCGTCAGGGTCAGCGAACCAGAGCTGACCAAGACCCTACTCCATCTCCACGTGGTGGTCCTGGAAACAGGCTGCATCACTGCAGTCTGGCTGAGAGAGTAGGGATCGAAGAGGGAAGGCAAACCCGGTCCCAAAAAATGCCGTGCTGAAGTCGGATGTGTCGGCCGAAAGGCGCAGATATCGCAGCTCCGGTGTAAACAGACACAACGCAACCAACGTCCTTTTCAGGACGAACGAGGAAGAAGAAATATAATCAATCAATAACAATGAATCTTCAAATATCCTAATGTATAACTGAAACATGAAGAACAATTCAATACAACCAAGAAGTTACAAACTTTATAAGTAGATGCTTATGCAGATCAGAAGGATTAAAGTGGTCACCAATATAGAACTGATGAAAAGAACCAGACGAACAAGTGAACAAGAAATGAGGAAATGCTGGCACTGGACAAGACACACAGTGAGGAAACCAACTTATAGCATTACAATTAAATCCTTGTCCTGGGATCCCCTGCGTAAGAGAAAAATATATGGAAACAGACTATAAACATGAATGAGTAAAAGACAAAGAAAGACCCTGAATAAAAGGCACAAGACAGAAAGGCATGAAGATAATGATTTCAAAAAGTGTTAGCAGGTTGAGTAAATAGTAGAAGTAAATATATTCTCATACAAAATGTAGTTATGGACAATCAAAAGTTTAAATATATGATTTAGGAATATATGTAGAAAAAAAAAGACTATACTGTGCCTTTTTTAGCTTATAAGATGGCTATGAGCTTGGTGAAGTCTATGGAAGGCAATGACATAGCTCATTGTGAAAATTTACCTGAACCCAATGACCAAAAGGTGTATATAATATTTGGGGGTATCCCAGACTACTATTAACAACAGAATTTAGTCAAATGTTTGTAGATAAATTAATAACGCTTTTCATCGTGTAACACATATTATCCTTCTCTCTGGACATGGAAATTGACAGCCTCATTGGTAAAGCTGCAGACATCATTGTCCGCCTCACAATACCCTGAAGACCAAAGCTGCAGTGTATGCCTGCGTCACCGGCATGCTTCTGTATGATAGTGAGACATGGACAACCTATGCTAAGCAAGAAAGAAGTCTCAATACCTTCCATCTATGGCATCTACACCACATCCTTGGTATTTCGTGGAAGGACAAAGTGTGGAGGTACTGTTATGTGCTGGCCTTCAAAGCATATATACCACTGCTTAGGCGGCGCAGGCTTGGCCATGTCAACTGAATCGAAGAATGTCACATCTCCAAAAGATATTTTCTATGGACAACTGGAGATGCAAAAGAACAGTTCTGCGAAAGCAGCTGAGGTTCAAAGATCAGTGTATGAGACAAGAAGACACTGGACATAAATCCAGCAACCTGGGAGACTTCGGTGACACCTCAGATTGGGGTGAACAGAAGCTCTCTCAACAAGCAGAAGAGAAAAGAACACGCTGAAAGGAACAACAGGCTAAAATAAGCTAAGGGCTATCACTTCAAATATTGTTTAACTAGGGCTGCTGAGCTTTCCTCTTTTGCAGCCAATACAAAGACACCTTGGTATTATCTACACAGTGTATATCTTGGCTTTTCTGCCATTCCAAAATGTGCTGAGTTGAAGTCATTTGCTCCAGTTTCTCCAGCTTGGTTTGCATTTAAAGGTTCATCTCATCTGATCTCAAACTAGGAGTAAGAAGCGCATGGTATACTGTGTATCCCCCGCCATTCAAGGGGGCTCTCCAACTATGCAGAGCTAAAATACTGTGCTCTGGCTCTCCCAAGGAATTGTCACATCCTGCACAGAGCCACTTCTCAGCTCCCTCTGCCTATCACTGGGTCCACAGTGAGATCCTACTGCATGCAGTCAACCAGGTCAAATCAAAGCCAAAGAATTATGCCTGTGGCTCAAGTGACTTATCCAAGCTTAGTGTGCAATGCTGGGTTCTCAACAAGTTTCACCACAGGGGGAATTCCTGGTAGTGTGTGGATGATTTCAAGAGTCAATGAGAGAGGTTCACTTATACATTTATATATTGTAGCACTGTGCATAGTTGGTGGTCATAGAAGGATGACTCCAGATATGTATCCCACAGTCAATTATGACTGAAGGGCGCTACTACTATACTAATGAGGGTACGTGGTCACTTTTTGCTTAGGGTGTACTTTCTCCCTTTTGTTGAAACTAAACAGGGCACGTGATAAACAGTAAACGCTAATGTATTAACATGAACATTTTATTTTACTTTTCCATACCTTGCCCACCACCAAATCCTGGACCACTGTAACCACCATAACCTTGACCTTGACCTGAACAAAATAAAAAGAATGCATGTACATTGCAGCACAGACCACAATGCTTTGATGCCACTTGAAAATTAGTATTATTCAGACATATGACAATGGATTCTTGCACACACATCCCAAAATAACAATACCAGTGCATGCTCACATACCACACTAATAGATACATAAAGTCAAGTCATCAAGAAGTTGACAATAACAAAGACTTCACAGCTATTTAAATAAAGACATTCTACGTGCTATCACTGTCATACCTTGGCTGCCACTGTAACTACTAAATCCTGGACCACTGTAGCCACCATAGCCTTGTCCTTGACCTGGATGGAAAAAATTTATCCTAACCAAACAGTACAACCAGGAATCTAATGAAATCTTAACCCAAGGGTCATATAATTTGCTGATTATTACTTGTTTCTTCCATCATAGTAAACAATGTTAACCACACAACTGAATCCCACTTACAGAGATTATGTATATAAAACAAAGAACAACTTGCAGCCATCAGCAAACTACTTTAACCCCAAAAAATCACTTTGTAACTTACCAGTTGGAGGCTGACCACTCCAGTTCTGTTGTGGTGCCGGCGGCTGCTGTTGACCATAACCTTGACTATATCCTCCTTGTGGGGCCCAGCTCTGAGCACAAAAAATAAAAGCTGTTATCACAATATTTATACTGCCAGTCAATGTAACTAATACTTGACAACTTTTAGTAACATACACATCTCATCATCACAATCTCTTTTCTCACTTTGCAGCACAGCTCCACTGCTGTAGATGGCTCCTATGAGAAAGCCTACATCAAAGCATATGCTCTTGCAGTGGTAGTTTCTGCAGCTAAATATTTTACAAGTCCTACATATTAGTCATCCTTTATATGTTTAAGGAAGCAGGACGAGTTAAAAAGGTAAAGGATCCCATTACACGGCCATTGAGAATACGGCGTTACTCTAATTTTCTTGACCACTGGCACACTAGGGGTGATGCAGTCAGCATCATGCCGGCCACCTTCACAGAGTTACTCTGGTACACAAATCATGAGGCTGAGTGAACCTCTGAGCCGTGTGCAGCCTAAAAAATCCCACCTCAACTGGGGATCGGACCAAGGAAAGCCAACCTAGGAAGCCAGTGCACTAACCACTGCGCTATCATGACTCTCATATTTATCTCCTTAGAGATTCCCAGAACTAAACAGTTCTTATGTGCATGTTGAGTTCGTGAGGCTGTTCTTGCTTTGTTCATTCTTGCTTTGTTCAAGAACAGCCTTTTTTAGTCTAAACAACATCTGGAAGTCCTCTCAGTACAGCACAAGGACAAAATTAAGATTATATCAGAGCTGTGCTTCTCTATGGTGCGGAATGCTGGAGAGTTACAGAGAAGGAAATGTCGAAATTGTCATCTTTTCACACAACATGCCTAAGAAAAATTCACCGAATCTTTTGGCCGAATACCATCACCAACCAAGATCTGCTTACTCGGAGCAAGCAAGAAGACATGCACACCATCACAGCTGGCAGACGCTGGAGCTGGGTTGGCCATGTCCTCAGAAGAGACCCCGATGCCATCACAAGAACAGCTATGCTATAGACCCCTGAAGGAAAACGAAAGAGAGGCCGACCAAAAACAACTTGGTGGAGGACTGTGGAGGCTGAGATGCAAAGAATGAACCAGAGTTGGGGCACTGTGTGAAGGATGGCTGCCGACCGAACAAAGTGGAAGCAATTTGTTGTTGCCATACAAGACGCCACCAGGCGTGATGGCCACTGACTGCTTGGACGGTCGGCGGCTAAGGATCAAAGAAGAAGAAGAGTTCGTGAGGAAGAAAAACAAACGGCCTACTGACCTGTCCATAATTCTGACCATAACCTTGTTGCCCCCAATTCTGATCATAGCCCGGTTGACCATATCCTCCATATCCTTGTGCTGGCAGGTATCAGGAACAGAAGAATAGGGTTTCTAGAAATGGTTTAAACACGTCACATTTCTTTCAAAAAGCAACACCCACTTTCTAATCACCTGCATCCAAATCATTTAACCAATAACATCAATTCAGAACAAATCTCATTTCAAGTAACAACTAAGTGAGGTCAGTGTAAATGTCCATCAACAAATATAGACACAGTGTCTAACATATGATAGCACACAGGACTCCAACCATTTAAGACAAAACAACAAGCATTCATTAGGAAACGAGCTTAAAATATTAAAAGAAGGGCTGAGTTGGTATCTTGATTAAGAAGTGACACTAAAAGATGGCACCTTAAAATAAGTTTTCTTAAATATATGCATGTTTAACAGGCATTTGTTAAAATAGTTAACAAAAAAGGTAACCAACAAGGTTCTTAATACTATTTAATTAATAACTGTCACATGCTGTTGTCTTTAATAATAATAATAATTTTAAAAAACTGGAAAATTGTGTGCTCTTTAAACATGACACACAGCTAAGCATATAAAATTACAAGATATTTAACAAATGTAATTAAAAAAAAACAAAAATAATTAATTAAAAATCTTAACACAGATTTAAAATGTTAATGAGTTAATCTAAACTATCTCATTGTAACATTTCAGTTATCACAATAAAGATATGTGAACTAATTAATGTAACAATAACAAACACTTCATAAAATGAAGAGTAACATAGCACACAAAGTTGCTGACGTAATTAATTACAATTCTCTTATAAAAATATAAGGAATAAAATATGTAACAACAGCCTGTGGGTATGTGCGCCATTAAATATTTAGCCTAGATGTAATTAATTAATCTAATTAATTTATAATTAACTTAAACTGTAGTCCATCAGTTGTGCCGTCTTGAGGACCTCGGAATTCTAGGAATAAAATCATTATAAAAGCCATCTTCTTAACCAAACTCAGAGGAATCATGACCAAGCAACGACCAAGCCATGACTGCTACACCAAAGAGACTTTTCTTTTTAACCTTTTTTCCATTGAAGTCCACATAGTGCTCTTTAACTGCTGCTTCTACTGCATCTTCGCTGTCGAAGGTCAAAAATCCAAAGCCTACGGGTAACATAACCAGAAGAGAAATAACATTTGCAAGGTCATCTAAGGCGCTTTTGAAGGAGATAAAAATCAATACCAAAAAATATCACTGTATCTGCAGAATATAGAAAGTAATACACAAGTACAATTAACAAATGTCACAAGTGTTTTCATTTATAAAGCTCTTGTACTGTATATGCCAGATGCAGCAATCACAAAGCACTTCAATATGTTTTTAAACCATATGGAACGGCTGCAAGCATGTAAGATACCACTCCCTTTTTTTCTTCCATCACTAAGCAAAAACAAAAATGCCTGAGCTAACTTTTGTCACATAAGTGAAGCCAAGTTTCTTAAATCATTATTAAAAAATAATATGTGTCTATAAAGACAATGTTGGCACCTAACAAAGCAAAAACTAAAAACAAACGTGCAGTAACACGTTTTGCCACCAAGGCAAGGATGTGCTAGAAATTTTGGATGTTAAACTAATAACAAGGTAGTCCAACAGCACATACTGCCGTAGGAGAGTGAAGTGTTAAGAGACCACTAAACTAGGTTCAGCTTTGAGAGCAGAGTCAGATACCCATTTACAACTGTGTAGTCTGGAGCGTAATGCCAGTGTTTCAAACAAGAACCTTTGTCACAAGAGGCCAGTGTCTAACAACAATGCCAGTAAGTATAAGTATGTATGTATGTATGTATGTATATATATATATACAAGGGGATTGACATAAGTCTTGGGCCTGACCATGAAGGAGTCACAGGAGGAAGATGAAACTTGGCACATTTAAAGTTCATCAATATTGGCACTGAATGTGTGAAGTACGCGTTTGTTTCTTCAATGGGTTTTCCCGCTACGGTGCACGGTGCAATGTACCCTATTGACCGGATCTGCTGCTCCAAAGATTTGACAAAACAATGGAAAAGAAGGAGGCCAGAGCTGTGATAAAATTACTGATGTTTCAGGGAAAAACACCTACAGAAATACACAGGGAGATGGAACCAGTGTTTCGTGATTCTTGTCCTTCATATACTTCGGTAAAAACCTGGTGTCAACAGTTTAATTGTGGCCGCTCAAATGTTGCTGATCTGCCAAGATCTGGTAGACCAGCCTCAGAGTGCAACGATGAAAATGCAACAAGAGTGAAGAAAATCATTGACCAGGATCGAAAAATGACAATTGTGAAGGTAGCTAGTAGAGTAAAACTAAATGAAAGAACAATTTATAGAATTTTACACAACAGACTGAACATGAGAAAAGTGTGTGCACGCTGGGTTCCGCAACTGTTGACACGTGGACAGAAGCAAAGGAGGGTAAATTGCTGTCAACAGTTGCTCAAAAAGTGTCAGTCAAAAAATTTTTTGGAGACTATGGTGACAGTAGATGAGACTTGGGTACACCATTATGACCCCGAATCCAAAATTGCCAGCATGCAATGGAAAACCCCGGCTCCCCAACACCTGTCAAGCCGAGAGCGCAGAAATCTGCAGGAAAAGTGATGCTGACTGGTTTTTGGGACGGTAAAGTTGTCCTTTTGAAAGATTATCTGCCTCGTGGCAACACAGTTAATGGACAGTACTATGCAGATCTTCTCACCAAACCAAGAAAGGTTGTAACCAGGAAACGAGGGATGACGTGCACTCAAAATCTTCCTTTGCTTCAAGACAACGCACCCTCTCACAAAGCACGGCTTGTGCAGCTAGCAGCCAATGATTTGAATATTGAAATTCTTCCACACCCACCATATTCTCCAGATTTGGCTCCATCAGACTTTTTTCTATTCCCAAATCTTAAAAACCAGCTAAAATGAAATCATTTTGACAGCAATAAAGAGGTCATACTGGCATGTGATGACTGGTTTAGTTTGAAAAATAGGGTTTTTCTACTCCCAAAGTCTTTTCAAGGTCAAGCAGAGATGGCAGAAGTGTGTCAATTCAGACGGTGGCTATATTGAAAAGGAATAAACACTATACAAAATTTCAGCTCTCTGTGACGTGTCCTTCATGGTCAGGCCCAAGACTTATGTCAATCCCCTTGTATATATATAGGGCCTAAGACGCGTCAAAAGTGAGGAATGCAGTCAGCGACCCATAGCTGACTACTTGCATCAGGGTCAGTGTACCAGAGCTGGCCAAGACCCTACTCCACCTCCAAGTGGTGGTCCTGGAAACAGGCTGCATCACCGCAGTCTGGCTGAGAGAGTAGGGATCGAAGTGGGAAGGCAAACCTGGTCCTTAAAAATGCTGTGCCGAAATCAGATGTGTTGGGCCGAAAGGCGCAGATATTGCAGCTTTGCTGTAAATGGCGACACAAGGCAACCAATGTCCTTTTCAGGACGAACGCAGAAGATATATACATATATATATCTATACACACACACACATATATATATATATATATATATGCTTTATAAACATGGGAAAAAAGTCCTCTCAGTACAGCACAAACACCAAATTAAGATTATATGAGAGCTGTGTACTTTCTGTGATCTATTGTGTGGAATGCTGGAGAGTAACAGAGAAGGATGTGTTAAAATTGTCCACTTGATGATGGCCAAGATGCAAAGAATGAACCAGAGTTGGAGCACTGCACGAAAGATAGCCGCCGACCGAGCAAAGTGGGAGCAGTTTGATGCTGCCCTACAAGACATCACTAGGCATGATGGCCACTGACTGCTTTGACAGTCGGCGGATAAGGATCAAAGAAGAAGCAGAAAACGACTGGAGCGTGATGCCAGTGTTTCAAACCCGAAACCTTTGCCATGAGAGGCCAGCGCTCTAACCATATATATATATACTACTGGACAAATGTTAAGGGCCGCCATTCAGTTTAGACAAGGTTTATATAATTGATTGGCAAACTGTAAAGACAAGTGAAAATGTCATTCAAACTGAGCTCAGGTTATTAATTTTTTTTAAATGTCCAAAAACTGGGTCACTTTAACCCGCACGTGAAAACTGCCATTGTTGCTGCAAAAACTCGTGGTTTTTGCAACACACCCCACTAGTTCAAAAGGTGAAAAAGTGAGTTGAATTTGAATGCATGTGGAAAATGATCATCGGTAAAGAGTGTTCACCGTTGGTACGCAATAAATCAGTATGACAAGTGGTCGAAATGATCACTGCATTTAGCCATGCCACCAAGGAGAAGTCTCAGCACTGTAGACCATGGTCGAGCCATGGCATGGATTCAGGATGGTCAATCTGTTCGTCATGTTGCAAAACGTTTAGCAGTGTCCCACTCTACCATTCAGAGACTTCTTGAGAGATTTCAAGCTACCGGACATTTGGAAAATCAACCCTGCTCAGGAAGAATTATATATAAACCTTGTCTAAACAGAATGGTGGCCCATATATATATATATGCTTTATAAAAACTTGCTTTATAAACATGATGAGATGAATACAAGCACATTCATTAACTGGATTCCTGCCATTAATAAGCACTAACTATGACCTGAGAGTTCAGTGGCTAATTATTTTGAGAAAAGAATGCACTTATCAATCTTCACCTCTATAATCAAGATGAGGAGATTCTTCCTCCTTCTCAATGGATCTTTTAGGAACATGAGGCAGCCAATGCAATTACCCACTTGCAGAAAGCTTGTGATTAAGCACTTTCTGTGCTCTCGCAGTCATGGTTTTCGTAGCAATCTGCTTTTGCATGGTGGTACTGCCAGCTTCACATTCATCAAACCTTCTGAAGATGCCTGAGCGAGCAGTGGATCTATTCTTTCATGCTGCACAAATCTTATTACTGTATTCTGTATATCACAGAGTTCATTATTTTAAAATACCATACTGTAAAAATATCAAAGTAAAGATTAAGGTGAGCACCAGCAACGGGAATACCAGTAGTTGCACATAGAATATAACATGAAGCATAAAGAGACATCAGGCAAGGAAAGCCCTTCATTCAGGAACCTTGTGGCTATTTCACCTATTCTAAAAATAAATGGGCTAGTGACACAATGAGACAGGACACTTGACTACAGAAATGAATGTAGTGGACACCCAACCTCTTCGCTTTACTATGATCTACAAGAGATAAGATGGACCTGGAAATTTATATGCATAATGCAGAACAAAATATTTGCCATCATCTCTAAGCTAGGTGAATGGTGTATTCTGATGCTCAGTGGGTGAAGTGTAAGGACTCCCTCGATCATTGCTGAATGACAGTATTAAAAAATAAACCATTAAAAGGTAATGATTATTATTATGAAGCGATGGAACCGACACCTCATAGAAATATCTGGTTGCTCAAACATGGGAATGAATGTGCAGAAAGCATCAGATGAACAAGTATAGGTCTATCTTATTCATGGCTACGTCAGTGTATCCCAAACAAGCCGTATAAGTAGGGGAGCAGCTGGCAAGCTCAATGGTTTTATAATTCTGCGACTGCAAAATTACACTGTTTGTGGGGGGGGAACCGCTACTACTGTTCACGGTATCACAGCAGCATGGAGGCTGTGGTGATGCTGCCATCCCCCGAATTATTTCAATATTTAATCAACCTGGTTTTCCAAACAATTGACTCATGTGATCCAAGCTGTCTTAACCAATTGAGCCTGCTATAGCAATTTTTCCAGCTACTTCTAATCCCTGCAGTCCCGCTTGGTTGGCTTCAATGGATTTTCACAGGTACCTGAATTCCCATAAACCTGCTATTAATTAAGATGTGCGACCTTGGGGGGCAGTGTTAGTATATGGCTGGAGGGGCTAGATGGTTATGTGTGAATCGATAGTCATTTTGTTCAGTAGCAGTTTGTGCTTTCTTGACAGAAAAATTTGTGGAACGTACTCTGTGTGCAGAAACTGCCGTAGGGGAGTAAAGTGTTAGAAACTTCACTATAGTAGGTCCTGCATCGACTAGTTCCTTTCCGTTGCCTTTTCACTCCATAACTCAAGAGCAAAGTAATGTACCCATTTACAGCTGGGTAGACTGAAGCTTGTCAATACCATAAATCTTGTTACTTGTCAAATGTTGTAGAGTACTAGGTATAGGAGGTATGGAGTGAAATGACTGCCTTTACTATAATATTGTAACTTGTCAAATGTTGTATAGCGCTAGGGACGGAATTCTGGATAAAATTACTAACTTTACTATAATATTTTAACTCGTGAATTATGAGCTCATAATCTCGTAAATGCAGAATGGTAAGACTATATAAATAGATTTTTATTACGCTAATGTGTGACCAGCAATTGTAGTGCTACTAGCAGAATCATCATTTTCCTTTTCTTTCCATGTGGAGCATAGAGCCACCAGTGGCAGCTGGTTCCCTTACATGAAGCTTGTGCCACGCATTTACATGTTCTGTAGCAATTTGTTTTACATGAACAGCCTCATGCACATTAGTCACCTTATACAATATACTTGAGGAAGCAGTAATCCCATTCTTTCTTTGTCTCATCAGAGACCCCCCCCCCCCCCCCCCCCCCCCCCCCCCCCCCCCCCAACCATGCGCAGCAATTTCCAAAATTGTGACTAGTAAATATTCAAATATTTCTAGGCCGAAATGTGTTGTTCTCATGAGGGAACAAAATTTGAGACCAATCACTGCTGTTTTTACCTGAATGCTGACCCCGAGGTAATAAATCTGTCAGCGCGCATGGTTGCTTTCCCTAGTTTTGGCGGGAAAAATCAGCTGATGTTTGTGTGTAAAATCGGTAATATCTAAATCACTGCACATGCATTATGGATATTCACAGCGCTAAAATACTTTTGTATGCTATAACTTTATACTGCGTACTATCTTTGATTGGATATTTATTTGTTTGGAATTATATTTGGCAGAGTGACAGGCTTTTGAAAACAGTGTTACCATTTGAGGAAATTCATACCAGAGGAATATATTTATTAATGTAATATCTCAAAAGTATACCATTTTATTGAGTTCATAATAATATAGACTTCTCGATGGGAACCTAAAGATTATTTCCACCTATTTTTTTTTATTTATTGATTTCCCATCTTGAAAATGTGTGGTAGTCAGTTTTGTGAGTCTGGCATAAGAAGAACAAGAATATTGTCACCAGATTTTATAACATTTAAATCACTGTAAACGAATTCTGGATACTGGCAAGGCTTAAATAAGGCTGTATAAAATAACCATCTCTTTTTGCACTTTCATTCATTGTAATAATAATTAGCTATATATAGGAGTCAGAAAACATTATTTCCACATACTTTGATCTATCTTTCAAGTCTTGTTAATCTTGTATTTATAATATGAATGTCTTTTTTTTATTGTGTGTGAGACAGGGACTACCCCATTAGTGTTCGTTGGTAGACGAGATTTATTATTTGACGGTGTACTCTCCATAGAAAAAAAAAAGCGAGTTGCGTGATACTGTGGTTTCCGGTGCGCCTTCTGGCCCAGTATCTACGACTTTAGCACCTCTTCAACGGGAGAGTGGGCTCATCCCTAATCTGTTTATGTTCCCAGTAGTAGACTATTCGCAAGCAGCCTGGGGGTGTCACTGCTCTGCGCGGACCTTGTTTACCGAGGCGGCGTCCGAGCTCGTATGGTGAAAATATGGTTGCGTTATCTTCAAAATAGCCCTGTCTTTCCCATGGCTTTTCTGCCATCCTGCAACTTTGAGTTAGGGAGTTCTGAGCTCCAGTCTCTTTCCCAGGCATTTTATCCTGGCCTGGCATGCATACAGAGGACCCCACTTCTGGTTCTAAGTTAGCAGTTGGGGATAGGTGGGGTGGCACACTGTGCATTCCCAGTCATCCAGGGGGCTCTCCAACTATGCAGAGCTTGCACAATGCTGTGCTCTGGTTCTGGGCTCTCCCAAGGAATTCTCACGTCCTGCACAGAGCCACTTCCAGATACCCACCACCTGCCAACCCTCCATTGTAGAGATCTCCTGCATGCGGCCATCCAGTCAAGAGCCAGTATTAAGTCTGGTGCCCAAGTGATCCCCCCAAGCTCAGTGTGCAATGCTGGGTTCTCATCATGCTGCAACACAGGGGGGATTGTGATGCTCAGCCATCTCTCTCAACTCTGCACCGATAAGTGACATCGGGGACTTAACTGTGCCTCAGTACTGGGAGGCCCCGTTTCCGGGTACACCACACACAGCCAATTGAGGCAACGGTCGCCGTGGGCGTGTCTTCAGTGAGGAAGTTGTGGAGTCTTCCTGTCCATGTTCTTGCACATCCTAACACTGCCCGCAAGACATCGGAGGTTTGGAGAGTGGCCTTCTCTGCTTTTTTGAGCCGGGGTGGGCTCCCCGGGCAAGTCTCGATGGGGATCGGGACGTGTCCACGCGCCAGTGGGCCCAGCATCGGCCGCATCTGATGGAGGACTTGCTCTGCCAGGTTTGAGTTAGTAAATTCCAACTTTGTCATCTTCATGGCATTGGGATGCTGGGGTGCCTGTGGATTTCCTACCGCCACGGGTAGAAGCCAGAAGTGTACTGTGCCAGCTCTGGGGGAGATAAAGGGGGTGTTTCTGCGTCTCCTTGTGATACGTAGCCAAGGTAGGGCTCACAGTGCTCTTTCCCCGCCACCAAATTGCCTGCTGGTTACGCCGAGTTCTCCGAGGCTCTAGGCATGTGACCAAGAGTTGAAGGCAATAGGATCGTCACGTCCTGAGTCTCTGTGCCTGTACGATGGGTTCCGATCTTCAGGGAGCAGTCCACACTCGTTCCCACTCCCAAGACTTGTTCAGTATCCATCTGGCTCCTTCCCACCCACAGAGGGCGTGTACGGTGTAGTGCACCGGTTTTATTATCGAGGTTTGCTCCTCTAGATCCGTTGTGTTTAGCCTGAGGATTCGCACCCTCAGTTACCAGGACTACCTCGAGGAGGGTGTGGCTCTTCACCACGCACAACGATCTTGGGGTATGAGAGGTTTTGCTAGGCCAAGAGACTAACACCGCAATGGTCGCTCCTTTCATGAACAAGAATTCACTAGGCCTAGGGTGAAGCAAGGGGGGAAACCCACTACCCACAACACCAGCACATCATACCCCCTGTCTGTAAAAGACTTTGCCCCTGGGAAGCAGTAAGTTCCAGACTAAAATCAGTAACGTTCAAAACTGCCAGACAATCTTGTGCACACGAAGGGTACCAAAGAATTCTGACAAACTGTTTGTACCTCTTCTTTCATTCACAGATAAAGCATTCTGAAGCCTAGGGTTGGACTTGATACTCACAAATACTCCATTAGCTTTATACATACGAGGGGCGTTCAGAAAGTAATGCACCACATCGTTTTTCTCAGCTAATAATGAAGATAGAAACATGACATTTTGCACACTTCAAATATGGCATGTGCCAATTGTGTGCACTAAATTGCACCGCAACCGGCCAAATAATACGGCTGCCGTAAACCGCTGAAATGGAGCGTGTTAGCAACTTGCGTTACAAGCAGCGAATCGTGATAGAATTTCTCGTTGCAGAGAAAGAAACTGTTGTGAACATTCACAAGCGTCTATGTGATGTGTATGGAAGTTTTGCAGTCGACAGGAGTAGTCAGGCGCTGGGTTCAGAGAATCAAAGAATCAGGAAGTGGAGATACGGAGCTGCTTGATCGGCCGTGCTGTGTACGTCCTACCACAGCCACCAACGCAGAAATGTTGAAATGCGCTGAAGGCATTATTCTTACTGATAGGCGAATCACTAATCAACAATAGGCCTTACAGCTGTCAGTCAGCATTGGTAGTGCAAATGCAGTTATAAAAACTCGGATTTTCTAAGGTTTGCGCAAGATGGATTCCTCAAAGCCTCACAAATGACCACCGATTGCAAAGGAAAGCAATTTCTTCTGAATTGTTGGAGCGTTTCAATGCTGATGGAGAGAACTTTTTGGCTAAGATCGTTACAGGTGACAAAACCTGGGCACATCATTTTGAACCTGAGACAAAAAGACAGTCAATGGAGTGGCATCATCCGCAATCACCACGAAGAAAGAAATTCAAGACAATTCCTTCAGCTGGAAAGGTCATGATCACTGTCTTTTGGGACATTGAAGGTGTGATTCTTGTGGACGTTATGCCAAGAGGAGAGACAATCAATTCGCAAGGTTACATTAAGACATTGAAAAAACTCAATCAACGTTTTCGCAGAGTTCGGCCGCACAAGAATCCAGCAAACCTGCTTCTCCTTCACGACAATGCGCGACCTCACACAAGTCTGGCAACACAGGAAGCAATCACCAAATTGGGTTGGACTGTACTACCCCATCGACCCTATAGTCCCGATTTGGCACCCTCTGATTTTCATCTATTTGGTCCACTTAAAGATGCACTCCGTCGGACAAGGTTTGAAGATGATGAAGGAGTGATTCATGCAGCGAAGAAATGGCTACATGATCAAGACAAAATCTGGTACGGGCTAGGAATACATGCACTTGTTTCGCGCTGGCATAAAGCCGTACAAGTTGATGGGGATTATGTTGAATAATACCGATGTTTACATGACATATCCATGTATATTGTGTATAAATTTCATGCTTTTTGAATAAACAGCTCCTGAGAAAAACGATGTGGTGCATTACTTTCTGAACGCCCCTCGTACATAAGTAGACTATACTACACAACAACGAAATGGAACATACTTTGTTTAATCACATGAATTGTGTCAGTGCGCTGTGCAGAGCCTGTGGCAACAGAGCATTAACTCGGAAACCACTGAACTGTTCGAATTACGTTTATGATTTTTTTTTGTGTGTTTGGTATTAATGTATTAGATGATAAACCGACAGAGCATTCGACTATATGTTGTTGGAAGTGTTACTTACAAATACAAAACGCAAAAAGGGGGTGTAGTGAGAAGTGTCTTGAAACAGCCAAATTAATATCGGAAAACAGCCAGCACATCTAGAAAGACTGTGACCATAATTCTACTTTAAATGAATGTGAACTGTGCATTATTTTACAACGACATCTTTTGGTGTTTTAAAAACAAATAGCTGCTCTAGCCCTTGTGATGTTCTATCTGACTCCTCCATGTCTAGTCAGTCAGTTAGGTGTAGTCAGGATAGCTCTGTACAGCTGGAGGTTGATGTGACAGCTCACACTAGTGATGATATTGTACAGCTGGAGGTTGATGTGACAGCTGACACTAATGACGAAACCATTACACATTTGGAGATGGATACTACTACTCACCCTAGCATGCCAGTTTTTGTTGCCACATCTACACCTACCAAGTCAATTATATATCCACCTCGCCTGTCTTCAAAAGCGACATCACAGTACAACAGCTACTTGCTATGCCACTTTCACAACCACTAACACAAGAGGAAGAGACCCTTTTCACATCCACTGTTAGAAAAAAACTAGCAACAGCGCAAAATATTATAAAATGCAAAACAGAAAGATGTTTCCCAATAAGACAATTCCTAAACAGCACATATTAGAAAAACATTGTGCAGACTGGATCAGAACTCATGGCTTTGAATGGGCATGCACGAAGAGCAAGGAGGAGAATGTGTACATTCCGCTATTTCCAAAATTGAAAGACGTGCAGTATTAAAAATATAACTTTACAATTAAAATTTAGAAAGGAAACTCATTTGTTACAAATTTCTACATCTGTGAATGTACAGATTCCTCCTATTAAAAAAAAAGGAAGCGTGAATGATAATTGAGCGAAATGTTGGGACTAGAGCAAATTATGACAGTTGTTGCGTGAGAGTGACTGAATTAACAGAGTGTGGAAATAATGTTTTATTTATTAAAGTGAACATTTTATTTTACTCATGACCATACTCATTTTTCATAACCATCGTGATGTATGATTGAGAGATAATTGTTAACTCTCATGTTTTAGGCACAATTGAGTGTGTTAAGCATCTCAGGGTCCTCTCAGTGCAGCACAGGCACAAAATTAAGATTGTATCAGAGCTGTGTGCTTTCTGTGCTTATCTATGGTGCGGGGTGCTGGAGAGTTGCAGAGAGGGGGATGTCGAGATTGCCCTCTTTTCACACAACATGCCTAGGAAAAATTCTCCGAATCTTTTGGCCGAATACCATGCACACCATCATAGCTGGCAGACGCTGGAGCTGGGTTGGCCATGTCCTCAGAAGAGACCCCGATGCAATCACAAGAACAGCTATGCTTTGGACCCCTGAAGGAAAACGAAAGAGAGGCCGACCAAAAACAACCTGGCGGAGGACTGTGGAGGCTGAGATGCAAAGAATGAACCAGAGTTGGGGCACTGTAAGAAGGATGGCCACCGACCGAGCAGAGTGGAATCAATTTGTTGTTGCCCTACAAGACGCCACTACGTGATGGCCACTGACTGCTTTGACGGGCTACGGATCAAAGAAGAAGAAGAGTGTGTTATGTTAAGATAATAAATGTTCGACTTGCAATTTAACGTTTCAATAATTCATGTTTGACGCATGATATCCATTTTCTGCGGGTTTTCTACAATTGATTTCTATAATTTTTGTGCATGTCGAATGGTATCATTTTAGTTTATTGCATAAGAAACAAACCATACATAAACATAATTTAAAAAAAACGTACTTTTTACAATATTTCAGACTATTGTATCTTATTATGATAAAGTGTTCATTCTTGTTCTAAAATTGACTTTTCGAGTCTACCTTAATGCAAAATTAAAGCAGGTATTTATAATAATAAAGTAGCCTAAAACTTTAATTAACCGCCGTCAGAAGTAAGCACCAACACATATTTTCCCGTTAGGTATTTGACCCCGTGACCTGTGTCGCACTAGCGCGGTACAGGTCAAACTAAAGTGTCGCTGGCAAACCGCCGTGCAATATGTGAACACTGGCCACTCAGAATTCTTGTTTCCTATGAGCCTGTAATCTTACAAAAGCAGAATGGGGAGACTTTCCTTTTATTTCGATGGATGTTCCCAAAAAAATTTTATAATGCTATTGTGGCCAGCAACTTGAGCTCAGTTAGCAGTGACTAGTACGTATTCCACCATTTAGGAAAATGTTCAGTTTTCAGAGGGAAAAAATTAAAACCACACAGTGAAATCTTTGCGTGTTGGATAGAAATAACAATAGCCGAGTGATTTGACTGGCTGCATAGCAGTTAGATCGCTCAGAGTTCCCTCTCTAAACCTGTTCGCGATCTCGAATTGCAATTCACTCTCACCCAGGTGCCAAACGGTAAACATGTAATAATACAGCCAGTTTTATGCTTCCGACCAGGAAGGTCGGGAATAGGGTATGTTTGAAAGTTTTGCGGCAGGCTCAAAGGGTTAAATTAACTACCAGACTGCAATATGTAACTTTGCAATTACTGAAGATTCATCATAATACACAGTGTTGGAAAATAAGTGAGTTGAGTTAGATAATCAGGTTTGTGTCCCTTTCAATCTTCATGTAAGAATGATAACCTGTAAACAGACCATGAATCTATTGATACTGTACTAACCTAAACACTTAAAAAATGATCAAAACATGTTTGCTAACAGATAATACAGCACCAAGTTTCTAAAGAATATTAAAAAGTGCATTTTCTCCAGCTTTGCTGGAATATTTGGAAAGCAACACGTAGTAGTTTATGGGTACTATGGAATGTAATTTGCTGCCATCTGTGACGTTAAGCTTTCATACATTGCCACATTTTTTAAAAAAATACACAAGCAGGAGTTACCAAATCCAGAGCAATAAAATGTGCAATAGTGGCACCTATTATTTTCAGTAATGTTAATGCACAACGTTCCTCTGTAACCTAAGAACAGTTTAATTACTAACTATAGAAATCTGTATCCATGTTGGCAATGTTTCAATAATATCATTGTTCGTTTTCTTTCAGGTTTAGAAGTCTGCCAGATTTGTCAACGGTAGTCTATCCAAAGGTATATAAAGAATACACAGATCTTGCTTACACAAAAAATAAGCAAATGGTCACTTGACGGAAAATATGATAATCACTGGTAAGTGTAAATTAAACTAAAATCTTGATGCAACATCACTATAGATTAACAGAAAAGGACATTAAAAAAACAGGAAATTCATGTGGCATCAGAAAAGTAAAAATGCTGGAACTATACCAGAAGCCACATCTTAAGCAGTATTACTGAAAAATATAAATACTCCATAGTATTTTTTGAAATAAGAAGTTCAGTAACACTGAAAGTCTGCGACGTCTGACTGGCAAATTGAGTATTATTACCACAGTAGCACATAAATTATGATTTAGTTAGCAGCATGTCATAAATAATTGAATCATAAAAATCACGTTTTCTACTCAGCCCTTTAACGTCAGTGTCATAAAGAAATCTCAAGCCACTGAAGACCAAGACATCTTCAATTCTAAAACCTCACGACACAATAGTTAAAGTAACCTACTTATTGATTCCATTAGAAAACTTCTTCCCCATATGATCTCTACAAATCTTTACGCCATTCCTGTATCTCTGGTACAGCATTTCAAGTGATATCATCTATGAATTATTTGAAGTGAAATGTTCAGATTCTTTTTCTGCACTACTTTTATTAAGTAATCATAAGGAGTAAATTATGCATGAAAATACTTTTGTCAAAGGACTGCAGCAAGATGCTGAAGAGGAAATCACATGTAATGAATTTCTTTAATAGGATTTAGCCAATAATTAAAACAATATAAAAAAATTTGGAGGGAACACAGACTAATAATAAACCATCTTCACTGTTCACTCAAAAGTAATCATTTAGTTAATTTCAGGTCAAATGTACACGTAACATAAACTCACATCTTTGCTGTTGTAACTTTTAGCCACATTAAAATAAGAAACATTTTAGCAATGAATGAAAAAGTATTAAAAAAAGAAAGACGAAGTGAAATAGAAAATAAATATCCTTTATGACAACAACTCAAAAACTCACCCCGAGGTCTGCTTTTCTCCTGATCATACATTATGGCAACATCCACAACCTAATTGATGAGAAGCAAAAGAAAATAAACCATCCTTTTGCCATACTCAAAATCATGTCAGTTTATTTATTGGACAGTTTTCAAATTTGATCTGTCTAATAGTAATTCTGGGCAGTCAAAAGATATTTTTTTTTTCCACATAACAATTGCTGTATAAGCAAAGTATGTGCATTAATATTCTTACTACTGATAAGTGTAATGTTCTGATTTTTATGCCAGTGTTCACCTAATAATGCAATCAATGTAAAAAGTCTGTAGCTTACACGCCCAAATCTTGAAAAGCAGCTCTTCATATTATCATCACTGACATCATTTGGTAAACCACCAATAAAGATTTTTGTAGTTCTTCCAGTGTAACCACCACCTCCACCACCACGGCCACCTGACTGCTGAAAACGTGATATTAAATTAAATTAGGTACATATCCAATTATCTTATTGCAAAAATCAGCTAATGTGATAATTAACATTAACTTAAAAATAAGATAGGAATGCAAACGTTAATCCCCACCTGTTGTAACATTAAATTCATTCATAACCCTCCACTCCCAAAGGAGCATAGGCCTTCAACAAACACATGCCAAGTCCTCCTGTCACGTGCCATCATCTCAAGTTCTTTCCATGTTCTCCTCATCATTTTCACCTCTGTTTCCAACTCTCTTCTCCATGTACTTCTTGGTCTTCCTCTGCCTCTCTTGCCCTGGGGGTTCCAGAACAAGGACTGCCTTGTAATGCTATCAACAGGTTTCCTCAGTGTGTGTCCTATCCATCGCCATCGTCTTCTTCTCATCTCTTGTTCCACTGGCACTTGTCTAGTTCTTGTCATCAGTTCCACGTCATTAAATACAAAACTATTATTAGTTAACTTCTTCTTTCTCGTTCGTCCTGAAAAGGACGGTTGCGTTGTGTCCGTTTACAGCGAAGCTGCAGTATGTTCGCCGTTCGGCTGACACATCCGACTTCCGCACAGCATTTTTGGGACCAGGTTCACCTTCCCTCTTCGATCCCTACTCCTCAGCCAGACTGCAGTGATGCAGCCTGTTTCTAGGACCACCACGTGAAGGTGGAGTAGGGTCTTGGTCAGCTCTGGTTCGCTGACCCTGAGGAAGGCAGTCAAGCTATGGGTCACTTACTGCATTCCTCACTTCTGATGTGTCTTGTGTCCCATTAGTTAACTAATACTCTGCCAGACAACACCCAATTTACTAATGTCACTAGTGTAATGATCACATTGCATGTGTAAGTGCAACTCATATAAGCATATGTAGAAATCCAGTACTGGTAAACATGTCGAAAAAGGATGTTAATGAAACAAAGAAAATGAAACTTGCCCTTTCTCCACTGCCACCCCCTGGTACTCGAGCACTACAAGCTTTGGCATCAACCTTTAATTAAAGCAAAATACACCAAAAATAAATTCAAAAGCTCAAAATATCAAAGAACAAACATTACAGAAATAACATGAACTAGAAAAATGTAAGGAGCAACATAATACATTACTGAAGAAAAATATTCAACAAAGAAAAAATACTCCAGAAATAAATGATACAATAACAATTCACTATACAACACCACTAACCCACACACAAACAAGGGCGCCCACGACGACCGTTGCCTCAATTGGCTGTGTGTGGTGTACCTGGAAACGGGGCCTCCCAGTACTGAGGCACAGTTAAGTCCCCGATGTCACTTATCGGTGCAGAGTTGAGAGAGATGGCTGAGCATCACAATCCCCCCTGTGTTGCAGCATGATGAGAACCCAGCATTGCACACTGAGCTTGGGGGGATCACTTGGGCACCAGACTTAATACTGGCTCTTGACTGGATGGCCGCATGCAGGAGATTTCTACAATGGAGAGATGGCAGGTGGTGGGTATCTGGAAGTGGCTCTGTGCAGGACGTGAGGATTCCTTGGGAGAGCCCAGAACCAGAGCACAGCATTGTGCAAGCTCTGCATAGTTGGAGAGCCCCCCTGGATGATGGGGAATGCACAGTGTGCCACCCCACCTATCCCCAACTGCTAACTTAGAACCAGAAGTGGGGTCCTCTGTATGCGTACCAGGCTAGGATAAAATGCCTGGGAAAGAGACTGGAGCTCAGAACTCCCTAACTCAAAGTTGCAGGATGGCAGAAAAGCCACGGGAAAGACGTGTATTTTGAAGATAACGCCGTACGAGCTCGGACGCCGCCGAAAACATGGCAAGATGATCACTCCCTAATCCTAGTCAATAATGCCACAGATACTCCTACCTTCTACTCCAAAGGATGGCACACAACTTCAACACCAGATCTTGCCTTCGCCACCCCAGATATAGCTGGATCTATTAGTAGAGAAGTAGGAGACCAACTAGGGGGAAGCGACCATCGCCCAATCTTTCTTACTGTCCAGAGTGCAACTCTCAGTACAGGCCCAGCCATTACAAGATGGAACTACAAAAAAGCCAACTGGGGTTTATTCAGGCATCAGGTAAACACGCTGCTGTCTACCCTCAAGGTACAGAACAGAGACATTAATGAAGTGGTAAAAGACTTCAACAGATGCATACTACAAGCTGCAAAAGAAACCATTCCCAAAGGATGCCGGCGTAACTACATACCATACTGGTCCAGCACACTCCAAGAACGTCAGGAAGCTATGGACAGGGCTAGAAAGGATGCAGAGTCTCAGCCTTCACTTGAAACTCACAACAAATGGAAAAAGGCTGTAGCAGAGTTTCAGAGAACAAAGCTAAAGAAAAACGGAA
Source organism: Oreohelix idahoensis (assembly GCA_024509875.1). NCBI lineage: Eukaryota > Metazoa > Mollusca > Gastropoda > Stylommatophora > Oreohelicidae > Oreohelix > Oreohelix idahoensis. The sequence continues at coordinate 237,888 of JAMPIV010013302.1, forward strand.
AAGCTGGAGAACTAAAACGGCATCGCTGAACCTTGAGAAAGACGGCAGGAAACATTGGAGATTAGTCAAGTCTCTAAATGAAGAGCGTTCCTCACCTAGGCAGACTATCACATTGGATGAAGGTGGCAAACTTTTCAGAGGAAAACAAGCTGCAGACCTGTTTGCTAGAAGATACAGTTCAGAAAGCAACTTACCCATTAACATAGACCATCAGAGAGAGATAAGAAAATAAATACTGGCAACCATGGGACAGACAGATACTCCTGCCCCAATGAGGGAACCCATCACACTAGGAGAACTACAGAAGGCTATTTCCAAGCTTAAGTTTCAAAAGTCACCCGGCCCAGACAAAATCAGCAACGAAATGCTAGTAAATCTGAGCTCAGCAGCAAAGACAAAACTGCTTGAGCTATTCAACCACAGCTGGTTGAAAGGAACGGTACCCCAAGTATGGAGAGAAGCCATCACAATACCCATACTAAAGAAAGGGAAATGTAAGACCGAGGCTGCAAGTTACCGGCCAATCAGTCTCACAAGCTGTGTTGGGAAGACTATGGAGCGAATAGTCAACCACAGATTGAAATGGTATTTAGAGTCTGAGCAGATCCTGGTGCCGGAACAAGCTGGATTTAGAGAATGCTACAGTATAGAAGACCAAGTTACTTGTCTCAAGCAATAGAAGATGCCTTCCAGGAGAAGAAAAAGGTCCTAACGATCTGGGTCGACTTCAAGCAGGCCTTTGACAAGGTGTGGAAAGATGGCCTTATTGCAAAACTTAGGAGAAGTGGAATCCAAGGTAACATGATGAAATGGATCCAGTCATACTTGCATACTGCCATCAATGGTACCTATACCTTGTAGCGGTATGGCAGCTTGCGTACCCTGACAATCCCCAGAGCTATGCCAGTGGGAGTTTTACTCTTGGTAGGTTCAACCAAGCTGGACTGGTCTGTGTGGGTAGGGGTCAGACAAAAGCTGGTACCCTGGTCCTCCAGGTTGGGGGTTTTAGCATAGGGCTGACACCCCTGTCTATGTAAAAAAAATAAGGAAGTTACGGAAACAACATCAAATGAACAAACTTTGCTGCGGGATGGACATTCTGAGTCTGTGGCTCGTATGACTGTCAGTGGTGAAAGCCGAAAGGAAGCCACTGACATGAAAACGGATGTCCTGACCGCAAAACAGGATACAAGAATAGGATTTTGGAATGTCAGGACAATGTACGAGACAGGTAAACTAAGACAGGTCACGGCAGAAATGAGAAACTATAGGTTACACATCCTGGGGATAAGCGAGAGCAGATGGACAGGGGCAGGAAAAGTTAAAACAGCAACAGGAGAAACAGTACTTTACTCTGGAAGAGAGGATGGACAGCACAGTGAAGGCGTAGCCATTATTCTACAGAAAGGAATAGAAAGGACATTACTGGAATGGAAACCCATCAACAACAGACTGATACGATTGAGATTGAGAGGGAGATTCACCAACACTACAATAATACAATGCTACGCACCAACGAATGATAGCGATGAGGAGGTCAAGGATGAATTCTATCAACAACTGCAGAAAGAAATGGAGGACACACCTAGATATGATCTTGTTATAGTAATGGGAGACCTCAATGCGAAAGTTGGTACACACAATACATATAATGAAAGAACAATGGGGAAATGTGGCAGCGGAATAGCAAACGAAAATGGGGATAAGCTAATAAGTTTCTGTAGCATTAACAACCTGGTCATTGGAGGAACACTTTTCCCACATAAGGAAATTCACAAGTTAACATGGGAATCACCAAATGGTCGGGACAGAAACCAGATAGACCACATCATGGTTAACGGTAGATGGAGACATGCATTACAAGATGTGAAGGTAAGAAGAGGTGCAGATGTGGGAAGCGATCACCATTTAGTAGTAGCAAAACTGAAAGTGAAACTAAGAAGGGCTGGACCAACTGTAACTACACAGAAAAGGTTTGACATCAGCAAATTGAAGGACCCCCTTACCAGAAAAGCTTTTGCGGCCGACATTAAGAAACAATATCAATTTGCCAAAAGCCAGGAAAAGACATTGACTGATGATATAGACCAGAATTTCAACACCATTTCAACAATATATAAGGAAAGTAGCAAATCATGCTTAGGATTCCAGGAAAGGAAGAAGCAAGACTGGATAACACCAGAAACATTAAATACCATAAAGATGAGAAAGGAAATGAAAAGAAAGAAAACAGAAGCGAAGTTCCCCCAGGTTAAAGCAACTATATAGCGAACAGTACAGTCAACTGGACAGGGAAGTTAAACGCCAAACCCGAGCCAACAAAAGGAATTTCCTAGACGATCTTGCAAAACAGGCAGAAGAGGCAGCACTGAGAAATGAACAAAGCACAGTATACAAAATAACTAAATTCATCAGCGGAAAACGAGGTGCAAACAATATTACATTAGTAAGAGATAAGCAAGGAAATCTCATCAAGACAGCAGAGGGACAGGAAACAAGATGGGCAGAGCACTTCAGAGAAACTCTGAACAAGGAAATACCAGAGACACAATTGAATGTTCCTGAGGCTGAAAACGATCTAGATGTAAATACAGACATTCCACGAAAAGAAGAAATCATCACAGCAATCAAAGGGTTAAAGAACGGTAAAGCTCCGGGCCATGATAACTTAAATGCAGAGCTATTTAAGACAGACCCTGAGCTAGCAGCAGAACTATTAGAACCACTATTTGCACAAGTGTGGAAAACGGGGACAACACCATCAGAGTGGAACAAAGGAATAATTGTCAAATTGCCCAAGAAGGGAGATCTTTCAGACTGCAATAATTGGAGAGGAATCACTCTTCTCTCAGTTCCCAGCAAAATACTAGGCAGGATAATTATACAGAGAATTTCAAAGGCAGTAGACCACAAACTGAGGAAAGAACAAGCAGGATTTAGAAAGAACAGAAGATGTGTAGACCATATATTCACTCTCAGGAACATTATAGAGCAGTGCTCAGAATGGCAAAGACAGCTTTACATAAATTTTGTTGATTTTGAAAAGGCTTTTGACAGCATACATAGGGACAGTTTATGGAAAATACTGAGGGCTTATGGAATTCCAAGCTGCATAGTGTCAATCATAAAAAGCCTCTATGCCAACTTTACGTGTAGTGTTGGGCAGAGCAACCTAACCTTCGAGGTGAAGACAGGAGTACGACAGGGATGCCCCTTATCAACCACTCTATTTTTAACAGTCATAGACTGGGTGATGCGCCAAACAACAGAGGGCAGTCCAAGAGGAATAAGATGGACTACATTTTCTACATTGGAAGATCTGGAATATGCAGATGACATTGCACTGCTGGCACATTCACATCAACACATCCAGGAAAAAACGGATAGACTTAATAAATTTAGCCAGCAGGTGGGCTTGAACATCAATTTAAAGAAGTCTGAGGTCATGACGCTCAATGTGAGCAACCCTGAGCCCATATCAGTAAGGAATCAGCAACTGGTACAGACAGATACCTTCACATACCTAGGAAGCATAGTAACACCAGACGGTGGCGCAGGCAAAGACATCAACATCAGAATGAATAAGGCAAGAACAGCCTTCTTTAGCCTAAATAACATCTGGAAGTCCTCCCAATACAGCACAAGCACAAAATTAAGATTATACCAGAGTTGCGTGCTTTCTGTGCTTCTCTATGGTGCGGAATGCTGGAGAGTCACAGAGAAGGAAATGTCAAAATTGTCCTCTTTTCACACAACATGCCTAAGAAAAATTCACCGAATCTTTTGGCCGAATACCATCACCAACCAAGATCTGCTTACTCGTAGCAAGCAAGAGGACATGCACACCATCATAGCTGGCAGACGCTGGAGCTGGGTTGGTCATGTCCTCAGAAGAGACCCCGATGCCATCACAAGAACAGCTATGCTTTGGACCCCTGAAGGAAAGCGAAAGAGAGGCCGACCAAAAAACAACTTGGCGGAGGACTGTGGAGGCTGAGATGCAAAGAATGAACCAGAGTTGGGGCACTGTACGAAGGATGGCCACCGACCGTGCAAAGTGGAATCAATTTGTTGTTGCCCTACAAGACGCCACTAGGCGTGACGGCCACTGACTGCTTTGACGGTCGGTGGTTAAGGATCGAAGAAGAAGAAGAATACTTGCATAACAGGAGAACTAGAGTCACTCTTGACGATCTGCAGAGCAGAAAAGTGTTGCTCCATCAGGGGGTACCTCAAGGAGGAGTAATTTCCCCAACACTCTTCCTTGTTTACATCAATGACCTGGTGAAAGATCTCCCCGCAGGAGTGAAAGCTGCCTTATATGCAGATGACCTAGTACTCTGGTGCGCTGATGAAAACGTCACCACAGCAAATTATAGAATGCAGCGGGCAGCAGACATGCTAGTGTCATGGGCAGAGAAATGGCTTATCACAATAAACACAGACAAAACCTCCACAACACTGTTCTCCCTCGCCCCCAAGGACAAAGCAGCTAACATACACCTAGGGACAACCGTGATCAAGGAAGAAAGCTACCCCACCTATCTTGGGGTGACATTTGACCAAAGGCTTACATGGAATAAGCATATTGAAAATGCAGAAGGAAAGGCCCAAAGACGACTAGGCATACTCAGAAAATTAGCAGGTACCAACTGGGGAGCAAATGAACGAAATCTAAAGAAGATTTATAATGGAGTAATAAGACCACACTTAGAGTTTAGCTCAGCAGCATGGTCATCAGCTGCTAACTCACATCTGCAGTCTTTGGACAAGGTGCAAAATCAAGCTCTCAGGCTCATTACAGGAGCCATGAAAACTACACCAATATCAGAGATGCAGAAGGTTGCTGGATTACAGACATTGTCCCATAGAAGAGACACAAAAACCATGATCCAGATGGAAAAGTACAACAGTATGCCAACGCACCCAATGAAGGCAAGATTAGATGATCTGGCATTGGGACGTCTAAAGCGTAGCAGCTTTGTGCATCGGGGAAAAAGACTTAAAAGACAGCATCAAGAAGACCTATCCATGATAACAACACCACTGAAGCCCACCCTATACCCTGTACCATGGGAGCAGGTCAGCAATGCCCTCCAAATTAATACATCAGTCAGTGGTCTCACAAGTAGATGCGAGTATAATGATCTGCAAAAACGAACTGCTACATTGAGTATGATCCAAGAAAGCTATCCCGATCAATCATGGATACATGCCTATACAGATGGATCAGCAACTAATGCTGTTAGGAATGGAGGTGCCTGTATCTTTATCTCATATCCTGACAACCACTATGAGACTAGGCACATTCCCACTGGTAAATTCTGTTCCAACTATACAGCTGAGGTTCAAGCTCTAAAGCAAGCTGCAAATATGATTTATAACACCAACTCTGACTGCCACCAGGTAGTCATCCTCACAGATGCAGTCTGTCCTGCAAGCTCTCAAGGGTGGTAAACTCCCGCATCTGAGAAATGAACTAAACAAGGTAGCTGCCAAAAAGAGAACCATACTTCAGTGGATACCATCTCACTGTGGTGTACCCGGAAATGAAAAGGCAGATAAACTTGCAAAAAAGGGAGGAGAATGTGAAGAAGATAATGAAGTCACATACTTTGAGAAAAAGAGAGCTATCCAGACTATCAGAAGAGAACAGAACCAACCCAAAGACGACTATTACACTCTCGACCGGCAGGGACAGATAACTATTTTTCGCCTCAGGACAGGGCATAACAAACTGAATAAACACATGCACAAGCTACGATTGTCTGCTTCACCACTGTGCACATGTGGAGTAAACGAACAAACTGCTGAGCATGTTCTACAGGATTGTCCTCTGTATGACCAGTTAAGAAAGATATACTGGTCTGACTCTTCACTAAACTCAAAGAGGAACTTCAAACAACAGTCGAATTCATCATGAGAACTCGTCTGACGGTGTAAACATCAAAGATGCGATCGCAAGAAGAAGAAGACAAACAAGGAAAAAACTTAGTAGCTGAACAATCTGCTAGGTAACATCAGTGTACGGGACTGGCAACACCAGGAAAAACAAACTGTTATAGAAACTTCCCCTGCAAGAGCACATCAGCGCACTGCAGCTGGCTTCCCACATAGCAGCTACTGCAGCTGTTGTTCCATGCTTCATAGGGAACAAAAATGGGAATCCTGCATAGAAGCTCAATGGTGGCACGCTCCATAAGAAACAATAACGTAAGAAAGAAATAGCACCACAAATATATCTGAAATGCCGAGGGAAAACTGAAATTTAACTTTGAGGGTACCCTGTATTAGTTTTCTAATGTGTCTGTCACAAAGTGCACCTTACAGAGAGTAATTCTAATTAATACATAAAGCCTCAGTATTTGAGCAGCATTAGTAAACTGCACTTACATTTCTTCCATCAATTGTGTGTTTTCCCATAGCCAATATGACATCTACTGCTGAAGGATCTCTGAATGTGACAAATCCAAATCCCCTAGATTTCCCAGTTTGAGGATTGTTCATGACCACACAGTCAGTAACTTCTCCATACTCCGAGAAGTAAGCCTGCAGAGCATCTGTAACAAAAATAAATTTAAAAATTACCGCATATCAGCATCTGTGTAGCTAATGTATTTATCTTCATAAATTACAATATCATGAATATTTATCATAGAAGAATCATAATAACAGACATGACACTGATGGTCAGCTTGAAGTGTTAGTAAAAAGCTATTTATTATATAAAAGGGTATGGGTTAAGTACCTTTGTCTGTGTTCCAACTCAATCCTCCAACGAAGATCTTCCTGTAAATATAAAATCCAAACAGATAGTAAGGTTAAAAACACAATAGACAATTTGGTTGGTTGGCTGGCTTCTTGTTTTGTATAATTTTTGTGTGTGTGGGAATTACTAAAATGGGATGAAACAACAGACATGTATTAACTAAGTTATAAAACTACCTTCCTATTTGCACAGCTAGTCCTAGGGACAACCGTGATCAAGGAAGAAAGCTACCCCACCTATCTTGGGGTGACATTTGACCAAAGGCTTACATGGAATAAGCATATTGAAAATGCAGAAGGAAAGGCCCAAAGACGACTAGGCATACTCAGAAAATTAGCAGGTACCAACTGGGGAGCAAATGAACGAAATCTAAAGAAGATTTATAATGGAGTAATAAGACCACACTTAGAGTTTAGCTCAGCAGCATGGTCATCAGCTGCTAACTCACATCTGCAGTCTTTGGACAAGGTGCAAAATCAAGCTCTCAGGCTCATTACAGGAGCCATGAAAACTACACCAATATCAGAGATGCAGAAGGTTGCTGGATTACAGACATTGTCCCATAGAAGAGACACAAAAACCATGATCCAGATGGAAAAGTACAACAGTATGCCAATGCACCCAATGAAGGCAAGACTAGATGATCTGGCACTGGGACGTCTAAAGCGTAGCAGCTTTGTGCATCGGGGGAAAAGACTTATAAGACAGCATCAAGAAGACCTATCCATGAAGACAACACCACTGAAGCCCACCCTATACCCTGTACCATGGGAGCAGGCCAGCAGTGCCCTCCAAATTAATACATCAGTCAGTGGTCTCACAAGTGGATGTGAGTATAATGATCTGCAAAAACGAACTGCTACATTGAGTATGATCCAAGAAAGCTATCCCGATCAATCATGGATACATGCCTATACAGATGGATCAGCAACTAATGCTGTTAGGAATGGAGGTGCCAGTATCTTTATCTCATATCCTGACAACCACTATGAGACTAGGCACATTCCCACTGGTAAATTCTGTTCCAACTCTACAGCTGAGGTTCAAGCTCTAGAGCAAGCTGCAAATATGATTTATAACACCAACTCTGACTGCCACCAGGTAGTCATCCTCACAGATGCACTGTCTGTCCTGCAAGCTCTCAAGGGTGGTAAACTCCAGTATCTGAGAAATGAACTAAACAAGGTAGCTGCCAAAAAGAGAACCATACTTCAGTGGGTACCATCTCACTGTGGTGTACCCGGAAATGAAAAGGCAGATAAACTTGCAAAAAAGGGAGGAGAATGTGAACAAGAAGATAATGAAGTCACATACTTTGAGAAAAAGAGAGCTATCCAGACTATCAGAAGAGAACAGAACCAACCCAAAGACGACTATCACACTCTCGACCGGCAGGGACAGATAACTATTTTTCGACTCAGGACAGGGCATAACAAACTGAATAAACACATGCACAAGCTACGATTGTCTGCTTCACCACTGTGCACATGTGGATTAAACGAACAAACTGCTGAGCATGTTCTACAGGACTGTCCTCTGTATGACCAGTTAAGAAAGATATACTGGCCCAATGACTCGACACTAAACTCAAAGCTATATGGAGTTAAAGAGGAACTTCAAACAACAGTCGAATTCATCATGAGAACTCGTCTGACGGTGTAATCATCAAAGATGCGATCGCAAGAAGAAGAAGAAGCACAGCTAGTAAAACTTTCTGTTACATACAATAACACCATGTTCCTTCTGCAACATAATGCAAAATTCTTAGGGCTCCATTCATATTGCTTCATCTACCAATCATTCTGACAATTAGCTATCAGTGTAACATATTTATGTCTTCTTCGTCGTTCACTCTCAAATAACCACATCTATCTCCATTATAAAGCTAGCAGGCCTTATTAGGTTTTACTCATCACCATACAGTTTCTCCATCATCAAGGTTGGAGAAGTTCATGCTGCCACCCTGCTCCTCTAATGGAGCCGGCAGTTTTTGATTAAGGTAGTCCACGGTAAAGAAAACTCGATTTTACGTACAAAATATCGATTTTTTACTTTTGAGCTTATTTTATTAAATAATCATCGAGGAATCGAATGAGCTAGGTTTTATAACATAAAAAATGCATTTGATGTATCAAAAAGCATATTTTCTGTACCCACCCCCAGCTATGATTTGCAAATTTGTGCCGAAAATGCAAGATTTGTCTGTAAATAATACCTTAGTTACCCTGTCCATATCGGGGACTATTTGGTATCGATACACAGGGAATTTCATTGTCTGCCGTAATATCGCAAATTCGAAACTATTTTTTCTCATAGCTCTGAGTGAATTGTGTATAAAAATTTCCGTAATTTTACGCTAATTGCCTTATAAGGAGTTGTCACGTGGTGACCTCATTCCCTCATTCCCGACTCATTGAAGACACAATCGTAAACAACTGTTTTGATTGGTCATAACAACATTTTATCTGCGTGCGCAACGTGGAAGAAGCAACAGCCATTTCCGCCCGTCAACAATTAATGTTTGCTTCAAATTCGATATTTTTCTTGTTTAAATTTCAGTGAATTGTGTTCTATTACTTCAATATGGGAAGAATAAGTAAGAGATCTAAGCAAATATCTGCTGCCAGGTTGCGTCGACAGTGTGTGATTTCTACTAGTGGTAAAGGTAAGACAGAATTAGCGGTGAATAATACACAAACAACGTGGAATTTCTGCATCCCACTAATCGATAGGCCCATGGTTCACATTGCAGATCCAGTGCCTGGCCCAAGTCGATCTGATATAAAAAATTAGCTTGAGCACGAGCAAGAATGTTGAATCTCATAATACTGTCTGCGCTCAGCCTAAACCTACGTATAAAACCATTGTCGATATTTCTTTCTTCAACAACCTTCTTAAAAATGTATGTTGCAATTTGTGTAAGCAAAGCACATTGCAAACAAGAACTGACAACACCAAGTCTAAAGGTTTCTCTCTCTTTCTGGAAGTTGTGTGTCACACATGTGAAAAAGCAATTTCTAGAACGTACACAACCGAGAGGGAACCAGCAGGCCGCGGCCCTCGTGGACATGCAATCAACAAATCTGCTGTTCTTGGTGCCCTCATGTCTGGAATGGGCCCATATACATTTAATCTCTTCTGTGAGAACCTAGACCTCCCTGGCCTGCACCAGAAAACATTTCATAAATATGCAGATCAAATTTTTGATCATTTGGATACCATGCACTCTACAGTATTTCAACGTTCCGTCAGCATCGTCCGAGCTGAACACGCTAAGAGTCAGCATCGTACCATTAATAAAAAAGAAGTCATTGACATCGCTGTCAGCTTTGATGCAACATGGCTAACTAGAGGTCATAAGTCACTGATAGGTGTTGGCAGTGTTATTGACATCTTGACTGGCATGGTCATCGATACGCATGTTATGTCTTCCTTCTGTCACACCTGTGAGACTACTGGACAGTGGCAACTAAAAAAATCAGCCTGACAAATTTGAAAAATGGAAAGCAGAGCATCAGAAGGACTGCTGCTGTAATTACGAAGGGTCAGCCGGAATGATGGAGGTAAAAGCCTGTGAAGTTCTCTTTCTTCGTTCAGTCGCAAATCACAAGCTACGCTACACTGTTTTGCTATCAGATGGCGATTCCAAGGCCTACAACAGACTCTGCGACATCAAACCGTATGGACCAGAAGTTGACATAACCAAAGAAGAGTGCGTCAACCATGTTGCAAAGCGATTAGGCACTGCACTGAGGACACTGATTACTGACTGCAGGAAACAAAAAGTCACCCTTGGGGGAAATGGCCGTGGTTGTCTAACCCAAAATGCCATACGAAAATTGTGTATTTACTACACCAGGGCCATCCGCAAGCATAATACAGCCCCAGAGATGAAACAAGCCATCATGGCTTCTCTCTACCATGGGTATTCGACAAACGACAAACCCCAACATAATTTGTGTCCCCCAGGCAAAGACTCCTGGTGTTTCTATCAGGCTTCCATCGCCAAAGGAGAAGCTGCCGGACCACACGAGACCAAGGTTCACACTCCGCTAGACTACAACCTGCTCCATAAGCACTTAGCCCCTATTTATGAGCGTCTTACTGATCAGCATTTGCTGAAGCGATGTCAGCTAGGTGCTACACAAAATGCAAATGAAAGCCTACACAATGTTATATGGAGTCGTTGGGGTCCAAATGGGGCAGTGATGCGCAATACAAGACTCAACATGTCTCTTAGCCTCTCCTGCCCAAGTCTACCTCACCTACTCGTGGTGGACCCCGTTATACCCAGTAATCTTGCCGAAGGTTGGGTATCAACCCCAGCGGGAGGCAAGATGGGACAGCAAACGAGGTAAAGGCAAAATCAAATCCCCCAGCCAGAGGGGGAGGCATGAGCACACTCTGCCTTAAGAAACAGGTGCTGAAGTCAGATGTACCAGGCCAGGAGGCGCACCAGCAACCATGGTACCATGCAACCCGCTTTGGTTTAATATGTCTACACAACAGATGTCAAAAAATTATCGTTATGGTGCTCGCCCTGTGAAGTCCCTCCAGGCAGGAGCAGTGCCGGATTCTGAGCCTCGACAGAATCCACCCTCAGCTACTGGAGGTCTCCTTAGTCCGCCAAATGGAGCCAGGAGGCGGAAGGAGAAAGTAACTGGCCAACCAGATAAGACGACGGCCCCTCTGAATGTCATGCATTGGAATGCAGAGGGAGTCAACAACAAAAAGACTGAACTAGAGAATACCCTATTTCGGAAAGAAATTAGCATATGCTGCATACAAGAAACCCACCTACAGGAAGGAAAACATTTTAAGATACGGGGCTATCAATGCTTCAGAGTTGACAGAAAAGATCGGAAGAAGGGTGGCATACTAACACTGATAAGGAATAACCTCAACGCTATAGAATCCAAGACATATAAAGAAGGTGCAGAATACCAAGTAATCCATCTAAAACATAACACTCTGGAACTGGATCTCCTAAACTTCTACTGCCCCAATGACATACCACTGAACATGACTAGCATAGATGTCCCCATTGGCAACTTCATAGCGGTGGGAGACTTCAACAGCCATTCCCAAAGCTGGGGATACAACCAGCTAGATAGAAGGGGCGAAGAGATAGAAAACTGGCAAGACGACAATAACCTAACCCTTCTAAACAACCCTAATGATCCTCCAACCTTTTACTCCAGAAGATGGCATAGCACCTCTACTCCAGACCTGGCATTCTGCACACCTGATTTGGCTGGGATAGTGGAAAGGGAAATAGGAGAACAACTCGGTGGAAGTGATCATCGTCCTGTATTCATCAAAATTAATAGAACAATTAATACAAGTCCAAGTCAGCCAAGATGGAATTATAAAAAAGCAAATTGGTCCATTTATCAACACAGAGCAAATCTGCTTACAAAAGATATTAAGGTACTAGACAGAGACATTAACAGAGTCATCTGGGATTTTAATAATGGAGTACTCAAGGCAGCAAAGGAGACAATACCGAGAGGAGCGAGGAAGAACTATGTACCATATTGGTCCAACACACTACAAAACCTACATGAAGATATGAATGAAGCAAGGCACACTGCAGAGGTACAACCATCCCAACAGAACCATATCATGCTACAAAAGGCAAAAGCAAAATTCATTAAAGGAAAGCTAGAAGCCCAGAGGAGAAGCTGGAGGGAAAAAACATATAAACTAAACCTTGAAAAGGAAGGGAGAAAGTTGTGGAAACTCACTAAACAATTGAATGACGATAACAATTCTCAACGACAAACCATTACACTAGACGATGCAGGGAAACTATATACCGGCAAACAAGCAGCAGACATATTTGCGGAATCCTACAGAAATGAAAGTAACATCTCCGTCAATTTACGCAGACAACGAGACATTCGTCAAGAAATAATCCACACTAGAACTAATGGAAACAGTCCGGACGTTATGTCCAAACCTTTCAATATGGACGAGTTAAAAACAGCCGTGTGGAAACTTAAAGACAGGAAATCACCAGGCCCGGATGGTATAACCAACGAAATGCTAAAACACCTAGGATATACAGCAATGAGCAAACTGTTGCAAATATACAACTACAGTTGGATGACAGGCAGTGTGCCACAGATATGGAGAGAGGCGCTCATGTGTCCCATCATAAAGAAAGGAAAAGACAACAGGAAGGCCACCAGCTACAGACCAATAAGCCTAACAAGCTGTGTATGTAAGACAATGGAGAGGATGATCAACAGAAGATTGAAATGGTACTTGGAATCCGAGAAAATTTTAGTGCCAGAACAAGCAGGGTTTAGAGAGTGCAGCAGCACAGAAGACCAAATCACATACCTGTCACAGATCGTTGAAGATGCCTTCCAAGAAAAGAGAAAAGTCTTTACCCTATGGATAGATCTCCAAAAAGCTTTTGACAAAGTATGGAAAGACGGGTTAATAGTAAAACTGCAAAGGAACGGAATCAAGGGTAATATGAGAAAATGGATCCAGTCGTTCCTACACAATCGGAAAGCAAGAGTCACTATGGAAGGTCACAACAGCAAGAAAATCCTCCTAAAACATGGAGTTCCTCAAGGCTCAGTATTGTCTCCCACCCTGTTCCTTGTATTCATCAATGACCTCATCCACGATCTGCCACAAGGTGTGAGAGCTGCCCTATACGCTGACGACTTGGTGGTGTGGTGTGTAGAAGAACATCTAACTATCGCTAATAAGCGAATACAAAGGGCAGCAGACAACATAGCAGCATGGGCAGAGAAATGGATGGTGCAGATCAACGCTGAAAAATCATCAACAACACTTTTCACGCTCTCCAACAAAGACAAAGCAGGAGAGATACGACTTGGAAATATACATGTCCAAACAGATGAGGAACCGGTGTACTTGGGCATTACATTAGATAAGAGAATGACATGGAGGCACCACATCGAGAGAACAGAGGCTAAAGCGAGAAGAAAACTTTCCATACTGAGGAAAATAGCTGGATCAAGTTGGGGAGCTAACGAAACAACACTAAAGAAAGTGTATACAGGTGCAATAAGACCTATATTAGAGTACGGATCAGCAGCATGGTCTACAGCAGCCAAATCACACCTACAAGCCTTAGATAAAGTACAAAATCAAGCGCTTAGGTTGATCACGGGTGCCATGAAGACCACACCAATAAATGAAATGGAAAAAATCACAGGCATTCCACCTTTATTATACAGACGAGACACTAAGACCCTGATCCAAGCAGAAAAGTACAAGAACATGCCCGCACATCCAATGAAAACTAGATTTGGAGATTTAGCCAGTGGGAGGTTGAAGAGAAGCAGTTTTGTGCATCGGTCCAAAAAACTAATTAGAACATACAAGGATGAACTACCAGACATCACTAAGGAAATAACTCCCACACTCCTCCCAACCCCATGGGAACAACATCAAAATTTCAGTATTAAGACCTCCATAACTACCACCTGCCCCATGGGAGAGCTAAATACTCTCCAAAGGAAAATAGCAGCATGTGACATGATTGAAGAACTATACCCCAGAGAAGCATGGATCCAAGTATATACTGATGGATCTGCAACCAGAGCAGTGAAGAACGGAGGCGCAGGAGTTTATGTGGTCTATCCAGACAAAGAAAATGAATCCACCTGTTCACCTACTGGAATATTCTGTTCAAACTATGCTGCTGAAGTACAGGCCATAAGCATTGCTGCAGGAATAATAAATAACACAATAAGCCAATGTCAGCAGGTTGTATTCCTTACCGATGCAATGTCAGTTCTGCAAGCCCTCAACAGTGATAAACTGCCAGAATTAAACAAAGTCCTATGCGAAGTAAATATCAAAAGAAGGGTAGTGCTACAGTGGATACCATCACACTGTGGCATACCAGGAAATGAGAGAGCAGATATGTTAGCAAAAGAGGGAGCAACACAGGAACAAAAAGAACAAACAATCACATTCCAGGAAAAGAAGACCCTTATCAAGGCCATCAGGAAAATTGATCAACAAAGAGACAACTATCAATATCTTGATCGAGCAAAACAGGTGATCCTGTTCCGTATGAGAACAGGACACAACAGACTGAACAGTCACTTATACAGACTGAGATTGGTCCCATCACCCCTATGTACGTGTGGACAGGCAGCACAGACAGCCGAACACATCCTGCAAGACTGCCACATGCTTAGTCAATTGCGAACTGAACATTGGCCCACAGAGACGCACATCCACACAAAGCTGTTTGGGAGTCTTGAAGAACTTTCAACCACAGCAACATACATCCAGAAAACCGGACTTCTTGTGTAGACATTTCTAAACAACAGCGAAGAAGAAGAAGAAGATATGGAGTCGTTGCAGCAAGCGGAAATTTGTGTCATTAAAAAAAGCCAAATTCAGTGTCCTTGTGGCCATTGGAGAGTTCAACTTTGGTCCATCAGCCAGTGCAGAAATAAAAAGGCTGTGTGGTCAAGCATCTGGAACAAACTCAATACGCCTTGGACAGGTGCGACTGAGGAAACGTCTGGCCAACAGCCAGAAACATGAGGCTGACAAACTTGTAAAAAGAAGAAAAATTAGGCAAGAGGCAAGACAAAGGCGAGAGGAGGAACTGCAAGAAGCTGAAGGAGGTGCAGCATATAGTCCTGGAGGATTTTAAACACATTCAGCCCCCCAGAATGGAGTATATTAGACAAGACAAGGCACTCGGTGAGTAAAATGCATTTTTCTTAAAACTAACATTTTCATTTTATTAACCAAAATTTTATTACTAACAAACTATCTAACAGAGTAGTCTAAAATTTGGCATGCATGTAGTACACATATATACCTTTAAATTGTCACATGCTTTTTTGATATTTTGGTAATTTGCTTTGATATATTTTTTTTTTCATTTTTTTTTTTCATTTTTTTTCATACAAATAAAGTGTATTTTTTTTTAAATCATTAAAAATAGAATTTTAAAGGAAGCTGAAGGAGGTGCAGCATATAGTGCTGGAAAATTTTAAACACATTCAGCCCCCCAGAATGAAGTATATTGGACAAGACAAGTCATTCGGTGACTAAAATGCATTTTTCTTAAAACTAACATTTTATTAACAAAAAATGTTATTGTTTACAAACTATCTAATAGATCAGTCTGAAATTTGGCATGCATGTAGGACACATATATACCTTTAAATTGACAGGGGCCTTTTTTTGATATTTTGGTAATTTGCTTTGATATATTTTTTTAAATATTTTTTTTTCATTGTTTTTCATACAAATATAGTGTATTTTTTAAAAAAATCATTAAAAATAGAATTTTAAACTTATCAAAAAAAGCACCTGACAAATTGTTTTAATTGTCAGTCAAAACATGTGTGTGCAATTTGATCAAGTTTGGTCAATGGTAAACATAAGATTTTTGCTCTTGAAAATTGGTGAAAAACCCAATATGGCGGTTGTTTTTTTTGGTTACCATGTAGAAGGAAAGAAGAAAAATTAGGCAAGATAGAGGCAAGAGGAGCAGCTGCAGGAAGCTGAAGGAGGTGCAGCATATAGTGCTGGACAATTTTAAACACATTCAGCCCCCCAGAATGGAGTATATTGGACAAGATAAGTCATTCGGTGACTAAAATGCATTTTTCTCAAAACTAACATTTTATTAACAAAAAAATGTTATTTTTTACAAACTATCTAATAGATCAGTCTGAAATTTGGCATGCATGTAGGACACATATATACCTTTAAATTGACAGGGGCTTTTTTTTGATATTTTGGTAATTTGCTTTGATATATTTTTAAAAATTTTTTTTTTTCATTGTTTTTCATACAAATATAGTGTATTTTTTTTTTAAATCATTAAAAATAGAATTTTAAACTTATCAAAAAAAGCACCTGAAAAATTGTTTTAATTGTCAGTCACAACATGTGTGTGCAATTTGGTAAAGTTTGGTCAATGGGAAACATAAGTTTTTAGCTCTCGAAAAGTGGTGAAAATCCAATATGGCGGATGTTTTTTTTTTGGTTACCATGGTAACCACATGTTTTTTAACAAAATAAACTGTGGAATTTGGTTCATGGACATACACTGTGTCTATTGAGCACATAAAAAGTTTGAAAATGTTATTAGAACAAAAGTTAGTTTGCACTGTAGTCCAACCCCTTAAGTGTTCTACTGTTTGTCCTCCCCATATGGGCACATATTTGTCTGCCAGATTTTCAATTTGTTGTAGACAGTATCTGAATCTGCAATGGCCGGTTCTTAGTCTGAAAATTATCACTTGATCTCTTCTTGGTAATGTATAGTATGATTCTGCAGTATCGCAGCCTGGAAATTCCTTATGCCATTTATCTCTAGTTATTTCTGATTACTGCTTTTAACTCTTCATATGTGGCCCTGTCACGGATTGACTGATAATTTTATTTTCCCAACACGTCCCATTTTTCTTACTTTTTTAATGTCTCTGGTTTCCTCGATTTTTTTGCACTTTCGGTTTCTTTTCGTTCTGATTTTTTACCTACGTAGCCCATTATTCCCCTCTCAGACCCCACCCCCGTGGCATTGATTTCATTTCTGGCCTTCATTATAAATTCGCCACTTGGTCAGTAGTGGTCAGCTTACGATAATATTACCTAAGCTGCACCTGGTGTTTGTCTGACAAGGGGAACGCTTGTTGCTCGTAACAGCGTTTGATCACGAGCGAGAAATAGTTTCTTTGAAGAAGCGAACCGCCGTCCTACTAAAGTTGGTAGCGTGAGCACAGGCGCGAGGCAACCATTTTAGATCTGAGTACCCGCTTTCACCTCCGATTCAGGGGAGACAAACTCACGTTCGTTCTGAGATTTTTGTTGTGGCCCTTGATCGCCGCAGTTAGCTCTAGAATAATATGTCTTATCTAGGGAACTTTCTCGTGTTTGTTGTCTTCTGATCTAGACTCTAGAATAGCATTATCTTACTCATGATCGCGTTATACGCCGAACATCTGTGGAAACATGTGATGCCAGGTGGCCGGGGTAGCGTCTTCTTGTAGACCATAAATCTAGATAGTTTTACTCAATCAAGCACACTCGTAAATTTTTCTTGCATGTAGATGACCAAATGAGACAACGGCAGTTGTGGGCACAAAACTAGATTGTGTTGCCTATTCATCATCTCAGGGTAAGTTTACATTTTTTGTAATATAATTCATGTTAGCTTTAATATATATAACTGATAGTAGTGTGACTTGAATTATTTTAGGTGATTTCTCCCCGGTAATTAATTCAGTGATAATGTAGCGCCGTCTACCGTCTAAGTTAACTGGTGCTTAAGCTGTTAGGTGTTTCCTGGTGTTCTTGTTTACAATGGGTAAATGGTAAACTCACGCTAACAGATACTTACTAGACGAAGAAACTCATAGTCCGTTCAGTGTACCATGGGTTAAAGAGTAAGCTAAAAAAGCTGTCAATACTTTAAGGAAATGTCAGTGGTGTAAGTTATTCACTTAAACCTGAATAGTGATGTGCGTGCGCTATAACACTTGAATTATAAGAGGTAGTCACTTATTACTTTCTGAGAGAAACTTCTAGTGGTTGAGTGTGGAATTATTATATGCCTACTTGTGTAGTTAGACACCAGTTTAGAACTTTCACGGTAATCCAGAAAGCAGCCACCGGCAAGGGATATAATTGATCTTATGTTTAACTCACTACTTATTATTATAGCAATAACATTGCATTTTTTGCATGTATTCGATTTTTGGGAGGTTATTACTTTTCCCTTTTTGTGTTTCGACTCCAAGGGGCGCATACCAGTTATTATGTAATGTCTAGTGCTTGTATTTTCTGTAAATTCACTTAATGTTGTAAGATGAATCGCATATCCACTCAGCTGGAACTACAGGGTTAGATATCCCTTATGTTGAGTTGGAAGAGGACTTGGAGTAGATTTTGCTGTCAGGGCATTTGCTGACAGGTACATGTATGTACAAGATATATTAGCCTATGCGAGCGCATACTGATAATTGATAAAGTGGAAGTAACAGGAGGGCGACTCATGGATAAAGACAGCCCGAGACTATCCTAGCAATGATAACAATAATTATAAATCCCATAGTGGGGCATAACTGTTTATTATAACGTTCTTGTAATTTTATTGTTTGCTTGATGTAAAGGTTGTTTGTTTTGGTCTCAGTTCCAGGGTACCCCACTGCTACCACAGGATTCCAGTCAGGCGAAGAACATAAAATTCTTCTTGATTTCACAGTTCCTGAAAGCAATTAGCACCACGAGTTGTCATCTATACCTGAAATACAACCCTTTTTCGACGCCCATCCCTCTAATGGGAAATGAGCTCACGCAGTGTATAACGAGCCATAGCAAATCTGAAATCGTATTTGGCAGTAGTGGTTTCCTACTCACCTCTTGATCACAACTCAAAGCATAGTGGCTTCCAGCATATCGATCAGCACAGTATCTCCAGCAGAATTGAAAGCACCAGACTGTGAGCTCAGTCACAAATAAAGTTCAAACCAGCCAAAACTGGATTTAAACATCAAGTGTGCAGGCCTATTTCACGCGCTGGATAATAGCGCAGTGGACCGTTTGTCCTAAACTGACCTCATCTTGTGTGTGTTTCTGGTCACTCAAAACCCCCCGAACGTATTAGCGGTCAGCCGAATATAGACAGAGTTTTTTTTTTTTTTTTTTCGTACGCCCGCTAATACTCGAAGCGAAATCTCAGGTTATTATTTTAATGTCTAACCTGACATTGATTTTACGTGAGTATCCCTTTTTATCTTGTACAGAGACAGGTGTCCCTCGCCATTCAGGCAGATACTCTCCGATTTCGGAGGTACCCATTAGAGCTGGGTCGGCTCAGGAGCTGCCAATCCCTGGTCGATGACACTCCTTCAAATGTTCTCGCCAGGTCTCGAGTTAATCCAGTCCAAATCCCGGTTGACGAAAAATCCTCAAATGCCGTCGCCCGGGTTTGATCCTGAATCACCCGGTCGCCAGAGCGGTGTTGTAACCACTACGCTAGCGCGGCTCCCAATAGACAGAGTAATCTACAGCATATCTTGTTAGTGTGTAAACAACGGCGCATGGATATCGCCTACAGTGGATTTATAGTGTAATTCATCATCTGTAGGAGGAAATACATATAAAGACACTAACTGGAGTTATTGGATTTGGTTCCAGAGAAGCGAAGGATTAGGAACTCTGTTTATTTATTTATTTGTCGGTGTTCTACAGGAGAGTTTTTGTGTTGGTGGATTGTTTGTTTCGTTGGTGTTTAATTTAATACTTGTTAACTTGATGTGAATATTGATGCCTTTCTTATGTTGTGCTGATATACTTATTTCTTTTATTTTCTTCCTTCAAGAACCTTTAAGGGGAGGTTAAACCCCCAAAATGAAAAACACAGAATTTTAAGTTAATAGCTATATACAATAAACATACAAAACGAGGTATATACTAAAAACATGCGGTCTATGGGTGAAAAACAGTAGAAAAAAGGCAAATTTTAGCTTTTTGGAGTATTTTGTTGCCCAAGATATCTCAAATGTGAGTACAACTTGAGTTATGAAATTTGGCTGTTTCATTTGTTAATATATGATAATGATTTTATACTAAAATAATTTTAATTGGTTTGATATCTGAGTTTTTTTGGATTTTAACTCTTAGTATACGAGCGGCCTTCTAGAGAGGCCGATGATCGATCCCCGTCAATAGCGAAAATTTATAGCTGAATGCATGTTTCAAACCACTGATCAATTTAGTTACGTGCATGATGTAGGGGTTTCATTTCTTCACATTTTGATATATAACACTTATGTTATCTTTATAAATAAATTATTTATTGCAAAATCTGTAATGGTAGTCATGAAAGGCAGCTCGTATACTAAGAGTTAACATACCAATCGAAGAATATTAATTTGTATACTGTGATTTGTTCATTTCTCAGTGCTGCCTCTTCTGCCTGTCTTGCAAGATCGTCTAGAAAATTCCTTTTGTTGGCTCGGGTTTGGCGTTTAACTTCCTTGTCCAACTGACTGTACTGTTCGCTATATAGTTGCTTTAACCTGGGGGACTTCGCTTCTGTTTTCTTTCTTTTCATTTCCTTTCTCAGTGTTATGGTGTTTCTGGTGTTATCCAGTCTTGCTTCTTCCTTTCCTGGAATCCCAAGCATGATTTCTGGTCTATATCATCAGTCAATGTCTTTTCCTGACTTTTGGCAAATTGATATCGTTTCTTTATGTCAGCCGCAAAAGCTTTTCTGGTAAGGGGGTCCTTCAATTTGCTGATGTCAAACCTTTTCTATGTAGTTACAGTTGGTCCAGCCCTTCTTAGTTTCACTTTCAGTTTTGCTACTACTAAATGGTGATCACTTCCCACATCTGCACCTCTTCTTACCTTCACATCTTGTAATGCATGGCTCCATCTACCGTTAATCATAATGTGGTCTATCTGGTTTCTGCCAATGTGAGCAACCCTGAGCCCATATCAGTAAGGAATCAGCAACTGGTACAGACAGACACCTTCACATACCTAGGATTCATAGTAACACCAGACGGCGGGGCAGGCAAAGACAACATCAGAATGAATAAGGCAAGAACAGCCTTTTTTAGCCTAAACAACATCTGGAAGTCCTCTCAATACAGCACAAGCACAAAATTAAGATTATATCAGAGCTGTGTGCTTTCTGTGCTTCTCTATGGTGCAGAATGCTGGAGAATTACAGAGAAGGAAATGTCGACATTGTCCTCTTTTCACACAACATGCCTAAGAAAAATTCACCGAATCTTTTGGCCGAATACCATCACCAACCAAGATCTGCTTACTCGGAGCAAGCAAGAGGACATGCACACCATCATAGCTGGCAGACGCTGGAGCTGGGTTGGCCATGTCCTCAGAAGAGACCCCGATGCCATCACAAGAACAGCTATGCTATGGACCCCTGAAGGAAAACGAAAGAGAGGTCGCCCAAAAACAACCTGGCGGAGGACTGTGAAGGCTGAGATGCAAAGAATGAACCAGAGGTGGGGCACTGTACGAAGGATGGCCACCGACCGAGCAAAGTGGAATCAATTTGTTGTTGCCCTACAAGACGCCACTAGGCGTGATGGCCACTGACTGCTTTGACGGTCGGCAGCTAAGGATCAAAGAAGAAGAAGAATCAAAAAATAGTTGAAATTTTTAAGGGGGGTATCTTAGCTATTTCTTAACAGTTTTGTAGTTTGTTAACATATATCCTTTATTTTAGTTTATTTTTATGAGCACTGTGTGTACAGCATGTGGCCCAAAATCTACAGCTGTATCACTAATAGTTTTTGAAAAATCATGGGCTACGTGCCCACATTTGTGTGAAAAATGAGGTTTTGAGAAAATTTAGAAAAAAAGGAAAGAATTACACTTTTACACAAAATTTACTCACCTCAGTAACCCCCTGCTATGTAGGAATCATCTCTGGTATTTTCCTTTATTGATTCCATGGGCTGTTTCCTACTTCGCAGCTTACTTTTCATTAAATTCTTCATTTCAGCAGACTATGCGCTTTTCGTCAGTTTCCGAAAAAAATACATCCTTTCTCTGGTAGACATGTATTATGTGTGGGGACGCGATTGCTCTACCCTCAGCAGACTCAGTACATGTAGGAGAGGCTTTGCTCTCAATATTCACAAGATTAGGATACCCTTATCAGATATTAACTGACATGGTTCACAATTCAGAAGGAAACTGATGGAGGAAGTTTTTAGTATTTTTTAAATTATACTCGTCCACACATTTTATCATCCACAATAAAATGGACAAGTGGAAAGAAATAACGGGACTCTACTTACAATTTTACGGAAGCTCGCACAGGAGAAACCAGAATCCTGGGATTCGTTCTTACCTGCAGCTTTACTTGCGTATAAGGAGGTACCCCACCACTCTACTGGAATACCTTCAGCCACGTTATTATTTGGACGACCCATCAAAGAACCCCATGGTTAATAAAAATTAGCCAGTCAAAATTATTCTTACACATGAAACGATGTATAAAAAACTTTAATTCTGTTTGCTTCAGGGAAATGAATACCGAAAATTTTTTTTAATCCATGCATTAAAAACGAAGATATACCAATTTGTATATTTTGCATATATAATTAGGTACAATTATACACTTACCTGACATACTTTAAAAATTTATATAAAATCATCCACAAAGGTTTTAGTGAAAATAAGTATAAAGAAATGTGGGCAAATGAATGTACTCTCCAGTGCAATATATACCTAAAATTTGATATTTTCAATGAAATTCTTCATTTTTGGGGGGTTAAACCTCCCCTTCATAAATTTTACTCATATATTAACGCACTGTTCATGACCCTTCATCCATACCTAATATTGCAGCTCTTACTATTGTCTCTATTTGACGGTGAGAAAGGAGAGAGAGTGGGTGGTTCTTAACCTTTTGAACCCGAGGTCCCGAAATTTCGGTCCGTGCGTAAAAAATCCTCTCCCCGAGAGACCGTAATCTCGGTCTGACACACCTAGCTTAGCAAAATGGGGTGGGAATGGAAATGTGTAAAAAATAATGACGTCAGGAAGTACACATATCTCGTGGAATGTTAGACCAAGATGGCGGCGCCCACGACGTGATAATATTTTGCAATTTTTAAACTGTTTTCACAATGAAAAGGCGTGTTGAAAATCCAGGAAATAGCCATTCTAAAAGGCTAACAACGGAACAAGCTGTTGAACTTGTGCTCAATGATTCGGAGGATGATGAATTAGATTTAGATGGTGATTATTGTGAAAGTGACATCGAAAATGAATCGAGTGACGGAACTTGTGAATCAGATTATGATCAAACTAGTTCTAACCCTGTTCCTGGCCCCTCAGGGGATCGGGCTATGGTGCAGGGGCGTGGAAAGGGGCGTATCCCACACAATGTATCAAGTAAATTTGATACAGGTTGGTCTACCGCAAATATATTTAGACCTATGTTTACCGTAGACACAACATTTATGGAACAGATAGGCCCTAAGAATATTCCAAATTCCATTTCTCCTGAGAGTAAAGCCATTGAATTTTTGGAACTTTTCCTCGACAGTAATTTCTGGCACAATTTGTGTGAGCAGACAAACAGACGTGCTGAGCAAGTAAAAAGCAAAAAAGCCAACCAGCTACTATGCTAAAAATTATAAAGATGTAACAGTGCCAGAGGTAAAAGCATTCTTTGGACTGCGTCTTCAAATGGAGCACAGTGTGAATAAACCACGTTACGAAGATTACTGGTCCAGCTCGTCTTCGAACTTCATTTTGCAAACTCCTGGATTTCGCACTGTAATGGAACGCGATCGCTTTCTTGCTATATGGACATTTCTTCATCTTGTAGATGAAGAGGACCCTGCTCTGGATAAAGCAGATAAACTGTACAAAGTAAGGCCCATGCTGAATTTGTTGCTTCCAAGATTTCGATATTATTATTCACCCTCACAACACTTGAGTTTAGACGAGGGCATGATCCCCACTAAAAGCAGACTTGCCTTCAAACAATACATAAAATCAAAGCCCGTAAAGTGGGGAATAAAGGCTTACATGGCATGTGAAGCGAGCTCGGGCTATATTCTAAATTTGGAAATTTACACTGGAAAAACAGAGGATGTTATTCAGACCAGAACTCGGTGTTGTTGGTAGTGTCGTCATCAGGATTTTGACTTCAGGTGATTTGGCAAACAAAAACCATATTCTTGTCATGGACAGATTTTATAACAGTGTAACTCTCTTTGACAAGTTATACAGTGATTATGGAACACTTGCAGTAGGGACAGCAATGACAAATAGGAAATATTATCCAAAAGAACTGTCAGGAAAGAAGAAAATGTGCAGGGGGCAATCAGAATTTGTCTGTTTCAATAACATTGTTTGCCTTGTATGGATGGACCAAAGACCCATCAATTTTATATCTAATTATCATAACCCAACAGAAATGGGAACTGTTAGAAGGAGAAACAAGGATGGAACAACTGTGGATGTTCAAACTCCACAACTTTGTATTGACTACAATACTTTCATGGGTGGCTGTGATGTCAACGACCAAGTTTGTCGTCTCAATAAAACGCGCCGGCATTATCGCTGGCCTCGACGGCTCATAGTGAAATTTTTCATGTGGGCATGCAATAATGCCTATATACTAATGAATAAATACAATCCCCACAATGTAACTGGAAGACGCTACAGAACATTTGGTATGTTCATGAATGAAATCTGTTTATCACTCATTGGCGATTACAGAACAGCGGCAATGAAGCTTCACAACCGTGTTGATGCACATTAGAGGCTGCAAAATGTGGGCTTGCATCATCCTCAAGTGTCTCCACAAGCTACTGGCAATAACATTTGTGTTGTGTGTGCATACAAATTCAACAAACATGTTAGTGACTTCCCAGACATGGCCTACAAAGACAGACCATTCAAAAAAGTGAAGACTAAATTCTGGTGTAAATATTGTGAAAGCTATCTGTGCCTAAAGGAAGGGTCTACATGCTGGGAGGACTGGCACACTAAGCAGGAATATTGGAGATGATCAGGTTAGTCAATTTAAGATACAATAGTTAAAACTGACTATATTGTTGACTCACAGTAACTAGTTTTGCTTATGTGTCTGTTTTGTGCATTTTTTGCTCAGGAGCCCAGGGGAATGGGATTTTACAGGCTGGGTGGCCAGGGTTCAAAGGGTTAAGACTATATAAGTGTGTTGGGGCTTGAAAAGAGAGATAGCTTTTGATGAATCCTCTTCCAGGTTTGTCTCAAGTTCACTCTATTTTAACACATTATCTGTGTTTTGTCTATAATTCTGTCAGTTCACTCTCATTGTCGATTTCACTAAAATTGTCTGACTTGACAAATATTCTAAAACCTTAACCCAACCACGACAGGCCCTGACTTCTGTTTGGATTTTCTTACCTCCTTCTTTGGCAAATACCTATATCTGCCTTCTCATTTCCACATACATTGCTGTGGGGTGGGATTCGCTGTGCTTTTACTTGTTTTAATTCATAGCTGGTTTTCATTTTCAAAGCACGAAACTCTGCTAAAGGGAAATAACTCCTTGTGAATATTCAATGTGGAACGTTCAGCTACGTTCTTTTTGAGATTACCCCCGATTACTGTGAATTCTTATTTAAGGTCGTTTCGATGTGGGCGACATTTTACTCCGGGACGAAAGATATTTTGGCTAAATCGGACGCATGTCCCACTATCTTCACTTCAATCAGAGGTTTAACAAAACGTAAAATTTATTATTCAGGATAAATAGGAAGGATAGTAGAACAAGGACTGCCATTTTGCCCAAACGTTTTTGAAACTTAACCATATTGCTTCGGCACAAAGTAAAATACCCATTTGTTAAGGATAGATTTGGGGTGCAGTCAAAATAGTAAGGCATGCTACTACACGCTGGCACATTTCCATTTTTATGTGAGGAATTGTGTTCGCCTGTAGGCAAACTACGGTTTGCACGAGGCGTTCACCCGTGATGAGCGACGGTCAACTAGTGACGTTTCAGTCACATGTCGTGGGGTTCAGTGTGTAAATTAATTGGGCTTCCGTCTTTGTGTTTGCGTCCGAGAGAGATGTAATTTTTCGAGGCTCCGGGATAATGGAGCGTGATTTATAAATATATCTTGTGGCATTGTTGATTCTCGGAGGCTGCCACGTTATGTGCAAGATGGTTTATAAAAGTATCTAGAAGTTCACACCATAATTTACTACGAGTAACTTTGAGATATGAGGCAACTAATATTTGGTTTGCACTGATTGCTTCTGCCGCATTACTTTGGTTTTCGTGGATTACCGAACCTTTAGTACAACGGCCAGAATTGAGTGGAGATGAGAGGATTGTATTATTATTATGTTATTGCCACTTAAAGATGCCTAACGTTTGAACCTTATTGACGGACCAGGGATAATCTACTACGCTTATCCATTGCTATGTACTTTTGATGTTTGATGGACCATTGTGAAGTGACTTTGTTTATTAAATGTCAACCATGTTTTTCCCGTGGACCTGTTCACCTACCGGCTTTGTTATGTGTACTGACAATATTTGTCCTGAATGAACACCTGCTATCATTTGTGTATCCATGCATGATCCTCTAATTTATCCCAACGTAACACCATAATTAACGCGAACCCGAACACCCTATTTCTGCTCGACCGTTAGTGCAAACTTCTCGGTTTAGAAGCTTTTTTTTCAACGGTGCAAGCTCGAAAAGGGTCGAATTTTGGGTCAAGGTTAGCACGCGAAGTGCAGCAAAATTACAATGTGTCAAAATGATAGCAGAAGAGTTCTAAGACGAAAATGCAGACATAGACCTAACCCATACCCATTCAGCCCCTAAATACAGTTAAAAACGAAAATGCAGACAGAGACAACCCTTCCCCCCCCCCCCCCAAAAAAAAAAAAACTGGTGCCGTTCGGAAGGTCCTGGGTTCAATTCTATGAAAAGCCACTCACTTCTGTTGTCTAGTTTTCTACTTCTTTATTTCTCACGAGTGCCTAACACATAGGCCTACCTTTATGGGCAATTTCCTAATACTCGTGGCTTTTCGCTCAGCACAGAATAGACCTAGGCCTACCTATGGGTATTTTAGGGTTATCTCGCTTTAAAATCGTACTCTATTTAAAATCGTATCTGTCCCTGAGAACAATAATCCGTGCCAAAGCGTTTCTAATCTAGGCCTATTGAATCCATCGATCGAATAGGAAACTCCAAGCCGAATTGCACAGGTCTATAGGGCCTAGTTGTCAATCACCGATTGATTTGACATTGATAAATGGGTAATTTCCTACCTTTCTGCTCCGCAGTGAATATGTAGGCCTATAGTTAGGTTTTGTTTCGTAGCGCTTAGGGTTAGGATTAGAATTAGGATTAGGACTAGGGTTTGTGTTAACCATAATACTAACCCTAATGCTAACTGCTACGAAACAACACCTAGGCCTAACTACATATAGGCCTAGGCTATTCACTGCCGACCAAAAAGGTACGAAAGATAGGAAATTACCAAATTACTACTTTATGTGTGTAGGCTAGGCCTAATATTTAGGCCTAGGCTATATATCAGCTCGTTCGTAGGCCTAACTGTATAAACGCCGTAATTAGGCCTACATAGGCCTAGCCTACATTATTCGTAGGATAATCATAGCCACTTGCCAAAACATGACCAATATGGTAGCCTCCAATTCACTGTCCTTCTCTTTGGCCGAATTCAGCAACAAATGCTCGTAATTTTATAATTATGATTGTAATCTATATTTACGCTCAAAGTTAACATGGCGTCAAAAGAAGTCATGTCAATCGACGACTCATATTGTGATGTTGACTTATCTGGCGCTCCTGTGGAAAAAAGTATTAAATTATGATTATTAGGAATAACATGTAACTTACCCCTTTTCCATTGTGCCAATATCTGAATGAAAAATTAAGTTATCTTCAAGAATCTAGCAATGCCGTCTGATCAGTACGAGCTTTCAAAGGGGAATGCACGCGATTCAAAATGGCTACGGTTTTTTTTCTCCATAATGTGACAGGTACGAGTCACGTTTTATTTACTTGGATTTGTCAAAAATAAAGTATTTATTTACTTACTTCATTTACTGCTTTTTTAATCAAATTAGTACATTACTATATATATATATATATAGAAAATAATATAATGTTGTAGCCGACAATAAAATATATCAAAATGTTAGTGCCTTTCCTAACACAGTAGGCATTTTTATGAGGTAATTGGCAAAATATAAAATCATGTCAACGCCCTCCTGGCATTGGGTTTTGCACGTTACAGAGGACGCCGACTCAATTAGAGTCCGTATCGGTACACAATTAGGAATAAGAATAGAAAACTCTGTACAAAGCTCTACAACACAGTACAACATATAAAATTATGCTCCTGTACAGTTATATTTTTTTGTTTACTGAAAAAATATAAAGCAATCCCAATAGCTTTCAATGCAAAACTTTGAGGATACGGTAATGCGATTAGATTTTGAAAATTGAAAAAAAAAACAAATAATAATAAAAGCCCCTTCAGTCACCCCCCTCAGCTGCTTATTTTCCTGGTGTTCCTTTCGACGTTGTCTCCTCTCTTCTGCTTGTTGTGTGAGCTTCTTTTCGCCCAATCTGAGGTGGCGCCGCAGATAGCATCGCTACTTGGTGTGATCGGCAGCTTCATCCTCCCAAGTTTCTCCCGATTTATGACCAGTGCCCTCATGTCTCTCTTGCACACATCTTTGAAGATCAGCTACTCCGTCTACTGTTCTTTTGCCATCTGCCAGTTGTCCATGGAAGATATCTTTCAGAATGCGACCATCTTCTATGCGGCGGACATGACCAAGCCAGCGTAGTTTGCGCTGTCTAAGCAGTGTTTACATGCTTTGAAGGCTAGCACGTGACAACACCTCGACATTTGTCACTTTTTCTTTCAACGAAATGCCGAGGATGTGGCGTAGACACCGTAGATGGAAGATATTGAGCCTTCTTTCTTGCTTAGCATAGGCTGTTCACGTCTCGCTGCCATACAGAAGTGTGCTGGTGACGCAGGCGTTATATACCGCAGCTTTGGTCTTCATTGTGAGTTTGGAGCTTCCCCAAACACGCGATGTGAGGCGGGCAAAG
Organism: Oreohelix idahoensis; assembly: GCA_024509875.1. NCBI lineage: Eukaryota > Metazoa > Mollusca > Gastropoda > Stylommatophora > Oreohelicidae > Oreohelix > Oreohelix idahoensis. Next base: position 267,291 of record JAMPIV010013302.1, read on the forward strand.
GTAGTTGCAGCTTTGCCAATGCGGCTGTCAATTTCTGTGTCCATAGAGAGTGTGTCATTGATAGTAAACCCCATGTATGTGAAGTGGTGCACCACTGCCAACTCATAGTAATCGATAGTGATAACTGGTGCAGTAGCCACATCCTGACTCAGCACATTTGTTTTCTTTAGACTTATTGTGAGGCTAAAGTCCTTGCATGCTTGGGTGAAGTGATTCCTCACGCTCTGAAGCTCCTGTTGGCTTTGAGTGACAACTGCAGCGTTATCAGCGAATAACAAGTCTCTTATAGTGACCCTTCTGATTTTTGTTTTTGCCTTCAGCCTTGCGAGATTAAACAAACGGCCGTCTGGCCTAGTGTGAAGGCACATTCCTTCAGTTGCATATCTGAATGCATGTTTCAAGAGAAAGGCAAAGAAGATCCCGAAGAGGGTTGGAACCAAAACGCAGCCTTGTTTAACGCCACTTCGTATGTCAAAGGGCTGTGATGTGCTTCCAGCATATTGGACTGTTCCCTTCATGTCTTCACGGAATAATTTCCAGCAATTTAGCAGGGCGGCCTATTTTCAGGAGGATTTTGAAGAGTCCATCCCTATTAACCAGGTCAGATGCCTTTGTGAGGTCTATAAAGGCGATATATAAAGGCCTTTTCTGCTCTCTTAATTTTGTCTGAAGCTGGTGGAGAGAAAAGGTCATGTCTGTTGTTGATCTACCAAAAAAAAAAAAAAAAAAGACCTGAGTAATTTAGCTGAAAATGGTTCAAATTGTTTATTTTTTAATGAAAATTATATTCAAAACTGCCTTGGGGAGGAACATGTCCTCCTAATAGACGCACCAACCGGGTACGGGATGGTTGAAAGGCTTCGAGATGTAGAGGTTAGCTGAGAAATGTAAATCATCAGCCGTGGAAAAAAAAAACAAAAAAACACTGTATTGTCACTGAGGGCGAGGTGGTATAGTTCTGTAAAAAAGAAAATCACCTCCAGAGCTTTCAGATGTGACAATCAACGAGCTGGAGGCACTTAAACCCCCCCCCCCCCACCACCACCACCACCACCCCACCCCCCCACCCCACCCCCTCCCACACTCACACACGCTGTTTTGTGAGTTTGATTTTTAGTCAAAAGCGATGAAGACGACCGTATACAAACCTATGGGAAGCTAGTACATAAAAAAATAATACACAAAGGTATGTTTCAGGCACTCGTGAGAAACAAAGAAGTAGAAAACTAAATTAAAAAACAACAAAAGCGAGAGGCTTACCGGAGACTCGAACCCATGACCTTTCGAACGACAACACCGCCTAGCTACGGGAGCGAATCGTTACTATCCTCTAATCCAAACAGCTTTCTTGTAAAAGACATCGACGTTAAAAGGTGAAAAAGGGGGGGGGGGAGAATTCCAGAGGAACCATCTCGTCCGGTAGGGGGAGCATCATGTGCTACAGGTGATACCTGACCATCATCAAGCTACTGTCAGTAAAATTAGAATTAAGGATAACTTAATCATATGAATGCCTAGACACTAATGCAGAATGAAAAATTAGATAACATCAATATGGAAATAGAAAGAATGAACGTAAATGTATTAGGACTGTGTGAAACGCGATATGCCAAATCAGGTAAAATATATTCTGACAACTACAAAATAATGTATTCTGTAGGAATAAACATGAAAAAGGAGAATGCATAATTTCAGTTTCAGAAAGTGGAAGAACAGTAAAGGGATTTTGGACAATATCAGATTGAGTCCTATTCGTTAAATTGAATGGTAGACTACTAGATATCAATTTGACACAAACATATGCACAAATAGTACAGAAGACAAGAAATTGAAAAAATTCTACAATTAACTTTAATTGGTTCCCGCTCCCTTTCCCTCGAATCCCCTTTTTTCGATTTTTTTTCTTTCAAATTCATCCACGTCTTACTGCGGTTCCTCTTATCTTCCTCAAGGAAAAGAGACAAGAGGACGGTAAAGGGAGCAGATACTGGATATCATTGCATGGAAAGAAGTAAACAACAGAATTGATAATTAGTACCGGAGATAGAAAGTTCTGGAGAGACATGATTGTTTAGGCCATCGGGCATGGCCCTTGAAGAAGAAAAAGATTTAAATCTGAATACTCCGCAAATTTGATCCGAAACATTATGTTTCCTCATCTTCTTCTCATCCTTAATCGATAGCTAACTTGCTAACTTGAGTATGCAAAATTATTTCAGCCCCCTCACTTGTTTATTGTCTTCGACACCATATTGTTAAACTGCTTAGTATACAGGGCAGTCCGGTTAAGCAGAAGCCGCTTGGGTCATCTAAAATACTTCGGTTTATCCGAAATTTTGACTATCAGGAGTTTCTACCCAAGAAGACTTCTGGCCGGGACCTGCAAAATTGCTTCGACTTAACTAAAATTCTGCTTAAGCGAATTCCGCTTATCCGGACTGCACTGTATTTGCCGTTGTCCCTCGTTATCTCTTATCCCAATCACCTTTGTCTGTTTTCACTATACATTCTAACTTTCGTCTTCTCATAACATGTCAAGCACAAGATAACTCATTATTATTCATACGTTTATTACGCTTCAACGCCTTCAAATATTACCAAGTAACTTGCCAAAAATTGACAGAAAAGAAATAACAGTTTACGATTTCTATCTCGTGTGTTGAGGATGGCACCATGTCCCTTGTATTCAGGTTCTTCTTTCTCATTTCCATACACATCTTACCTTTCTTAGAGCAAGTAAGCCCGTCAAGACACACAGGCTAATGGAGACTACAATTAACAAAACACAGTTATAAAAATTAAAGACCAATGATAGAATGTTCATTAGTATCTCAGCTGGGAATCGAACACAGATTGCTTACTATTCTAACCATTAAATCACTAATCAGTGTGTATGTTTATGTGGTTTTTAAATCATAACTATGTTAATGTATTATTGATTACACAATGCCCAATAGAAGATAGCAAGAGGGCGTATTTACTAATTAGGATCACAATGTAGCAGCAATCGAAATATTTGGTGTTTTTTTTAAAAGGTCAGAACACATTGTTCAGTGCAATCTTTTTATCCAACATAATGTGCAACATTCGACTGCCCACAGCTTTCTTCAAACACATATATGTTGAAGCTGAAGGTGTTCGAAGGAATAGGAGAATATCTGTAGGGGATTCTAGTAGCTACCGCTTATTTTCTTGCATGCGTAATTATTTATACCTGTGATGGGATTTTATTTATTTACTAGTGTAAAAGCCCGTCATAATAATAATAATAATAAATTCTTTAAGCGCCAAACACGGCGCATAAGGCAGAAACCAGTGCTCTCCAGGTTGTTCGTTGTGACGCCACTCCTCTTAGCTCTTGCACATTATTTAGGCCCAACGTTCTTCCTTCTCTTATTAGTGTTCTTCTGAGTGTTTCTTTTGGTCTTCCTTTTTTCCGCGTACCCTCAGGAGCCCAAGTGTTCGCCTGTAGTGGTATTCTGTTGTTTTGCATTCGTAGGACATGACCGATATATGACCGTCGTCTTTTCCTTATATAGTCGGAGACATTTTTCTGCCTAGAGTCTTCTCTTATTTGTCGATTAGTCTTGAATTCTTTCCAACTGATGTTCATGAGTTTTCTAAGACATTTGTTCTCGAATGTATTCAGCTTGTTCTCCAATGATTTTGTTATTTTCCAACTCTCACAGCCGTATGTTAACACTGAGATAACATTTGAATTAAACAGACGAAGCTTGGTATGTATATTCAATGATCGTAATTTCCAAATGTTAGATAATCTATTGAAGGCGCTAGCTGCCAAAGCAATTCTAGTATGGATTTCTCTTGTTGTGTCACCATCCTGAGTCATTTTACTGCCTAAATAATTGAAACTTTCAACTTTCTGTAGTTTTTCCCCGTTCAAGATGATATCAAAGGTCTCGTTAGAAAAGTTCATAGCTTTAGTTTTAGAGGCATTTATTTGGAGACCAATTTTAACCGAGAGATGACACAAATTATTTATTGCTTCTTGGGATTGTCTTGGTGTTGAACTTAAGAATGCTACATCATCTGCGAAATCCAGGTCCCCCAGGAATTTTCCATTTGTCCATTTTATACCCATAAGACGGGAATTAAATTAAAAAACACCAATACCTAACGGCAACAAAAGTATTTAAAAAACCCACTGTGCATCACCACAGTATACGAACTACGTAGCAGCAGCGAAGACCCCAATGTGTGTATACGTGATCACTGTCACGGATTGCCTCCACTGTTTTGCAGTAGTGGTCCAACAGTGAACAAAACTCAAGAGTATCTAATATTGGTTTCCAAGGTATCTACCTGCGCGCAAGATTACTCTTGGCAGAGATGTAGATAGAAGATTAATGACACTTCTACCTGAAGGGAGTATTCACAAGATATTTTTTAGAAGTCAAGAACGAAAGCTGCTTAGGGCTGAGCAGTTTTTTAACTTATTATCTGGTCCGTCGCCTTTTGTGAAGGATTTAAGCAATGGTTTAGCCCTTTCAAGCCCCCAGTTGGTGTAATCCAACGAAATCCTTCTTGTAAGGTTTAGCTCTGTTTAGTGTAAATATATGTCTAAGTATTTATATATAGCTATATTAATTGTTCTGGCTCATACGTTTGCTTTCATACATATAACTGAATCAACTATTATTGTTTAGTTTTAAAACAACAGGTAACAAATTTAATAGTGAAATAGTCTTTAACAGGTTAAAATAAATATGGAAAGATTCGTGGATTTTGATAGTTATAAAGTTCTCGTCATTGAGACGTAGGTGGAAATTTAACTTTATACTTAAAGTTTAACTGAAATGTCCTTTTTTTCTGGTGCCTTTTAGTTAGCACTTAGCTTGTATGAGTGAGTCCTGCAGCTGTGGTTCATCAATTCTGCGATTACGAAAGCCTTCTTCACACTCTCTTTCACTGCAGGCGGTTATGGTGGATGCTTTTCTCTCACACTAGCGGCGTTAGTACCACAAATCGCCTGATGGCTTGTAACCACGAACCCAAAATTTTGGGAATACACAATCTCCTTGCACAGATTTAGACTGGACACAGCTCTGTATTAGAAGCTTTGAAATCACGTAGGTCTGGAAATTAGAGTTAATTCCTCTGACGACGGGTGTTCTGCAAAATCCTGGCCTGGGAAAACTTTTGTTTAATTCCTCTATGACTTGGTCTGGGAATTTAGAGTTAATTCCTATTATGGCGGATGTTCTGCGAAGGCCTGAGATAACTTTTGTTTAATTCCTCTATGACTTGTGATCAAATTCCTAAGTTTCCAGTCTTTCATTTAAAATTGCGGGTTTACTTATAAATTCTAAAGTTGCCCAGTACTCGATCTGTTACTTATAGTTGTGGAATTTCTAAGTCCAATGTCTCCTTTTTCTTTCTGGCTTTTAGGAGTCGCTGATATGACTTGTGCGCTGCAGTCTCTCTGTGTTTCTGAGTTCACTAGATTATATCTCTCATTCTCAATTCAAATCACAGATGGTGTTTCCGCCGAATGTTCCAATAGAATTCATTGTATATTCCGGCTCTCACTTCAAACCAATCAAATCTCTCTCAGCACTACGTGGGTAGGGGCTTTTCAAGTTTGAAAAATTATACTCTCACGTGTTTCAAAATATTAAATTTAATATCGACGAGTGACCTCTTTATAATAAGACGTAACATTGTTCCGGCTGCATCTATCTGCCTCCCACAATATTGTGACCATGTTTTCCTGGCGTAATGTCTTCCTCCAAGATGTCTACTCCGACAGGTTATCCAATTATCGCATTTATCTGCGTGCCTCCGCCAGACAGATGTCTGGTCAGACAATGTTGTCTTCTTTCATCATACGCACAAAACAATCTTGTGTCAAAACGATCAGCAGCTTTTCACTGGGGTCAAATGTTCGACCGACACATTTCCAAAGGTGGTCAGACGGATTCAAAGAGATAAGCGGGTGACAGGTTTGATGACTGGGTATTGTTACGATAATACCATAGTTCACCTGGCGGAACGTAAATACGTCTGAGGAGTGGTAAACAAGATAAAGACAGTCCTATTGCAAATACTTCCATAGGGGAGTGGAGTGTTAGAGACTTTCCCCTACTAGATTCAGCATAGAGAGTAAAAAATGGTGCATAAAATATGCCACATAATAATGAATGAAAGGGCAAAAATTATGCCAAATAAAAGCGATGAGTGAGAGGAAGAGAAAAATGAAGAAAAAAGTGATACTGACGGAGTGGACGTGAGATCGCACAACCGTATCGTCATAATCACACATTCTATAACTATTTTTGTGCACACCTTCATTCGCGCATTCTTCTTTGGTAAGCGTCACTATTTTCGGGAGAGTACATATTAGAGCCCCTTGATGTATCTATACATCAAGGGGCTCTAGTACATTTAAGGGGAGGTTAAACCCCCAAAATGAAAAACACATAATTATAAGTTAATATCTATATCTGGTCATTTATACAAGCAAAATGACTGAAAAAAAAAACATTGAGGTATATGCTAAAAACTTGCAATCTATGGCGGAAAAACAGTGAAAACAAGGCAAATTTTAGCTTTTTGGGGTATTTTGTTGCCCAAGATATCTCAAATGTGAGTAAAACTTGAGTTATGAAATTTGGCTGTTTCATTTGTTAATATATGATAATGATTGTGTACTAAAATAATTTTGATTGGTTTGATATCTGAGTTTTTATGGATTTTAACATACCAATCGAAAAATAGTTGAAATTTTTAAGGGGGAAGGGGGGGGGGGTATCTTAGCTATTTCTTAACAGTTTTGTAGTTTGTTAACATATATCCTTTATTTTAGTTTATTTTAATGAACACTATGTGTACAGCATGTAGCCCAAAATTTACTGCTGTATCACTAATAGTTTTTGAAAAATCATGGGCAACGTGCCCACATTTGTGTGAAAAATTAGGTTTTGAGAAAATTAAGAAAAAAGGAAAGAATTACACTTTTACACAAAATTTACTCACCTCGGTATCCCCCTGCTATGTAGGAATCATCTCTGGTATTTTCCTTTATTGATTCCATATTCTGTGTCATACTTTACAGCTTACTTTTAATTAAATTCTTCATTTCAGCAGACTGTATGCGCTTTTCATCAGTTTCCGAAAAAATACATCCTTTCTCTGGTAGACATGTACTATGCTGGGGGAAGCGATTGCTCTACCCTCAGCAGACTCAGTACATGTAGGAGAGGCTTTGCTCTCAATATATTCAAGATTAGGATACCCTTATCAGATATTAACTGACAATGGTTCACAGTTCAGAGGGAAACTGATGGAGGAAGTTTTTAGGATTTTTCAAAATATTCTCGTCCGCACATTTTATCATCCACAATCGATTGAAAAAGTGGAAAGATGTAACGGGACTCTACTTACAATTTTACGTAAGCTCACACAGGAGGAACCAGAATCCTGTGATTCGTTCTTACCTGCAGCTTTATTTGCGTATAAGGAGGTACCCTACCACTCTACTGGAATACCTCCAGCCACGTTATTATTTCGATGACCCATCAAAGGACCCTATGGTTAATAAACATCAGCCAGTCAAAATTATTTTTACACATGAAACTATGTTTGAAAAACTTTAATTCTGTTTGCTTCAGGGAAATGAATACGGTACCGAAAATTAAAATCCATGCATTAGAAGCAATATAGCATCACAAATATACCAATTTGTATATTTTACATATATAATTAGGTAAAAATACACTTACCTGACATACTTTAAAAATTTATATAAAATCATCCACAAAGGTTTTAGTGAAAATAAACATACAGAAATGTGGGCAAATGAATGTACTTTCCAGTGCAATATGTATCTAAAGTTTGATATTTTCAATGAAATTCTTCATTTTTGGGGGTTAAACCTCCCCATAAGGGAAACTATACAGTTAATGTCTAACTTTCAACGAAAGTTGCTTCCCTTAGCGTTATGTACTGACAGAAAAAGCTGGGATTTTATATATAGGACTAGTGTAAAAGCCCGTCATAAGACGGGAATTAAATTGAAATGCACCAATACCTAACGGCAATTTTAGTTATTCAAAAGTATTTTTAAAAACCACTGTGCATCACCACAGTACACAAACTACGTAGCAGCAGCGACGATCCCAATGTATTTATACGGGATCATATATCCTATAAATATATACTGTTCAAAAAAGGAAACGCAACATTATTGCATTGGTAATGGACACCAAATTTCAAACTTGTACCAACATTTTATTTTACGAGCCGCGCTAGCGTAGTGGTTACAACACCGCTCTGGCGACCGGGTGATACAGGATCAAACCCGGGCGACGGCATTTGAGGATTTTTCGTCGACCGGGATTTGGACTGGATTAACTCGAGACCTGGCGAGGACATTTGAAGGAGTGTCGTCGACCAGGGACTGGCGGCTCCTGAGCCGACCCAGCTGCAATGGGTACCTCCGAAATCGGCGAGTATTTGCCTGAATGGCGAGGGACACCTGTCGCTGTACAAGAAATAAAGGGATACTCACGTAAAATCAATGTCAGGTTAGACATAAAATAATAACCTGAGATTTCGCCTCGAGTATTAGCGGGCGAACGCAAAAAAAAAAAAAAAAAAAAAAAAAAAAATTATTTTACGGAATTAATATGTCAATCTTGGCATGAAGATACTTTCATACTTTAACAATGAAATGATGTTCATTAAATTTGGTTTGGACTTTTATTCTTTGCGACTGAGGCCTCCGTTTCAGTAAGGTAAATGGCCTCCTCTGGCCTCTATCAGAGAACGACATCTCCTTGACATGGATCCGATTAGCCGTTGGATCTGTTGTTGTGGGATGGCTGCCCACTCTTCCCGCAGTGCAAGAGACAACTGTCGGAGATTGGCTGGAGCCACGTCTCGCTGGCGGAGTCGTCTGTCGAGTTCATCCCATAAGTGTTCTATGGGGTTCATGTCTGATGACATGGCTGGCCACGGAATGGTTTGGACGTTGTTGTCAGCGAGGAACTGGGTGGTGAGTTGTGCCACATGAGGTCGAGCGTCATCCTGCTGAAAAATCGACCCTCGTGCAGCCAGAAGTGGAAGGACGTGAGGACGAAGAATTTTAGTGACGTATCGTTGGGCATTCAGGCGTCCTTCAATTTGCACCAGGTCACTTCTTCCCATGAAGTTGCTCGCCCCCCACATCAGTACACCTCCACCACCATGTGGAGGAGCCTCACCAACGCTGTTCTGGGCGTAGCGCTCATGGACTCTGCGGTAAACTCTTCTCCGTCTATCGTGTCGCTGGAGCACAAAAAATGATTCATCACTAAACCAAACCCGTCTCCAGTCATTCCCAACGGTCCGTTGACGATGCTGGTTCGCCCACTGTAGTCGGTTCTGGCAATGCCGGTCCGTAAGAACAGGACCTCTGTAGGGTCTTCTAGCCCAAAGATCAGAGTCGTGCAGCCGGTTCCTGACCGTTTGATCTGAAATTCGACGAGCTGCTGACATTGACTGGACTGTGGAGGACGCAGATGCAAGTCGATTCCTGAGGCGACGCAGCCGTATGAAGCGGTCTTCGGCAGGAGTTGTGACTCTGGGTCTTCCACTGCGCGGCCGGTCTGCCACTGAGCCAGTTTCTTGAAATCGCCCCCAAAGGCGACTAATGCTGCTTCTAACCACATTAAATTGTCTGGCCACTACACTTTGTGACTGTCCAGTCTGTAAACGTCCAATGATGGTGAGTCGTTGTTCTGTAGTGAGATGAGCCATACTTGCGCATTGAATTTTCAACTAAATTTATTCGAGGAGCGTCAATCTTTTATAGGCATTCAATAATATGGTCAGAGAGTTTTGTGTTCAGTAAGTTTCATGGGATTCTCATGAACCTGTCACGAGTTATTATTAAAATGTTGTTTTGTCCTTGACCTCTTTCATGACCTCACGAATCATGAGGTGAGTACAATTCAGGTAACCACGAGCAGTTAATGACCAGGTGGACACAGTCGATAGGTTGACTGATGTCCAATCAGCGAATATCTTTTATAAAAGTAACACCAAAAAAGTTGCGTTTCTTTTTTTGAACAGTATATATGTTTGTGCACACCAAACCTTTGGACACTTTTCTTTATCGAGTGTTACTATTTTCAGGAGAGTATATATAAGAGAAACTATACACTTAATGTCTAACTTTCAACCAAAGTTGCTTCCCTTAGCGTTATGTACTGACAGAAAAAGCTGGGATTTCATATATATTGATTGTTTCGACATAGGGATGGTCCTATGGAGTTTTTTCCGCAGATTTGTCGTAAAGAGGCTGAACTGACGATGGTAAGATGTAGTTGTAATAGTAGCCCCCTTCATTCATAATTGACTACATGAATGCGCTCCTGAGGTGATAGCTCTCGGTTGGTTTTGGTTTTCTTTGCCTGGTGTTCCCTTCGGCGTGTTCCTTTCTCTTCTGCTTGTTGTGAGAGCTCATTGTCGCCCAATCTGTGGTAGCGGCATAGGGAGCATCGCCACTTAGTGCGACTTGCAGCTTCATCCTCCCAGGTTGCTGGATTTATGTCCAGCGCGTTCTTGTCCCTCTTATGGTACGATGGCAGCTCCACCAACAGTGTTATTGGTATCTTCCATATCTATACTGAAGCACATTAAAAACGCACCACCTGTATAATCCAGGAACAGAGTGTGAAATGTAAATATAAGTGTTTACACGTTTACATATTTGGAATCTTTATTCATTTTCCTATGAATCCATGCTGGTCATTAATTTGTACATTTGACTGTTATGAAATTCATTGCATTCTGTGCAGGCAAGGGAGAAAACCAAAAATGCAACCAATAAATAAATTCATTCACACTATCCTCAGTATCTGGTATGTCCACCGTGAGCTTGCAAACAAGCTTGGCAGCGGCTCCGCATCGGCGTGTCTGCCTTTCTGGCTCTCTTTCCAGTTTTCTTCCCATTCCTTTGTTTTAATATTTATAATTATACTTTTGATCTCTGTTGCGCCTAACCCTGAGTTTATGTGGTTTGGGCTGCTTCTTCCTGTTTTTGCTTCCCTGTCGACCACCTCGTTTCCTTCTATTCCCACGTGAAAGGGTATCCATGCGAATAATACTGAGCAGCCCCTATTATTTAGGTGTGTACTAAGTTCCAACACTTCTGCTATGTCTGGTCGGCTACATTCATGTGGGTTTCTTAATGCTTGAAGATCTGACAGTGAGTCACTTAGGATTGTTAGTTTTTGGGGGGGCTTGTCGGTAATTATTTCAAGTTCTTTTGCTTTTGCCACCATTTTTGCCATGAATATTGATGCGTTTTCAGTTAAACTAAAACCTTTCTTCAGCTTCCAGGCTGGTATGTGTATTCCTATTCCAAGTTCTTTATTTTCTATCTTTGATCCATCAGTGTATACTTTCAAGCTACCTTAGTTATCTGTTCTATATATTCTCTGGTTATGTTTTTGTCACATAGGTTATGGTCATTAAATTGCCTAGATCTTCTTCCTATTCTCTCACGCGCATCCTTTTATTTTATTATCTTTCCATACTTGTTTTTCCTGTATTTTTCGCATCACTCGGTTGCGAAAAATATTTTCTTCAGTATTTTTAAACTTTACCGGTTTTGTTTCTCAAAACTGAGTATCGCACTAGATGGTATTACGTGGATGTCAGTCAGACGAGAAGCGTCATAATGCATTCCGTCAGACCGGGAGAGCCGACAGCTGTCTGCTGTTCCCACGGGGACAGTGTTTTCTTCGGCCGAGTTCTGGGCCGTAGTGTGAAAATTCACTCCGCCAGAACGGGCCGGCAGACAGAGGGTCTGGTTTTTCGCATATGACACTCATGCTCCACGGGCCATAGTCAGCTTGTAGTGTGAAAACTGCCCTGCCTGTCAGACAAGTTGTCTACCTTTGAAATTAACACGCCCGTTTCTCGGTCAGTTTGTTAAACGAAGGGTGAGATTACTCGTGGCACGGCAGACGGTTGTCTGAGATTTGCAACTGACACGCGCTTTTCCCGGTCAGTTTGTCAACGAAGGTGCGAAATCGCACCGGTGACAGTTACGACATGCTTCTAAGTGTAACGTAGCTGTTATGAGAAGGGGGAGAGATCGGGGCGGGGGAAATAGTTCATCCTTTGTCTGATTTTAAAATATTAACCTAGTTTGAAACTTTATTTTCATTCTTCTCAATAAATCGCAGTAGACAGGTGGTTCGCGAAGAGTAGAGCTGTATAAGCGAAGTTTCTTAGTTTGTTGCGACAATTTGTCGAACTTCTAGACTTCCATAAATATGAGCGTAATAATTCTTAATTGTGCGATATCCTGTAGTGCTGTGTTTTGAGGTAAATATTATATAGTAGTTCTCTAGAATTTTGTGAAGTGATTAAGTGTTAAATCGCCGATTTAATTTTAAACTAGTTCTTTTGAACAGAGGGCTTAATCTATATAGTCTGTATTATTTTCTAGTGACGCGTTTCAGTGGAAAACAGAAATTGTATTTCTTGCTTAAATTCAGTCGGCTAATAAAGAAATTTGATTTAACTTCTAAATAATCAGACGAGAGAATATAGTTTAAAAACTAAACTTATAACGCTAGATACATCATTGAGTGTTGACGAAATACGTATGTATTTTCTAATTCAGGATGTTTGATTTATTTAATATAACTTATTTTTCGGGAAGTTTTAAAGATAAGTCAAGCTGTAGGCTTGCTATTTAAAATGTAAGTTATATTGAGTACATATATGTAAATTATTTGATATGTGTTCTTTCTTTTATATAGTGAAACGGTGGTACCCAACTTGCCAGCGTTTAGTAGCCTGAAGGACATATTTGTGAGAAGCATAGACATTTCCTACCTTTAACCACGTGGGGTTTTTTTGTTTTGTTTCAAGTAACACAGATCTACAGTGCATAAGCCATCAGAGAGAGACAGTAATAGCAATCCCACTAACGGTTTCTAAAGACTAGAAATATATATTGGGCTTTTGAGCCAGTTCATATTGCTTCACAAATTTAAATGTACATGCTGCCTGGCGGCGAGAATATTACAAGATTAACATTCCGACAGAGATTGTGACTAGTATTGTGGTGACCAAATATAGTACCTGCCTGAAAGAAGACACCGATCTGACATTCCTTAAATTCTAGAAACCAAAGCTAATGACATTGTGCTCTGCTAACTTTCGTGCCTGGACAATATTTTTATGTGACTTAATCAGACATTCGAAAAAATTAGAACACCCAAGGAATCGTTCCCTGAGAGTTTAGTACGTCTTTTGGAACTGGGGATTTCTTGGTCAAGGACTGCATTTTCGGGTCTGTGTGAAGGTCCTAGAATTGAGTATGTTCCCAGAGGCAGCGAGCAAAGTTGTGAGTATAACTGTGTACCCATGGCCATGGCTGAATGAATGAGTGTACGCAGATCAGAGTGTTATTTTACAGTTATAGATAGTCACCCATTTACTGTCTTAATTCTTTTTGTTTAACCTGCAGAATTTGTTACTATTTGCTAGAGTTTCTTTACTTCTTAGGCTAAATCAGATTATTCAACTCTGTGCATACATTTACGAGAAAAGAAGAAAAACTCTTAGCCTCAACCCTACGTATCTATAACTCTTTGGGCCATCATCTGTTCTCTTAACGGGGCTGTGGGCTAAACCTAGAGTTAAGATCATAACGGGGCTATCATCCTTGTAGCATTTTCCTTGAATTTTATGACTATTTGTATATGTTTTTCCTTGATGTATTTTTGGTGTTGTGAGAAGATTTTTTTTGATGATAATAATAAAAATCTCTCTCTTGAACTAAATCAGTGCGTTGGTCAGCTCGTTCAAATACATATAAATTCATTGTTATAGATTCCCACGTCTGTGTGTTTAACTGTCGTCACGTGTATGTGCGTGCCCGTGAGTAGATAGAGATATATTAATATATATATATATATATATATATATATATATATTAATATATATATATATATATATATATATATATATATATATATATATATATATATCTGTGTTTAGACTGTCTGACGCCTTTAAAAACGGTCGTAGAAGATAGGTGAGAGTGAGAGAAGATTATCTCGATTCTCAAAGACAGCCTCTATATCACATTCTATCATCTCACGTGTGGAACTTCTATTGCTTTTCACCAGCTCTCACTGTGACTATCACTCATTCCAACCTATTCAGAAGGGACCCAACCCAAGTCTTAATACTCCTATCTAAAATCTACGACAAATGGGTTCTCGTCCGACGGATTTTTGAACTTAGAATAGGAAGACGACTACGACAAATGGTTGCTCGTTTCCGGTCTTTGAACTTAGAATAGGAAGACGAGTACGACAAATGTGGACTCGTCTATCTGGATTTTGTGTTTAAGATTCTTTATTCTGTAATAGAGTAAGAGTGTGATGTCTTGTGAGTTTTGTATCTTTTAAAAATAATTTATCCCCTAGACTAACGATCTGTTTACGGGCGTGCTGACCACACAAACTGATAAGTTTTTTTCCACAGCATTAAGAAGCATTATACATTTGGTTTACAGGTTGATTTTGTCGGAATACATGTTAATTAATGATTTTGTAATACTAAACAAGGGTAAAGTTTTGTGAGTGTATAACATTCACAAGGGTTCTGAAGAAGTAGGTGTTTGAGCAAAAGCTAAGGAGTGCGTTTCGGACTATTTGTCCAGATTAAATTGCCTCCCTTACCCTATCTGACTTCAGGGGCGAACTTAGAGTGGATTTTATAATTAAGGGATTATTTTTCTCTTAAATTTTTGCAATAATTATTTTGCTTTTCCACTGTAGCAACTTATTTTTCAGAAGTAATCTTAACTACCATTTAGTTGGCGTAGTCGTGTTTTGCATTAAGTGCTTTATTGTCGATAATAGCAGCGATAGTTAGATTTTATTTTGGAGGAGGTATCCCAGGGTTAAGGATATCATCTTTCGGATTTTTGGTATTTTTTTCTCCTAAGTGGTAGGAACCAGGTTATTCTTTTTCCTATTTTCTATCTCCACGTTTCTCAGTCACTGACATAATATGGCCGAGAGGGCAAAGCTTAGACAACTCCTCAGGGACGAAGCGAGAGAGGAGGGACTGGAAGGAGAAGAAGCGAAAACTTTTGTCAGGGACGAACTTGAGAGATATGATGCGGAGAGGAAAGCAGCTGAAGCTAAAGAGGAAAAAGAAGAACTAAAGAGGAAAGAAGAAGCAGCGGAGAGGAAAGAAGCGGAAGACCGGCTATTACAGCAGAAGAAGATGGATGAGGAAATGGAAATCCGCAGTTTGCAGCATGAGGAAAGAGAAAATGAGCAACGACGACAGCATGAGCTGGCGCTTAAGACTCTAGAGTTCCAAAGCCGTGGTGCTGCCTCTACCTCCAGCAATGGAGAGTCTTCTCCTCATTCTTCCGTAACTGATCCTTCTAACAGCAAATCTCTTCACCTCACTGCTATGTCTTTTCCGCTAGAGTCTTTCCCTTGTCCTAATGAGAAGATTGACACTTGGCTAGAAAAATTTGAGAAAATTGCAAAGCTGTACGGTTTAGAGAGGTCGCGTTGGAATATAAAACTTTCCCAGGCCCTAAAAGGTTCTGCTTATGATGTTTATTCTAAGCTGGAAAGTAGCCAACAAGACGACTACGATGTGTTGAAGAAAGCGTTACTGGAGCGCTTTGAAATGAACGCTCGCAAGTTTTTGCAACTGTTTCGCAACAGCCGGAAAGAGAATTCTGAAACTTTTCACCAGTTCTCATCTCGTCTAAAGGGATATCTAACAAAGTGCCTTGAGCTTTCGCAGCTCCCCTCTACCTATGAAGATTTTGAGGAATTTGTTTTAACAGAACAAATAAAGAACACTTTGTCTGCTGATACCCGGAGATTTCTCGCTGAGCAGGGGGCAGAAAAACTTGAAGACATTTTGGAAAAGTCTGAGCGTTATCACAATGCGCTGGCTGAACTACCGGCCACAAAGCGGAAACCGACAGAGGAGCATTTTCGAAAACATAACCTAGAGCAATCTTCTCAGGCTTCTAACCAAAATAACCACAGAGAAACTGGACCTCAAAACCCCCCTCCTGAAAAATCCAAGTTCTACAAAAACAAGTACCCCAACCACCCCAAACAGTCTGATCAACCCGACCGCCCTACATGGCAGCGCAGCCAGAAAGGACAAGGTGGCAAAGGGAGAACCCCTGAGCACGGGACATATGATCAGAGCGAGAACACCGAGCCGAAACGCATCGGATGCTTATTAACAGTCTCGCAAGGCGGAATTATTGACAGTGATTCCCAACCTGTTGGGGATAGACCCTCAACGCGAGGTACTGTTACTTTGAACGGTTCTCAAACTTCTTGCTTATTTGACACGGGGCTTTCTTATGATTGCATTGTTGCCAGAAACCTGGTCAAACCCGGTCAAGAGACAGCAGAGACCGTCCAACTTTGTGGAGTTCGTAAGAGTGATGCACCTACAGCGCTTCCCATCGCATTGGTGGAGATCCACTCTGATTTCGTCAGAGGTGTGATCAAAGCGGCTGTTATGGATGATCCCATCTACCCAGTCATACTTGGCGGGAGATACGTGTGTATTGGTAAACCGGAAGAGCCGATTGTGGCAGCAGTAACTACAAGAGGGCAAACCAAAAAGGAACGGGAGCCTGCGCCGAATTTGGTACCCATGGAACTTAAAGAAGCGCAATACAAGGACCATACCTTGGCACCCTGTTTTAGGAAACTGCCCATGGCTAAGGAACCCAACCAGCACGGGGACATTTTTTCTAAGGATGGCGTACTTTATCGAAGAACGGGCAAGCCTGACCAAGGTTACAACCAGCTCCTAGTACCGAAACAGTACAGAAGCCAAATCCTAGAAATGGGGCACTCTCTTCCCTTCAGCGGACATATGGGACAGAACGCCACAAACCAACGTATAACCACTCATTATTGGTGGCCAGGAGTAAACACAGATATTATCAGATATGTCAAATCCTGTGCCCAGTGCCAACGTGTGCCACCCAAGCAACGGGCACCCCCAGTCCACATGGGTGAAATGCCAATAGTGGGAACACCATTCGAACGGGTTGTGATCGACATTTTAGGGCCTTTCGAAAGGACTAAAAGAAGGAACAGGTTCATCATGACTTTAGTCGATACATGCACTTTATGGGCAGAAGCTATCCCGCTAACATGCGCAGATGCCAAGCATGTCGCAGAAGCCCTCGTGCAGATTTTCACTCGGTTGGGATTCCCTCAGCAAGTGTTGACGGATAACGGATCTCCATACCGAAACCTGTTGATGGATGAGATCGTTAAGATCTTGAGGACCCAACACATCCACACTAAGCCATATACTCCGGCCGGAAATGGGCTCGTGGAACGTGCAAATGGAAACCTCAACATGATGCTAAGTAAACTGGCACAAGTGAAACCTGAAGATTGGGATCTTTGTATTCCTGCAGCGTTATTTGGCTACAGAGAATCTCCTCATACTTCCACAGGATTTCCGCCAGCTACACTCTTATTCGGCAGACCCATTAAGGGCCCGCTTGAAGCCTTACTGCAGTCTCTGACAGACGAGAAGGCGGATGAGACAGTTGTCTCAGCAAGTAAATATGTGTCGGTTTTAAAGGATAGGTTGAAACTAGGATGGGACCTAGCAACGACTAACTTTAAGCGAGCACGCACAAAGCACGCTAACCGATACAGGAAAGTCGCGAAAGAGAGAGAACTGGAAGCAGGAGAGAAAGTTTTGGTGTTACTCCCTACCGAGAACAACCAACTGAAGATCGGATGGCAAGGGCCGTTTACCGTCCTGAAAAAGATTTCTAAGGCTAACTACCAGATCTCTATTCAAGGAAAGGAGAAGGTTTTCCATTTAAATCTGTTAAAGAGATACTTGGAAAGACCAGTGCCAACCTCCGACCATCTCCTGACGATCGCCAAAGCTGACGAAGATGATGATAGTGGCAGGGATATTCCACCGCAATCACACGAAATCTTTCAAAAATGTCAGAAACGGCGACGCTCTTTCAAGCGCGCATGGGAGACATTCCAGAGGAAGGAAACTTGAGTAGGAATTGGAGAGAGATGGAGGGGGAAGATGAGAGGGAAGAAGACAGACACCCCGAAGCTACGGTTATAGGAAATTTAATTCCATAACGTAGACATGGAGTGCTTCCATATCTTAAGGGGGGACGTTCTGTCACATAGGTTATGGTCATTAAATTGCCTAGATCTTCTTCCTATTCTCTCACGCGCATCCTTTTATTTTATTATCTTTCCATACTTGTTTTTCCTGTATTTTTCGCATCACTCGGTTGCGAAAAATATTTTCTTCAGTATTTTTAAACTTTACCGGTTTTGTTTCTCAAAACTGAGTATCGCACTAGATGGTATTACGTGGATGTCAGTCAGACGAGAAGCGTCATAATGCATTCCGTCAGACCGGGAGAGCCGACAGCTGTCTGCTGTTCCCACGGGGACAGTGTTTTCTTCGGCCGAGTTCTGGGCCGTAGTGTGAAAATTCACTCCGCCAGAACGGGCCGGCAGACAGAGGGTCTGGTTTTTCGCATATGACACTCATGCTCCACGGGCCATGGTCAGCTTGTAGTGTGAAAACTGCCCTGCCTGTCAGACAAGTTGTCTACCTTTGAAATTAACACGCCCGTTTCTCGGTCAGTTTGTTAAACTTCTTCTTCTTCTTCTTCTTGCGATCGCATCTTTGGTGATTACACCGTCAGACGAGTTCTCATGATGAATTCGACTGTTGTTTGAAGTTCCTCTTTAACTCCATATAGCTTTGAGTTTAGTGTCGAGTCATTGGGCCAGTATATCTTTCTTAACTGGTCATACAGAGGACAGTCCTGTAGAACATGCTCAGCAGTTTGTTCGTTTAATCCACATGTGCACAGTGGTGAAGCAGACAATCGTAGCTTGTGCATGTGTTTATTCAGTTTGTTATGCCCTGTCCTGAGTCGAAAAATAGTTATCTGTCCCTGCCGGTCGAGAGTGTGATAGTCGTCTTTGGGTTGGTTCTGTTCTCTTCTGATAGTCTGGATAGCTCTCTTTTTCTCAAAGTATGTGACTTCATTATCTTCTTGTTCACATTCTCCTCCCTTTTTTGCAAGTTTATCTGCCTTTTCATTTCCGGGTACACCACAATGAGATGGTACCCACTGAAGTATGGTTCTCTTTTTGGCAGCTACCTTGTTTAGTTCATTTCTCAGATGCGGGAGTTTACCACCCTTGAGAGCTTGCAGGACAGACAGTGCATCTGTGAGGATGACTACCTGGTGGCAGTCAGAGTTGGTGTTATAAATCATATTTGCAGCTTGCTCTAGAGCTTGAACCTCAGCTGTATAGTTGGAACAGAATTTACCAGTGGGAATGTGCCTAGTCTCATAGTGGTTGTCAGGATATGAGATAAAGATACCGGCACCTCCATTCCTAACAGCATTAGTTGCTGATCCATCTGTATAGGCATGTATCCAAGATTGATCGGGATAGCTTTCTTGGATCATACTCAATGTAGCAGTTCGTTTTTGCAGATCATTATACTCACATCCACTTGTGAGACCACTGACTGATGTATTAATTTGGAGGGCACTGCTGGCCTGCTCCCATGGTACAGGGTATAGGGTGGGCTTCAGTGGTGGTTGTCTTCATGGATAGGTCTTCTTGATGCTGTCTTATAAGTCTTTTCCCCCGATGCACAAAGCTGCTACGCTTTAGACGTCCCAATGCCAGATCATCTAGTCTTGCCTTCATTGGGTGCATTGGCATACTGTTGTACTTTTCCATCTGGATCATGGTTTTTGTGTCTCTTCTATGGGACAATGTCTGTAATCCAGCAACCTTCTGCATCTCTGTTATTGGTGTAGTTTTCATGGCTCCTGTAATGAGCCTGAGAGCTTGATTTTGCACCTTGTCCAAAGACTGCAGATGTGAGTTAGCAGCTGATGACCATGCTGCTGAGCTAAACTCTAAGTGTGGTCTTATTACTCCATTATAAATCTTCTTTAGATTTCGTTCATTTGCTCCCCAGTTGGTACCTGCTAATTTTCTGAGTATGCCTAGTCGTCTTCGGGCCTTTCCTTCTGCATTTTCAATATGCTTATTCCATGTAAGCCTTTGGTCAAATGTCACCCCAAGATAGGTGGGGTAGCTTTCTTCCTTGATCACGGTTGTCCCTAGGTGTATGTTAGCTGATTTGTCCTTAGGGGCGAGGGAGAACAGTCATTGATGTAAACAAGGAAGAGTGTTGGGGAAATTACTCCTCCTTGAGGTACCCCCTGATGGAGCAACACTTTTCTGCTCTGCAGACCGTCAAGAGTGACTCTAGTTCTCCTGTTATGCAAGTATGACTGGATCCATTTCATCATGTTGCCTTGGATTCCACTTCTCCTAAGTTTTGCAATGAGGCCATCTTTCCACACCTTGTCAAAAGCCTGCTTGAAGTCGACCCAGATCGTTAGGACCTTTTTCTTCTCCTGGAAGGCATCTTCTATTGCTTGAGACAAGTAAGTAACTTGGTCTTCTATACTGTAGCATTCTCTAAATCCAGCTTGTTCCGGCACCAGGATCTGCTCAGACTCTAAATACCATTTCAATCTGTGGTTGACTATTCGCTCCATAGTCTTCCCAACACAGCTTGTGAGACTGATTGGCCGGTAACTTGCAGCCTCGTCTTACATTTCCCTTTCTTTAGTATGGGTATTGTAATGGCTTCTCTCCATACTTGGGGTACCGTTCCTTTCAACCAGCTGTGGTTGAATATCTCAAGCAGTTTTGTCTTTGCTGCTGAGCTCAGATTTACTAGCATTTCGTTGCTGATTTTGTCTGGGCCGGGTGACTTTTGAAAACTTAAGCTTGGAAATAGCCTTCTGTAGTTCTCCTAGTGTGATGGGTTCCCTCATTGGGGCAGGAGTATCTGTCTGTCCCATGGTTGCCAGTATTTCTTTTCTTATCTCTCTCTGATGATCTATGTTAATGGGTAAGTTGCTTTCTGAACTGTATCTTCTAGCAAACAAGTCTGCAGCTTGTTTTCCTCTGAAAAGTTTGCCACCTTCATCCAATGTGATAGTCTGCCTAGGTGAGGAACGCTCTTCATTTAGAGACTTGACTAATCTCCAAAGTTTCTTGCCGTCTTTCTCAAGGTTCAGCGATGCCGTTTTAGTTCTCCAGCTTTTCCGTTTTTCTTCTAGCTTTGTTCTCTGAAACTCTGCTACAGCCTTTTTCCATTTGTTGTGAGTTTCAAGTGAAGGCTGAGACTCTGCATCCTTTCTAGCCCTGTCCATAGCTTCCTGACGTTCTTGGAGTGTGCTGGACCAGTATGGTATGTAGTTACGCCGGCATCCTTTGGGAATGGTTTCTTTTGCAGCTTGTAGTATGCATCTGTTGAAGTCTTTTACCACTTCATTAATGTCTCTGTTCTGTACCTTGAGGGTAGACAGCAGCGTGTTCACCTGATGCCTGAATAAACCCCAGTTGGCTTTTTTGTAGTTCCATCTTGTAATGGCTGGGCCTGTACTGAGAGTTGCACTCTGGACAGTAAGAAAAATTGGGCGATGGTCGCTTCCCCCTAGTTGGTCTCCTACTTCTCTACTAATAGATCCAGCTATATCTGGTGTGGAGAAGGCAAGATCTGGTGTTGAAGTTGTGTGCCATCCTCTGGAGTAGAAGGTAGGAGTATCTGTGGCATTATTGACTAGGATTAGGGAGTGATCATCTTGCCAAGTTTCAACCTCTTCACCTCTGTGATCCAGATGGTTATAGCCCCAGCTCTGGGAGTGGCTATTAAAGTCTCCAACTGCTATAAAGTTGGAGGCTGGTACCTGTATAGAGCTGAGACTCAGGGGTTTGTTGTTCGGACAGTAATAGTTCAGGAGTTCTATTTCCATCTTGTCTACCTTTATCTGCAACAGCTGATATTCTGCTCCATCCATGAAGGTTTTCCTTTCGTGTGCAGGAATGTTATTCCTTACAAGAGTAAGTATTCCTCCTTTTCGTCTATCTTTTCTGTCAGATCTGAAGCATTGATATCCCCTTATTTTAAAGGTTTGATCTGCTTTCAAGTGAGTCTCTTGGATACAGCAAACACTGACTTGCTTCTCATACAAGATGTTTTCCAGCTCTGTCTTTTTGCTGTATCCAGCCTGCTTGCTGTTCACTCCCTCTGCATTCCAGTGCATCATGACAAGTGGCACTCTGGGTTTCTCTTTTTCTGATTTGTTTTGGTCAGTAGTTCTCCTCCGCCGTCTGCTGACTCCACAAGACGGTCTAGAGGGTCCTCCAGTAGCTGAGGGTGGGCTCTGTCGAGGCTCAGAGCCCGGCACTGCACCTGCCTGGTGGAGCTCCACAGGGCGAGCACCAGTACGAGATTTATTTGACGGTGTACTCTCCATAGAAAAAAAAAGCGAGTTGCGTGATACTGTGGTTTCCGGTGCGCCTTCTGGCCCAGTATCTATGACTTTAGCACCTGTTCAACGGGAGAGTGGGCTCATCCCTAATCTGTTTATGTTCCCAGTAGTAGACTATTCGCAAGCAGCCTGGGGTGTCACTGCTCTGCGCGGACCTTGTTTACCGAGGCGGCGTCCGAGCTCGTATGGTGAAAATATGGTTGCGTTATCTTCAAAATAGCCCTGTCTTTCCCATGGCTTTTCTGCCATCCTGCAACTTTGAGTTAGGGAGTTCTGAGCTCCAGTCTCTTTCTCAGGCATTTTATCCTGGCCTGGCACGCATAAAGAGGACCCCACTTCTGGTTCTAAGTTAGCAGTTGGGGATAGGTGGGGTAGCACACTGTGCATTCCCCGTCATCCAGGGGGCTCTCCAACTATGCAGAGCTTGCACAATGCTGTGCTCTGGTTCTGGGCTCTCCCAAGGAATTCTCACGTCCTGCACAGAGCCACTTCCAGATACCCACCACCTGCCAACCCTCCATTGTAGAAATCTCCTGCATGCGGCCATCCAGTCAAGAGCCAGTATTAAGTCTGGTGCCCAAGTGATCCCCCCAAGCTCAGTGTGCAATGCTGGGTTCTCATCATGCTGCAACACAGGGGGGATTGTGATGCTCAGCCATCTCTCTCAACTCTGCACCGATAAGTGACATCGGGGACTTAACTGTGCCTCAGTACTGGAAGGCCCCGTTTCCGGGTACACCACACACAGCCAATTGAGGCAACGGTCGCCGTGGGCGAGTTTGTTAAACGAAGGGTGAGATTACTCGTGGCACGGCAGACGGTTGTCTGAGATTTGCAACTGACACGCGCTTTTCCCGGTCAGTTTGTCAACGAAGGTGCGAAATCGCACCGGTGACAGTTACGACATGCTTCTAAGTGTAACGTAGCTGTTATGAGAAGGGGGAGAGATCGGGGCGGGGGAAATAGTTCATCCTTTGTCTGATTTTAAAATATTAACCTAGTTTGAAACTTTATTTTCATTCTTCTCAATAAATCGCAGTAGACAGGTGGTTCGCGAAGAGTAGAGCTGTATAAGCGAAGTTTCTTAGTTTGTTGCGACAATTTGTCGAACTTCTAGACTTCCATAAATATGAGCGTAATAATTCTTAATTGTGCGATATCCTGTAGTGCTGTGTTTTGAGGTAAATATTATATAGTAGTTCTCTAGAATTTTGTGAAGTGATTAAGTGTTAAATCGCCGATTTAATTTTAAACTAGTTCTTTTGAACAGAGGGCTTAATCTATATAGTCTGTATTATTTTCTAGTGACGCGTTTCAGTGGAAAACAGAAATTGTATTTCTTGCTTAAATTCAGTCGGCTAATAAAGAAATTTAATTTAACTTCTAAATAATCAGACGAGAGAATATAGTGTAAAAACTAAACTTATAACGCTAGATACATCATTGAGTGTTGACGAAATACGTATGTATTTTCTAATTCAGGATGTTTGATTTATTTAAATATAACTTATTTTTCGGGAAGTTTTAAAGATAAGTCAAGCTGTAGGCTTGCTATTTAAAATGTAAGTTATATTGAGTACATATATGTAAATTATTTGATATGTGTTCTTTCTTTTATATAGTGAAACGGTGGTAACCAACTTGCCAGCGTTTAGTAGCCTGAGAGACATATTTGTGAGAAGCATAGACATTTCCTACCTTTAACCACGTGGGGTTTTTTTTGTTTTGTTTCAAGTAACACAGATCTGACAGTGCATAAGCCATCAGAGAGAGACAGTAATAGCAATCCCACTAACGGTTTCTAAAGACTAGAAATATATATTGGGCTTTTGAGCCAGTTCATATTGCTTCACAAATTTAAATGTACATGCTGCCTGGCGGCGAGAATATTACAAGATTAACATTCCGACAGAGATTGTGACTAGTATTGTGGTGACCAAATATAGTACCTGCCTGAAAGAAGACACCGATCTGACATTCCTTAAATTCTAGAAACCAAAGCTAATGACATTGTGCTCTGCTAACTTTCGTGCCTGGACAATATTTTTATGTGACTTAATCAGACATTCAAAAAATTAGAACACCCAAGGAATCGTTCCCTGAGAGTTTAGTACGTCTTTTGGAACTGGGGATTTCTTGGTCAAGGACTGCATTTTCGGGTCTGTGTGAAGGTCCTAGAATTGAGTATGTTCCCAGAGGCAGCGAGCAAAGTTGTGAGTATAACTGTGTACCCATGGCCATGGCTGAATGAATGAGTGTACGCAAATCAGAGTGTTATTTTACAGTTATAGATAGTCACCCATTTACTGTCTTAATTCTTTTTGTTTAACCTGCAGAATTTGTTACTATTTGCTAGAGTTTCTTTACTTCTTAGGCTAAATCAGATTATTCAACTCTGTGCATACATTTACGAGAAAAGAAGAAAAACTCTTAGCCTCAACCCTACGTATCTATAACTCTTTGGGCCATCATCTGTTCTCTTAACGGGGCTGTGGGCTAAACCTAGAGTTAAGATCATAACGGGGCTATCATCCTTGTAGCATTTTCCTTGAATTTTATGACTATTTGTATATGTTTTTCCTTGATGTATTTTTGGTGTTGTGAGAAGATTTTTTTTTGATGATAATAATAAAAATCTCTCTCTTGAACTAAATCAGTGCGTTGGTCAGCTCGTTCAAATACATATAAATTCATTGTTATAGATTCCCACGTCTGTGTGTTTAACTGTCGTCACGTGTATGTGCGTGCCCGTGAGTAGATAGAGATATATTAATATATTATATATATATATATATATATATATATATATATATATATATATATATATATATATATATATATATATATATATATATATATATATCTGTGTTTAGACTGTCTGACGCCTTTAAAAACGGTCGTAGAAGATAGGTGAGAGTGAGAGAAGATTATCTCGATTCTCAAAGACAGCCTCTATATCACATTCTATCATCTCACGTGTGGAACTTCTATTGCTTTTCACCAGCTCTCACTGTGACTATCACTCATTCCAACCTATTCAGAAGGGACCCAACCCAAGTCTTAATACTCCTATCTAAAATCTACGACAGTTTTTAATGTCGTTTGTTTTCTGCTTTTTTATCTATTATATCTGAAAGATGAGAGTCAATGTTTGGTTTCTTGAGCTCACAAGGAGGAATAACTGGTGTGTATTTACTACCACATTTTATTGCATTTGTTATAATACATTTTTCTTCTATTTCCTCCATGCACTTCCATCCTATTGGGTATCTTGTGGGCTCCAGACGGGTATCCCAGGTCATAGGGAAATTCTTCACAAACATTGCATGGGCTGGGTGGTTTTTGTCAATTAGGACTTTGCCTATGTAATTCAGTCTAAGTTCTTTTCTTCTTACCTTGAGGGGTATTATTCCTAGTGCTACCTCTAGTGCTTCAAGTGATGTTGATCTTGAGGCTCCAGCTATTGTACATAGTGCCTGGTGCTGTATTTTGTCAAATTTTTTCTTATTGCTGTGAGGTGCAGAGTCGTATACTATGCTTGCACAGTCCATTTTCCCCCTTACAAATGACCCGTAGAACATGAGAAGTGACTTGATGCTTGCTCCCCATCCACTGCCTTTTAGGTATCTCATCATATTAGTGAGTCCTCTGCAGATCTCAACCAGCTTGTCTATATGTTTTTTTTCCCCAGTTTAGTTGTTAAGTTTCACAAAATTTAACTCTGCAAAATTAGATACTGATTTGGGTGAGCCCAGAACCAGAGCACAGCATTGTGCAAGCTCTGCATAGTTGGAGAGCCCCCTGGATGACGGGGAATGCACAGTGTGCTACCGCACCTGTCCCCAACTGCTAACTTAGAACCAGAAGTGGGGTCCTCTGTATGCGTGCCAGGCCAGGATAAAATGCCTGGGAAAGAGACTGGAGCTCAGAACTCCCTAACTCAAAGTTGCAGGATGGCAGGAAAGACAGGGCTATTTTGAAGATAATGCAACCATATTTTCACCATACGAGCTCGGACGCCGCCTCGGTAAACAAGGTCCGCGCAGAGCAGTGACACCCCCAGGCTGCTTGCGTATAGTCTACTACTGGGAACATAAACAGATTAGGGATGAGCCCACTCTCCCGTTGAACAGGTGCTAAAGTCATAGATACTGGGCCAGAAGGCGCACCGGAAACCACAGTATCACGCAACTCGCTTTTTTTTTTCTATGGAGAATACACCGTCAAATAAATCTCGTACTGGTGCTCGCCCTGTGGAGCTCCACCAGGCAGGTGCAGTGCCGGGCTCTGAGCCTCGACAGAGCCCACCCTCAGCTACTGGAGGACCCTCTAGACCGTCTTGTGGAGTCAGCAGACGGCGGAGGAGAACTACTGACCAAAACAAAACAGAAAAAGAGAAACCCAGAGTGCCACTAGTCATGATGCACTGGAATGCAGAGGGAGTGAACAGCAAGCAGGCTGGATACAGCAAAAAGACAGAGCTGGAAAACATCTTGTATGAGAAGCAAGTCAGTGTTTGCTGTATCCAAGAGACTCACTTGAAAGCAGATCAAACCTTTAAAATAAGGGGATATCAATGCTTCAGATCCGACAGAAAAGATAGACGAAAAGGAGGAGTACTTACTCTTGTAAGGAATAACATTCCTGCACACGAAAGGAAAACCTTCATGGATGGAGCAGAATATCAGCTGTTGCAGATAAAGGTAGACAAGATGGAAATAGAACTCCTGAACTATTACTGTCCGAACAACAAACCCCTGAGTCTCAGCTCTATACAGGTACCAGCCACCAACTTTATAGCAGTTGGAGACTTTAATAGCCACTCCCAGAGCTGGGGCTATAACCATCTGGATCACAGAGGTGAAGAGGTTGAAACTTGGCAAGATGATCACTCCCTAATCCTAGTCAATAATGCCACAGATACTCCTACCTTCTCCTCCAGAGGATGGCACACAACTTCAACACCAGATCTTGCCTTCTCCACACCAGATATAGCTGGATCTATTAGTAGAGAAGTAGGAGACCAACTAGGGGGAAGCGACCATCGCCCAATCTTTCTTACTGTCCAGAGTGCAACTCTCAGTACAGGCCCAGCCATTACAAGATGGAACAACAAAAAAGCCAACTGGGTTTATTCAGGCATCAGGTGAACACGCTGCTGTCTACCCTCAAGGTACAGAACAGAGACATTAATGAAGTGGTAAAAGACTTCAACAGATGCATACTACAAGCTGCAAAAGAAACCATTCCCAAAGGATGCCGGCGTAACTACATACCATACTGGTCCAACACACTCCAAGAACGTCAGGAAGCCATGGACAGGGCTAGAAAGGACGCAGAGTCTCAGCCTTCACTTGAAACTCACAACAAATGGAAAAAGGCTGTAGCAGAGTTTCAGAGAACAAAGCTAGAAGAAAAACGGAAAAGCTGGAGAACTAAAACGGCATCGCTGAACCTTGAGAAAGACGGCAGGAAACTTTGGAGATTAGTCAAGTCTCTAAATGAATATGAAATTAATATGAAACAAATATAAAGGTATGTTATCAGGCACTCGCAGGAAATAAAGAAGTAGAACACCAGACAACAGAAAAACAACAGACATGAGTGGCTTACCCAGGATTTGAACACTGGACCTTCCGTGCGACAACCCCGCCTAGCCATGCAAGCGAATCACACTATCCGCTCTGCCATCTACGCATCATCAAAAAATGATGTTTCAATGGCAGGTCAATAGTGCGAACCACAATACACGACACCAGAAGTCCTCCATGGGCAGTTCAGCCTATTAATGACGCAATCACTTCTGTTGTATTTCTATCAAGCAGTATAGGCAGAATCCAACAAGACCCTTAGGACCTTAATACTGTGTCCAGTAAATGATAGTAGACTAGAACAGTGAGAACAGGATAGTGGGTAGGTTTGGTATTGTACAAACATTTATTACAAATAACGGAGGGAAACCTGAGGCCTGTAAACAGTAAATTAATATGAAATTAATATGAAACAAATATAAAGGTATGTTATCAGGCACTCGCAGGAAATAAAGAAGTAGAACACCAGACAACAGAAAAACAACAGACATGAGTGGCTTACCCAGGATTTGAACACTGGACCTTCCGTGCGACAACCCCGCCTAGCCATGCAAGCGAATCACACTATCCGCTCTGCCATCTACGCATCATCAAAAAATGATAAAGAGGAAAACAAGCTGCAGACTTGTTTGCTAGAAGATACAGTTCAGAAAGCAACTTACCCATTAACATAGATCATCAGAGAGAGATAAGAAAAGAAATACTGGCAACCATGGGACAGACAGATACTCCTGCCCCAATGAGGGAACCCATCACACTAGGAGAACTACAGAAGGCTATTTCCAAGCTTAAGTTTCAAAAGTCACCCGGCCCAGACAAAAATCAGCAACGAAATGCTAGTAAATCTGAGCTCAGCAGCAAAGACAAAACTGCTTGAGATATTCAACCACAGCTGGTTGAAAGGAACGGTACCCCAAGTATGGAGAGAAGCCATCACAATACCCATACTAAAGAAAGGGAAATGTAAGACCGAGGCTGCAAGTTACCGGCCAATCAGTCTCACAAGCTGTGTTGGGAAGACTATGGAGCGAATAGTCAACCACAGATTGAAATGGTATTTAGAGTCTGAGCAGATCCTGGTGCTGGAACAAGCTGGATTTAGAGAATGCTACAGTATAGAAGACCAAGTTACTTACTTGTCTCAAGCAATAGAAGATGCCTTCCAGGAGAAGAAAAAGGTCCTAACGATCTGGGTCGACTTCAAGCAGGCCTTTGACAAGGTGTGGAAAGATGGCCTCATTGCAAAACTTAGGAGAAGTGGAATCCAAGGCAACATGATGAAATGGATCCAGTCATACTTGCATAACAGGAGAACTAGAGTCACTCTTAACGGTCTGCAGAGCAGAAAAGTGTTGCTCCATCAGGGGGTACCTCAAGGAGGAGTAATTTCCCCAACACTCTTCCTTGTTTACATCAATGACCTGGTGAAAGATCTCCCTGCAGGAGTTAAAGCTGCCTTATATGCAGATGACCTAGTACTCTGGTGCGCTGATGAAAATGTCACCACAGCAAATTATAGAATGCAGCGGGCAGCAGACATGCTAGTGTCATGGGCAGAGAAATGGCTTATCACAATAAACACAGACAAAACCTCCACAACACTGTTCTCCCTCGCCCCCAAGGACAAATCAGCTAACATACACCTAGGGACTGTGGTGAAGTGGGATGTTATAAATATTTATAGGGAACTTAGTGTACTGACTGAGATCAGCTGTGAAGGTATCTATATCTATTAAGAGTAATGTATTATAGATAACCTTACTTGCTACCACATATCTATATATCTCAGTCAGAATTATTCTGGAATAGTGTGATGCTACGTTATGTGTCTAGGGTATGTGTATGGTGAAGTGTAAGTCACAACAACAGACAGATAAACAATTTAATTTAATCCACTACTCTTAACAACACTGTGACACTCACATACATATAACACTCTATGAGAATAGCTTAAAGAAGTCACTCGTAACGGTTCAAATAACAATATGTATTCATTACTAGCATGAATGAATATGTGTCCTGATTCAACTACAAGGGAACCAGGAATCACAATCAATTTAAATTACAAGTTATGTACAGAATGTATTTAATATGAATATTGTAGTGACATATATTAGTACAAATGTTCTATGTGTGTCAGTTGTGTAGTAGTAAAATGAGGTAATACTGGTTTTGTTTTGTTCAAGCTCTGTTGGTATTTGTCATCATGACTTCAATAGTTTGTCTTTAGGGACCATTATTGTAGATGTTCACAGTTCCTGATTTTAAGACAAGTAAATTCCCCTCTTAATGTTAATTTTTATAAAGTTATTTCAAGATGAGGGGACATAATGTTGAGCTCAGCTGGCCAATTCGCTTATCTGGCGTGATGGCGGCAGGAAAGGACTCCTCTGCTCGAATTCTCCTCTGGGCTCAGGAGACACCTCACTGATAGCTAAAAAGACCAAGGAGTATGCTGTCCGACTCTGGATTCAGCAAATCTCTGACCAGATGCTGCTCACTACCATCAAGACCACTGTCCCACAATTTCATGGAAATAAACACAGATACGTTGATTAGCAATGAATTCTGGCACAAACTGGCACAAATTCCGTTCTGCCTATGTTCCAGGCTTTTATTTTAGCAAAAATGTGAGCTGGCTTCAACGTACTGTCGCTTTATCAAGCTTATTTGAATTAGTGGTCTCGAACTAACGCTCCCAAGTGTGTATATCAGCGAGACTGGCCAATGAGCCACGTTTCGACAAGTGTTTGAAAAAATGTTATCTTTTCCCGTCTCCCCCCAACAACCAAGATAGTATTTATAACCCGACCAATCGTGGTTAGGCTTTCATTTGTTGCGCTCCAATCAATTTGGAGTTTACATGGTAGGCTATTTATGTAACGTAAGGTTTTTTCAAACACGTTAAAAAAAAAATTTTATGAGCAGAAATGATTTTATGCTGTCAGGCACCCCCAATATTTTATTTTGGGTATAATTTATTAATTCCTGGACTATTTGCGTAACGTTTTACATATTATTTGTCAGCAAACCCTAAGGAACCCAAAAATACTAATTTAAAGGAGCTACGTGGCTGCGTTCAAAATATGCAATTTCTTCTATCTCCTGTTTAGAAGATGTGCTGTCTGGGTACTGTTATGTGTTCAAACGTAAACCCATATAATGTTGTCTTTTCTAATAAGAGTCTGTTATGATTTATAAACCTAACTCTGGGAAAGGGTAGTGTATTTTATCACTGTCCGTCTGAAAAAAAATTAGTGCATGTAGACTTACACGCGTGATGGTAGTAATTGTGTATCGCGCGAAGCGGGTTTAGTGTTCGGCTTTCTGCCTCTCCCTTCTCTTTTTATCCCTTTAGTCCATCTGTTCGTTCGTTTTGGTAACGCAGTATAATTAATGTTAGGGTTAATTTAGGTCATTACGCAGTACGTCTCAATGCTTTTCCAAGAAATACAGCACACGTTTCATTGAAGAAGGCGGGTAATAATACAGTAAGCTTTACTATCAACGTGAAAGCGTTACAATTTGCAGACGAAGCAGAAAACAAGGGGGATTTCGAGTACATTCTTTGGGACAGCACTGTCATTTTCCCATTGCTCTTCTCTTTATTAATTTTATTTGTTAGGCTTTATATTTACCTAATAATTTATATATGTGGATTAGAATATTCCATGACACCTCCCCTCTTAAAACAGACATTATATGTCAGTCCTTTATTCTATATACACATATAGAAATTTATTATTATTTCTGGGGTTTACGGTGATTCTCATCACACGGATGGCGGCTTAAAAAATCCGCTCCCAGATTGGTTTTTCCAGATATATATTCAATGCTAAAATTATATGGAGCCAGAAGCAAAGACCATCGGAGTAACCTAGAGTTCTCATGCTTAGCCTGTGCTAAAAACGATAAAGGTTTGTGGTCAGTTTGCAACTTAAATGCCTTCCCATATAGATAAATATTGAATTTCTTTATTGCCCATATTACTGCAAGACATTCTTTTTCGCTAGTTGAGTAGTTGATTTCAGCTTTATTCAACTTTCTGCTAGCATATGCCACTGGGCTTAATTCCCCATCCAATGCATCTGATTTCTGTAGTAAAGTTGCACCTAGCCCAATATTACTTGCATCCGTCCTTACTATGAATTCTTGACTTAAGTCAGGTAATTTCAAAATGGGTTTACTTGTGAGCTTTTCCTTCAATTCTTGGTAAGTCATTTCACATTGTGGTGTCCATGTAATGCGATCTGGAAGTCCTTTACGTGTCAATTCCGTTAAAGGTGCACATATGGAATTAAAGTTTTTTTGATATACTTCTGGTAGAAACCACATAATGAGACAAAGGATCTCACGTCCTTCTTGGTTTGTGGTCTCGGGGCTTTCTGTAGTTTCTCTAAATTCTTTGGGTCAGGGGTCATGTTTCCCTGATAAACTGTGTGTCCCAAAAATTCCAATTCTTTACATCCAACGCATCATTTGGTTGGTCGGGCTGTTAAATTTGCCTCCCTAAGTCGATCAAACAGCATGTTCAGAGAGTCAATGTGTTCCTCAAATGTTTCTGTTGCTATAAGGATATCATCCATAAAATTTGTTATACAGGGATTATTCAGAGGATCCAATAATTTTCTCATCATTCTAGAGAAGACACTAGGCGCATTCTTCAATCCAAATGGCAATCTATTAAACTCATAGTGTCCTTCTGAGGTACTAAAAGCTAGGTATGGTCTAACCTCAGGCTTTACTGGAATCTGATAGTATCCTTTACTCAGATCCACTTTTGAGAAATATTTAGCTTTATTTAGTCTGGCAAACAGCTGATTTGTATCCGGCAATGGATCCACCTGTCCTTCTGTAATAGCATTCAGTCTCCTGTAATCTATACAGAGTCTATGTTCTCCAGAGGGCTTCCTTAAAAGTACAACACCGGAACTATACGAAGACTCACTGTGCGAAATAATTCCTTCCTTCAACAGATAGTCTATCTCTTCCTTCAAAGCTTTTTCCTTAGCAAACGGAATCGAATATGGTTTCATACAGACAGGTGTGGAGTCTATTAATTTCATATCATATTCCAATAGGTTTGTATGCCCTGGTCGGTCTGTTAACACCTCTGCATGATTATTTAGAACCTGTTGCACTCTCTCTTTCTGAGTTTTCGTTAAATGTGTACTGATTTTCACCTGTGCTGCTGTCTCACAGGGGTGTAATGGATATTCAAATGATGAAAGTGGTTCCTTTTTCATCTCCATGGCGATGGACAAGGTCAACAAGTGTGTCTCTTCCTGATGTTCTCTTTCCAAATATTTCTTCAGGAGATTCACATGATAGATTTTTTCTTTCCCCTTCTTATCTATCTTATAATTTGTTCTAGACACCTTCTCTAGAACTGTATATGGACCCTGCCATCCAATTTGTAACTTATTCTGACTCCCGGGCAAAAGAAGCAGTACCTTCTCTCCCACAGCCAAATTTCTGTCTTTCGCCTTCCTGTTATAATAGGCAGCATGTTTCTTCCTGGCTTGTTTCAAATTTTCATTGGCAAGTTTCCAGCCAGTTTTCAACCGAGTGGTCAGCTCATTCACATATTGGTATGAAGATGTAATGTTTTCCTCTGCCTTTTCATCAGTCCACGTTCTTAACATAGCTTCGAGTGGACCTTTTATTGGCCTTCCAAACAATAATGTTGCCGGGGCCATACCGGTTGAACTATGGGGTACCTCCCGATAAGCAAAGAGGGCGGCGTGCAGGTACTGGTCCCATGTATCTGGTTTTTCGTGTGCCAACTTTCTCAGGATCGACATTAATGTGCCGTTAAATCTTTCCACTTGGCCGTTCCCTTGGGGATGATACACACTACAATGGAAGTGTTTGGCCTGAAAGATCCTGAAAACTTCTTCAGTTAGTTTCCCCTTGAACTGAGAGCCATTATCAGTCAAGATTTGATTGGGAAAGCCTAACCTTGTGAAAATTGTGAGCAATGCCTCTGCCACATGTTTTGAATCAATCGATGACAGGGCTACTGCCTCTCCCCACATAGAACAAGTGTCCACCAGAGTCAGAATGTAGCTGTTCCTTCTCTTGGTTCGGGTGAGAGGTCCCACAAGATCCACGGCAACTCTCTCAAAGGGTGTTCCCACTATGGGCATTTCCCCCAGAGTTGCTGGTGCAGTCCAATGTTTAGGTGCTACTCGTTGGCACTCTGGACAGGATTTTACATATCGTTTGATATCTTCAGTTATTCCTGGCCAGAAATAGTGACAAGCTATTCGCTGTCCTGTTGCGCTGATTCCCATATGACCACTGAAGGGAATCGCATGCCCTAGTTCCAACACTTTAGTCCTATATGAAGTGGGAAGGACCAGCTGTCCGTGACCATTGGATTCAGATCCAGCCTTCCTATATATCAATTTGTTCTTCATATAAAACTCTCCCTTGCCTGGAGGTGTATGAGATTTGGGCAACTTCTTGAAACATGGCTTGAGTGTTTTGTCCTCAGCCTGTGCCTTCCTCATCTCATCTGGGTGAGTATTTATGGGATTATCCTCCTCCTTCTTTGTCTGTGATCTGGTCTGCACTGTTGCCAATATCACAGGTCTCTTGGGATTCCCCAAGAAGACATATCTACACCCCAATATTAGAGGGTAGATTGGCTCATTTATCACTGCTGCTTTTATGATTCCTTCCACATATCGCGTTTTCACTTTTATTCGGGCGACGGGAAGTGTCATGGTAGCTACATCCTTGGTTGCAGTTTGAATCTCCACTGTTTCTGTGGTGTATTGATCGGCCTGCACCAGGTGAGAACTCACAACGGAATCGTAATCTAAACCGGTATCATATAAACATCTTATAGTGACACCATTACAGATGACATCTTCACACACTGGGGGGTGGTATGGTTCCTGTAATTCTTCAGGTTTGCCCTTCTTTTCCTTTTTCCCCGATGTCATAGCAGCAAAATGAGGAGGTTTCCTTCTACAATGGTCAGTGTCATGATTGTTCATCTTACAATTTTTACACCACCTTTTTCCTTGGTTGAAAGATTTTCTTTCATCATATTTCCTTTCATCGAATTGTGGGACTTTATTTTTATTTTCATACCGTGGCCTATCAAATTGGTGCTTACCTTTATTTTGATCCTTAGGATCAAATTTATTAAAATTCTGTGGTGCCCTAAAGTTGTCGACCTGTTTCTTTTTATTACCTGTTACCTCTGCTTGAGCTGCTTGATACCTTTCAGCAACATTTAGCAACTCACCCAGCCTCTCTGCACCTTGTTCCATGAGAAACTTTCTCAGGTCTGGAGCCATGGACTCTCTTAGTTGCTCTATAAGGACCATTTCCTTAAGATCTTGGGTTTTCCCCAGAGAAGTCCATTTCTCCAAGTATGTCTCTATGCGTGCAGAGAACTGGTGATAGGTTTCACCTGACAGTAGTTTAGCATTCCTAAATTTTTTCCTGTAAAACTCTGCATTCTTTTCATACCTTAACAAAAGAGCCTGCTTTAGCATGTCATAATTTTCCTGATCACCTCTGCTCATTTTTGCAAAAACTTCATAAGCTGCCCCACGAAGTCCCTGAGATAACTTTAAGCTCCACCTTTCTCTCTCTAACCCATACGTGGTAGCTAATAGTTCGTACCTATTTATATAGCTCTCAATATCATCGTCTTTCTCAACAAAATGATCTAAATGAAAATTCATAGCTGAGATTGAGGCTCCTTGAGTAACCGTAGCATCAGAGGCAAAGGGACTGGCACCATTTTCAGGAGCATGGCCTTGAAACTCAAACTCCCTTAGTCGTAACTCATGTTCCCTTTGTAATCTTTTATCTTCTGCTTCCCTTTCTGCAGCTAATCTCTTCTCTTCTCTTTCTGCAGCTAATTTCTTCTTCCCTTTCTGCAGCTAATTTCTTCTCTTCTCTTTCTGCAGCCAATCGTTTGTCTTCTCTTTCTGCCTCCAATTTCTTAGCCTCTTTGTCAGCCTCAATCTGCAACCTCTTAGTCTCAGCCTCAGCTTGCAACCTCTTAGTCTCAGCCTCAGCTTCAAATTGTAACTTCTTAATTTCCCTGTCAGCCTCTAACTTTCTTTCGGCTTCAAACCTTCTTTCTTCGCGTTCAATAAATTTGTCACATTCCGTTGTGACATAGGCAACCATAACTTGCCCATCTAATCCTAACTCTTTTGCAGTCTGAACCGCAGCAGATCGAAATTTGGCCAGGTCCGCCATTGTCTATTATGTAAATTTATACAATGTCTAACCAACAATTCAATCTCTAATGGACAACACAGGCACCGTGAGCTCAACCTTATTTAATTCCACCCAAGGATACCTTTTAATTCTTATATTCCCTGAAGTGAATTACCCCCAATATTTTTAATAGTGAAAGATTCAAAATCCCAAGAGCGAGACCCCAATATATGTGGTGAAGTGGGATGTTATAAATATTTATAGGGAACTTAGTGTACTGACTGAGATCAGCTGTGAAGGTATCTATATCTATTAAGAGTAGTGTATTATAGATAACCTTACTTGCTACCACATATCTATATATCTCAGTCAGAATTATTCTGGAATAGTGTGATGCTACGTTATGTGTCTAGGGTATGTGTATGGTGAAGTGTAAGTCACAACAACAGACAGATAAACAATTTAATTTAATCCACTACTCTTAACAACACTGTGACACTCACATACATATAACACTCTATGAGAATAGCTTAAAGAAGTCACTCGTAACGGTTCAAATAACAATATGTATTCATTACTAGCATGAATGAATATGTGTCCTGATTCAACTACAAGGGAACCAGGAATCACAATCAATTTAAATTACAAGTTATGTACAGAATGTATTTAATATGAATATTGTAGTGACATATATTAGTACAAATGTTCTATGTGTGTCAGTTGTGTAGTAGTAAAATGAGGTAATACTGGTTTTGTTTTGTTCAAGCTCTGTTGGTATTTGTCATCATGACTTCAATAGTTTGTCTTTAGGGACCATTATTGGAGATGTTCACAGTTCCTGATTTTAAGACAAGTAAATTCCCCTCTGAATGTATTTTTATAAAGTTATTTCAAGATGAGGGGACATAATGTTGAGCTCAGCTGGCCAATTCGCTTATCTGGCGTGATGGCGGCAGGAAAGGACTCCTCTGCTCGAATTCTCCTCTGGGCTCAGGAGACACCTCACTGATAGCTAAAAAGACCAAGGAGTATGCTGTCCGACTCTGGATTCAGCAAATCTCTGACCAGATGCTGCTCACTACCATCAAGACCACTGTCCCACAATTTCATGGAAATAAACACAGATACGTTGATTAGCAATGAATTCTGGCACAAACTGGCACAAATTCCGTTCTGCCTATGTTCCAGGCTTTTATTTTAGCAAAAATGTGAGCTGGCTTCAACGTACTGTCGCTTTATCAAGCTTATTTGAATTAGTGGTCTCGAACTAACGCTCCCAAGTGTGTATATCAGCGAGACTGGCCAATGAGCCACGTTTCGACAAGTGTTTGAAAAAATGTTATCTTTTCCCGTCTCCCCCAACAACCAAGATAGTATTTATAACCCGACCAATCGTGGTTAGGCTTTCATTTGTTGCGCTCCAATCAATTTGGAGTTTACATGGTAGGCTATTTATGTAACGTAAGGTTTTTTCAAACACGTTATAAAAAAAAATTTTATGAGCAGAAATGATTTTATGCTGTCAGGCACCCCCAATATTTTATTTTGGGTATAATTTATTAATTCCTGGACTATTTGCGTAACGTTTTACATATTATTTGTCAGCAAACCCTAAGGAACCCAAAAATACTAATTTAAAGGAGCTACGTGGCTGCGTTCAAAATATGCAATTTCTTCTATCTCCTGTTTAGAAGATGTGCTGTCTGGGTACTGTTATGTGTTCAAACGTAAACCCATATAATGTTGTCTTTTCTAATAAGAGTCTGTTATGATTTATAAACCTAACTCTGGGAAAGGGTAGTGTATTTTATCACTGTCCGTCTGAAAAAAAATTAGTGCATGTAGACTTACACGCGTGATGGTAGTAATTGTGTATCGCGCGAAGCGGGTTTAGTGTTCGGCTTTCTGCCTCTCCCTTCTCTTTTTATCCCTTTAATCCATCTGTTCGTTCGTTTTGGTAACGCAGTATAATTAATGTTAGGGTTAATTTAGGTCATTACGCAGTACGTCTCAATGCTTTTCCAAGAAATACAGCACACGTTTCATTGAAGAAGGCGGGTAATAATACAGTAAGCTTTACTATCAACGTGAAAGCGTTACAATTTGCAGACGAAGCAGAAAACAAGGGGGATTTCGAGTACATTCTTTGTGACAGCACTGTCATTTTCCCATTGCTCTTCTCATTAGGCTTCATATTTACCTAATAATTTATATATGTGGATTAGGATATTCCATACTTATAAGACAGCATCAAGAAGACCTATCCATGAAGACAACACCACTGAAGCCCACCCTATACCCTGTACCATGGGAGCAGGCCAGCAGTACCCTCCAAATTAATACATCAGTCAGTGGTCTCACAAGTGGATGTGAGTATAATGATCTGCAAAAACGAACTGCTACATTGAGTATGATCCAAGAAAGCTATCCCGATCAATCATGGATACATGCCTATTACAGATGGATCAGCAACTAATGCTGTTAGGAATGGAGGTGCCGGTATCTTTATCTCATATCCTGACAACCACTATGAGACTAGGCACATTCCCACTGGTAAATTCTGTTCCAACTATACAGCTGAGGTTCAAGCTCTAGAGCAAGCTGCAAATATGATTTATAACACCAACTCTGACTGCCACCAGGTAGTCATCCTCACAGATGCACTGTCTGTCCTGCAAGCTCTCAAGGGTGGTAAACTCCCGCATCTGAGAACTGAACTCAACAAGGTAGCTGCCAAAAAGAGAACCATACTTCAGTGGGTACCATCTCATTGTGGTGTACCCGGAAATGAAAAGGCAGATAAACTTGCAAAAAAGGGAGGAGAATGTGAACAAGAAGAAAATGAAGTCACATACTTTGAGAAAAAGAGAGCTATCCAGACTATCAGAAGAGAACAGAACCAACCCAAAGACGACTATCACACTCTCGACCGGCAGGGACAGATAACTATTTTTCGACTCAGGACAGGGCATAACAAACTGAATAAACACATGCACAAGCTACGATTGTCTGCTTCACCACTGTGCACATGTGGATTAAACGAACAAACTGCTGAGCATGTTCTACAGGACTGTCCTCTGTATGACCAGTTAAGAAAGATATACTGGCCGAATGACTCAACACTAAACTCAAAGCTATATGGAGTTAAAGAGGAACTTCAAACAACAGTCGAATTCATCATGAGAACTCGTCTGACGGTGTAATCATCAAAGATGCGATCGCAAGAAGAAGAAGAAGATACTGATTTCATTATTTATTAATAGATGTTTATATCTTCAATACACTTTTACGACCAGTCAATTTTACTCTTTTTATGTCATAATCATCACCCTTCAGCTACCCAAGCAGAATAGCTTTCAATAAACTTATGCCAAGTTTTCCTGTCTCGTACCATCAGCTCAAAGTCTTATTATGTCTTTTACATACCCTTTATGTCTGTCTCCAGTTCTCTTCTCCGTGTGTTCATTGGTCTCCATCTATCTCTCTTACCCCAGGCAAGGACTGCCGTGTAATGCTATCAACATGTTTCCTCAATGTGGGTCCTACCGATCTTCTAGCGTCTTCTTCTCATCTCTTGTTCCACTGGCACTTGTCAGGTTCTAGTCTTGGGACCGAAGACGCAGAAACAGTGATAAATGCAGTCAACGACCAATAGCTTGACTGCTTGCGTCAGGATCAGCGAACCAGAGATGACCAAGACCCTACTCTACCTCCAAGTGGTGGTCCTGGACCAGTTGCACATAACTGATTGTGCCATACTACTTCAAACCTTCTATTTTACGCAAGCACGCATTTATGTGTAATGTTATGATGTATGTATATAAGCATTACCTCGTCATCTACACAAGCACACACATGTTTCAGAAGGCACTCAGTAAAAGCATGTTCAGTTTGTAGTCATGTTTATTTACAGAATGTCGTACATGTCAAGATTCGCATTATATTACAATGTGTGGTTTCGTATTTATGTATTATATTACATCCCCCCTTTTTTGAAAAAAAAATGTGTGCAAACATTTCCAACGAAATGTTTCATGTGATAAAGGATAAGTATGTGTAATGCTCAGTGTGAGTATATATGTCACTGTCTGTATCGGCTGGGAGGTGTCACTGTACGGCCAGAACGAGTGGTGTAAAGTGCTGGTGGTTCTGCGGAAGTCCCTGGTTTAGCTTGAGTTGGTTGTGATTTCGGCCTTGGCGCTTGTTGGTTTTGTGGGGCACCAAGGTCTGGAGTTACTGCATTGTCTGTTGAAAGCATGGGAATTCTCTGTTCTGTTGTATTGTGTGGGATTTCTCTTATGTCCACTCTGTTTTGCCTCAGGAGGTTGCTGCTGCTGTCTGGTCTTAAAGTATAGCTCCTGGGTTCAGGGTTTCTGGAAATGATTGTTGCTTTTGACCATGTGTCATTGTTGTGGTTGTAGGTAGTCACATGCTGACCAGGATATAATGGTGGTAAGTCTTTAGCACATTTGTCATAGTTGGGTTTCTGAACTTGCTGACGATGCTGAAGTTGATCATATGTGCTGTCTCTATGTTGTGGACGGAAGTGGACCTTAGATGGTAGGAGGTCTTTAATTCTTCTATCAAACATAAGTTCTGCTGGACTGTCGATCTTACTGTCTACCGGTGTTGTTCTCCATCTCAAGAGTGCTAGGTGTACATCCTCTGTTCTTGTTTTCTTCATGATTGACTTGATAGTTTGTATCTGTCTCTCAATGAAACCATTAGATTTAGGGTTTGTAGGTGATGATGTTGTGTGTTTGATCTTCCAGTCCTTAGTGAAGTTTCTGTATGCTTGACCTGAGAAATGTGGACCGTTGTCTGATCTAATTTCATCTGGGATGCCAAACATGCTGCAATACTTCTTTGTAATGTCTGCAATAACAGCTGATGGTGAGGGTTGTGGAAGTTTCTCAATGATGGGAAATTTGCTGTAGTAATCAGCAATAATAAGATAGTCATTATTGTCGATTGAGAAAATATCAGTTCCTATAATGCTCCAAGGGCTCAATGGTATGTCTGATGGTATGAGAGGTTCTCTGCACTGCCTATTTGCATGTGCTTGGCAAATTGAACAGTTTTTACATAGTGTTTCTATGTCCTTGTTTATCTGTGGCCAGTAAACATCTTTCTTTGCTCTCAGTTGTGTCTTCACAATACCAAGGTGACTATTATGGAGCTGTTTAAGGATGATATCGCGTTGTGTTTCTGGTACAACAATGCGATCTCCTTTAAGGATCAGACCATCTTCGATGCTTAACTCGTCCCTCATCGAGTAGTATGGACGGATGTGTGTTGGAACTTCCCTGATAGAGCTTGGCCATCCATGGTATATCAGTTCTTTGAGAGAGTTAAGGATAGGATCTCTCATTGTGTCTTCTCTGATGTGTTCAAGCCGATTATCGCTAAACTTGACAAAATCAACTTTGATGTTTGGGGTAAGATCTGCTGTCTTGTTGGGGTTTGGTAGTCTGCTGAGAGCATCTGCAAGACCTATATCCTCTTTAATGTTGTTAATAGTTACCACACTCAGCTTTTCGCACATTGGTAAACCCAAAATTGCAGGTCCTTCAACATCTACCAAGTAAAATGTTGACGATGTCCATTCAGAGTCTCTGTATAAACATTCAAGTGTTACTGCTCCGAAACAGTCTATACTTGTTCCATTGTAAGCTCTTAGCTTTGTCCTGCCACTCCTACTTTTTACATCCCTTGTGGGAAATCCTTGCTCATCCACCTTGTCAGGCATGATCTGTCTGAATATTCTTAAGGGTAGAGTGTTACCTTGGGCACCTGTGTCTATCTTGAACCGTATATATCTTTCTTTGTGCCTTTTAATTCCTGGTATTCGGAATTGTACCTTGCAGAAAGCCTGCGTTCTCTTTGGTTCATTAC
This sequence comes from Oreohelix idahoensis, assembly GCA_024509875.1. Lineage (NCBI taxonomy): Eukaryota > Metazoa > Mollusca > Gastropoda > Stylommatophora > Oreohelicidae > Oreohelix > Oreohelix idahoensis. The sequence continues at coordinate 309,396 of JAMPIV010013302.1, forward strand.
TGAAAGTTAGTATCTTCACAGTATCAAATGTGGAAGGATCACTTTCTTCACTGGAGTCAAGGTCCTCAGTCATCATAAAGTGTGTTTGTTTTGATGACTCTCTGTTGTGAAGGTTGTGTTGAGCACTGTCTTGTTTCTTCTTGAAACATAATTTTATCCAGTGGCCCCTCTTTCTGCAGTAATGACATGTAGAGTCTTTAGCTGGACAGTGGTTTTGTATGTGGTTTAGGCCACAACATTTACACATAGCACCTCTGCTTGTGTTGTGTTTTTCTTGTTGCTTCGAACCAGTTGCTTTGTTGTGTCTAGGTTTATAGCTTTTCACTGCATCCACCTGGGCTGCTAATGTACCTTGCTGAATTTGTTTAATGTTTAGTGCTTGTGCCTCGTGTTTCCTGCCTTCATCCAGAAGTTGTTGTATAGTTAGTGTATCACTCTGGCTCAGTATCCATTTCTGGAACTCTGGCATTGGTGTGCTGAGAAGGATCTGTTCGATAATTCGCTCTTTTTCTTCTTCTTTGTTAAATTTGCATACACTTGTTTTCTCCTTGATGCGAGTGAAAAAACCATCTAGACTTTCACTAGGTTTCTGTCGCAGGTGGTGAAGTTCTAATCTTGCCGCTCTAAAGTTCGTGTGCTTTATTATCAGACGTTTTTCAAATTCGTCCAATATGGCTGCGGGGTCTGTCGCCGACTCCACAGGCATGGCGGTAGCAAAACTGTTGTAAATTTTCAAACCTTCATCGTCCAATGCTTCTAGGATATATGGAGTTAGGGTTTGTCCTTCCAGACCAGTGGTCTTGGAATATAGATCTATGCGTTGGCGCCATAACAAGAAAGCTTCACTCTTATCATCTTTACCGGCGAATCTCATTTGCGGTGCGTTGCGATATTGTTTCGCCGCCATGGCTGACCTCGATGACGAAAATTAGCCGAATAAACTGTAGGCCTACTCACGTGTTATCGTGTAGCTGTTTTGCGTCAGTCCGGTATCGACCGCTGCCACCATGTAATGTTATGATGTATGTATATAAGCATTACCTCGTCATCTACACAAGCACACACATGTTTCAGAAGGCACTCAGTAAAATCATGTTCAGTTTGTAGCCATGTTTATTTACAGAATGTCGTACATGTCAAGATTCGCATTATATTACAATGTGTGGTTTCGTATTTATGTATTATATTACATTATGAAGTCTGTAGATTTTTGGTTGTTTTTTTTTTTTTTTCCTCTCCATGTTTTAGAGCTGTACAATAGGACTTTCTTGTCATTTTATTTCAGGGACTTCTGTGATGATAGATATATTTTCATTGCAGTCGTCTGGCTCCTCGTAATCAATTAACATTTCAATCTCAGTAGATCGGTTTGGGAGGAGGTCTTCATGGCATCGATGCAGATGTTTGGAGATGTTTAAGAAGCTGGTTCTTTTCAGCTTGTTCTTTGTCAAACTATGGAGTTTGGCATGCATCGGATGACTTGGCATTCGTAGAAGCTTCTGGGGCAAAGTCTTTTACAGACAGGGGGTATGATGAGTTGGTGTTGTGGGTAGTGGGTTTGTAGTGGTTTTTGATGTTATTATGTGGTTGTTATGTTACCTAGTGTCCTGGATGAGGTCAGCTGTGAAGGCTCCTGATAATAACAGTTTATGTGAGTTACAGAAGGCCTTTCTGCTACCACTTATGACCTCAAACAGACCTATTCTGCTATTATGTATGTTAGCTACGTTAAATGTCTAGGGTACTGAATTGTGATGTGTAGGTAATTAAATATACAGACACACACATGTAAATACTAAGTCTAATACTAAGAATAATAATCTTTGTGATAAAATCAAATAACACTGTCTTTTAGAATTTAAATTTGACAATCTTTTAAATTTATTTAGTCCTGAACCAAATGTTTCTTCTGGTCAGGACGTATGAAATAATATGTATTTATCAATAAAGGTGCATATATATTGAACAATCAAATGAAAATTTTATACATAAATATATTGTTACATTGGTTGATATTAATATTGACTACAGTGTCTTTGGAAGAACTAGCACTGGATGTCTAGTTGGGGTGGTGTCATCATGCCCAACCTCTGTTTTATAATGTTCATGTCTTTAAAATATAGACCTGCAGTACAGTTTTTATCAACACGATTTTGGTTTATTTATTTATTTGTGGAACCAGTGTGATGAATCTACAGCAGGCCTGTCATGATGCAGTACAGAATTCTAGTAGCCCACTCCTCACATTAGCTGGAGTAAAATGTTAGGCTGCTTCTGCATCCACTCTTGTACTTCTACAAAAGCATCTGGCACAAGCGTAGTGCCAGACCAGAAACTCTGAAACCAAAATTTGTGCCATGTGTCACACACTGCTTAATGCACCAATTTTACACACACAACAAAGCAAACAGAACTTACAAAGATTGGGTCAGATCTCTCTGACCAACTCAGCACATCTCACCCAGGTGGTATCAAATAGTACCAGTTTCCAAAGACTGCATTGCATCCGAAATATGTTCAATAGTTTCCTCTTCCATCCAATAAGGTGGGTGTTATGTTCCCACTGATCTCAAATATCGATCTGTCTTCTATAGTCTTTGATATGCTTTCTATTATTATGTGTTTGTCTCTAGGCCCTGGCTGTCGCTGGGGACCTAGAATAAGCACTCACTTGTCGTAATCATTTTTCATGATATGGCAGTATCAATCACTCAAAATATTAAATGTTAAATAAAAGGGTTAATGAATTTTTCTCCTTACCACAATTCAAAATGTGAAAACACAGTTACGTTGTACTAGCAAAACTCAGCTGAGCTGCTGGCTATAGTATGGCGTCCCACTGATAATATATAATATCTTCTGGAAAACACTCATTTAGCAGTAACGAACTGCGTTTAAGGACAGTCTTTTAAAAATGGCACAAGCGTGCGTCTCTTTTTCAATAATATAAATGCTTTTGTCCAATCAGCGGACTTCCCCTCTACCTTTTCAAATATTCAAACTAACAGTCCAATTTCAGTCCAATCTCTGTCTAGTGTGTAGTATTTTTCTGTCGGTCCGTCTGTCTCAACTTGGTTTTTCCCAAAATTACACTGGTTTTTTGGACTAACTACAAGAAAAAACTACACAAATCTGCCCCACTTACTTATACGATTTCTATGCTAAGTTATTTTTAGCTACTATCCTCCTACTTTGCCCCCCGTCCAACTGCAGTTTGTTTTTATGCGTTCGGCTCAAGGACGCGTCAAAATGTAACTTTAGTGAAAATATGCACAAAAAACTGTTCGCTAGTCTGTATTGAACAATACAGTCTTTCGTCAATATCTTCCGTGTTATCTATCCGTCTGTGTAATTAAAAGTATATTATTTGTCAGATTAAGAAGGGCTATCAAACTAGCTAGTTTTTATCCTCCTAACTTTATTATTAAAGAAAAACCTACTTTTCTCAAGGTTAGTTTTGAAATTTGTTTTTGAACCTTCGTCCACGGCGTTGCCGCTATATTCAAACAAAACAACCAATTACCGTAAAACGTCCAAGATACGACTGTTTCTAATAAGAGCTAAGGTCGTTTTTCTACCAATTCCTTACATTGTGTCAACTAGTGGCGTAATTTTTTCTTTAAAACTACAAATTGCGTCTTGTTAGCATTTAGATTCAAACACGTGTTCCGACCGTCAGATTTTTTTTTCTTTTATCTCCGTTTCCCTCCCGTCTAAAAGGGTAAACCGTTTAGTCTGCATGTTCTAACTAGTTAGTTTCAATGGCGCTAGAAAACGCTGGCGTAGGCGAGAATGTATCATCGTATCTTACGTATAATTTTATCCCTACATGTTATTTTACCTATTATCTTTATCTTCTTCTTCTTCTTCTTCTTCCATCCTTAGCCAAAGACCGACCAAGCAGTCAGAGGTCATCACGCCTTGTGGCGTCTTAAGGGCAACAGCAGATTGATTTTCTCTGTTGTAGTTTCCCATCACGCCTAGCGGCGTCTTTAGGGCAACATTATCTTTATAATTGGAGGAATTTTAACGTTGCATCACTGTAATTTCACCACAGGGTTTCCCCCTTGCTTCACCCTAGGCCTAGTGAATTCTTGTTCATGAAAGGAGCGACCATTGCGGTGTTAGTCTCTTGGCCTAGCAAAACCTCTCATACCCCAAGATCGTTGTGCGTGGTGAAGAGCCACACCCTCCTCGAGGTAGTCCTGGTAACTGAGGGTGCGAATCCTCAGGCTAAACACAACGGATCTAGAGGAGCAAACCTCGATAATAAAACCGGTGCACTACACTGTACACGCCCTCTGTGGGTGGGAAGGAGCCAGATGGATACTGAACAAGTCTTGGGAGTGGGAACGAGTGTGGACTGCTCCTTGAAGATCAGAACCCATCGTACAGGCACAGAGACTCAGGACGTGTGTGGTGAAGTGGGATGTTATAAATATTTATAGGGGACTTAGTGTACTGACTGAGATCAGCTGTGAAGGTATCTATATCTAATAAGAGTAGTGTATTATAGATAACCTTACTTGCTGCCACATATATATATATCTCAGTCAGAATTATTCTGGAATAGTGTGATGACTACGTTGTATGTCTAGGGTATGTGTATGATGAAGTGTAAGTCATAACAACAACAGACAGATAAACAATTTAATTTATTCCACCACACTTGACAACACTGTGACACTCACATACATATAACACTCTAAAGGATATCTTAAAGGAGTCACTGATAACTTTTCAAATAACAATATGTATTCATTGCTGTCATGAATGTATATGTGTCCTGATTCAAATACAAAGGGAACCAGGAATCACAATCAATTTTAATTACAAGGTATATGTACAGAATTTATTAATATGATTCATGTAGTGACATATATTATCAATGGTATCCTATGTGTGTCAGTGGTGTAGTGTTAATATGAGGTAATACTGGTTTTGTTTTGTTCAAGCTCTGTTGGTATTTGTCATCATGACTTCAATAGTTTGTTTCTATGGGAACTAGTATTGGAGATGTTCTCAGTTCCTGGTATTAAAACAATTTACTTCCCCTCTTAAGTTTATGTTACAATGTTATTTTAAGATGGGGGTACATAATGTTGAGCTCAGCTGGCCACATCAGCTTATCTTGCGTGATGGCGGCAGGAAAAGACTCCTCTGCTCGATTTCTCCCCTGTGCTCTGGAGACACCTCACTGATAGCTAAATGGACCAAGGAGTATGCTGTCCGACTCTGGATTCAGCAAAGCTCTGACCAGGTGCTGCTCAATAACTGTAAGACCACGGTCCCACAATTCATGGAAATACACAGATACGTTGACTAGCAATGAATTCTGGCACAAATACTGGCACAAATTCCCATCTGCTTATGTTCCAGGCTTTTATTTAGCAAAAATATGAGCTGGCTTCAACGCACTGTTGCTTTATCAAGCTTATTTGAACTAGTGGTCTCGAACTAACGCTCCTAAGTGATTATATCAGCGAGTCTGGCCAATGGAGCCACGTTTCGACAAGTGTTTGAAAAAATTTTACCTTCCTACGTCTCCCCTAACAACCAAGGATAGCATTTATAGTCCGACTAATCGTGTTTAGCCTTACATATCATTCCAGCCAATCAGTTCAAATGTAACTTGTGGCCCATTTCCCGTACAATGGTGGTTTAAAAAATCTACCACTGAGCGATTCTGATTTTGGGTGTTGTCTGACAGCACCATCATTTTATTTTGGCTATAACTTGTTAATTCCTAGACTATTTGCATAACGTTTTACATATTCTTTGTCAGCAAGCCCTAAGGAACCCAAATATACAAATTTAAAAGAGCTAAGTGGCTGCGTTCAAAATATGCAATTTCTTCTACCTCCTGTTTCGAAGATGTGCTGTCTGGGTACTGTAATGTTTTCAAACGTAAACCCATCTATTGTCATCTTTTCTAATAAGAGTTTTTCAGGATTTAAAAACCTAACTCTGGGAAGGTTAGTGTTTTTATCACTGTCCGTCTGAAAAAAAAGTTAGTGCATGTGGCCTTACACGCGTGATGGCAGCAATTGTGTATCGCGCGGCGCGTGTTTAGTGTTGCACGTGTTCGGCTTTATGCCTCTCCCTTCTCTCTATCCTTTAGTCCATCTGTCTTTAGTTACGCCGTGTATAAAATGGAATGAATGAAATATTAAAATTAGGTCATTGTTCAGCTTGCGTATCTCAATGTTTTTCCAAGAAATACAGCACACGTTTCATTGAAGAAAGCAGGTAATAATACAGTAGGCTTTTACTATCAACGTGAAAGCGTTACAATTTGCAGACGAAGCATAAAACAAAGGGGATTTCGAGTACTGTCATTGTGACAGCACTGTTCTTTACCATTCTTCTTCCTTTTATTAAATTTATTTGTTAGGCTTTATATTTACCTTTTAATTTATATATGTGGATTAGAATATTTCACGACACCTCCCCTCTTAAAACAGACATCCCATGTCAGTCCTTTATTCTATATACACATAGATAAATGTAAGTCAACTTGACTTTACTCTGCTGTGGTGCTATCATGGTTTTATGTAGTTGGGTCCATTCAGAGTAGGCACTACTCATGAAATCTGCCTCAGACTTCTACAACCAATAATATATTTCGGTTATGTTACTGAACAGCCGCAAGTGTGAGTGCTTGTCTTAATGCTGCTTCGCAACCCGTATTCACCATTTCTCTTCTCTGAGTCTGCGCAATGACATGTCCAGAGAACATTATATTTCCCTCAAAATGTACGTTATGAGGAGATAACATATACCTGGTGATAGCAGAGTTTTCGTAGTGGATCCCATAATCTTCTTATTATCCTGTATGAAACATTCGGAATATCCTCAATCAAAGAGGCAACTCAGGGATTCATTACGTTCCTCCGAAATGTTTACATCCAACAATTTTCTCATCATTCTAGAGAAGACACTAGGCGCATTCTTCAATCCAAATGGCAATCTATTAAACTCATAGTGTCCTTCTGAGGTACTAAAAGCTAGGTATGGTCTAACCTCAGGCTTTACTGGAATCTGATAGTATCCTTTACTCAGATCCACTTTTGAGAAATATTTAGCTTTATTTAGTCTGGCAAACAGCTGATTTGTATCCGGCAATGGATCCACCTGTCCTTCTGTAATAGCATTCAGTCTCCTGTAATCTATACAGAGTCTATGTTCTCCAGAGGGCTTCCTTAAGAGTACAACACCGGAACTATACGAAGATTCACTGTGCGAAATAATTCCTTCCTTCAATAGATAGTCTATCTCTTCCTTCAAAGCTTTCTCCTTAGCAAACGGAATCGAATATGGTTTCATACAGACAGGTGTGGGGTCTATCAGTTTCATATCATATTCCAATAGGTTTGTATGCCCTGGTCGGTCTGTTAACACCTCTGCATGATTATTTAGAACCTGTTGCACTCTCTCTTTCTGAGTTTTCGTTAAATGTGTACTGATTTTCACCTGTGCTGCTGTCTCACAGGGGTGTAATGGATATTCAAATGATGAAAGTGGTTCCTTTTTCATCTCCATGGCGATGGACAAGGTCAACAAGTGTGTCTCTTCCTGATGTTCTCTTTCCAAATATTTCTTCAGGAGATTCACATGATAGATTTTTTCTTTCCCCTTCTTATCTATCTTATAATTTGTTCTAGACACCTTCTCTAGAACTGTATATGGACCCTGCCATCCAATTTGTAACTTATTCTGACTCCCGGGCAAAAGAAGCAGTACTTTCTCTCCCACAGCCAAATTTCTGTCTTTCGCCTTCCTGTTATAATAGGCAGCATGTTTCTTCCTGGCTTGTTTCAAATTTTCATTGGCAAGTTTCCAGCCAGTTTTTAAACGAGTGGTCAGCTCATTCACATATTGGTATGAAGATGTAATGTTTTCCTCTGCCTTTTCATCAGGCCACGTTCTTAACAAAGCTACATATGGACCTTTAATTGTGTGGACCTATTTGTCCATGCACCGGTATGGTCTCTTCCACTCGAAGCTTTATAGTGATGATTTTTCTCCCAGAATTATCATGCATAAAACGACCGCTACCAATTTTTCTTTTGGGGCTTTCTCCCCACTTAAAATTCTTGATGAGAGATTTCCTCTCTACATCCTCTTCCTCCAGTTTGTTTAAGTCCGATTGAGGGATTTTCGGCTTATCCTAGGGTAAGACATCTTTTTGCACTCTCCGCATAGTGGCCATTGTAAAACAGTTAAGTGAAGCTTGTCCGTGAAAAGGGGCTTCCCATTCCATTTGGTCCACTTTATCAAATTTATTTTTCTTTTTATTATCAGGCCTAATTTTGCCCCTTGGCGTGTCCAGGTCCTGATCAATGTTCCCACTTGTGGGTGTTCCCTCATGTGCTATGCTACACCTTTCTACAAAATTCTCAATGTCCCATCTTGCTTTGGGCCAATAATAATTGTGAGCCACCTTTTGAATGATGGTACCTATCTTCTCATGGTCCCCATCTGGTTTCACATGTAGGCTCCTTATTAAGTCTGCCCTATATCTTTTAGGAAGTACCAGCTGTCCCTGACCTTTGGATCTAGCTCCAGTCTTCCTATACATCAACTTGTTTTTCATGTAAAAATCTCCCTTGCCTGGAGTTGTATGACAAGTTGACAATTTTCTGAAACAAGGCTTGAGTGTTTTATCCCCAGCCTGTGCCTTCCTCATCTCTTCTGGAGTGGTATCCAACATAATATCCTCCTCCTGTCTTGAGGTCGACCTGACCTGAAGGGTTGCCATATACACAGGTTTCCTTCTGCAACGGTCAGTGTCATGATTGTCCATCTGACAATTCTTACACCACCTTTTTCCTTGGTTGAAAGATTTTCTTTCATCATATTTCCTTTCATCGAATTGTGGGAATTTATTTTTATTTTCATACCGTGGCCTATCAAACTGGTGCTTACCTTTGTTTTGATCCCTAGGATCAAATTTATTAAAGTTCTGTGGTGCCCTAAAGTTATCCACTTGTTTCTTTTTATTACCTGTTACCTCTGCTTGAGCTGCTTGATACCTTTCAGCAACATTTAGCAACTCACCCAGCCTCTCTGCACCTTGTTCCATGAGAAACTTTCTCAGGTCTGGAGCCATGGACTCTCTTAATTGCTCTATAAGGACCATTTCCTTAAGATCTTGGGTTTTCCCCAGAGAAGTCCATTTCTCCAAGTATGTCTCTATTCGTGCAGAGAACTGGTGATAGGTTTCACCTGACAGTAGTTTAGCATTCCTAAATTTTTTCCTATAAAATTCTGCATTCTTTTCATATCTTAACAAAAGAGCCTGCTTTAGCATGTCATAATTTTCCTGATCACCTCTGCTCATTTTTGCAAAAACTTCATAAGCTGCCCCACGAAGTCCTTGAGATAACTTTAAGCTCCACCTTTCTCTCTCTAACCCATACGTGGTAGCTAATAGTTCATACCTATTTAGGTAGCTCTCTATATCATCGTCTTTCTCAACAAAATGATCTAAATGAAAATTCATAGCTGAGGTTGAGGCTCCTTGGCTAGCAGTGGCATCAGAGGCAAAGGGACTGGCACCATTTTCAGGAGCATGGCCTTGAAACTCAAACTCCCTTAGTCGTAACTCATGTTCCCTTTGTAATCTCTTCTCCTCCTTTTCTGCTTCCCTCTCTGCAGTCAATCTTCTTTCTTCTGCTTTCCTTTCTGCAGCTAATTTCTTCTCTTCCCTTTCTGCAGCTAATTTCTTCTCTTCCCTTTCTGCAGCTAATTTCTTCTCTTCCCTTTCTGCAGTCAATCTTCTTTCTTCTGCTTCCAATTTCTTAGCCTCAGCCTCAATCTGCAACCTCTTAGTCTCAGCCTCAGCCTCAAATTGTAACTTCTTAATTTCCCTTTCAGCCTCTAACTTTCTTTCGGCTTTAAACCTTCTTTCTTCGCGTTCAATAAATTTGTCACATTCCGTAGTGACATAGGCAACCATAACTTGCCCATCTAATCCTAACTCTTTTGCAGTCTGAACAGCAGCAGATCGAAGTTTGGCCAGGTCCGCCATTGTCTATCAGGTAAATTTATACAATGTCTAACCAACAATTCAATCTCTAAATATATATCTAATGGACAACACAGGCACCGTGAGCTCAACCTTATTTAATTCCACCCAAGGATACCTTTTAATTCTTATATTCCCTGAAGTGAATTACCCCCAATATTTTTAATAGGTAAAGATTCAAAATCCCAAGAGCGAGCCCCCAATATATGTGGTGAAGTGGGATGTTATAAATATTTATAGGGGACTTAGTGTACTGACTGAGATCAGCTGTGAAGGTATCTATATCTAATAAGAGTAGTGTATTATAGATAACCTTACTTGCTGCCACATATATATATATATCTCAGTCAGAATTATTCTGGAATAGTGTGATGACTACGTTGTATGTCTAGGGTATGTGTATGATGAAGTGTAAGTCATAACAACAACAGACAGATAAACAATTTAATTTATTCCACCACACTTGACAACACTGTGACACTCACATACATATAACACTCTAAAGGATATCTTAAAGGAGTCACTGATAACTTTTCAAATAACAATATGTATTCATTGCTGTCATGAATGTATATGTGTCCTGATTCAAATACAAAGGGAACCAGGAATCACAATCAATTTTAATTACGGGTATATGTACAGAATTTATTAATATGATTCATGTAGTGACATATATTATCAATGGTATCCTATGTGTGTCAGTTGTGTAGTGTTAATATGAGGTAATACTGGTTTTGTTTTGTTCAAGCTCTGTTGGTATTTGTCATCATGACTTCAATAGTTTGTTTCTATGGGAACTAGTATTGGAGATGTTCTCAGTTCCTGTATTAAAACAATTTACTTCCCCTCTTAAGTTTATGTTACAATGTTATTTTAAGATGGGGGTACATAATGTTGAGCTCAGCTGGCCACATCAGCTTATCTTGCGTGATGGCGGCAGGAAAAGACTCCTCTGCTCGATTTCTCCCCTGTGCTCTGGAGACACCTCACTGATAGCTAAATGGACCAAGGAGTATGCCGTCCGACTCTGGATTCAGCAAAGCTCTGACCAGGTGCTGCTCAATAACTGTAAGACCACGGTCCCACAATTCATGGAAATACACAGATACGTTGACTAGCAATGAATTCTGGCACAAATACTGGCACAAATTCCCATCTGCTTATGTTCCAGGCTTTTATTTAGCAAAAATATGAGCTGGCTTCAACGCACTGTTGCTTTATCAAGCTTATTTGAACTAGTGGTCTCGAACTAACGCTCCTAAGTGATTATATCAGCGAGTCTGGCCAATGGAGCCACGTTTCGACAAGTGTTTGAAAAAATTTTACCTTCCTACGTCTCCCCTAACAACCAAGGATAGCATTTATAGTCCGACTAATCGTGTTTAGCCTTACATATCATTCCAGCCAATCAGTTCAAATGTAACTTGTGGCCCATTTCCCGTACAATGGTGGTTTAAAAAATCTACCACTGAGCGATTCTGATTTTGGGTGTTGTCTGACAGCACCATCATTTTATTTTGGCTATAACTTGTTAATTCCTAGACTATTTGCATAACACTTAACATATTCTTTGTCATCAAGCCCTAAGGAACCCAATTATACAAATTTAAAAGAGCTAAGTGGCTGCGTTCAAAATATGCAATTTCTTCTACCTCCTGTTTCGAAGATGTGCTGTCTGGGTACTGTAATGTTTTCAAACGTAAACCCATCTATTGTCATCTTTCCTAATAAGAGTTTTTCAGGATTTAAAAACCTAACTCTGGGAAGGGTAGTGAATTTTATCACTGTCGATTTGAAATAAAGTTAGTGCATGTGGCCTTACACGCGTGATGGCAGCAATTGTGTATCGCGCGACGCGTGTTTAGTGTTGCACGTGTTCGGCTTTATGCCTCTCCCTTCTCTCTATCCTTTAGTCCATCTGTCTTTAGTTACACCGTGTATAAAATGGAATGAATGAAATATTAAAATTAGGTCATTGTTCAGCTTGCGTATCTCAATGTTTTTCCAAGAAATACAGCACACGTTTCATTGAAGAAAGCGGGTAATAATACAGTAGGCTTTTACTATCAACGTGAAAGCGTTACAATTTGCCGACGAAGTAGAAAACAAGGGGGATTTCGAGTACAGTCATTGTGACAGCACTGTTCTTTACCATTCTTCTTCCTTTTATTAAATTTATTTGTTAGGCTTTGCATTTACCTTTTAATTTATATATGTGGATTAGAATATTTCACGACAACGTGACGATCCTATTGTCTTCAACTCTTGGTCACATGCTAGAGCCTCGGAGAACTCGGCGTAACCAGCAGGCAATTTGGTGGCGGGGAAAGAGCACTGTGCGCCCTACCTTGGCTACGTATCACAAGGAGATGCAGAAACACCCCCTTTATCTCCCCCAGAGCTGGCACAGTACACTTCTGGCTCCTACCCGGGGCGGTAGGAAATCCACAGGCACCCCAGCATCACAATGCCATGAAGATGACAAAGTTGGAATTTACTAACTCAAACCTGGCAGAGCAAGTCCTCCATCAGATGCGGCCGATGCTGGGCCCACTGGCGCGTGGACACGTCCCGATCCTCATCGAGACTTGCCCGGGGAACCCACCCCGGCTCAAAAAAGCAGAGAAGGCCACTCTCCAAACCTCCGATGTCTTGCGGGCAGTGTTAGGATGTGCAAGAACATGGGCAGGAAGACTCCACAACTTCCCCACTGAAGACACGCCCATGACGACCGTTGCCTCAATTGGCTGTGTGTGGTGTACCCGGAAACGGGGCCTCCCAGTACTGAGGCACAGTTAAGTTCACGATGTCACTTATCGGTGCAGAGTTGAGAGAGATGGCTGAGCATCACAATCCCCCCTGTGTTGCAGCATGATGAGAACCCAGCATTGCACACTGAGCTTGGGGGGATCACTTGGGCACCAGACTTAATACTGGCTCTTGACTGGATGGCCGCATGCAGGAGATTTCTACAATGGAGGGTTGGCAGGTGGTGGGTATCTGGAAGTGGCTCTGTGCAGGACGTGAGGATTCCTTGGGAGAGCCCAGAACCAGAGCACAGCATTGTGCAAGCTCTGCATAGTTGGAGAGCCCCTCCGGATGACGGGGAATGCACAGTGTGCTACCCCACCTATCCCCAACTGCTAACTTAGAACCAGAAGTGGGGTCCTCTGTATGCGTGCCAGGCCAGGATAAAATGCCTGGGAAAGAGACTGGAGCTCAGAACTCCCTAACTCAAAGTTGCAGGATGGCAGAAAAGCCACGGGAAAGACAGGTCTATTTTGAAGATAACGCAACCATATTTTCACCATACGAGCTCGGACGCCGCCTCGGTAAACAAGGTCCGCGCAGAGCAGTGACACCCCCAGGCTGCTTGCGAATAGTCTACTACTGGGAACATAAACAGATTAGGGATGAGCCCACTCTCCCGTTGAACAGGTGCTAAAGTCGTAGATACTGGGCCAGAAGGCGCACCGGAAACCACAGTATCATGCAACTCGCTTTTTTTTTCTAATGGAGAGTACACCGTCAAATAAATCTCGTACTGGTGCTCGCCCTGTGGAGCTCCACCAGGCAGGTGCAGTGCCGGGCTCTGAGCCTCGACAGAGCCCACCCTCAGCTACTGGAGGACCCTCTAGACTGTTTTGTGGAGTCAGCAGACGGCGGAGGAGAACTACTGACCAAAACAAAACAGAAAAAGAGAAACCCAGAGTGCCACTTGTCATGATGCACTGGAATGCAGAGGGAGTGAACAGCAAGCAGGCTGGATACAGCAAAAAGACAGAGCTGGAAAACATCTTGTATGAGAAGCAAGTCAGTGTTTGCTGTATCCAAGAGACTCACTTGAAAGCAGATCAAACCTTTAAAATAAGGGGATATCAATGCTTCAGATCCGACAGACAAGATAGACGAAAAGGAGGAGTACTTACTCTTGTAAGGAATAACATTCCTGCACACGAAAGGAAAACCTTCATGGATGGAGCAGAATATCAGCTGTTGCAGATAAAGGTAGACAAGATGGAAATAGAACTCCTGAACTATTACTGTCCGAACAACAAACCCCTGAGTCTCAGCTCTATACAGGTACCAGCCACCAACTTTATAGCAGTTGGAGACTTTAATAGCCACTCCCAGAGCTGGGGCTATAACCATCTGGATCACAGAGGTGAAGAGGTTGAAACTTGGCAAGATGATCACTCCCTAATCCTAGTCAATAATGCCACAGATACTCCTACCTTCTACTCCAGAGGATGGCACACAACTTCAACACCAGATCTTGCCTTCTCCACACCAGATATAGCTGGATCTATTAGTAGAGAAGTAGGAGACCAACTAGGGGGAAGCGACCATCGCCCAATCTTTCTTACTGTCCAGAGTGCAACTCTCAGTACAGGCCCAGCCATTACAAGATGGAACTACAAAAAAGCCAACTGGGGTTTATTCAGGCATCAGGTGAACACGCTGCTGTCTACCCTCAAGGTACAGAACAGAGACATTAATGAAGTGGTAAAAGACTTCAACAGATGCATACTACAAGCTGCAAAAGAAACCATTCCCAAAGGATGCCGGCGTAACTACATACCATACTGGTCCAGCACACTCCAAGAACGTCAGGAAGCTATGGACAGGGCTAGAAAGGACGCAGAGTCTCAGCCTTCACTTGAAACTCACAACAAATGGAAAAAGGCTGTAGCAGAGTTTCAGAGAACAAAGCTAGAAGAAAAACGGAAAAGCTGGAGAACTAAAACGGCATCGCTGAACCTTGAGAAAGACGGCAGGAAACTTTGGAGATTAGTCAAGTCTCTAAATGAAGAGCGTTCCTCACCTAGGCAGACTATCACATTGGATGAAGGTGGCAAACTTTTCAGAGGAAAACAAGCTGCAGACTTGTTTGCTAGAAGATACAGTTCAGAAAGCAACTTACCCATTAACATAGACCATCAGAGAGAGATAAGAAAAGAAATACTGGCAACCATGGGACAGACAGATACTCCTGCCCCAATGAGGGAACCCATCACACTAGGAGAACTACAGAAGGCTATTTCCAAGCTTAAGTTTCAAAAGTCACCCGGCCCAGACAAAATCAGCAACGAAATGCTAGTAAATCTGAGCTCAGCAGCAAAGACAAAACTGCTTGAGATATTCAACCACAGCTGGTTGAAAGGAACGGTACCCCAAGTATGGAGAGAAGCCATCACAATACCCATACTAAAGAAAGGGAAATGTAAGACCGAGGCTGCAAGTTACCGGCCAATCAGTCTCACAAGCTGTGTTGGGAAGACTATGGAGCGAATAGTCAACCACAGATTGAAATGGTATTTAGAGTCTGAGCAGATCCTGGTGCCGGAACAAGCTGGATTTAGAGAATGCTACAGTATAGAAGACCAAGTTACTTACTTGTCTCAAGCAATAGAAGATGCCTTCCAGGAGAAGAAAAAGGTCCTAACGATCTGGGTCGACTTCAAGCAGGCCTTTGACAAGGTGTGGAAAGATGGCCTCATTGCAAAACTTAGGAGAAGTGGAATCCAAGGCAACATGATGAAATGGATCCAGTCATACTTGCATAACAGGAGAACTAGAGTCACTCTTGACGGTCTGCAGAGCAGAAAAGTGTTGCTCCATCAGGGGGTACCTCAAGGAGGAGTAATTTCCCCAACACTCTTCCTTGTTTACATCAATGACCTGGTGAAAGATCTCCCTGCAGGAGTTAAAGCTGCCTTATATGCAGATGACCTAGTACTCTGGTGCGCTGATGAAAATGTCACCACAGCAAATTATAGAATGCAGCGGGCAGCAGACATGCTAGTGTCATGGGCAGAGAAATGGCTTATCACAATAAACACAGACAAAACCTCCACAACACTGTTCTCCCTCGCCCCCAAGGACAAATCAGCTAACATACACCTAGGGACAACCGTGATCAAGGAAGAAAGCTACCCCACCTATCTTGGGGTGACATTTGACCAAAGGCTTACATGGAATAAGCATATTGAAAATGCAGAAGGAAAGGCCCGAAGACGACTAGGCATACTCAGAAAATTAGCAGGTACCAACTGGGGAGCAAATGAACGAAATCTAAAGAAGATTTATAATGGAGTAATAAGACCACACTTAGAGTTTAGCTCAGCAGCATGGTCATCAGCTGCTAACTCACATCTGCAGTCTTTGGACAAGGTGCAAAATCAAGCTCTCAGGCTCATTACAGGAGCCATGAAAACTACACCAATAACAGAGATGCAGAAGGTTGCTGGATTACAGACATTGTCCCATAGAAGAGACACAAAAACCATGATCCAGATGAAAAAGTACAACAGTATGCCAATGCACCCAATGAAGGCAAGACTAGATGATCTGGCATTGGGACGTCTAAAGCGTAGCAGCTTTGTGCATCGGGGAAAAAGACAGCATCAAGAAGACCTATCCATGAAGACAACACCACTGAAGCCCACCCTATACCCTGTACCATGGGAGCAGGCCAGCAGTGCCCTCCAAATTAATACATCAGTCAGTGGTCTCACAAGTGGATGTGAGTATAATGATCTGCAAAAACGAACTGCTACATTGAGTATGATCCAAGAAAGCTATCCCGATCAATCATGGATACATGCCTATACAGATGGATCAGCAACTAATGCTGTTAGGAATGGAGGTGCCGGTATCTTTATCTCATATCCTGACAACCACTATGAGACTAGGCACATTCCCACTGGTAAATTCTGTTCCAACTATACAGCTGAGGTTCAAGCTCTAGAGCAAGCTGCAAATATGATTTATAACACCAACTCTGACTGCCACCAGGTAGTCATCCTCACAGATGCACTGTCTGTCCTGCAAGCTCTCAAGGGTGGTAAACTCCCGCATCTGAGAAATGAACTAAACAAGGTAGCTGCCAAAAAGAGAACCATACTTCAGTGGGTACCATCTCATTGTGGTGTACCCGGAAATGAAAAGGCAGATAAACTTGCAAAAAAGGGAGGAGAATGTGAACAAGAAGATAATGAAGTCACATACTTTGAGAAAAAGAGAGCTATCCAGACTATCAGAAGAGAACAGAACCAACCCAAAGACGACTATCACACTCTCGACCGGCAGGGACAGATAACTATTTTTCGACTCAGGACAGGGCATAACAAACTGAATAAACACATGCACAAGCTACGATTGTCTGCTTCACCACTGTGCACATGTGGATTAAACGAACAAACTGCTGAGCATGTTCTACAGGATTGTCCTCTGTATGACCAGTTAAGAAAGATATACTGGCCCAATGTCTCAACACTAAACTCAAAGCTATATGGAGCTAAAGAGGAACTTCAAACAACAGTCGAATTCATCATGAGAACTTGTCTGACGGTGTAAACATCAAAGATGCGATCGCAAGAAGAAGAAGAAGTAGAAGCTTCTCACTGTGAGTGTATACCTTTTCCTCGCGTATATCATCAAGAGAGCGGCTGTTGGTGTATCTCTCCGTTGCCTGGATTGGAGAAGTCTTCATCCCTCCAGTGAAGAAGGGCCACCAGACCCCTCAACAACTAAAAACTTTGGCTCAAAAAATGATTGAAGAAAAATACAGCCCGATGGAGTGGACACACGCATACACAGATGAGTCCGCTGAGGGGGCAGTAAAAAACGGTGGAGGAAGCATTTTTATAAGATTCATAAATGGAAAGATCATCCGAAAGGCGTTCCCAACTGGAAAGATCTCCTCCAATTTCAGGGCAGAAGCTATGGCACTACTACAAGCTCTGAAAATCCTCACTAGATCCGAACAGTAGCCAATAGCTAAGATAGTACTCTTCACTGACTGCAGATCATTACTGGAATCAATACATAAAACCAGAAATGATAACATGATGAATGAGATCAGATCTGAGCTTAACATCATCCAAAGGTCACCAACCATTGCCCTTCAGTGGTTACCCTCCCACTGTGGAATTGCTGGTAATGAGAGAGCAGATGCTCTATCAAGAAGTGGCAGTAAAATGGAACAATACAGCCACCCATTGCCCTATCGGGAAGCAAAAACCATCATCCACAACAAGTACAAAAATCAGTGGAAGGAGGAAGGGGATATATACAGCAGAGATGACCCAATCCCCATCTAAATAGATACCAACAGACCACCATTTTCCGCCTGAAAACTGGCCACTGCAGATTACTTGGCTATCTCTATCGCCTCAGGATATTCCACACAAATTAATGCCCATGTGGAACTGGAATCCAGACCCCCAGAACACATTCTCCAGAACTGCCCAACCCATGATGAACCGCGACATGCGACCTGGCCAAGGGGTGCTGAGCTCCAGCAGAAGCTATGGGGCTGCCGCACTGACCTGGTAAAGACTGTGGACTTCGTCCTGGCGACAGGCCTGCAGATTTAGCATGACTACAAACTGAACGCAGAAGATGAACTTGACATTTTAGTTGAAGATTATTATTTATGTGCTTGACTTGATTTCTTTTGATCTCTATATATTTCTCAATGCAATGAAAGCTACTCTTGTCTTTTGTATTCTTATTTTGATATCATTGTCTGTCCCTGGAACTTTGTCTGTACTGTTACTCAGGTTTATGTATGGTTCTATACATATTGCAGTGTTTTTTTCCTTCAAGTGCAATCGTGTTATCGTGTCCTGCATTTATTCTCATTGGGGAGCTGAGGGGTGATGAGATGAATCAGAATTCTGCTTAGGCCTAGTATTATCTGGAGAAAGTGATATAATTTCTGGTAGGGCCAGGTGTCATCTGATCAAAGTAATGAGATATCTAGTTCGGGAGGTGTCACCTGATCAAAGTAATGAGATATTTAGTTCGTGAGGTGTCATCTGGTGAAAGTACTGTAATGCGATATCTGGCATTGTTTTATTTTCTGAGTGTCAGTGGCATACTCATGTGCGCTATTATCGATGTAGGTTAGTCGATCATAATTTTATTTTAATGTATTTTCATTTTCAAAAATGTTTGCAGGAACATTTGCCTACAATAAATAATAAATAAATAACCCAAAGAGACATTCGTGGACAACTTGTTTATTGCGGTAGAAATACGTTCAAACTAAAATGTGAGAGGCAAAAGTTCTTTCCGGGCCCACATCGGTTTAAAGTTAAGTGAGCCTCGGTTGGAGTGAATCATGAGCATTAAAATTGAATCAGTTCCAAAATAGACCAGTGTTGCGTGGTGGTTTGCTCTGAACAATGTTCCATGTGTTATGAATAAAACAATTATAAAATTCTGGCCATTGTTTTCTTCCTTGATATGTTAGTTTTAGTGCATCGTGCCTTTGATGGAAGATTAAGCGAATGCTGGGGTGGAAGATTCCAAACAATACTTGAACTTTGGAATACGATTGATTTGATAAGTCATTTCATTGAGTCCGTACATTTAATTCACATGTACACATTTCAAATAGGGACAGAACATGAGTCATGCATAAATTAATCAATGGCGTAGACTGCTGTTTTACGTGTCAATGTCCGTTTAAGGATACAGAGCAGTAATTGTCGTCAGAACATCACAGCTATATGCACGCGCAGCTAGACATGGCTACCTGCCGACAGTGAGACTGCGAGTCTGAATATATTCATACGAATTTGACGATTATTCTTCTCCTTCTGAGAATTCTAGTTAAAATACTAACCTCCATAAATTTCCCTCTCATAAAGAGTTCTAGGACTGACCCTGGTCCATCAAAAAATACACATATAAATGGCTATATCATGCCATTGCATTGGAAGGTTAGAACAACGCAGCTATTCAGCTTGGCGGTCAAGTAACAAAGGGTAGCGTTTCTTAGTTACCGACTGTGTCCTAAACAACGCTATACACGTCATAATCGATCGTGTATGGAGCGTTCAAAATTTGAACCATCTATCGCAATATATTAAATGTCTTAACCTTTACAATTGCACGTCTGATAACCTTTAGCAGACGGCGTTAATATCATATACCGTAACAATTCCCTGTACACCGGGGAAAAAAAAATCGATAGATTTTTTTTCAAGATCTATCCGACTTAACAATTTTTTCAAAAAAATTTAACACAATTGTGACATATGGCCGACGATGTTCTGAGTAGAACCGTGTTGCGGTCGTGTCAACTAACTATTTGTCATAGTCATCTAACATAAATCACATTATATATCAATATTATACATATTATTATATCAACTAAATAAATGTCCAATGTTAATAGTGAATGATAAAATTAAATTAAAGTAAGGTCTGTCGTATTAGTATGTCATATAGGAATTAATTTGACTAATTAAAATTAAATTAATTAATTAAACTAAGAGTTAAATTATTAAGGTTCTAATGTAACGCGATGTTATGAGAGAAGAAAAGACAAAATAAGTGAGAAGAAATAGAAAGAAATTCGAATATAAGTTTTAACTTAATTGTGTGTGTTAAGTGTTAGTGAATAATAACTATCTAATTTAACTAACTAAATAATGTATAGGTACATTAAAAAAAATATTAATCTAATACTTGTGTGAGATTTATTTTCTCTTTTCATAATTTCTTCTTTTTATATTTCGTTCTCTTTTTTTTTCATTTAATTTTTTTCTCACCTTTCATTTTTTTTTTAATAATTCAATTAAGAAGTTAAGTTAACTAATTAATTAGTATAGGATATGATGATCCATCCGTAGTCTTGATCCTGATGAATTCTTTTAGGCAAAAATGTTCAAACGTTTACGTTGGAAAGAAATGTCATTTATCACTGCATCCAAGAATTAAGAGTCCATAGGATAATAAGTTCGACTTGTCGTCAGATATTATTCCATGATTGTTCAACGGTATTTATATATCGTGTATGGACGTTAGACGAAGTTCCAATGTCAATATGTCTTTTAGTTCAATTCTGTGATGCATATAGTGTTTATAAAGTTTAAATTGAAGGCAAGGTTAGTTCTCTTATAGTTGATACTTCGTTCAATCCAATGTAGTTCTGATTGATATAGTTTAAGAGTGTCAATATTGATTATTCGTCGTCAATAGGATTACGTGACAATGCATCTGCCACACAATTTTCAGTGCCAGGTATGTGTTCAATGGAGAACTCGAATGGCTGTAGGATGATTGAATATCTGGCAAGCTTCTGGCTTGTATGATTTGATCGACGCAAGGATGCTACAGCACGTTGGTCCGTCTGTATGGTGAAGGGAGCACCAAGTAAGTACATTTCCAGTTTGGTTATTGCCCAGATCACAGATAAAAGTTCCTTGTCGACTGTTGAATACTTTGTTTCTGCCGGCTTCAGCTTTCTTGAAATGTATAACGTAGGATGTAGAATGCCATCATGGTTCTGGAGCAGGCATGCACCAATGCCGTAGTTACTAGCATCTGTTCGTAAGAAAAATCTTTTGGAAGCATCGGGAAGTCTTAAAATTGGTTCATGCGAGAACAAATTTATAATTTTGTTGAAAGTTTCATTGCATGTACCAGTCCATGTCACCTTCACCGGCATATCTTTTTTTAACAATGAAGACAATACAGCCGTGATGGATGACAAGTTTGGTATGAATCTACTGTAATATTGAACAAGTCCTAACAAACTCCTGACCTGTTTCTTCGTCTGAGGAACTGCTATGTTTAGAATTTTGGAGACTGTACTAGGTAACGTTCGGATATATCCCGATCCAATGATATGTCCCAAAAAGGTTATCTCATTACACGCGATTTGCACCTTTGTAGGTTTAGCAGTTAGATGATAATTCCTTAGAGTGTCAAAAACATATCTAAGTCCCGAAACATGTTCCTCAAACGACGAACTAAACAAGCATATGTCGTCAATATATGTAATAACGTCTGGTCTACCTGATAAAATTTGTCGCATCAGGCGAATGAAGGTAGCTGGCGCATTAACAAGCCCAAAAGGCATCACATTCCACTGGTATAGACCTTGTGGAGTGGAAAATGCGGTGTAGTACTTAGCCTTTTCGGTCAGTGGTATCTGCCAATAACCTTTAGTTAAGTCTATCTTACTAAATATAGTTGCGTTGGATAGACGTGGCAGTAAGTCGTCGATAAGTGGATGTGGTTCGCTGTCAACTATAGTCTTAGCATTTAATTTTCTATAATCAACACATAGTCTGATGTTATTGTCCTTCTTCCGGACAATCACTAATGGAGAAGAGAATGGCGAATTACTAGTCTCAATGATTCCCAGAGACAACATCTGTTCAAGTTCCTTAGTAGTTTTAGCAAGGAAATGTAAAGGAACAGAATAGGGATGTACACGAATAGGTGTATCATCATTGAGAGTAATGTCATGACTGATAGCCGATGTGCGACCCGGGACGTCGGTCAACACATCTGGATAAGATTGTAATAGATTAGCAATCTGTAGACGCTGTTGCGGTGTAACCGTTGAAGAGATGGTTACATCCCGCCAAGATTCAGTAGGTTGAACTACTGGTACCGGTAACGGTAACTGTACCTCAGGAAAAGAAGATTCTTCTTCCTGGATGACAGATAAGTTAGAATAATGACAAGTGGATACTGTGTTGTCATCTAGTTCATGAAAAATTGACTGTAAGTGTTCAGGACGTGTATGAAATTGCTTGAGCATGTTAATATGAAATATCTTTTTGTGTCCCTTGATATCTAAGACGTAATCAACGTCGGAAATTTTATCAATGACTTTGTAAGGACCATTCCAAGATATCAATAATTTATTGTTATTGTGAGGAAGTAACACATAAGCCTCGTCGCCTGGGAATAATTGGCGTAATCGTCGAGACCTATTTTGTAGAGATCGAGCCTTAGCTTTTGCAGCCTCAGAAGAAGCTGTTGCCAACTGGCAAGACTCAATAATGTTCTTCCGAAGATTAATCACGTACTCGTAAGATGACTGAGTGTCCTGAGTCATCTCCTCGTCAATTAATAAGTCTTTTATTAGTCCCATAGGACCTCTTGGGGGAGCACCAAAAACTAATTCAAAGGGAGAGAAGCCAGTTTGTTCATGCGGTACCTCCCGATAAGCAAATAGAACAGCTGGGAGTGCTCTGTCCCAGTCATGAGGGTGCTTAGCAGTAACCTTATGTAGTAGTTGTTTAAGTGTACGGTTAAGTCTTTCAACCGCACCATTACTCATCGGATGATAAATACTACTTAAATTCCTATCAATGTCCCAAGTTTTCATGACTTCCTTCATGGTGTCAGATATAAACTGTGACCCATGGTCTGATAAAAGTTTTCTAGGAAACCCTATTCTAGAAAAGATGAGATGTAGTGCATCAGCTACATCTGTGGTAGTGGTGGTCTTTAATGGGATAGCTTCTGGCCATCGTGTGCACAAATCAATGCACGTAAGGACGAATCTATGTCCTCTGGCCGATGGTAGCAATGGACCAATAATGTCTATTGCCATCTTGTCAAAAGGTCTCACTGAGATATCGCAAGCCTGAATAGGCGCCGTGTGAAAAGCTCCACGTGCTTTCACTTCTTGGCATGTAGTACAGGAACGTACATACTGCGAAATATCTCTTGACACCCCTGGCCAAAAGAATGAAGACAGTACTCGAGATCGTGTTCGAGTATATCCCATATGTCCAGCACAATGTGAGTCATGTGCATGTTGAAGAATGTACCGTCTAAAAGTATACGGGACCATAACTTGTTGTTTCATTTGTGATTTGTCATTAAAACATCTAATCAATATGTCATTTTTAATAACAAAACAATGTTTGTTATTATTACCTGAGGATAGATTGTCAACTTTATCAACCAACTTAAAAATTTTTTTTAAAGATTTATCCTCTTTTTGTTTGGTTGCAAATGTTTCCCTGTCAATAGGTGAATTGACTACAAATTCCTCTTGGTTGTCTGCATCCATTTTATTATCATCAACTTTCTCCATGAGTTGAGTCTGCGCTCTAGTCGTCACGGCGTTTCCAGTGCATAGGTTATGTTTCTCCCATTCTATAATCTCATCTGGAGTACAATCTTTACTGCCGTGTATACGACCGACCATCAAATCAGCTATAGGCTTTTTTAGCATACATACTTTTACGTTCCCTGTGAAGAAAGGAGTGTTAACATGAATAATAGCTGTGGGGTAAAACTCTATTGTTCCACCAAAAGTCATGCAACGGACATATTCCCCTGTTGCACAGCTAGGATGTACCAGCGACTGTCGTACACCAATCGTTGTGGATCCCGAATCCCTCAACACTGAGACGACGGATCCATTAACTAATCCCCTGTTAAAAATTAGTAGGCCTGTTCCATCGTTGACTGCAAGACCTACCTGTGGTATAATATGTCCGCAGTTAAGCACTGTTTCTTTCGCCTTCTGAAAAATAAGATTGCATTGCTGGCAACTATTTGCCACATTATAATTAATAGCAAAACATGCAGCAGAAGACTGTGTTGTATTATTGTCAAGTGGGACCTGAGCTATAGGGGTAGTATTATTTGTAACTGCCGCCCCTGTATTATGGTTGTAATGAGATGATCCCCGAGAATGAGATCGATTCCGAGTATAATTGTTAG
The DNA here is from genome assembly GCA_024509875.1 of Oreohelix idahoensis. Taxonomy (NCBI): domain Eukaryota; kingdom Metazoa; phylum Mollusca; class Gastropoda; order Stylommatophora; family Oreohelicidae; genus Oreohelix; species Oreohelix idahoensis. The sequence goes on from JAMPIV010013302.1 coordinate 333,922, forward strand.
AATTATCTCGTCGTCCTCTATAGTAACTATTATCTCGATGTCTCGAGCCATGATTATTACCATTCCAGTTATTATTATTATTGGGAGTATGTGATCGATTATAATGAGTGTTATGTTGACCATTGTGGTAGTTTGTTTGAGGTGAATAATTTCTATCTCGTGATCTACCTCTGTTGAACTCATTTTTATTGTTGAAATCATTATTATGTCCCTTCTGAAAGTTAACATTGTGATTTCTTTGGAACCTGCTTCTGTCTACACTGTGATGTCTTTGTTTGTTATTGTGATTGTAGGCCATATTAGACGCCACAGGTAGAGGTTCTCTTAATGAGGAGTTAGAAATGGTTGCATTCGGATGTGCCGAACAGTAGTTTAAAGAAATTTTTTCTAACTCGTCCATAGTACCTGGTTTACGCTCCTGCAAATATGCAAAAAATGGCTGGCTAACCGAAGATAATACCTTATCCCGCAGTAGTAAATCAACTAATTTGTCGTATGATTTGTTGACTTCTGCCAGTTCAACCCATCTATTAAATGTATTGCGTATGTTCGCAATGAATCCTGCAAAATCCTTTGGAGATTCAGGTAAAATTCCCTTAAATTTCAACCTACAGTGTTCCTCGTCCAGGTGAAACCTTCGTAAAAGCAAGGACTTAATAGCACCGTAGTTATTAGCTATTGATGGGTCAGCATTTTGAGAAGCTGTCAGTGGTTCTCCAACCAAGAATTCATTTAATTTGAGTACCCATGACTCTTCAGGCAAATGGTTAGATTTGCAAGTCTGTTCAAAACGTGCCAGGAACGATGAAAGGTCGTCGACGTTCAAGTTGAAAATGGGTAATTTAAAGTTGTAGAAATGTTTAGGTTGGCTGGATGATGATCCATTTTGTGCGTTATTATTCTGGTTTGCATCAGCACTTTGTGCTTGTAATCTTGCTGTCTCCAATTTAATACGCGCCAATTCCATTTCTTGTTGTAAAATAATTTCCTCTCGTTTCAATTTATTCTCTTCTTCCTGTCTGGCGATTGTTCTTTGCTCTTCTCTTTCACGTTGAGCAATCTCTCTCAGTCTATTTTCCTTGTCAATTTGCTTCATCTCACGTTCTGCTTCCTCTTTCTTTAATGCAGCTTTTTTCTCTTCTTCCTCTTTCTTTAATGCAGCTTTTTTCTCTTCTTCCTCTTTCTTTAATGCAGCTTTTTTCTCTTCTTCCTCTTTCTTTAATGCAGCTTTTTTCTCTTCTTCTTTTCTTTCATATTTTTCCAGTTCTGATTCAGCAAACTGACGAAGTTCTTGAGATTTATAACCATATTCACGACCAATCTTAACGAAATGGTCTATAGTAAGCATTTTGACTTTTATCTGTAAGTAATTATTGATAATTACTGATTAAAATAGTCAATAGTAGCTTCAGAGTAATTATTATACTTACTCAACTTAGAAATATTCAATATAAGTAATCACAATAGTACTGAACTTAATGTCTAAGTTCAACTAATAGACAATATTTTGTAACAATATTGTATCTAAATAATACTATATCATAAATAGTTATGATATCTGTTAAATATAATGTAATTATATCACACAATTAATCTCAATATCCAATAATGTTGGGTATAATTCCTAGTAATTATATTGTTCAATGTACTAAGTCACTCTCTTAGTACCAGAAAAGTATATTAAATAATATACAATGGGTCTATTACCTCAAAGGTAGCTATAAGATTATTTTATTTTGTCAATATATATATTATATTATTATGCCCTAGGCATCTCTTATAAATTGTAGTGCTACTTTCTTGGACTATCACTGCATAATTATGCAATGTCCCATATTAACCTTAATTATCAGAAAAAATTAATTAAATTAAATTACAAGTGTATTATTGCATATAATAGCATATTATTAATGTAATATTAATATATATCATGAGGACAAACAAAACAATGATGCAACTAAAGGGTACAAACAATGTCAAGACGCAAACAAGACATTTTCACAATTAAAATGAATTTATGAACTAAATAAAATAAGCGGAAATGTCACAGACCAAATGAAGGGCAAGGTCTGACCGGAGGTCAACTGAATATTCAAGGTACACACAAAAAAAAATGACTGCGAAAAATGATGACGTCACAGGACTCATAACGGACGAAAATTTAACAATCATAAAATAAATGATAGTCAGAGGAGACTGGACGAATAGTAACGAACATGGTACAGAACTGAATAAAATTATTAACTGAGTACGAATAAAATACACCAATTATCTACGGGACAGTACAGCTAACGCAAATCGTCAAACGATAGCAGATTTGGACAACAAGTCCAATGTCAAACCTCAATGGGGTTTCCAAAGGTGCGATCGTTTAACTGCCCTAAGAAACGACCGAAATCAATTCAGGCATCGTGAGAGCCACAGAATCTAATTTCGGTTCATCCTCCCTACCTCCCACGAATTAACAACACATTAAGACAACAAAAATTACATTAAACATAGATAAAAACATGCCGATGTAGGCAGAGGACAATGGACTTAGTTAGCACTGTTTGCAATACCAACAGTTAAACACCTAGATTTATCTTTACCGTTGCTTCGATCAGTGCTAGCGGTCGTCAACAGCTAGGCTAAAGCCCCTGACTGTCTGCTCCTATAGTCCATATCATGTGTTGGCTTCAAATGGCTCATGTTTCCTTTGGTTAGACTTAGAAACGGCTGGTTTCTTCGACAGATCACCTACACGATTTTCAGTGACGTCACGTTGTTAGGTATTATAATGAGTACTGCGTCACGTCAGCCTCGTACTGGTCATGTGATCGAAACTTGATCGTAAACATTTCATTCGAAAGTCATGAAGAAATTTTTTTGTCGTCCCCACACTGGCCACCACTGTTGCGTGGTGGTTTGCTCTGAACAATGTTCCATGTGTTATGAATAAAACAATTATAAAATTCTGGCCATTGTTTTCTTCCTTGATATGTTAGTTTTAGTGCATCGTGCCTTTGATGGAAGATTAAGCGAATGCTGGGGTGGAAGATTCCAAACAATACTTGAACTTTGGAATACGATTGATTTGATAAGTCATTTCATTGAGTCCGTACATTTAATTCACATGTACACATTTCAAATAGGGACAGAACATGAGTCATGCATAAATTAATCAATGGCGTAGACTGCTGTTTTACGTGTCAATGTCCGTTTAAGGATACAGAGCAGTAATTGTCGTCAGAACATCACAGCTATATGCACGCGCAGCTAGACATGGCTACCTGCCGACAGTGAGACTGCGAGTCTGAATATATTCATACGAATTTGACGATTATTCTTCTCCTTCTGAGAATTCTAGTTAAAATACTAACCTCCATAAATTTCCCTCTCATAAAGAGTTCTAGGACTGACCCTGGTCCATCAAAAAATACACATATAAATGGCTATATCATGCCATTGCATTGGAAGGTTAGAACAACGCAGCTATTCAGCTTGGCGGTCAAGTAACAAAGGGTAGCGTTTCTTAGTTACCGACTGTGTCCTAAACAACGCTATACACGTCATAATCGATCGTGTGTGGAGCGTTCAAAATTGAAACCTCTATCGCAATATATTAAATGCCTTAACCTCTTACAATTGCACGTCTGATAACCTTTAGCAGACGGCGTTAATATCATATACCGTAACAACCAGATAAAGTACAATTTTATCTGCGTTCTCTTCGAAGTCTGCAAATTAATTTGTAAATCAATGTGTCTGATTAGTCTCATTGTTTACTGTATTACACAGTAAAAATATTTTATTTATTTCAAAGTTGTTTTTAATTATTATTTATTTATAAGACAATATGTCGGTCAACCTTGGACGGATTTTAATTAGGATATATTGTGTTTCCAATTCCAAATAATTCATTCAATTACCAAATTTGTGATATTGGTTGGCATCATCAATCCTGTCCCATCATTGTAAATTAATATTTCCTAATTTTTTTTTTTTTTTTTTGGCGTAGGTATGTGCGCTACATGCATTTATGTGTTTTCTCTCCTTTGTCCTAAAGTGGTAAAATCTATCCAGAGGTCCAAAAAAGTATGTATATGTGCTTCATTGACTATAAGAAGGCTTTTGACAGAATCCATCATGAGAAAATAATTGAATGCCTCAAAGACATAGGTATTGATGGAAAAGATATAAGAATACTCAGTAACCTTTATTGGGAGCAAACTGCCACAGTAAGATCGGGAAGGAATTATTCACCATACATAGACATAAAAAGAGGTGTCAGACAAGGTTGTGTGCTATCCCCCTGCCTATTTAATTTATACACCGAAAAAATTTTCAAACAGATACAGGAAATACCAGGACTGAACATCAGTGGAAGATCAATAAACAACCTTAGATATGCAGATGATACCGTGTTGTTAGCTGAAAGCGAACAGGAGTTACAAGAACTAGTGAAGCAAGTGAACAGTATAAGTCATGAATATGGACTCGACATTAATATTGAGAAAACTAAAACTATGATAATTAGCAAAACAGACGATAAACCCACATTAAAGATAAGCGTAAATGGGAAAATCCTGGAACAAGTCAAGAGCTACGTATATCTTGGTCATATAATAACAGAAGATGGCAGATGTGAAACAGAAATCAAGAAGAGAATAGGAATGGCCAAAGCTACATTCAACAACATGAAACATATACTGACATCCAAACAGTTATCTCATAAATTAAAACTGAGAATCATAAAGTGTTATATATATTCTGCATTTCTGTATGGTGCAGAAACATGGACGATGAATAAGCATTTGGAAGAAAGAATTGAGGCTCTTGAAATGTGGATATATAGAAGAATGGGGCGTATCTCATGGAAAGAGATGAAAACAAATAAGGAGGTCCTAGAAAATCTAGGTATGAAAAGAGAACTAATGAGAGAGGTCAAAGTTCGGCAGCTAAAATACTTTGGCCACATAAAAAGGCATAACACCTTGCAGAAGACCATAACAGAAGGGAGAGTTGAAGGTAAACGTGCAAGGGGAAGACAGCGCTATAAGTGGGAAGATAACATCAAGAGATGGACGGGAAAGAGTCTATCAGAGTGTACCACCAAGACAAGAGACAGAAGACGTTGGAGATCCATTACAGCCAACCTCCGTTGTGGAGATGGCAACTGATGATGATGATGATCCAACAGCTATGTTGACAATTATGTATGTCCACAACCTCCGGTTCTCTATTAGTGCAGAATAATGATGTTTATAAATTCTAGTGTTCCCTCCCGCTCCTCCCGCGACACGATGTCAGACTATCAGATATCTTCTCTCCTTGTCGCCCTTTCTGTGTGTGGGTTTCTTGTTTGTTTTTGGGTCAGTTTTGCTCGTTGTCAAAAAATGTATAATTTCGTCTGCACAAAGTATGCTCTAAAAGCGAGGTATAATTTTGTTTCTTGCACATGGGCCTCTTTCACATGACCTCCTCGATAGTCTTTTACAACGTTAGGGGTAAATATCAGCACCAAAGTGGCTGCAAGTGTTTCGGTAGGCTACTTGGTTTTCGCGATTATCACATAGTTGGTTAATGTTTCCTTGTTCAAGCGGCAAATTGGGCAACAACGTTATCATTTGGACAGAGAGCTCTTGTGCAACTGGAAGAAGAAAAAAATAATAAAGCAACAAAAAACTGTAACTATAATACGGAAGTTCTTCCGCAGACCTCAAATTTGTACACAGAGACGACGTTCTTGGCTTTATGGTACTTTACTTAAAAGTTTCAAGTCTGTTTGACTGCATACCATTGTTGAATTTGTTAATTTTATGAGCAATGTAATGGCACTTGTGTCTAAGCACTTTCACGTAACATAATCAAACTTCGGTTTCACTCACCGCAGAAAGGGAGAAACTCCAGGAGACGGATTTCAGACTTTCTGTTCTTGCGACATTAGTAAATAAATAAGCATTCCTTTTTTCAACCCGAAAATATTTTAATCAGCGATACAGACATGGCACAAACGGTCGCCCTTCGTACTGATATTACAATAAATATTACGAAAGCCGCAGAAGCTGGTTTGTTCACAACATTCTCAATTCCTTGCCTACTAAACGTTGAGCAAAGCAGTAGGCTATATCTCAACAACTTCCAAATTTTACCCAACAACGATGCAACGATAACACCATCACTGAAATGCCTCTAACTTTAAATTAAAATTTCTGATAATCTTCTGGTTAAAAAAAGAAGTAAAATTCGGTATAGTTTTGTATTTGAAGCAAAACACGTTTTTGTAGTTGTTAATGGTGGTTTTCTTGGTATTTAATGTATCATGCTTTGCATTCTTTTAATCTCTTACCTGTATTTTGTTTTATTATTGCAATCCAAATTTTATTGAAACATAATAATATGCTTCTATAGTAATTTTGGTTTCTTTACCAGAAGATTCATTTCCCAGCTTTCCTGAAATGTGGTTTATTACCTCATACTGAAATTCACATTTTGAACATGGAGATAGGTAAAGTTATATTGCAGTTTTTTCATTTTGTTCGTAGGAAAGCTGAAGTCGTGGTATATATAACTTACGCAGTAGCACTACCAGTCGTCCTGCAAATTTGTCCTTTATTTCTATATACAGTGAAGCATGAACATATGGGAAATGAAATGAAAAATCTGGCAATGCAAATGCTTATGTTAATTTATTAGGAGTCTGAAATTCATTAACGTTACTACACATACAAGGACACACCATCTGAGACAATATTATCGAGTGTATTTCATTAAGTATTTTACGCACCGTTTGATGCAACATACTCGTTATTGTTTGTGGACGTGAACATTACCTGGAATTTTGACTTTGCGGCACATTTTATATGTGTCATTTTTGTGTTAATAAATGTTAAAACTAAACGAGAATCGTTTATTTATGCATAGTTGTACCGTAATAACTTTGTCAAGGTTATGGAAGAAGTTCACTCTTCATAAACATTTATTTATACTGGCATGATCAGTAATGGCTCCATTGCGTTTTTGGCTAGTGGGAATATTTATAAATAGCTTGGTAGCTACACATGTAGCTACACGTGTGCGAGCATGTACGAGCATAGCAAAAAAGATTACGTTGACAGTATGATAGATGACAAAAACAGTACAAGTTATTTGTCATCGTAATTAAACTAACAGGGCAAATATTTAATTGTTATACCATGACAAATAGAAACATTACAGTGTATAGAAACTTTATAATTACAAGTTAATTACCTGTTATGCAGGTGTCTTTACCTTTCCAGCATCTAACAGCGTCTGGTTAAAAACAAATATTTGCAGACCTGTTTTTCAGTCTTGTACAGTGCTCAATGACTTTGTGTCGAAATCTGGGTTGGATTTTATTAGTTCATCCTCAGTCGATAGCAGCAACAGAGCATTAAGCCGTTGTTCGCTTATCATGTTCCTTTTGTAAGTTTTCACACGCTTCAGTATAAAAAAAACACCTTTTAAATTTAGATGTTGTTGTGGGTGTGGTGATAATTATTTCAAGGAGTTTGTTCATTTTACGGAAAGCTATAGCAAAATCACCTGTTACCAAGAATAGACAATTCTAGTTATCTTGGGGACCACCAAAAGTAACCTCGTCATGATATTCTGTGCATGTGCACTTAAGCATATATTTCCAGCATTGCAACATCTAGATATCTGAAACATCTTACTACATCAAACAGTTCTTTTGCATTCTTATGGCTCTCAGTCATCCCCCAAGCACAAAAAGGATCAGAAGACGAAACATGCATATTAAAGAAGTTGGAATGGAAGGGAATAGCTGTGAGAGAAGGAGTGGGGGAGATAGAGCTTGAGGAAGGTTGGGCGTAGAATTATAATGGTGATAATATACTTGTACTTATAAAGACTTGTTTTACGTTTCTATTAAAACTTGAAATTCAAAGGTTTTGATTTTTAAAGTTCCAATGGGGATGGACCCCACTATTCCCCCAGGATTGAGCCACCATTGATTGATTACTTACACTGAGCTCCATTTTCATAAACGTCTTATTTCATATAACAAGTCAATTAACAGAGCCAATGTATCTCCACTAGTCTGTATCCTCCCTCCACCATATAAACTTCTGGGATACTGGAGATCTGACCATGTTGTTATTTAATAAGAGCTGCTGAGCTTGTTGCTCTTTCACATTCAATGTCAAGTTGAAGAATCCTTCGCATTATCTACATTGTAGACCCAGGCTTTTCCTGTGGCCATACTGTGCATTCTCTACCATCCATGGAGGCGAAAATGCTGTTTCTGAGCTGTCCCAAATAATTGCCAGGTCCTGCACAGAGCCAGCTCCACTCGCTGATCTTTTATTCATTGTTAGACCCTCCTGCATGCAGCAACTAGATAATGCCAGAGTTTAATCTGGGGCTCAAGTGATTCCCCCAAGCTTAGTGTGGAGTGCTCGGTTCTCATCATGTTTCACCGTGGAAATTGTGACGTTGGGCCACTGGTGTGACTCCTTGAACCCTGAAGCTAGGTTTCCTGTTTTCAGGATGCACCACAAGGAGATGCTTCAGAGCCTAACCCTGGAATTTCACCTAAGTTTTAAAACTTTTTAAAGGAACCTGCACCTAAGTGTCAGGAAAATTGAATGTGTTGCTGAACTGCTTTTTCAAGAAATTGGAAGCAGAAGTTATTATAAGTTTGTAATTTTTAAAATTGCTGAAAATATGTTCTGTATAGGTGAAACAGTATATCATCCATTGAAATGAAAATTGTGTTGTCAGCCAGTAAGTGTAAAAGGCAAGTTATTAGCTGCTTTAAGATGTATACATCACATTTTCCATTTTCTGACACATCATTTGTTGCCCCGTGTGAATCTTGGGGGGGGGGGGGGGGGTCTCTGAGGAGACAAAAAAAAGAATGACTGCTGTTGCCTCAGGTATGTTGTAAGAAGCCACTGAAATGTAAAATCACGTAAAATAAATTGCAACAGAAACCACCACTGTAAGAGGACATGAATGCTTTGGTGCGGGAACTAGCTGTTATGGTGGCGTTATGCTCCATAAAGAGCAAACAAGGGACGCGATGATGATAGAGTAGCTACTTTAAGAGTTCAATTTAGAAAAGTTCAAAATTTGAATTGTTTAAACTGGTTGTCCTCCTGACTGGGGATGACAAAAGTTAGCTCAGCAAGTTATTTTTCCCCCACATTGTCTGTGTGTGTGTATCTATATATATATATATGTGCGTGCGTGCGTGCATATATATACATATATGTATATATATGTATATATATGAATATATATGTATATATATATGTATATATATATATATATATATATATATATATATATATATATATATATATATATATATATATATATATATATATATATATATATGTATATGTGTGTGTGTGTGTGTGTATATATATGTGTGTGTATATATGTGTGTGTATATATGTGTGTGTATATATGTGTGTATATGTGTATATATATATATGTGTATATATATGTGTATATATATATGTGTATATATATGTATATATATCTTTGTGTATATATATATGTATGTATGTATGTATGTATGTATGTATGTATATATATATATATATATATATATATATATATATATATATATATATATATATATATATATATATATATATATATATATATATATATATATATATATATATATATATATATATATATATATATATATATATATATATATATATATATTCGGCCAAAAGTTACAGAGAAGGAAATGTCGAAATTGTCCTCTTTTCACACATGCCTAAGAAAAATTCACTGAATCTTTTGGCCGAATACCATCACCAACCAAGATCTGCTTACTCGGAGCAAGCAAGAGGACATGCACACCATCATAGCTGGCAGACGCTGGAGCTGGGTTGGCCATGTCCTCAGAAGAGACCCGGTGCCATCACAAGAACAGCTATGATATGGACCCCTGAAGAAAAACGAAAGAGAGGCCGACCAAAAACAACCTGGCGGAGGACTGTGGAGGCTGAGATGCAAAGAATGAACCAGAGTTGGGGCACTGTACGAAGGATGGCCACCGACCGAGCAAAGTGGAATCAATTTGTTGTTGCCCTACAAGACGCCACTAGGCGTAATGGCCACTGACTGTTTTGACGATCGGCGGCTAAGGATCAAAGAAGAAGAAGAGTATATATATATATTAGGGCTGGGATCTCTAATGATTAAGTAATCGATTAAAATTTGTTTAATCGATTAAGTGATGAAACAAATTTTAATCAATTATTCCATTTTAAACAATGTTAATGTGTTTTTGCATAAATGCAAGAGCATTTGCTATGTTAGAGGTTTGTGATATGGAATTTGGCAAGTATGGTCAATAATAACAAATTTTGTTGTTGTAACGTTTAGGTATTTTCATTATATTTTCCTTATAACAAGTAAAACAAATCAAGTCCTTAGTGGTTTTAAAAATAAATTATTTATGTTATTTTTATAACTTAACAAATAGTTCAAAATTGGTAGATTAATTGTCAATTAAATAAATTCAATTAATCAATTAAGATTTTTTAAATCACTCCCAGCCCTAATATGTATGTGTGAGTGTTTGTGTGTGTGTGCGTGCATTCACGTATGCAGGTGTGTGTCTGTATGTATTATTACTAGTATTAACCATGGCAAATATTTCACCAAAACTGTTTCAGAGAGGAAGTATAGATTAATATGAAATTAATTAAAAAGAGTTTTCTGTCGGGTCCCATCACACACACACATACACACCCCCTCTCCGCTAGCTAAGGTGTCAGTGAGTGTACTTGGGTAATTCTAAAAAAAATAAATGACAATCACTGCATAAAAATTACAAAAATTATTGTAGTGTTCTTTTGAGTTCAAGTTTTTGCTAACACTGTTGTCTTGCAGAAGTTTTCCTCGATTGTCTGCATTAGCTGTGAAGATTCTCAACTCCTTTTCGTGTTCTATAGCATCTTCCCTTGCTTTCAATTTCAACACTTTACTAATACCTGGAAGATCTTTTCAACAGATCTAAACATGCTTGTCAGTGTGCATTAGTTCTGCTTGTTATCTAGTTAATCTCCATCATCTGTCTGCAGTACTCGTGATCTCCATTCTATGACTAAAAATACATAAAAGATTAAAATAAAGAATGTAAAAAAGCAAAATACAGATCGTCATAGAAAAAAAGCGTAAGCTAAATGTCACTGTCTTTTTCTCTTGTTGAGGTGATCACTGGCCCAAGACAGTATACATGTTGTTAGGTGTGTAGTGCTGGCGTATGATGAACTGAGTGTGGGTGCGAATGAAGGCGCAAATGTGTTTAGGCTCGTATCTGTTGTATCATGCAACCCATACACTCACATGCAGTAGTCAAAGATGCTTGGACACTGCTGGCACGTTTCAAAACATTTATTGACGATAACACATATAGCATCAACAGGAACAGTCAGTGTAAACAAGGTCATGCTGACCGGAAATCGTTAGGTATACATCAGGCATTCAAAAGGCTGGTAAACATTTGAATATTCGTGCATGGTCAATAGCAATGTTCTTCAATAATGACAGTTCATAATGCCGCTTTGGTATCTCTGACTAAACGCGTCAGATACCTTAATCACTTTGACATACAGGTACAACTTGGCATTCCCCGCCAACTGCACATTATCAGGCTGTAATATATTAGCCTTAACACAGGCCTCGTTATGGCGTCATCTGTGTACTCCTTCTAAGCAGGTTAACATCAACCCTGCAGTAATGCTTATGTAGACATAAATACCGCCAATCTGCGGTTCCCACAATATATCTTTGTCACTGGACTTCTGGATAATATAAAGACTAACAGTCTTGGATGGCTACCTTGAGCGCAAAAAATATCAGTTCTGAAATGTAGGACCGGTGAGCTGTAGTTCACAGACTAAGTAATCTTCTAACATGTTCTGCCACCGAAAGCGTAATAATGGAAAAAGTCGGTATTACCTGGAACCGAATCCTCAGAACATAATAAGGAACTCTGTCGTCATTCAGACGCACAGAGATTCACTGGGGAGACCTGCCAACGCAGTCACTTCGAAGATTTTCCCCGAAAACACAATGGACGTTCGTCCCTCAGAAGCCAGCTTACATCCCGGCCTGACGGAAGTAACTCAACTTGGCGCTTAAAACCTGCGCATGGGCACACGCCCGAACTGTTTACCTTTGACCCTAAAGGTCAAACACAATGAATGCATAAACAAGGGAGACAACCCTCAATCAACCTGACACAGCAAAGCCAAGACACAGTTACTAAACTTTGACCAGGGTGAGAAAAACACGACAAATAACTTGACATATGAAACTCCGTCGAAAATGACAGCAACATATTACTACACCCCCCCTGTTAAAAAAAATGATACATTTTTTTAAAATATATCTATGAGCAAGACAGCACAAGCATCAATTATGCGCTCATGAAAGAATGAACCTACTATCAGGTACAATGGACGCACAAGTAAAGCGTCTGAAGAGGATACAAATCATCTCCCAACATAAGAGAAAATATTTCTCAAAGCAAAACAAATTCAGGAGGTATCATTAAAGAAACCTAAGTTGCTGGCAATATCAATCATATATCAAACATTATTAAATACTATAATTATAGCAATATACAAATATCATGAATTACAATGCTATATTAGCAACATATCACTGATGGATGGACAAAATCAAATTTGTTAAATTCTTTATACATTATCCAAATACATTTGTATTACAATATATTAGGACATTAAGGACAGACCTAAGTCTGAAAGTGTATCAGGAAAACTAGGACACAAGATTTAAATGGAATCATGTGGGCATCTAGACAATATGTCCGCCATCACATTATCCGAACCACGGATAGCTCGCACCGTGAAATGGAAAGGCTGAAGAGCAATAGCATAACGAGTAGATCTCGAGCTCTTCAAATCCTTACTTTGCATAGCCGTAAGAGCTTTTTGGTCGGTTTCCATAAAGAAATGCGCGCCCAGAAGGAACCTTTGTAGCTTAAGAATGGACCAAACCATAGCCAACAATTCACGGTCTAAAACCGAGTAATTCCTTTCTGCCGCATTTAGCTTCCTAGAGATATACATTACAGGATGCAGAGTTCCTGAATACTCCTGCATTAGTGCCGCTCCAATCCCAGTGGAAGAGGCATCACTACGAAGAACAAAAGTCTTATCAATCGTTGGTAGTCTTAAGATAGGATGAGATGAGAACAAATTCTTAACCTGATCCAATGAAGATTGGCATTCTTGGGACCAACGCACCATATTAGGAGAACCTTTTTTCAATAACGATGAAAGTGGTGCCATAATGGAGGACAGATTCTCAATGAATCTTCCATAGAATTGTATTAATCCCAAGAGACTACGCACTTGCTTTTTTTGTCTTCGGAACCGAGATATTTAATATCTTCGAAATGTTTTGGTCCTCTGTCTTCAACAGACCATGACCAACCCGATGACCTAGGAAAGAAATTTCACTAAACCCAACAAAAGCTTTAGAGGGTTTTGCAGTCAAACTATGCTCACGTAAAGTAGATAGCAATTCCTTTAGACCCAAATAGTGTTCTTCCCAAGTATCGTTGAAAAGACAGATGTCGTCTAAATATGTGATGACATCTGCACGATCTGATAGAATTCGTCGCATCATGCGCACGAAAGTCGCCGGGGTATTCATAAGCCCGAAAGGCATAAAATTCCATTGAAACAGACCCCTAAGTGTTGAAAAAGCAGTGAGAGGTTTGGCGTGTTCCGCCAAAGGGACTTGCCAATAACCTTTCGACAAGTCTAGTTTAGTAAAGAATCTAGCTTTAGAAAGTCTAATAAGTAGATCATCTAATAAAGGCATAGGTTCAGCATCGAACTTCGTAACTTGATTTAATTTTCGATAGTCAACGCAAAGACGTATATTATTGTCTTTCTTTCGAACAATAACTATCGACGAAGAATAAGCTGAAGTGGATGGTTCAATTATTTGCAGTTGAATCATTTCATCCAATTCTTTCTCGACTTGTGCTTGAAAATGAATATGGTCTTACTCTGATCGGATTACGATCAGTAAGTATGATGTCATGTTCAATGACACGTGTGTGTCCAGGAATGTCGGTAAGGACATCCTGAAATGATTGTAGCGTAGAAGATACTTGACGTTGTTCCTCAAAAGACAAATTCCATGATTCCGTAGAATTAAGTAGAATCGCAGGAAGAGGTAAGTTAACGTCAGAAAAAATAGTTTCCTCATCCTGTATAACGGACAGGGATGAGATGTGACCATGTTGGACTGGAGAGTCGTCTGTCGCCTGGAAAATAGGCTGCAAATAGTCTGGACGTTCAATAAACTCTGTTAGCATATTTATATGGAAGGTTTTATGCCTTCCATCCACATCGACAATATAGTCGACATCTGAAATTTTTGAGACTATAGTGTATGGACCTTTCCATGAAATGAGAAGTCTGTTCTCTCTTGAGGGAAGTAAGACAAACGCTTTGTCTCCAGGACAAAGTTGACGTAGGCGTCTTTTCTTGTTAGCAAATCGCCTAGCCTTTTCTTTCGCAAATTCGGAAGATGAAGTTGCTAATCTGCACGATTCGATAATTTTCTCCCTAAGAGCAATGACATATTCATATGACGATTGTGTATCATCGTCAATATTATCGGAAGTTTTCAAATCGTGTAATAAGGACATTGGACCGCGCAGTTGCGCGCCAAAGACAAGTTCGAAAGGAGAAAACCCTGTATGCTCGTTGGGAACCTCTCTATAGGCAAAGAGAGCTGCAGGTAGGACCCTGTCCCAATCATCAGGATGATCTTCCGTTATCTTGCCCAGTAAGTTCTTTAGTGTCCTATTAAGACGTTCAACCAATCCATTGGACATTGGATGATAAATACTACTGAGAGACCTTTTAATGTCTAGCATAGCCATTACCTGAGACATAGTGTCTGAAATTAATTGAGTGCCGTGGTCTGACAATATTTCTCCGGGGAATCCCAGACGAGAAAATATGAGCCAAAGAGCGTCAGCGATATCGACAGTTGATATGCTCTTCAGAGGAATAGCCTCTGGCCAGCGCGTGCACATGTCAACGCAAGTGAGGATAAATTGGTGTCCTCTGGCTGACTTAATTTTGAACGGACCAATGATGTCTATAGCCATTTTCTGAAACGGCTGAATCGGAATATCTGCAGCCTGAATAGGAGCAGCATGTCTCGGACCCCTAGACTTGACCTCTTGACAAATTTTGCAAGATCGGCAATAAATTCGGATGTCTTTATTCACGAATGGCCAAAAGAAAGATGCAAGGACTCTAGTTTTAGTTCTGGAAAAACCCATGTGTCCAGCACACTGAGAATCGTGTGCATGCTGAAGAATTAAGGCTCTCATACACTTAGGCACAAGAATTTGCGAGTGCATAGACTTGTCCGAGTGTTGTACCATTCGTACCAATATACCATTCTTCATAGTGATATACGATTTGTGATTCGTATTTTGATTGGGATCCCCTTTCTTTGCGAGAAGGAAGAATTTCTTCAAAGAAGGATCCTCTTCTTGACGTTTAACAAACGAGTCATGGGAAATTACCAAGTGCTCGTCTTGGCTATCAACTCCATTACTATCATCAGATGAAGTTGGGGGATTAAGAGCTTGGGCTCTTGTCACCACTGCATTGACCGTTTGAATGTTTTGTTCTTCCCAAATAGAAATTTGTTGCGGGGTGCATTCCTTAACCCCATGAATACGACCGATTATAAGATCCGCAATAGGATTAGGAAGAAGACATGCATGGACATCTCCTGTGAAGAAGGGAGTGTCAATCCTAATAATAGCAGTAGGATAACTTTCCATAGTACCACCAAATGTAACACATTTGATCGCTTTTCTAGTGGCACAGCAAGGATCTATCAGAGACTCCCTAACCCCGACGGTAGTACATCCCGAATCGAAAAGTACTGAGACCCGCCTATCATTCACTAAACCGTTATGCAAGATGAGAGATCCTCTCCCATCATGCGCAACTGTAGCAGGTAGAGCAGGAAGAGGGTGACCACAACTTAAAGTAGATACAGATGATGGATCGAACAATGTTGAGCATTGGGGGCATTCAGTTGCTCTCCCAAAATCGAAAGCACAACCAGTGATAGCCTTAGAGTTACCACTATCATTTACTTGATTACAGGCTCCATCAAACTCTTGTTGTGCAGAGTTTGCCTGTTAGAAAGCTTTTCTTTTGTTATATCTAGGTCTACCACGATTATCATTTCCCCTGTAATTGTTATCATATTGCCTATTGTAATTATCATTCCGGTTTGAATCCCGGTTTCTAAATTCACCATCGTCATATTCCTGACATCGAGAATGATTATCTCGAGAGCTAGGATAGTTATTATTATGATAACCTTTGCGAAAGTGTCTAAGATTATTACCACCAAAATTACGAAAACTCCCATCTCGTCTCCAGTTCTTAGAAGAAGAACCTTCATATGTTGGATTACTCTGTTTGTGAGTGTAATTTTGATTACTTCTCCTATTCCAGTTTTGTTGAGCACCCTGACATTTTTTATTGAAATTAGAGCCATATGGTGCTGCCGAAGCAACTGGCAACCCTTCTTTCACTTTAGAATTGCTAACTGTAGCATTGGGGTGCGCGGTGGCGTACTGGCAACAGTATTCCTCCATGTCTTTTAAGTTTTTGGGTTTACGCTCATAAGGAAATGCAAGGAAAGAATCATTAACAGATGACAAAACTTTATCTCGAAGTAATAAGTCCATTAGGCCTTCATATGTTTTTTCAGTCTGAGACAACTCAACCCATCGTGTAAATGTACGACGTATTTTTGTAACAAACTCAGAGAAATCTACTCCATTTTCTGGCAACATTGTCCTAAAACGAAGACGATAATCTTCTTCTTTTAGTTGATATTTTTTTAGCAATGCTGCTCTGACAACATCATAATTAGTCCTGTCATGTTCGTCTATTGTCATAAGAGTAGTCACTGTGTCACCTGTAAAAAATTCCATCAGTTGTTCGACATATTTCTCTTTTTTTACCTTATGCACATCGCATAAGAATTGGAATCTATCTAGATAATCCGCTACGTCATCCTTTAAAGGATTGAAATGAGGTAATTTAATCCTACTAACAAACTCCTTTGTCGTACTCGAAGTTGTTTGCTGAGCACCCGTACTCGCCAATTTCAATTTCTCTAACTCCAAAGTTGCGAGTCTTTCCTCAAGTTCCATTTTCTGTTTTCTTTCCTCATGTTCCATTTTTCTATTTTCAGCCTCCGCAGCAGCTTGAAGTTGGAGTTTTCTCTCCTCTGCAGCAGCTTGAAGTTTTTTGTCTTCCATTTCCATCTGGAATTTTCTTTCATCAGCAGCAGCTTTTCTCTCCTCAGCCTCTCTTTGATACCTTCTTTCTTCAAGTTCTAATCTTCTATTCTCAGCTTCTAGCTTCTTTAGTTCAGCTTCTGCTTTCAATTTAATTTCTTCTTTTTGTTTCTTTTCTTCTGACTTTAATGCAATGGCGAATTGAGCAGATGAATATTCTTCCAATTCTTTACCAGACTTACCAAGGGTTAACCCTTGCTGGATGAAGAAATCCAATGAAGACATTCTGTCTAATGAGATCAGAAACCTGAAAAATTAACCAAATTACCTTATCCCACTTCAATGGGAGACAAGTCTGTACTATAGACTTGTATATTTACTTCACTTTATTTCACTCTCTTAGTCTTAGTCAAAGACCTTGTATGGTTATCTTGTTTATAATATAACAAATAATCACTTAAGTACCTGTGGAAAATAATACCTTTATATCCCACTCACTGTGGGCACAAGTCTTTTTTATAAAGAACTTTCATATGTATTCCACCTTGTCTCAATTTTTGGACAACAAGTCTTTTAACAAAGAACTTGTATAAATATCTTATATAATAATATTTTATCAACAATCTCTATATGAAGAGTGTACCTTATTAATAATAATAATAATACATGACCAAGTATATGTATGTAGACTATGTATGACAATAATGTAGTACAATCATAAATACAAAGACAAAGATACAGAACAATAACCGAAAACGTTCGCGGAAGTCAAATAAACAATACAGCAAAAAGTAAAGAAAATGTTACACAAATAAACAAGACAAATGGCAACACTGTTATAAACAAAAAGGCGTAAAGAAATAAACGAAAGAAAAGAGAGACCTACAGATACAAACAAAACAAATCGAAAATCAAAGAATGAAAAAATAACGAAAACAACACTAACTCATGTCGTCACAGCTAAACGTAAACAGCAACAATTGTTGCTAGCAAATTCCAATTAAGGAAATTTGCAGTCCCTAACGACACGCTCTCAATAGATAACCTCTATTACGTGGTATTTATCTAAAGGAGACACCTTACCCAACCAGCCCGCTGAAAAACACAAGAAAAATACACAACAATAGTACAAGTAACATAAATAGCAATTGAATGTGTTGCAAAAAAAAAAAAAAGCTTAGTCACACATGATGTTACAGTAACTATCTTGCTCCTTGCGAACACAGAAACAAAATGTCAAGCGCGCACTGATTGACAGATCCACTGTAGCATGAAGTGGTCTCCCAGAACATAAAGTTACTATGACCTTCTCGTATCTTGAGTCTTGCACATCGAATGTTTACAATTTCACGTACTGTTTACAAACACTTGACCTCGAACAATGTAACTTGAATGCTCGGACGTAGAAAAGTCTGTTGTTGACTGAGACGTGTGAACGACCAGCGGTACCGTTCACAAAAAGGGACTCGACTTGTGTTGCAGCTATGGTCCACGTAGCAAACGCCTCGATGCTAACTCCAGTACTTGTCATGTTGTGGTTTATGTAGCATTATAACAAAAATGCTAACACTGTTTATTCTGTCCTGTGTAGCCAAAATTTTGGAAATGTCGAGTATGTGTGTTACAGCTGTTCACCAGAAACGTAAATTTCTGGACCACACTGGAGACATCATAAATGTAGCATAAGAGCCCACGGAACTGGTCCACCAGAAATGTCACTGTCTTTTTCTCTTGTTGAGGTGATCACTGGCCCAAGACAGTATACATGTTGTTAGGTGTGTAGTGCTGGCATATGATGAACTGAGTGTGGGTACAAATGAAGGCGCGAATGTGTTTAGGCTCATATCTGTTGTATCATGCAACCCATACACTCACATGCAGTAGTCAAAGATGCTTGGACACTGCTGGCACGTTTCAAAACATTTATTGACGATAACACACATAGCATCAACAGGAACAGTCAGTGTAAACAAGGTCATGCTGACCGGAAATCGTTAGGTATACATCAGGCATTCAAAAGGCTGGTAAACATTTGAATATTCGTGCATGGTCGATAGCAATGTTCTTCAATAATGACAGTTCATAATGCCGCTTTGGTATCTCTGACTAAACGCGTCAGATACCTTAATCACTTTGACATACAGGTACAACTTGGCATTCCCCGCCAACTGCACATTATCAGGCTGTAATATATTAGCCTTAACACAGGCCTCGTTATGGCGTCATCTGTGTACTCCTTCTAAGCAGGTTAACATCAACCCTGCAGTAATGCTTATGTAGACATAAATACCGCCAATCTGCGGTTCCCACAATATATCTTTGTCACTGGACTTCTGGATAATATAAAGACTAACAGTCTTGGATGGCTACCTTGAGCGCAAAAAATATCAGTTCTGAAATGTAGGACCGGTGAGCTGTAGTTCACAGACTAGGTAATCTTCTAACATGTTCTGCCACCGAAAGCGTAATAATGGAAAAAGTCGGTATTACCTGGAACCGAATCCTCAGAACATAATAATGAACTCTGTCGCCATTCCGACACACAGAGATTCACTGGGGAGACCTGCCAACGCAGTCACTTCGAAGATTTTCCCCGAAAACACAATGGACATTCGTCCCTCAGAAGCCAGCTTACATCCCGGCCTGACGGAAGTAACTCAACTTGGCGCTTAAAACCTGCGCATGGGCACACGCCCGAACTGTTTACCTTTGACCCTAAAGGTCAAACACAATGAATGCATAAACAAGGGAGACAACCCCCAATCAACCTGACACAGCAAAGCCAAGACACAGTTACTAAACTTTGACCAGGGTGAGAAAACACGTCAAATAACTTGACATATGAAACTCCGTCGAAAATGACAGCAACACTAACTTTAAATTTACAAATGTCTGATACAGTTATTTAAATCAGAATATTCATAACCAGATTTCTACAAATAATAGCCATTTCTGTCCACTTTTCACCTTCCACTAAGCAAGTAAACCTGTCAACAAAGACTTGGAAAATAAAATTTAATTAAAAGAAACAAACACTTATGAAATGACAAAGATATTAAAATTGTGAAGTTGGTTTAGTAATTTAGCCTGACTTTTTTTCAGGCTTTTTTTTTTTAACTTTTTGTTAAAGACAAATTACTTAAATAAAAACAACAATTTTTTTTCTTCCGTACTTCATCTGGGCAAAATACCTGAATTGATTGCTTTTTGAGCAGGTGTCTTTTGAACGCATAGCTTTATAAACTGTTGGTCCATTTAGATTATGTTTGAAGTTTCTAAGTTAATATATCTGAATTTTTATGAGAAAACAATTGTTATCATACTTCCCTTGTTTACTGCTTTGGCAACAGTGGCACCATCTGACAACGCTATGGATACAGAGACATTGGGGTTTTATATTATTAATAGGCTGGACAAATATTAGTGAAATTTTAACTCCATATTGTAAATTTTGTTTCCTCAATTTTACAGCTAAATAAAACCTATTGCAAAAAGGAATACGATCAAAAGCTTATTACAGAACGATAGCCATGACTAATATTTTTTCATTCTGTTTTTTAATTTTTGATAAATACCAGCCAGTCAGCATGCAGTTTTGAAGCCTTGACAGAGGGGCATAAGCAGATTATTACAAATCAATAGATGCGGTTTTGATTACTGGCAGCAACAAACTGCCTTCCCCTTGCTCATTTGATGGCCATCCTTCATTCACTTCCCCATCTCTGGTTCATGCTTTTGCATCTCGGCTTCCGTGGTTCTCCACCAAGTTGTTTTTAGTCGGCCTCTCTTCCACCTTCCTTCTAGGATCCATAGTATAGCAGTTCTTGTGATGATGTCTGGGTCTCTTCTGAGGACATGGCCAACCCAGTTCCAGATTGCAGATTGATAGGCAATATTACAGAAATCCTACACCACAGGCTTTCAACAGCCAATGCAACACACTTATTCAAGAATGAAAACTTTAGCTCCCCATGATGAATCACAGCAAGAATGAGCAAAGAAAAAAAAAAAGAATTGAAAAGTAGGTAAAATTAATAGATTTCATTTTGCTTCTTCTTCTGCTGCGTTTGTCCTGAAAAGGACGTTTGTTGCGTTGTGTCACCGTTTACAGCAGAGCTGTGATATCTGCACCTTTCGACCTGACACATTCGACTTCGGCACGGCATTTTTTTAGGACCAGGTTTGCCTTTCCACTTCGATCCCTACTCTCTCAGCCAGACTGCAGTGATGCAGCCTGTTTCCAGGACCACCACTTGGAGGTGGAGTAGGATGTTAGTCAGCTCTGGTTCGCTGACCCTGACGCAAGCAGTCAAGCTATGAGTCGCTGACTGCATTCCTCACTTTTGACGCGTCTTAGGTCCCTCATTTTGCTTGAAATGTAATGAATTTCATACTTACTTACTTACTTACTTAGTCGTTCCCCTTCTACCGTGAGGTGTAGAGGTTTGGAAGAGAGAGCGCCAGACCATTCTATCAGCTGTCTTCTTCCTGGCCTGGTTCCATTCTAGTCCTCTGTCCTTCAAAGATTGTCTAATGTTGTCCTCCCAGCGGACTCTGGGTCGTCCTGGAGGTCTGGATCCCTGGCTCTTTGTTTCCCATGCTTGTCTTGGTAGCCGATCTTCTCCCATTCTGCAGACATGGCCAAACCATCTTAGTTGGGACTGTTCTATTTGGGTCTGCAGCGGATGGGATTTTAGGCCTTGACGGATCGTCTGGTTGCGGACCATGTCTCTTCTTGTTACTTCAACCACTTTCCTCAGATACCTCATTTCTGAGGTTTGGATCTGGCTTTTGTGGGTTGTAGTCATTGCCCACGACTCGCATCCATATGTCAAGACTGGGACATAGGTGGAGCGGTATACAGCCATCTTCGTTTTCTTACCAACCTCTTTCTTGCTGAGGAATCCACGATTTATGGCCTGAAAAAGTCTCCCAGCCGCTGCTTTTCGAGTGGCCAACTCTTCTTTGATGCCTCCCTTAATGAATTTCATGTTTAATGTTATTAAATATTTAATATACTAATTTTCTACAACTTTATGTTGCAGGATATGTAATTTTTTTTTTTTTTTTTTCCCAGCAAAAATACTTCTGCTGCAACAGTTAGAAGAGAAAAAGGTATGCTGGATTTAAATAACCAAAGTGTTATTTTACTGAAGTAAAATAATTTCTACAATAATTATTAGAATTTCATTGTGACGTGATTAATAACTAGAAGTTGTAATATATTTTTTTATAAAACTATGCACAGTAAATATGTCGCTGTATTTTTCTTGTTTTACATAATGATTAAAAACATTTCTAAAACAGATATAAAAACATTGCAGCAGTATGTGGAAAATCAAATCCTTTACTGTCTTGTATTTGCAGCTAAGTATAAATTGACTATTCCTTTTATCAGCAAGGGAGAACAACATCATTTTGGTTTCAAATGATGAAAGTGTAATGTTCCTGCACCACAGACATCTGTGCAATAAGCCTTCACATTTTAGAGTAACATTGCAGCCTGACCAAAAAAAAAAAAATACACATACATAGCTATCGGTTCTGCCTGTAGAATGCCCAGGCCTGTAATTAAAAAAAAATGTTGTGTGTGTGTGTACTGAGAACTTTGACCTCAATTCAGACAGTAGTCGTAAAGAAGAGTGTTCCACCAGTAAGAGGACTATTATTCTTAAAGTTTCGCAGTCTAAAAACTGAACTGGCTAGTAAGCGACCCATAGCTTGA
Organism: Oreohelix idahoensis; assembly: GCA_024509875.1. Taxonomy (NCBI): domain Eukaryota; kingdom Metazoa; phylum Mollusca; class Gastropoda; order Stylommatophora; family Oreohelicidae; genus Oreohelix; species Oreohelix idahoensis. The sequence goes on from JAMPIV010013302.1 coordinate 356,979, forward strand.
CTGCCTGCATCAGGGTCAGCGAACCTGAGCTGACCAAGACCCTACTCCACCTCCACATGGTGGTCCTGGAAACAGGCTGCATCACTGCAGTCTGGTGGAGTAGGGATCAAAGAGGGTTGGTCCCAAAAAATGCCGTGCGGAAGTCGGATGTGTCGGCCGAAAGGCGCAAGTACCACAGCTTTGCTGTAAACGGACACAACGCAACCAATGTCCTTTTCAGGACGAACGAGGAGGAGGTTTCTGTGCATGTGTTTTTGTTTCGTTATATATACTACATATATACACATATGCATACAATGTTTGACAGAACATCTAGCATTTATTGTACTGCCTTTGACCTTGAGCTACTAGGTCATTTGACGGCAAAAAAAAAATGGAAGCAAGCAGAATTGTCGAAGAAAGTGGACCAGATGAGGATCACCAGTTACTGAGAAAGCCTCCAGCCCTAAAGGGTAAGAACAGGGTTACTGGGAAAAAAGATTTAGCAAATAGCTTTTTAAATAATAAATATGCGGGTTACGGGAAGTAATATATAATTTTATATAACTGGTACAGGAAGTAATATATAAGTTTTAAAAAAAATGAAGTGATATGGATCTGTTTTATAAATGGACAGTACACCAAAAACACAGGGCATTTCAGGGTTCACCATTCGTGAGCCACAGTTGCAAATGGGCAACAAAGACAAGAAATATAGACAGGTCAAAAGACAAAGACTATGGATACTGTAAAAACATAAAAAAATATGAAACAGAGATAAGATGAGTGATACAGATAGATAAAAAAATAAGCACAGGTGACATGAGGAAAAGGTACAACAAATAAGCAAGTAAAAATACGAAACCAGAAAGAAAGAAATATCAATACAAGAAATTTAACAAACAAAAATCAAAAGGAAAAAATGAAATAACAAAACAGAAAAATAGATAGTCCTGGTTAAAGCTTGGAACAATCAATTCACAGGAGTAGTAGCGCTGAACATATTTTGAATGATTTGTTTAATTGTTAAATTATTATTATTATCTGTTGAAATGTATGAATTTGTTGTACTGTCATATTGTTATATGTGGTAAGACATGATATGGTAATACATAAGTGCTGTGGAGCAAAAGTCATTAAAAAAACTACCTTCTAAGCATTTGTATTCTGTGCTACCAGTTCAAGATCTCTACATGTCTTCTTCATCCCTTTCACTTCAGGATTCCCCGAAGTAAGAGAAGCAGAGACAAACCAGAAAATACATGGAGAAGAGAACTGGAGACAGAAATGAAAATGATGAGGACATGGAAAGACCTCGAGCTGATGGCATACGACAAGAGGACGGCATCCATTTGTTAAAGGCATATTCTCCTTGGGGAGCTAAAAGATAATGCTAATAAACAACATTGACCATGTGAAGCAGACCCAGAGCACCTTCAGAGATCTATAAATAGACAATATCTTCAATAACATTAAATCACTGTCTACAGTACCAAAACACCATCTGGAGGAAGAAAAAAAAAACAGAGCACCATCTACATTAACACTATCAGCAAATAATTTACACTATATTTAAAAAAAAAAGGCATCATGATATAACTGAAGTACACATTTCTGTGATTGAAAGAGGATTGCTGCAGAACAAACTCCTAATGAACAAAACAAGGTGAATAGAAATGTCAAATGTTTGCAAACCTCTGTGCAGCAACAAAACTTACTGTTTTTGTGCAGCAACAAAACTGTTTACGGAAGGATATTTTTGCATAATAGAATAATATTATTATTCTGCACCCCCTGCAGACCCAAGTAGAACAGTCCCAACTAAGATGGTTTGGCCATGTCTGCAGAATGGGAGAAGATCGGCTACACAACAAGCATGGGAAACAAAGAGCCAAGGATCCAGACCCCCAGGATGACCCAGAGTCCGCTGGGAGGACAACATTAGACAGTCTTTGAAGGACCGAGGACTAGAATGGAACCAGGCCAGGAGGAAGACAGCTGATAGGATAGTCTGGCGCTCTCTCTTCCAAACCTTTGCACCTCACGGTAGAAGGGGAACGAATAAGTAAGTAAGTAAGAATAATAAAGAAACATGGATGTCCCTGATCATAGGACAAAATGCCAGACAAACAGTTCTACATCAAGACAAGCTTGATGATCTGGTTACAGTGTGTGCATGTTTAAAAGAGCAAATGTGGCATCAGTTGTTGTTTACCTAGGTCTGCCGAGCTTGTCACTCTTTCACAACCAATGCTATGTTGAAGAATATTGGGATTTTCCACATTATAAATATATGCTATTCCTGTGGCTTTTTTTTGGTTTCATTTTGATACATGTTGATTGGAGTCATGAGCTCCATTGTTTGTCCTGGGTATTCTAACCTGGCTTGGCAAGCATATAAAGAATCTTCATATCCGTTTTAAGCTAGAAAGAGGAATGGGGTGACATACTGTGCATTTCCCACCATCCATGGGGCTTGACCAATTAAACAGGGCTAAAATACTGTGCTCTGGTTCTGGAATGTCCCAAGAAATCATCATGTCCTTCACAGAGCCACTTCCCAGCTTGCATCACCTGTCTTCTTTCCATTGTGAGATCCCTCTGCACGCATCCAAGCAGGTAAAAGATGGCATTGAGTCAGGGGTTCAAGTGATTCTTTCCCAGCATAGCATGCAGTGCTGGGCTCTCAACATGTTTCACCACAGAGGAAATCATAATGTTGTGCCACTCTGGTGTGGCCACTCGATCCCTGAAGCATTAGCTAGGCAACTCAAGGGTTGCCATTTTCCAGGATGCACTACTTAAAGGTGCTTCAGGATCTTGGTTAGAGGTCGAGCCCTGGAATTCATACGAGAGCAATGTGGTCCCTTTAACCCCGTAACAGTTCAAATTTATTTTGAGCCAAAGAAAATATGAAACACAGAAAGTGCAATACAGCTCATAAATGCAAACAGTTCCTTTTGTGATATATAAGAAAGACCAGCATTTGAAAGAAACAATTGGTATTTCCAGTAAACAACAGGTGCTTCAAAATCTTAGAAGTAAAGTGAGAACAAAGGATTACAGGCATCATGCCAGAAACATATAAAAAGTAGCATGTGAAATAGTTCTTAGATAAAAAGGAAACACCAAAAAAATATGTGCATAACAATTAAACCTTTTGGCACAATCAAAGTGGTAAGGGAGAAAGATGGTTCCATGCATGAGCTACTCTGTAACTTTCAGAGCTAAGACAAAGGCATGTAATATAATCAGCACTAAAAAAAAAAAAAGTAAATCAAAAGGAAGTACAGTGGTTGTAATTATCATGCCCTCCCTCTTTGTCAAAGTGAATGCACTGGAAAAGCGTAAGAAGTACCTGGTTAAACCCGTTAAGTTTGATTGTGCATAAATTATATTAGATTATGTTGTTTCCAAGAATTGTTTACACTGTAAGTGGAGACCTAGAAAAAAAAGCAAATAGAAGCAGAATTGAGACACTTTGTGCAGCTAACATACACCTAGGGACAACCGTGATCAAGGAAGAAAGCTACCCCACCTATCTTGGGGTGACATTTGACCAAAGGCTTACATGGAATAAGCATATTGAAAATGCAGAAGGAAAGGCCCGAAGACGACTAGGCATACTCAGAAAATTAGCAGGTACCAACTGGGGAGCAAATGAACGAAATCTAAAGAAGATTTATAATGGAGTAATAAGACCACACTTAGAGTTTAGCTCAGCAGCATGGTCATCAGCTGCTAACTCACATCTGCAGTCTTTGGACAAGGTGCAAAATCAAGCTCTCAGGCTCATTACAGGAGCTATGAAAACTACACCAATATCAGAGATGCAGAAGGTTGCTGGATTACAGACATTGTCCCATAGAAGAGACACAAAAACCATGATCCAGATGGAAAAGTACAACAGTATGCCAACGCACCCAATGAAGGCAAGACTAGATGATCTGGCATTGGGACATCTAAAGCGTAGCAGCTTTGTGCATCGGGGAAAAAGACTTAAAAGACAGCATCAAGAAGACCTATCCATGAAGACAACACCACTGAAGCCCACCCTATACCCTGTACCATGGGAGCAGGCCAGCAATGCCCTCCAAATTAATACATCAGTCAGTGGTCTCACAAGTGGATGTGAGTATAATGATCTGCAAAAATGAACTGCTACATTGAATATGATCCAAGAAAGCTATCCCGATCAATCATGGATACATGCCTATACAGATGGATCAGCAACTAATGCTTTTAGGAATGGAGGTGCCGGTATCTTTATCTCATATCCTGACAACCACTATGAGACTAGGCACATTCCCACTGGTAAATACCATCAGTCAGTGGTCTCACAAGTGGATGTGAGTATAATGATCTGCAAAAATGAACTGCTACATTGAATATGATCCAAGAAAGCTATCCCGATCAATCATGGATACATGCCTATACAGATGGATCAGCAACTAATGCTTTTAGTAATGGAGGTGCCGGTATCTTTATCTCATATCCTGACAACCACTATGAGACTAGGCACATTCCCACTGGTAAATTCTGTTCCAACTATACAGCTGAGGTTCAAGCTCTAGAGCAAGCTGCAAATATGATTTATAACACCAACTCTGACTGCCACCAGGTAGTCATCCTCACAGATGCACTGTCTGTCCTGCAAGCTCTCAAGGGTGGTAAACTCCCGCATCTGAGAAATGAACTAAACAAGGTAGCTGCCAAAAAGAGAACCATACTTCAGTGGGTACCATCTCATTGTGGTGTACCCGGAAATGAAAAGGCAGATAAACTTGCAAAAAAGGGAGGAGAATGTGAACAAGAAGATAATGAAGTCACATACTTTGAGAAAAAGAGAGCTATCCAGACTATCAGAAGAGAACAGAACCAACCCAAAGATGACTATCACACTCTCGACCGGCAGGGACAGATAACTATTTTTCGCCTCAGGACAGGGCATAACAAACTGAATAAACACATGCACAAGCTACAATTGTCTGCTTCACCACTGTGCACATGTGGATTAAACGAACAAACTGCTGAGCATGTTCTACAGTATTGTCCTCTGTATGACCAGTTAAGAAAGATATACTGGCCCAATGACTCATCACTAAACTCAAAGCTATATGGAGCTAAAGAGGAACTTCAAACAACAGTCGAATTCATCATGAGAACTCGTCTGACGGTGTAAACATCAAAGATGCGATCGCAAGAAGAAGAAGAAGAAGAAGAGACACTTTGTGAGTCTTTTATGTTCTTAATACAAGTACATTATTCTGTGAGCAGTCCTGTTTACAATATTTAGTTTAAAAAATAAATAATATTTGATCAGATTTATCTGGTCTATACATTGTTTGCTTTGTGAAATTAAAAAATGAATCAGAAGAAGAAAATTGCAAAGTATGTTAAATGTTAAGAAGAGGCATTAATGTTACCAAGAGAGTCAGAATGTGAAATGATGACATCACAACAATTTTTGGAAATACATCATACATCAAGTATTTAAACAGAAAATTAAGTTGTTTGGCCATCTCATGACAATGGAGCCAGATCAGTTACCACCATGCGCCTATAACAGGAGATCTAGTTTTAGGGTAGGGGAAGACTAAGAGGCAGAGGGACAGATAGTAGCACAGAAATCCTCCATCAACAAGGGTGCACAGAAGCCAGTGCAGAATACTTGGTTCAAGTGTGAAAACTTCAGCTCCCGACAACACTTCACGACAAGAATGGACAAAAAAAATGTAAAGTAAGTTTACTGCATTTGGGCAAAATTTTTCTTTTGTATAGTTGGTTTCTTCTTCTTCGTACACTCTCAGACGTCCACTTGAATGTTCTCAAAGAAAGCAGTAGTCAGTTTGAGGCTATTTGAATCCCCGTAAAGCTTTTCCACGAAATGAACTGGCGTTGGCCACATGCACTTTCTCTGTACCGCATATAAGGGGCAACTTTGAAGCAGATGTTCAGCAGTCATTTTATCAGTGCCACAGTTACACGGATTGGTATTTCCTATCTTTAGCTTGTTGAATAGATGGTATCTCAATCTGTTGTGGCCAGTGCGGAATCTGAAGATTACCACTTGTTCTCTTCTGTTCAGCTGGTAGTAAGCATCATTTTGTGTGTAACCTGGATGTTCTACATTCCATTTGTTTCTGTATCTGCTTCTGATAAAACTCTTCGCCTCCTCAAAAGTTATACTTGTATAGTTATGTATAGTTGGTATGACCATGTGTTTCTGAATTGCCATGTCTCGCACTTGATGCCCATTTTTTGTGAAGGTCTGACATATAATTTTTGGATTGTTTCCTCAGCTGTTGATGTTGACTGTCCTCACATCGTTAGAAAAAGGTTGGTTATTTATGAACACATTAAAATTGTGAGGAATTATGGCATGTAGTAGCTTATTAGTATTATTTGTATGTTCATTTTTGCTTAGTATATGTATATTTTGTGCTGATGTCTATTGATTGTACATACATGAATGTCTGCATTTATCAGTGGAGCATTGAGCGATGAATTGTTGTAAATAAATATTTGCATCTTCATGTTTGTGATGAGCTGTTATGAAATGTTGAAGAAACTGTGTGGTACAACTGAGTGATTGATAAAGTTGATAATGTTGGATTTTTATTCCCGTTAATGATATCCACCAAAAGATAGATATAAGTGGATGGAAGCAGACATCATCATCAGTTGATAAGATCTCTATGGTGTTGTTTGCTCCACTGTAGTGTATGGAATGTCAACTTGACCTACGCAGTGGTGTGTAGACATGGATTGAGTGTACAATGTGCGAATGATGATAAGGGTTCGTGTTGTTGACAAATGTTCTTTTCTCACACTCATGTATGACTGGAAGTCATCGACACCAACGACTGTGTACCTTTTCTAAAGTTTAATTGGACGTACACACTCGACAGCACAGATAGTGACAAATCACAGGTTGGCATAATACATCATAGTACAGTGGATAAATGGTCCTGCAATGTTATGTTACATGGGCACTCATGTAGATTAATATTATAATGGACTGTCAGTAGCCAAGCCCTCAGCATCGCCCATACATATAAATCATCTGACTTCACTGACTGAGTACGTCAGCTTATAAATAATATTTCAGATGGCTTCTAGACCTAATCTCGTCTAGCGACGATTCTCCAACTTAATGTTCAGCACATATTTTTTCATATAATAATATTGAACCGCTGATAAAGGGTTCTCATGTGTAGCAGTGATCTCTGGACTAAACAAGCGATAATACGGGCATCCCCTTTTCTCTTCTTGAAAGTCACTACATGTTTGGATCCAAGATGGCTTCACTCGTGAGCTGTCACTCACGTTTTTGGATACAGATAATGAATCTGTCCTAAAGTTAGTCATTCATAAAACATTGCATTGCTCTGTAGATTTGATCATGAACAATTGACTGCATTCTACAGAATATAGTGCTGCTAGGAATCGAAGTCGTTTTCATCGAGTCAAATATATTCTCTTATCGAAAATGGTGGCTTCGTACGAGAGTTCATAAAAGTATCTTGGATTACCTTGTTATAAGAAATATGAAACTGCCATTCCTTGGCAATACGCATAAACACTGGGGTAAAGCATACACGATAGGTCTAGACGACTATCACTTTCCCCACAAATACTGAGATCACTTTTTCCCCGGTGACAGGCCGACATAGGAAAACACAGTCCCTATCAGGACGAAGCCAAATCACACCACACTCTAGCGACACATCCGCCGAATAGCCTTCGACCTCTCTAGAGACAACAGAACATATAGTTCGACTTAGATATGTAAAGATATACAGATATAAGACAGACTCGTCCTACTCAGACAAACAATACACATAAATTCAGGCCATAGATATTCTGAAGCAAGAACAATCTATCATTACCCAAACAACGAATAAATCGCAGTAAAATGGATTCATCCGCGGAGTTTGATCGAAGAGATGGCACAACTTTCAAGGGAAGTAACTCAATAATGACTTTCCCTTAAGCACTAAAAAATTACCTATGTATAATATTGTAAGATATCAAAGACTGCACGTAACAGTGATGTGCTTTTCTCTCATCTTCTTTTTTTTTTCGTTGTCCATCTCATTCTCACGTCTTCTTTTGGTGGATAGCTGAGCATGGAGTTTTCATTCAGGCCAATGTTTTCTTTCCAGAGGAGTATTTAGTGTAACAAGAACAGACCCACAGATTGAGAAATTCCTTAATGATGTGCCATACCTGATAATGCACAATGATACACATGGCCTAATATGGGACAAAGTAAGCACTGATTTTAACATTTGATTAAGTAATCATGTGACTCGACTAACAGTCCTGGAAGTGATTAATTTTATGACCAAAGTGATAACAATTCTTTGTAGTAGAATTTGGTTACAGAGACATTATCATATCTCATTAATGGCTGATTTTCACTTTGAACATAAAGACATAATGGTCATTATCTTTTCAGAATTTAAAACCAGAAAATTCCAAGTATGACAAAGGAGTACATTTTGTGAGTACAAGAGAAGCAGACAAAAAAACCAGTCATGCCACAGTATCATTTTATCGTGACGGAGCTACAGGTGCAACTTTTGCAATCAAGACACTGCAAGTATGAGATTTAAAAAAAAATCAGTATATTAATTTTTGTTCAATAGATATTAATGTTTCATTAAAGTGTGTTTTATTAAACAAACTGCAGAAAATATAGGCGGTCAGTGCTGCCATCTACCAAGTGTCTGTATTAGTCAGATACCTAGACATCAGACTGATACAGAAACAGCAGACAGCTAACAATACTGTTTGCTACACAAGCCAGATATAGACACAGATTAAAGCACAGTTCAGAAATGTTATTTACGGAATAACTATATAATGAGGAATTTTTTTTCTTCTTAATAATGCAACAAAGCACGCTGCAGTGTGCTGTAAAAATAGTCAGACTTTAAATTTTGCTGAAAACAGACATTGTCACAAGATGGTAATGTAAATGAGAAAGTCCTATTTACCGCAAGAAGATATATCACATAACCATAATAACCAGTCAGCCATGTATATTTAGTGTAGTTTTTTTCTTCTTTTTACTGTAGTTTTATACCATTTATACTTCTATTTTCTTCATCTTCTTTCGTTGCTTTTTTTTTTTAATGTGCTACTATCATTAACTCTCTTCAGACCTGATATTTTGTATCATTTTCTCATACTCGGACATACAGTATCTGACTTCTGATAGTCCTTGATACATTTTAATTTGAAGTCTACCTAAGAGTAGACATCAAATTGTTTGTAATTGAACAGACTACCATAGTTAGATGTAAAATTAATATTGTTTTAATTTATATTGATGTGTGTTTTTAAAAACTGAAGGAAAGTCAAGAGGAAAAATACACAAAAATTATAAACATGATATTTTACAAAGAAAAAAAAAAAAGTATTATCTGAATAATTAACAAGTCACATTTTATTGTAGTGTGACCATTTCTGCATCATATGTTACATTTCCAAAACAATTCAAGATTAAATAATAAAATTATGCAAATTTTTGAAATGTTACATAACTAGGCTTTTTTGTTTTTAAAATATTCAAAAAACAAAATCTTCCACTGAATACATTACAGTTATTATAAGTAGCTGAAACATCTTAGCTTAATTAAAAGATATGACTTCAGTAGACATATTTCTAGTGTAACACTGATAACTAATGCATCAGTAAAATCAGTTATGAGGGTGACATAATAAAGACTCAACACATCTTTATATATTTCCTACTAAGGCTTGTGGTATTCTGACAGACAATTCCTACCTGCATGAAAACATAAAAAAGTATCACAAACTTTACATTTAACTTTAGTTTTTCTTTCAATCTTTACAATCTGATAGCAAAGCTTACAATTTCTTTTTGTGTTTGTAAACTCGGGGTCCATGGCATGCCGAGAAAAAACTGATGGCTTTGAAGTGAGTGGTACATCATCATACAAACCTATGTTTCCCAATTCCCTGATTAGTTCTTCTGTAAAATCTAGCTGGCCAATATCTAGCTGGTCTTTTCAGTTCTTCTACATCTGGGTGTTTTTTTCTGCAAGTCTTGAAATAGAATGTAAGCATTTACCCTAGCAATATCCAGAAAGTGAAAAAAAAAAAGAGTTTTCCAGTATTTATTGGTCTTTCTCAAAACATTGTACTTGTTAATCAGCTGGTCACTCTTGTCCACTCCTTTCATTTATATATTGTAATCCCTAACAAGATTTAGCCGTCTAACATTAAGTTCTCGAAAATTCCCATTAACCTTAGTTCTACGCTTAGCGAACCTATGGCCATTTGCATTGTGAATGCTTGAAACCAGTGTTATAGTTTTATTATCTCTCCACTGCAGTGCTAGTAATTCTTCATCTCTAACCCACCTCATTGCACCTCTAATACTATTTTTTTCAAATTCCTTTATATTGGAAAGTGCAGCTGGAAACCCCTTTCTGTTTCTAAGAAATGTGCCACAAGCTCCAATCCCTAACTTCCACAAGTCCTTCAACAACTGAATGGATGTATAAAAATTATCAAAATAAACCCTATATCCTTGTCTCACTAAAGATTTCATAAGATTCATAACTACAGTATAAGCTAAACCAAATGGTCCATTTGCAGTGTTCCTACCTAAATAAACATCAAAGTCATAGGTGTATCCACTAACAGCATCAGCAAGAACCCATAACTTCATCCCCCATTTGGTTGGCTTGTCTCTAATATACTGTCGAAAAGAATAACGCCCTTTATTTCTAACCATTCTTTCATCAACAGAAACATTTTGATAAGGCTGGTATAGCTTTTTGCACTTCATTCTAATATATGTTAACAACATTCTCACCTTACATAGCTTATCTTGAGGGTCTTCAGTCTTTGGATCTGAAACTTTTAAAAAACTCATTATAGCCTTGAATCTGTTTCTGAACATAAATGCCCTGGCTCGCAGTCCATTGTATAGACTTTTTCTTGACCAGAGTCGATCAATACTTGGGGCTGGTACAAGACCAGCATACATTAGTAATGCACAAAAGTGATAAAACTCCTCTGGAGTAACATCATACCATCCAGTAAAGGCAGTAGGCATGTTAGGTCCTATCTGCTCTGCAAATTGATTTGTAAATTGACACAGGTAACCAACAATGTCAGCAGTGAAATACAGTTTGAAGAAGTCAATGGGCTTCAAAAACTGCTTTGTATTTTCTCTAGTCCTCACCTCTGACAGTTGCAGACCTGGAACCCTCTCAGGCAAAAAGGGTGGAGGCTTGGAAGGTGGGCCTTCGTCATGGGCATCATAACCAAAACTCCTGCAAGAAGAACAATTTAAAATTAATTTTTACAGATCACCAATAGAATTCAAAGTTACAGTTCAGTGTACACAGGAAAATTGACACACATTAAATTTTACTGTACAAAGGAATTCTGTCAATCATAAAGTCATATGATGTAAATAATAATTTTAAAAAGCAGAGACAAAGAGCAAATGAGGTCAGAAAAATCAGCTGTTTCACAGTTTAAGTCTGACCCCCTTTATATTTCTTTCCTAGTGCCATAAGTTCTTTGTTAACTGTTTGAATGGTGAAATATTTGTTTCTTTTTTTTCAAAAACAAACAGAAAGCAGCTATACTGATTACAAGCCACTAAAACGACTGTTTTACCGCTATTTAAAATCAGCTGTTATCATTTCGGTAACGAAGTAACATTACCTTTGCATGTACGGGTGGTGATTTGAGTTGTTCTGAGCTGTATTTTCACTATCCAACTCATCAGATGTTTCCAGGTCCTCTGAATAATCGTCAGAACAGGAATCTACATAAGTAGATGCGTTGTAGTCACTATCAGACTGCTTTTTTTTTTTACAATAACAAGTTGAGTTGTTCGAAAAATATCCAAAATGGCGGACGGACAAATGCAGTGTTTACATTTTTCTGCGTGTAATTTCAAAGTCAAAATAAGTGAAAGCTGTATATTTTTTTAGCACAGATAATTGTTAACATGTATTCTTAATATAAAACATTGATTTGAAGTCAAAATTAAAAAATAAATGTGTTTTTTTTTTACTTCAAAACTCATCGTTCCGTTTGGAACGATTTTTTAAAATTTCCGGTCCGAAGAGTGTTAAACTGGATGGTAAATCTATTAATTTAACCAGGTTCTTGTGAAGGCTGTTAATAGTTAATTATAGTGATGTCAGTCAGTAAATTTGTATGCCAAAATATGTGCAGTTTCATTTGCACTACTTTATTCTGTTGTCAAAATAGTTTGTTTTAACAAACATTGACTATTTATATTACAGAAAGGCACACACTTTCATGCAGAAGAGATCAAAGTTGGTCTAACCGTTCAGCATTCAAATATTTGCTCTGTATATGGGATCATTATCAGGAATGGCTCAGTTCACATTCTTCTTGAACATGCAGGTATTCTGTGGTCTGATCACTTCTTGTTACAAATATTAAAAAAAAAATTTTGTGTTGTTATTATTTCATTGTTATGATGCTCTCTCTGGCGAACCTCCACACCCCAGGGTAGAAGAGGAACGACTAAGTTATTAAGTAATTATTTCATAGTGATACCACTTTTTATTATTGGACCTCAACATCTCTTTGCAATCAGTTGTAATTCAGCCTGGACTAGGAGATATGTTCACAGCAATTAATAAGCAGTCCATTCTCCATAGTTGTTAGGTGTAACTTTCACCAGCTCTTGTGGTTGTGTATGTATGCCTTCTTCTTCTTCTTCTTGCGATCGCATCTTTGATGATTACACCGTCAGACGAGTTCTCATGATGAATTCGACTGTTGTTTGAAGTTCCTCTTTAACTCCATATAGCTTTGAGTTTAGTGTTGAGTCATTGGGCCAGTATATCTTTCTTAACTGGTCATACAGAGGACAGTCCTGTAGAACATGCTCAGCAGTTTGTTCGTTTAATCCACATGTGCACAGTGGTGAAGCAGACAATCGTAGCTTGTGCATGTGTTTATTCAGTTTGTTATGCCCTGTCCTGAGTCGAAAAATAGTTGTCTGTCCCTGCCGGTCGAGAGTGTGATAGTCGTCTTTGGGTTGGTTCTGTTCTCTTCTGATAGTCTGGATAGCTCTCTTTTTCTCAAAGTATGTGACTTCATTATCTTCTTGTTCACATTCTCCTCCCTTTTTTGCAAGTTTATCTGCCTTTTCATTTCCGGGTACACCACAATGAGATGGTACCCACTGAAGTATGGTTCTCTTTTTGGCAGCTACCTTGTTTAGTTCATTTCTCAGATGCGGGAGTTTACCACCCTTGAGAGCTTGCAGGACAGACAGTGCATCTGTGAGGATGACTACCTGGTGGCAGTCAGAGTTGGTGTTATAAATCATATTTGCAGCTTGCTCTAGAGCTTGAACCTCAGCTGTATAGTTGGAACAGAATTTACCAGTGGGAATGTGCCTAGTCTCATAGTGGTTGTCAGGATATGAGATAAAGATACCGGCACCTCCATTCCTAACAGCATTAGTTGCTGATCCATCTGTATAGGCATGTATCCATGATTGATCGGGATAGCTTTCTTGGATCATACTCAATGTAGCAGTTCGTTTTTGCAGATCATTATACTCACATCCACTTGTGAGACCACTGACTGTTGTATTAATTTGGAGGGCACTGCTGGCCTGCTCCCATGGTACAGGGTATAGGGTGGGCTTCAGTGGTGTTGTCTTCATGGATAGGTCTTCTTGATGCTGTCTTATAAGTCTTTTCCCCCGATGCACAAAGCTGCTACGCTTTAGACGTCCCAATGCCAGATCATCTAGTCTTGCCTTCATTGGGTGCATTGGCATACTGTTGTACTTTTCCATCTGGATCATGGTTTTTGTGTCTCTTCTATGGGACAATGTCTGTAATCCAGCAACCTTCTGCATCTCTGTTATTGGTGTAGTTTTCATGGCTCCTGTAATGAGCCTGAGAGCTTGATTTTGCACCTTGTCCAAAGACTGCAGATGTGAGTTAGCAGCTGATGACCATGCTGCTGAGCTAAACTCTAAGTGTGGTCTTATTACTCCATTATAAATCTTCTTTAGATTTCGTTCATTTGCTCCCCAGTTGGTACCTGCTAATTTTCTGAGTATGCCTAGTCGTCTTCGGGCCTTTCCTTCTGCATTTTCAATATGCTTATTCCATGTAAGCCTTTGGTCAAATGTCACCCCAAGATAGGTGGGGTAGCTTTCTTCCTTGATCACGGTTGTCCCTAGGTGTATGTTAGCTGATTTGTCCTTGGGGGCGAGGGAGAACAGTGTTGTGGAGGTTTTGTCTGTGTTTATTGTGATAAGCCATTTCTCTGCCCATGACACTAGCATGTCTGCTGCCCGCTGCATTCTATAATTTGCTGTGGTGACATTTTCATCAGCGCACCAGAGTACTAGGTCATCTGCATATAAGGCAGCTTTAACTCCTGCAGGGAGATCTTTCACCAGGTCATTGATGTAAACAAGGAAGAGTGTTGGGGAAATTACTCCTCCTTGAGGTACCCCCTGATGGAGCAACACTTTTCTGCTCTGCAGACCGTCAAGAGTGACTCTAGTTCTCCTGTTATGCAAGTATGACTGGATCCATTTCATCATGTTGCCTTGGATTCCACTTCTCCTAAGTTTTGCAATGAGGCCATCTTTCCACACCTTGTCAAAGGCCTGCTTGAAGTCGACCCAGATCGTTAGGACCTTTTTCTTCTCCTGGAAGGCATCTTCTATTGCTTGAGACAAGTAAGTAACTTGGTCTTCTATACTGTAGCATTCTCTAAATCCAGCTTGTTCCGGCACCAGGATCTGCTCAGACTCTAAATACCATTTCAATCTGTGGTTGACTATTCGCTCCATAGTCTTCCCAACACAGCTTGTGAGACTGATTGGCCGGTAACTTGCAGCCTCGGTCTTACATTTCCCTTTCTTTAGTATGGGTATTGTGATGGCTTCTCTCCATACTTGGGGTACCGTTCCTTTCAACCAGCTGTGGTTGAATATCTCAAGCAGTTTTGTCTTTGCTGCTGAGCTCAGATTTACTAGCATTTCGTTGCTGATTTTGTCTGGGCCGGGTGACTTTTGAAACTTAAGCTTGGAAATAGCCTTCTGTAGTTCTCCTAGTGTGATGGGTTCCCTCATTGGGGCAGGAGTATCTGTCTGTCCCATGGTTGCCAGTATTTCTTTTCTTATCTCTCTCTGATGGTCTATGTTAATGGGTAAGTTGCTTTCTGAACTGTATCTTCTAGCAAACAAGTCTGCAGCTTGTTTTCCTCTGAAAAGTTTGCCACCTTCATCCAATGTGATAGTCTGCCTTGGTGAGGAATGCTCTTCATTTAGAGACTTGACTAATCTCCAAAGTTTCCTGCCGTCTTTCTCAAGGTTCAGCGATGCCGTTTTAGTTCTCCAGCTTTTCCGCTTTTCTTCTAGCTTTGTTCTCTGAAACTCTGCTACAGCCTTTTTCCATTTGTTGTGAGTTTCAAGTGAAGGCTGAGACTCTGCGTCCTTTCTAGCCTTGTCCATAGCTTCCTGACGTTCTTGGAGTGTGCTGGACCAGTATGGTATGTAGTTACGCCGGCATCCTTTGGGAATGGTTTCTTTTGCAGCTTGTAGTATGCATCTGTTGAAGTCTTTTACCACTTCATTAATGTCTCTGTTCTGTACCTTGAGGGTAGACAGCAGCGTGTTCACCTGATGCCTGAATAAACCCCAGTTGGCTTTTTTGTAGTTCCATCTTGTAATGGCTGGGCCTGTACTGAGAGTTGCACTCTGGACAGTAAGAAAGATTGGGCGATGGTCGCTTCCCCCTAGTTGGTCTCCTACTTCTCTACTAATAGATCCAGCTATATCTGGTGTGGAGAAGGCAAGATCTGGTGTTGAGGTTGTGTGCCATCCTCTGGAGTAGAAGGTAGGAGTATCTGTGGCATTATTGACTAGGATTAGGGAGTGATCATCTTGCCAAGTTTCAACCTCTTCACCTCTGTGATCCAGATGGTTATAGCCCCAGCTCTGGGAGTGGCTATTAAAGTCTCCAACTGCTATAAAGTTGGTGGCTGGTACCTGTATAGAGCTGAGACTCAGGGGTTTGTTGTTCGGACAGTAATAGTTCAGGAGTTCTATTTCCATCTTGTCTACCTTTATCTGCAGCAGCTGATATTCTGCTCCATCCATGAAGGTTTTCCTTTCGTGTGCAGGAATGTTATTCCTTACAAGAGTAAGTACTCCTCCTTTTCGTCTATCTTGTCTGTCGGATCTGAAGCATTGATATCCCCTTATTTTAAAGGTTTGATCTGCTTTCAAGTGAGTCTCTTGGATACAGCAAACACTGACTTGCTTCTCATACAAGATGTTTTCCAGCTCTGTCTTTTTGCTGTATCCAGCCTGCTTGCTGTTCACTCCCTCTGCATTCCAGTGCATCATGACAAGTGGCACTCTGGGTTTCTCTTTTTCTGTTTTGTTTTGGTCAGTAGTTCTCCTCCGCCGTCTGTTGACTCCACAAGACGGTCTAGAGGGTCCTCCAGTAGCTGAGGGTGGGCTCTGTCGAGGCTCAGAGCCCGGCACTGCACCTGCCTGGTGGAGCTCCACAGGGCGAGCACCAGAACGAGATTTATTTGACGGTGTACTCTCCATAGAAAAAAAAAAAGCGAGTTGCATGATACTGTGGTTTCCGGTGCGCCTTCTGGCCCAGTATCTACGACTTTAGCACCTGTTCAACGGGAGAGTGGGCTCATCCCTAATCTGTTTATGTTCCCAGTAGTAGACTATTCGCAAGCAGCCTGGGGGTGTCACTGCTCTGCGCGGACCTTGTTTACCGAGGCGGCGTCCGAGCTCGTATGGTGAAAATATGGTTGCGTTATCTTCAAAATAGCCCTGTCTTTCCCGTGGCTTTTCTGCCATCCTGCAACTTTGAGTTAGGGAGTTCTGAGCTCCAGTCTCTTTCCCAGGCATTTTATCCTGGCCTGGCACGCATACAGAGGACCCCACTTCTGGTTCTAAGTTAGCAGTTGGGGATAGGTGGGGTAGCACACTGTGCATTCCCCGTCATCCAGGGGGCTCTCCAACTATGCAGAGCTTGCACAATGCTGTGCTCTGGTTCTGGGCTCTCCCAAGGAATCCTCACGTCCTGCACAGAGCCACTTCCCGATACCCACCACCTGCCAACCCTCCATTGTAGAAATCTCCTGCATGCGGCCATCCAGTCAAGAGCCAGTATTAAGTCTGGTGCCCAAGTGATCCCCCCAAGCTCAGTGTGCAATGCTGGGTTCTCATCATGCTGCAACACAGGAGGGATTGTGATGCTCAGCCATCTCTCTCAATTCTGCACCGATAAGTGACATCGGGGACTTAACTTTGCCTCAGTACTGGGAGGCCCCGTTTCCGGGTACACCACACACAGCCAATTGAGGCAACGGTCGCCATGGGCGTGATAGACGACAAACAGTGAAGAATGAGGCAAGAAAGCATTTAACCCATGAAGTGGGGGTGGATTGGTGCAGACCAGAGCATGTACCACTCGCCGGTGGGTTCTGCATCTACACCTATAGGGTTCCACCCACTCCTCAGCCCATTTAGTCTGGCCCCTCACCCAGGACCTGTCCGGCTTGGGTGACCCTGCCAGGAGTAAAACTCCCGCCGGCATAGCTCCCGGGATCATTGAGGCGCTCAAGCTCTCCAACCACGGCAAGGTAGGCTTACATGTGGAGAGTGTATGTATGCCAGTACCAGGTCATAATACAAAGACAGAGGAAAAAAAGATAGCAATCACTCATGGCCATAGCAAGAAGCACTTTGAGCCTTGATAAACTAAGTCACATGGTATCTACTTTGGCTGCAAGAATATTACTTTGAGCAGTGAAGGACCTCCCTCCCAGATGCTGGTGGATGCTTCAGATGGTTAGATGCGGTCATTTTATTGTATATCAGCGCGTGAGTATTATTTGGGCTGGGTGTAAATTTTCCGATGTTTAATAACCCATACCCGGTAAATCGAAGGGTGGGTGCGTAAAAGCACTACCCATGTACGTAAAAACTGGCGCTACAGCGAATCAAGGGTAATTTTGCTAACGCCAACGGTAGTAACATGACGCAATTTCGTTGCACATGAGCAACATAAACCTGAGTCATGTATTATCGTTCATTATGATTGGCCGGGGTCAAACTTTATTAAATGCAGCGAGATTATTGGCTCCAGAGGGAAGCGACGTGTGGGTTTTTGGCGTGGGTTTTCAATTATAAATAACAGAATATTTTAATTAGCGCTCTTTTTGTGTCCAGTAATTCAGCCGTGAACACTACGCCTATCAATTGCTCCAACGAGAGATATTTGGTATCTGGCAAGTTTCACGGTTCAAGAGGGGGGGGGGGGGGGTGAAACCGGCCCTTACACATTACCAACGGCAGATGTTTTCATCTCGGGAGCCGAGTGCTCGAGATATCACCAGAAGTGAAAGAACCGGGAAGTTCTCTTGCAGTGAAGAGAAAAATCTTCAGCGAGAACTGGTTCTAGCAATCAGGAGCTCTAAGCTCGCTAAAGCACATCAGATAGGCGCGTCGCCTAGTGCTCATCAGAAGGCCATAATAAAGCCTTGAATCTAATTTCTGCCTTCGGCTATCACCTATCGTGGTAGTGAACCAGACCCGTTATCAGTACAATGGAAAAGAGATAGGGAAATCATACTTTTCCCAACCAGCCACTCATCAGATCCTCAGAAGTAAACAGCCGCATCAGAGAGTCATTGAGTCTAAAGCCAAAGTCATCAACAGAGAAAATTTGTGGAAGGAGATAGGGTTAAAATTCCTTCTGAATACTTTAGAGTGGAGAGACAGTAGTGATAAAGAGTTATAAAATCAGAGCAGAGGACAGCTTCTGAGGTTTTATTGTAGAAGTCAGTTTGTGGATAAGTGTTCGTGATCTGCAGTGTAGGACTTTAGAAAATTCATGCATAAGTCGGGTAGACAGTAGTTAGGTCTAGAGTTGGACAGAGGTGTTAGATTTTAATAATTAATAATTGTCACGAAGTGGTTTTAAGTTTATAGAGTTTGCCTGAATGAAAGCAAGACCCTAGTATGAGAAAGTCTGAGAAGATAGAATTTAGATGGAAAATGACATGCCTGTGGACAGATGAGACTATTGGCTCAAGGGATCGAACCAGGTTTTGTCTCGCCCCTTGCCGCTTCGTGACTTCAGAAAGGCTATAATCTCACCCTCCTCTGACTACCTTTAAATACAAGGAGATAAGGTGTATAAAACGACCACAGACACCACTATACAGACGACGTAAAGTAAGTATAGTAAAGAGTAGAAGCTGATCCAGTGTACAGTAATTATATATATTTATTTACAGAATAAAACATTAAAAATACCATCAAACATCAATCAAGGAATAGCGTGCACTGTTGCACGGCCTGAAAACCAAAGTACAAATTAAATTAGACAGACACTAGAAAAACCTCAAATCACATTCACTCTTTCTGTCACCCTGCTGAGGAACAATAAAATTGGTTAGTGATTTACACAATCTAATTTGGTGGGGCTGTCAACTTTAACCTCCACTCTCTAACACCACTAAGATTGCTACTGTCTCAGTCCGGTTGGCTCTTCCTCAATGAAACTTCTACACAGCTTCCAACTAGGTAGGCGATATGCGCCGCTATCTAACACCACTGGAAATGCTAAAAATAATAGACTTGGGAAAAACAATGGCTCAGTGTCTATCCGTCGAGTGGATACTGAACAGACCCTACTGGTCCTGCCTATTTTCTCCCTCCTCTCTCTCTCCCTCTCTCCTTCTTGATCTCAGTGTCTCTCTAATACTCGACGACTGATGATGCGGCGTCTCCGTTACGCTCTTCTCTCGTTTCTTTCAAGACCCAGGTATGGTAACCCTCTCACCTGTTCCTGAATCTGGGGAGGATGATGATGAAGTTCTGGCGTCAAGCATGAGGTACTTGATTAACTGTTGACAAACTTCTCTGCTGCTGAATAGCTTCCCTCCTTTAACCCGCTCCGGAGTTAGAGGAAAAACACAGCCTTGTTTTCCGGCTGTACGCAATTGAAACCAGTCTCGCTGAAGAATTGAACTTCACTGCAATAGACCGTTTAGGTTATGTTCTTTTGCTCCTGACGATAACTCGAGTACTCTGACCCTGAGATATGTCTTTTTGCCGTGGATAATTTTATTTGACAAAATTATGCTCCCCCACTGTTTCGCCGTGACTCGCTGAAATTAAAAGAAAATGCGTCTATTGTATAACAACTCCAACATAACGCATCTCTAACCCATTAATCTTTATAACTCTCGTACACAGTACTTCACTCGTCATGTACAACAATACAAAAAATAATATTACCCACGTGGCACCTAAATCTCTCTCCTCCCACTCCCCTTCTTTCGTTCTGAGCCACCATACATAAAATATTCCTACCCATGTGTCTCTCTATCTCACGCTCCTTCTACTCCCCTTCTCTTAACTCTGCCAGGTAGGTAAACAAAAACCTCCCGACCTGTCTGACATATTAAGTGGCTGTTACGCATGGCTAACCACGTGTCCAAACATTACAGCTAGGGAACTTCTTTGTCCAAAATCCCGTGGCCTCCTTTTTTAACATCCCCCATGAGGTTTCCTACTTACTCCAAAATTAAATGAAATCTCGCTATAGGAATAGTTTACTCCTCTAAGCAGTATAATCCACTTATAACATACATCTTTACTCTCCGACTGCATTTCTTACATTTAAGGCATAATAAAATTTAGTACACACAATCGATTCCCAATAAAATTACATTTGTAAATACACAGGAATAAATGGTGGTTTTTACATAACATTCTACAACTATGAGCCCATGTGTAGCTTATAACTTCACACGTTCCTATCTACTGCCAAGATCATAGAAAGAATAAGCACACTGTTACATTTACGTCGTTCTTCAAAAATGATGATGGATGGCACTATCGTTTTAAAACTTAAAAGTTAATGTCCCCGAAGAAGTTAACTACGGGCGAATTTCTCAAAGAACCCTCTGATAAATAAACGATAATAAAATTACTACATACCGATTATCGCTGTTTTTCCCCACAGTGGAGACGATAAATCAAAGTCGACCGGCAGGCAATATTTCTTCAGAGAGACTTGCCCGCCGTTTAACTGGCTATTTATACACACCGGGGCCACCCCCGCATGTTCTCGCCTACGCATACCCTAGCTTTCCCTCAGACCAATGGAAACGCTAGAAAAGTAAAAATAACTACAAGCTACGCCAATCAAATTTGAAAACAACGCAAAAATCGCGTGTCCAAAAATTGCGTCACGTCCACGTGCGTTTCTGACGCGTCATACAGGCGTGCCCGAAAAATAGCGATTTCCGTAAATAACGAAAAATCGCGGAAAATCAGAAGAAAGAAAAACTGGTCGAGTGTGAAATAAACCTACCATCATAAAACGACCCCATTTAATTATCTACCCAAAAATACCAACCACGATATATATACAAATGAGAAGAAAAGATTGTGAAAATACAAAATAGACGACAGAATCGGGCCGGTTGAAGGACAGGATTCCAGTGCAGCATCACAATAATAAGATAGGAGTGGTGGCTCTAAAGTTAGAGACCCCACCTAGTAAATCTTGTTGTTTAATCCTTAACTTTCTTCCCTGCAGGTTGAAGGGGAGGGTGACACTGTGGGTTTATATATTGTATGCCATGTTAATTGGTTTGGTTCTGCTCCAGGTTTGTGCGACCTCGCAGGTTATTCATTTTTTATTATGTTATCTGAATTTTTGTTGTGTAAATAAACTATAAACTGTAGTCTGGATCAGTCACTTTCTTTAACTATACTGTACATATATATATTTGTCTGTATAGTGTGTCTGTAGTCGTTAGTTAAACCTTATCTCCTTTAAGGGTGTCAGAGGTGACGAGTCTATAGCTATCTAATACGTCACAAGTGGCAAGGGAGAGTCAATAGTCTCATCTGTCCACATTCACTATCATTTCTCATCTAAATCTATCTTCTCAGTCTTTCTCATACTAGGGTCGTGTCTATACACTCAGACACACTCTAAACTTAAATCCACTTCGTGACTGTTTTCTTCATCATTTTCATTTCTGCCTCCAGTTCTCGTCCCCAAGTGTTCTTTGGTCTCCCTCTACCTCTCTTACCTGGGTACTCCAGAACAAGGGCTGCCTTGTAATGCTATCAGTAGGTTGTCTCAATGAGTGTCCTATTCTATCCATTGTCAGCGTCTTCTTCTCATGATTTGCTTCACTTGCACTTGTCTGGTTCTTGTCAGCATTTTCACATTAGTGATTGTATCATACCACTTCAATCCCTCTATTGTACACAAGCACCCATTTATGAAAGTCTGTAGCTTCTTGGTTATTGCTTTTGTTGTTCTCCATGTTTCAGAGCCATACTCCTCCAGCTTTATGTGTTCTTATTTTGATATCATGGTCTGGACTATTGCTGCCACGTGGATGCAAAGAAATCCACATTGCTTGTGTGTGAATTAAAGGGTTCGTGCATTACCCTGATCACGGCCATGAAGCACATCAACGTGGTGCATCCTGGAAACAGGCAGTGGGAGAGTTCTCGAGGTGCCTGGCTAACACTCAGGGATTGGTTAGCCACTACACCATGATTCTCAACCAGATAGCCACATTACAAATAATAGTTGAACAGATTTTAGAATGAAATGCGCTTCTTTACATTGGACGTGTTGACTATGAAAAAGCATTTCTCAGTGTTGACAGAGAATCATTGTGGAAACTGATGAGGCATTATGGAGCCCCCCTCAAGATCATTATTATTATAAACTTAACAAAGAAAACATTAAGATATGCAGGATTCTTTATGAAGAACACTTTACTGAACCGTTTTATATAAGAACTGGAATGGGACAGCGATGCCTCTTGTTATAGTTTCTCTTCTTACTGCATCGACATCAGCCGATAGAATTGGAATTCAGGTCACAGCTAGTGGGTCTGAAAATACACAGGGAAAAAACAAAAGATAATGAGAATAAATGCAGGAAACGAAAACAAGATTACACTTGACGAAACACCCCTACAAGATGTAGAATCATATTGTGGTGTGTCCCTACTGTAGAATTAGTACATCTGTCAAGAGAAAAAATCGATTTGTAGGTTTCCACTTGCATTGATTTAGTTGTTGTTGAAAACTTTAGTTTTTATTTGTACTGTGTCATCTATCCAGGATCACCGCTGTATAAGGAAAGAGCTTGGATTGCTGAATGTCCAAAGCGATTACAGTCCTTTGCCAAGCAGAGCTTCCAAGCACTGGCCATTATCCATGGACATGGTTTTGTTCACTGTGACATCAAACGTACGTCTCTAAAAGCACACTAAAAATTCTTCTTATTGGTTTTAGTCACATAATGCTTCCTCTCCCTAGTCTGCATAAAGTGCCAGTATTCCATTTTTCTGTCAACTGCCACAGGAAATTGCTCGCTTCATTATAGTCAGCTTTGAATGTCAAATACCTGACCAAACATCACATAAATTTATTTAGTGTTTCAGACTTATGTTAAAGTTTTTGTTATTTTTTAATTGTGTTACAAGTTTTTTATTTATTTTTTGACTGGAAAGTGTTAAACTCTAAAGCAGGGGTGGTTCCAGCACACCAGTACAGTTATATCTGCTATCAGTATTAATAACAACTTAAACTTAGGAATTGACTTTTCAGTCACGCTGTATGTCTGTAGTATTTTTCAAAATTATCACCTGTTGTTGTTATTTAACTAGGGCTGCTGAGCTTCTCGCTGTTTTGCAGCCAATACCAAGTTTAAGACACCTTGGTATTATCTATACTGTAGATCTAGGCTTTTACTGTGGCTTTTCTGCCATTCCGAAACGTGCCGAGTCGAAGTCATGAGCTCCAGTTTTTTCAGCATGGCTTGCATTCAAAGGATCGTCACATCTGGTCCCAAGCTAGGAGTAATAAGTGCATTCCTGCCATCCAAGGGGGCTCTCCAACTATGCAGAGCTAAAATACTGTGCTCTGGTTCTGAGATCTCCCAAGGAATTGTCACATCCTGCACAGAGCCATTTCTCAGCTCCTATCACTGGGTCCTAGAGTATCCTTGTCAAATGCTCGTTCTTTTTAGTTTTGTTGAGAATATGTTGAATAAAGTGAAAAGCAGTCTTACAGATATGGATTACACAAAATAGAATTGTATAGTTTGTTGTTAATGTTTCTTTGCAACTATTGGGACAAAATGTTTATTACAAAGAAGATAATTAATCCCATCACAGCGGACAACATTATGATACACAAGAATGATCATGATGGTTTCACTGTGAAGTTGATTGACTTTGGCACCTGCCACACTAAAGGAACAAGCCTCCCTAGCACGGCCCACACCACTCTTTTGTACTGGTCACCAGAGATATGGCAAGCACTTGATGGCAAGGTCATACATTTTATATGCGTTTTACTCTCTTAGTAGCTAGGTTAATATTTATATGTTTATGAGCGTGTCATATTAATTTGTGTCATCAAGTATATAAAAAATGGTCCGCAACCATTAATTCGTCAGCCTAAAAACCCAACTCCTGCAGACCCAAGTAGAACAGTCCCAACTGAGATGGTTTGGCCATGTCTGCAGAATGGGAGAAGATCGGCTGCCACAGCCGGTATGGGAGGCTAAGAGCCAGGTATCGAGACCTCCAGGACAACCCAGGGTCCTTTGGGAGGACAACATTAGACAATCTCTGAAGGACCGAGGACTAGAATGGAACCAGGCCAGGAGGAAGACAGCCGATAGGATAGTATGGCGCTCTCTCTTCCAATCCTCTACACCTCATGGTAGGTGAGCAACAACTAAGTAAGTAAGTATATAATTATTCATTTTATTGGTTGTATGCAATGAAATAGTTTTGTTTCTTCTGTCAGTGATGTTGTTTCTGGCACTCTGCCGGTCATAACTGTTAGATACCAAAGAAAGCTCAGAATCTCTGTTTCTGCTGAGCTCTCTTTCCAGCTGTTTAGGAGATTCATTCATTCATTACCTTCCGCTCCCAAGGAGCATAGGCCTTCAACAAACACATGCCAAGTCCTCCTGTCACGTGCCATCATCTCAAGTTCTTTCCACGTTCTCCTCATCATTTTCACCTCTGTTTCCAGCTCTCTTCTGCATTTGCATCTTGGTCTACCTCTGCCTCTCTTGTTCTGGGGGTTCCAGAACAAGGACTGCCTTGTAATGCTATCAACAGGTTTCCTCAGCGTGTGGCCTATCCATCGCCATCATCTTCTTCTCATCCTTTGTTCCACTGGCACTTGTCTGGTTCCTGTCATCAGTTCCACATTGGTAACCTTGTCATACCATTTTAATCCTTCTATTCTACGCAAGCACCCATTTATGAAAATCTGTAGCTTTTTGGTTGTTGTTCTCCTTGTTTCAGAGCCATATAATCGTACTGACTTGACATTTGAGTTGAAGAACTCTTCTGCTCAAATGCTTAGGAGATACAAATGTTTTATTTATGAAGTTTAACTTTCTGGGGAGATGCTGGTGGGCATCAAGTGTTTTTGTTTTACTTAGCGTGGCTCGCTTTAAAGATTGTGAGAAGTAGTCACATGTTTTCTGTTCAGACATCTTTGTGAATTAAGTTTCAATATCTGGTTCTCACCCTGTTTAACTCCTGGGGGTCTCTGAAGAGACAAAGAAAGAATATGACTTTTGCACCCTCATGCATGTCGTTCAAGGCGACTCATATGAGAAAGTGGGGCTAGCAACCTCATCATGTAAATAAAAATAGCCACAGAAACCACCTCTACGTATGAGCATGTGAATGCTTGATGTAGGCTTAATGCAAAGGGGGCTAGCTACAGTGGTGGCTCTATGATCCATAAGGAGCACCAAAGAAAATGATAATGACCTGGTTCTGATTACTGAGAGTCATCATTGCAGCATCTTGCTCGTGTTGTTACGAGGTTTCTGAGGAGGCAAAGAAAGAATAGAATTACTGCTTCCTCAGGTTTGTCTTAAGATGCCAATAATTTTAGATTGTGCATGCGGTTGGTAACTCCATCTTGTAAAACAAATTGCTACAGAAACGACCTCTACACGAGCATCTGAAGGCTTTGGTTCTGACTTTCTGCTCGGGCACTAGCTGTAATGTTGGCTGCATGTAAAATGAAAAAGAACATGATGATGACAATGATCATGTCGGTTCAAAAACGCTTATTGATAAATCTAGTGCTTAGAACCAGTGCACACAAGTGAAAAACAAAATTAGTATATCTGGTCACAGATCTTCTTCTTTATGTCTGGGTCAGCATCTGAGCCATTTGTTGTCATTTAACTAGGGCTGCTGAGCTTCTCGCTCTTTAGCAGCCAATACCAAGTTGAAGACTCCTTGGTATTATCTACACTGTAGATCTAGGCTTTTCTGCCATTCCAAAGTATGTTGAGTTGAAGTCATGAGCTCCAGTTTCTCCAGCTTGGCTTGCATTTAAAGGATCATCACATCTGGTCCCAATCTAGGAGTAAGAAGTGTGTGGCATACTGTGCATTCCCCGCCATCCAAGGGGGCACTCCAATATGCAGAGCTAAAATATTGTACTTTGGTTCTGGGCTCTCCCAAGGAATTGTCACATCCTATACAGAGCCACTTCTCAGCTTCCCCTGCCTATCACTGGGTCCATAGTGAGATCCTTCTGCATGCAGTCAACCAAGTCAAAGCCAAAGAATTATGCCTGGGGCTCAAGTGACTTGTCCAATCTCAGTGTGCAATGCTGGGTTCTCAACAAGTTTCACCGCTAGGGGAATCCCTGGAAGTGTGTGGATGATTTCAAGTTTCAATGAGGATGTAATTAGCCTAACAGACATAGGTTCACTTCCACGTACATATATTGTAGCATTGTGCATAGCTGGTGGTCATATAAGGATGATTCCAGATATGCCTCCTTGCATCTGAACCATTTGTAAAACTCATTGTCTGTACACTTGTGAGGGACCTTAAAGAATCCTCTTCGTGAGAGTGTTTTGAGTGGCAAGTATACTTTAGAAAATGAATGACCCTTTTTTTTCTGTGCACTACAACTTTTTAATGCCATTTTTTGTTTTTAATATGGTACTGGGTATGTTTATGCCCATTGTTGCATGCGTCTAGGGTTTAAAATATTATTTTAATCATTGTATTCAAACACAGTCAAATTTCATAAATAAGTCCAGAGAACTTCTAGTGCACAGATACAGCACAATTCATTAAAACATTTCCACTTCTACCATTGCAGATCCATCCGTAAAACATTGATATAAAATCCATAAGGCCATATGCACTGGGCCAACAATCTAAGTTTGTTCGTTAAACTACTCAGTCCATATAACGACCGGTAATTTATGTATCATTTTCCATCTCAGTCCATACGTTGACTGGTAATAATTATTCACACATCATAATCCATAAGGTTCCAGCAGAGACATGTAATCAACTTCAATAGAACATATAGGATCCACAACTATTTATATATAAACTTGGGAACACAATCCAAGACACGACCATGCTGGTCGGCCACGCTGGTCGGCCACACTACGAGTATCTCCTGATGTTGCCGTATGTGACAACTTACATCATAAAACTCATGCGTAACGACTCGCTTAGCAACATCCTTTTGAGCACCACAAAGTTCCAAAGTAAAAAGCGCTTTGTGATGTGCAAAGAGAGTCGCAACACCCATGGTGGCTGAGAATTAAAAACTTGCAAGCACATCTGTTCAAATATGCAATGTATGAATTCATAAATGTTTTCTATATAAACTCTTCTTGTTTTCTTTTGTCAGAATGAAGTCATATGCAGACCAGCAATGGATGTTTATGCTCTAGCACTGACGTTGCATTTTGTTCATACATCCAATCATTTGATGCAGAGATTTGAAAATGAGGACTTGAAAAATTTGGTAATCAATTTGGTTTATTGTATTTCATATCTAGTGGTGTTGACAGTCTTTTGAGCATGAGAGTATTTAAATACTCACTGTTCTTGTGTGAATCTTATCATGTCTTTCTCTGCATCTGTTGCCCCTGATCTTTCCTGTTGTCACCAGGTTTTACAGAAAGTCCTTTTTAAGCAGTTGGTCAGTGAATTGTGCCTGTATAATTTTTAACTTTATTAGCATTGATCTTGCAATATTGTTTGCCTTTAATATTTCATTATTTAATTTCATAGCTCTCCATTGCATGCATAGTTTTATCTTTAGAAATCACAGTATCTGTCACAACAGTTGACTTTATTTTTATTTTTATTTTGTTCAAAGATTCATTCAGGAACACCGCTGGTGAAAGACAAGGTGATATTCTGTCACCCTATCTTTTCATACTTCTCATGGATGGTGTCATCAAAGTTTGTAAGGAAAGGACAAAGTAGTATTCAGTGGGATATTGAAAAAAACGAGACCAATCTGTATTTCAGAGCTGGCATTTGCCGATGATGTGGCCTTAATTGCTAAACCAGAAGCACGCTTCCAATTAAACCTACAATTCTGGAAGGAAGAGCTAGAGAAAAGAGGGATGGTCATCAGTAGCTCCATGATGAAAACCATGGTGATCTCGGGAGAGGAGAAAAGACATCAGATCATGCTGGGAGAACAGGCTGTGGAATATGTCAACCAGTTTAAACACCTCAGTGCTGTAATACAAGGTAGACTAGAAGGAAGGCATCAAAGAAGAGTTGGCCACCTGAAGAGCAGCAAATGGAGGCTTTTCCATGCCATAAACCAAGGATTCCTCAGCAAAAGAGAAATTGGCAAGAAGACTAAGATGGCTATATACCGCTCCACCCATGCCCCATTCTTGACTTATGGATGCGAGTCGTGGGCAATAAATACAACCCACCAGAATCAGCTTCAAACCTCAGAAATGAGGTATTTGAGGAAGGTGGTCTAAGTGACAAGAAGGGACAAGGTCCGCAGCCCGACAAAAACTCAGCCCGAGTGGAGCAGTTGCAGTGGTTTGGCCATGTCTGCAGAATGGAAGGAGACCGGCTACCACAACAAATATTGGAAACCAAGAACCAAGGATCCAGACCTCCAGGACAACCCAGAGTTCACTGGGAGAACATCATCAATCTCTGAAGGTCAGAGGACTAGACTGGAACCAGGCCAAAAGAAAGTAAGCCGATAGGATAGCATGGCGCTCAATCTGGCTAACCTCTACACCCCAAGGTAGAGGAGGAAAGACTAAGGAAAAAAAGTAAGTAGTCAAAGATTCTCACCATGCAACACTATTGGTTTTCCATAGTACTGTAAGATTTATAAGGATGCCAGATTAAAAAAGTATACTATTTTGAATGACAGATAAATGGATATGCTATAAGGAATGTTTCCTAAAATTCGGAATATTATTCATAAAATTTACCAAAGGACATTGGGATGCAAGGAATTCACTCTGCTCTTGCATGAATTCCAGAGTTATACCACTATCCAAGATCCTGAAGCACCTCCATGTGCCTCACCCTGGAAACAGACAGCCATCAAGTTGCCTGTCCGACGCTCATAGATCGAGTAGCCACAACACAGTGGCCCAACTTGACAATTCCCCTTGTGGTGAAACGTTGAAAACTGAGCATTGCACACTAAGCTTTGGGGGATCACTTGAGCCTCAGACTTAATTCTGGCTTTTACCTGGTCGACTGCTTGCAAGAGGATCTCACAATGGATTAATGACAGGCAAGGGTAGCTGGGAAGTGGCTCTGTGCAGTACCTGAAAATTTTTTGGGTGAGCTCAGAACAAAGTAATTTAGTCCTGCATATTTGGAGAGCCACCCAGATGTTGAGGAATGCACAGTAGTGCCCCACACACATCTCGCCTCTTTCTCTCTAGCTTGAAGCCAGATGTGAGGATCCTTTTAATGCTTACCAAGCAAGAAGAGAATACCTTGGGGGGAAAAGTAGAGCTCATGACTCCAGCCCAAGACGTTTCGACAGGCAGAACTCTCAGACTGAATATAGTATTTAATATCATTACTTAAACACAAAGATAAAGCATTTTGCTCATTTGCCTTTTGCTAAATCATCATCTTCTCTGTCTGTGTGCCTGCCTGCCTTTCTGATTGTCAGTGCTGTTTTATCCAGGACCTTTTCATTTGTCATTGTTTTCTTGTTGTTGTTTTGTTTTCATTTTAAATCATTGTACAGAAGTCCACTATTAATTTCAGATGATAAAGACACCAGATGATATCTTACTTGTTGCCTTGCCAGAGACAATCCCATCAGACCTTTCTGCAGTCATGAAAAGTTGTCTTGATGGGAACCACAATATCCGCACAAGTGCACAGGAAGCATTGAAGCATTTAGCAGGTATGAATTCATGTACAGACTTAGCTTGTTTGTTAATCAAAGCACATGGCCAACATCACAGCCCTTTCCCTGCAACAGCTGAAAGCTGCTAAGTTGCCATTTTAATGGTAAGAGGAGGTGCTATCTTCTTAGTTCATTACTTAATCTTTAAATAGCCAAATCTGTTTCAGAATATAAATGTCTGAATTGTTCTTCAATCTGGATAACATGTTTAATTTAAAAAAAAAAAAACACTAGAGACAAAAAGGACCTAGAAAGAAAAAAAAACTGATGGAAAGTAAGAAAAATTAAGTGATATAAATTGATAGTGATAGCTCAGATATACTACTGCATCAAAGGATTACTTTAAATATTCTTTTTGTTTAAACATTCCTTATTCTTGTTCCTTTTCTGTTGTATTGTTACTTCTTTTGTCACACCTTCCTGTTTTCTTTTTCTCTGTGCAATATCTAAATATTGACAGCATTGCCTTTGGATTCCATGGCTCATTATTGGTGAAGCAATGAATAGGCCCACAGCACCCTCCCAAGTGTCATAAAAGGAGAGTACTGCATAGGGCCAGCTGCCTCATCACATAAAATTAATTGCTAACGAAACCACCACTTCAGAAGCTCATGAATGACTTCCATGTCACAAGTGAAACAGTGACATTTGTGATCCCATGCTCCTTAAGGATTTAAAAAGGAACAAAACAAAGGAGAAACAAAGGACAAGAGAGACTGGGATCTGTATGTAGATAATGTCTCATTGTTTGTCACATTTTTTAATAAAAAATACTTTCCTAAAATATGTGATATTGTACATGCTGTAGCAAATTCACTTTAGGAAGCCAAGATGGTTGCAGGAAAATATCAGTCATATAACATAACGTTTATGTGAAAAGTTAATTGAAATCCTATGTCATATTTATATACCAGAGAATCAAATAGAAATAGCATGAACATTACAAACTTGATGATTAATTATTATTTGAGGCCAACATCAGTCTCTAAATATTACCATTCTATTCCTGGCTTGTTTATATAAAACTGAAGACATTCATCATCATTGTCAAGTACTGTGCTGACATGTTGGTGATCATCTCCTACAGTCTCTTGTGTTTTTAATTCAGCTGTTTACAGTTTCTTCCTGTGTTAAACAATCAGTTTGTCATTGTATTTCCTTTGTTTTCTTCTTTTTACTGAGTTAACTTTACCAGTTGCTACCAGGTTCCTATTTTTTCTCTCTTCATGTTGTTTGTGTCCAGAAAACTTGGACAATCTTCACTGTATCATGTTAATTGATGACTTTCTTCTATTTCCTTGAGAACTTCCTTATTTGATTTTGTGTCTCCAAAGTATCTAATGCATCTGTTATGAGTAATATCATAACATACGCTTCGACTTCGACAAGGCTTGTTTATGGACTAGCTTGTTGATAGTACGTTTCCTGGGTTACTCCCGGAAGTATGTCATTGTCTTTTGGGACAATTTATAGCAGGCGGCTTAGCCGGCTTCACTTAGCAGAAGTGAGCAATACTGCGTGTCATTCCGTCAGTGTTCTTAAAGTGTTAGGACATATATTTGGTCCAGCTCCAGGAATGTGTTATCTTACAGAGTTTTAAAGCTCTACTTCATTTAGCTCATCCACGATGCTGAGTTGGATTGAGGCTACCTATATTTATAATTGAAAGCTGTGTATGCTGAATTTGGATGCAAGTCTTCTTCTTCTTCTTGCGATCGCATCTTTGATGATTACACCGTCAGACGAGTTCTCATGATGAATTCGACTGTTGTTTGAAGTTCCTCTTTAACTCCATATAGCTTTGAGTTTAGTGTTGAGTCATTGGGCCAGTATATCTTTCTTAACTGGTCATACAGAGGACAGTCCTGTAGAACATGCTCAGCAGTTTGTTCGTTTAATCCACATGTGCACAGTGGTGAAGCAGACAATCGTAGCTTGTGCATGTGTTTATTCAGTTTGTTATGCCCTGTCCTGAGTCGAAAAATAGTTGTCTGTCCCTGCCGGTCGAGAGTGTGATAGTCGTCTTTGGGTTGGTTCTGTTCTCTTCTGATAGTCTGGATAGCTCTCTTTTTCTCAAAGTATGTGACTTCATTATCTTCTTGTTCACATTCTCCTCCCTTTTTTGCAAGTTTATCTGCCTTTTCATTTCCGGGTACACCACAATGAGATGGTACCCACTGAAGTATGGTTCTCTTTTTGGCAGCTACCTTGTTTAGTTCATTTCTCAGATGCGGGAGTTTACCACCCTTGAGAGCTTGCAGGACAGACAGTGCATCTGTGAGGATGACTACCTGGTGGCAGTCAGAGTTGGTGTTATAAATCATATTTGCAGCTTGCTCTAGAGCTTGAACCTCAGCTGTATAGTTGGAACAGAATTTACCAGTGGGAATGTGCCTAGTCTCATAGTGGTTGTCAGGATATGAGATAAAGATACCGGCACCTCCATTCCTAACAGCATTAGTTGCTGATCCATCTGTATAGGCATGTATCCATGATTGATCGGGATAGCTTTCTTGGATCATACTCAATGTAGCAGTTCGTTTTTGCAGATCATTATACTCACATCCACTTGTGAGACCACTGACTGTTGTATTAATTTGGAGGGCACTGCTGGCCTGCTCCCATGGTACAGGGTATAGGGTGGGCTTCAGTGGTGTTGTCTTCATGGATAGGTCTTCTTGATGCTGTCTTATAAGTCTTTTCCCCCGATGCACAAAGCTGCTACGCTTTAGACGTCCCAATGCCAGATCATCTAGTCTTGCCTTCATTGGGTGCATTGGCATACTGTTGTACTTTTCCATCTGGATCATGGTTTTTGTGTCTCTTCTATGGGACAATGTCTGTAATCCAGCAACCTTCTGCATCTCTGTTATTGGTGTAGTTTTCATGGCTCCTGTAATGAGCCTGAGAGCTTGATTTTGCACCTTGTCCAAAGACTGCAGATGTGAGTTAGCAGCTGATGACCATGCTGCTGAGCTAAACTCTAAGTGTGGTCTTATTACTCCATTATAAATCTTCTTTAGATTTCGTTCATTTGCTCCCCAGTTGGTACCTGCTAATTTTCTGAGTATGCCTAGTCGTCTTCGGGCCTTTCCTTCTGCATTTTCAATATGCTTATTCCATGTAAGCCTTTGGTCAAATGTCACCCCAAGATAGGTGGGGTAGCTTTCTTCCTTGATCACGGTTGTCCCTAGGTGTATGTTAGCTGATTTGTCCTTGGGGGCGAGGGAGAACAGTGTTGTGGAGGTTTTGTCTGTGTTTATTGTGATAAGCCATTTCTCTGCCCATGACACTAGCATGTCTGCTGCCCGCTGCATTCTATAATTTGCTGTGGTGACATTTTCATCAGCGCACCAGAGTATTAGGTCATCTGCATATAAGGCAGCTTTAACTCCTGCAGGGAGATCTTTCACCAGGTCATTGATGTAAACAAGGAAGAGTGTTGGGGAAATTACTCCTCCTTGAGGTACCCCCTGATGGAGCAACACTTTTCTGCTCTGCAGACCATCAAGAGTGACTCTAGTTCTCCTGTTATGCAAGTATGACTGGATCCATTTCATCATGTTGCCTTGGATTCCACTTCTCCTAAGTTTTGCAATGAGGCCATCTTTCCACACCTTGTCAAAGGCCTGCTTGAAGTCGACCCAGATCGTTAGGACCTTTTTCTTCTCCTGGAAGGCATCTTCTATTGCTTGAGACAAGTAAGTAACTTGGTCTTCTATACTGTAGCATTCTCTAAATCCAGCTTGTTCCGGCACCAGGATCTGCTCAGACTCTAAATACCATTTCAATCTGTGGTTGACTATTCGCTCCATAGTCTTCCCAACACAGCTTGTGAGACTGATTGGCCGGTAACTTGCAGCCTCGGTCTTACATTTCCCTTTCTTTAGTATGGGTATTGTGATGGCTTCTCTCCATACTTGGGGTACCGTTCCTTTCAACCAGCTGTGGTTGAATATCTCAAGCAGTTTTGTCTTTGCTGCTGAGCTCAGATTTACTAGCATTTCGTTGCTGATTTTGTCTGGGCCGGGTGACTTTTGAAACTTAAGCTTGGAAATAGCCTTCTGTAGTTCTCCTAGTGTGATGGGTTCCCTCATTGGGGCAGGAGTATCTGTCTGTCCCATGGTTGCCAGTATTTCTTTTCTTATCTCTCTCTGATGGTCTATGTTAATGGGTAAGTTGCTTTCTGAACTGTATCTTCTAGCAAACAAGTCTGCAGCTTGTTTTCCTCTGAAAAGTTTGCCACCTTCATCCAATGTGATAGTCTGCCTTGGTGAGGAATGCTCTTCATTTAGAGACTTGACTAATCTCCAAAGTTTCCTGCCGTCTTTCTCAAGGTTCAGCGATGCCGTTTTAGTTCTCCAGCTTTTCCGCTTTTCTTCTAGCTTTGTTCTCTGAAACTCTGCTACAGCCTTTTTCCATTTGTTGTGAGTTTCAAGTGAAGGCTGAGACTCTGCGTCCTTTCTAGCCTTGTCCATAGCTTCCTGACGTTCTTGGAGTGTGCTGGACCAGTATGGTATGTAGTTACGCCGGCATCCTTTGGGAATGGTTTCTTTTGCAGCTTGTAGTATGCATCTGTTGAAGTCTTTTACCACTTCATTAATGTCTCTGTTCTGTACCTTGAGGGTAGACAGCAGCGTGTTCACCTGATGCCTGAATAAACCCCAGTTGGCTTTTTTGTAGTTCCATCTTGTAATGGCTGGGCCTGTACTGAGAGTTGCACTCTGGACAGTAAGAAAGATTGGGCGATGGTCGCTTCCCCCTAGTTGGTCTCCTACTTCTCTACTAATAGATCCAGCTATATCTGGTGTGGAGAAGGCAAGATCTGGTGTTGAGGTTGTGTGCCATCCTCTGGAGTAGAAGGTAGGAGTATCTGTGGCATTATTGACTAGGATTAGGGAGTGATCATCTTGCCAAGTTTCAACCTCTTCACCTCTGTGATCCAGATGGTTATAGCCCCAGCTCTGGGAGTGGCTATTAAAGTCTCCAACTGCTATAAAGTTGGTGGCTGGTACCTGTATAGAGCTGAGACTCAGGGGTTTGTTGTTCGGACAGTAATAGTTCAGGAGTTCTATTTCCATCTTGTCTACCTTTATCTGCAGCAGCTGATATTCTGCTCCATCCATGAAGGTTTTCCTTTCGTGTGCAGGAATGTTATTCCTTACAAGAGTAAGTACTCCTCCTTTTCGTCTATCTTGTCTGTCGGATCTGAAGCATTGATATCCCCTTATTTTAAAGGTTTGATCTGCTTTCAAGTGAGTCTCTTGGATACAGCAAACACTGACTTGCTTCTCATACAAGATGTTTTCCAGCTCTGTCTTTTTGCTGTATCCAGCCTGCTTGCTGTTCACTCCCTCTGCATTCCAGTGCATCATGACAAGTGGCACTCTGGGTTTCTCTTTTTCTGTTTTGTTTTGGTCAGTAGTTCTCCTCCGCCGTCTGTTGACTCCACAAGACGGTCTAGAGGGTCCTCCAGTAGCTGAGGGTGGGCTCTGTCGAGGCTCAGAGCCCGGCACTGCACCTGCCTGGTGGAGCTCCACAGGGCGAGCACCAGAACGAGATTTATTTGACGGTGTACTCTCCATAGAAAAAAAAAAGCGAGTTGCATGATACTGTGGTTTCCGGTGCGCCTTCTGGCCCAGTATCTACGACTTTAGCACCTGTTCAACGGGAGAGTGGGCTCATCCCTAATCTGTTTATGTTCCCAGTAGTAGACTATTCGCAAGCAGCCTGGGGGTGTCACTGCTCTGCGCGGACCTTGTTTACCGAGGCGGCGTCCGAGCTCGTATGGTGAAAATATGGTTGCGTTATCTTCAAAATAGCCCTGTCTTTCCCGTGGCTTTTCTGCCATCCTGCAACTTTGAGTTAGGGAGTTCTGAGCTCCAGTCTCTTTCCCAGGCATTTTATCCTGGCCTGGCACGCATACAGAGGACCCCACTTCTGGTTCTAAGTTAGCAGTTGGGGATAGGTGGGGTAGCACACTGTGCATTCCCCGTCATCCAGGGGGCTCTCCAACTATGCAGAGCTTGCACAATGCTGTGCTCTGGTTCGGGGCTCTCCCAAGGAATCCTCACGTCCTGCACAGAGCCACTTCCCGATACCCACCACCTGCCAACCCTCCATTGTAGAAATCTCCTGCATGCGGCCATCCAGTCAAGAGCCAGTATTAAGTCTGGTGCCCAAGTGATTCCCCCCAAGCTCAGTGTGCAGTGCTGGGTTCTCATCATGCTGCAACACAGGAGGGATTGTGATGCTCAGCCATCTCTCTCAATTCTGCACCGATAAGTGACATCGGGGACTTAACTTTGCCTCAGTACTGGGAGGCCCCGTTTCCGGGTACACCACACACAGCCAATTGAGGCAACGGTCGCCATGGGCGTGATAGACGACAAACAGTGAAGAATGAGGCAAGAAAGCATTTAACCCATGAAGTGGGGGTGGATTGGTGCAGACCAGAGCATGTACCACTCGCCGGTGGGTTCTGCATCTACACCTATAGGGTTCCACCCACTCCTCAGCCCATTTAGTCTGGCCCCTCACCCAGGACCTGTCCGGCTTGGGTGACCCTGCCAGGAGTAAAACTCCCGCCGGCATAGCTCCCGGGATCATTGAGGCGCTCAAGCTCTCCAACCACGGCAAGGTAGGCTTACATGTGGAGAGTGGATGCAAGTGAGTTGGCACATTTCATATTAAAGTCTGCATGATACCGTGAGGACAGCATGTTCATGACAAGACGAGATAGCGACGCTTAAGACTGGCTATGCTATGCCATGCTCTTATCTATATAATGGATGATTAACGTGGAGCTGTGAACTGTTATTAAATACCTGTTGTATTAACGTCCAACCTGGCTTTCGTATCTTCTTCAGTGTTCGAAGATCAGGTATGTGAAGAAAGACTGTGTTTTAAAAATTAGTACCGACATATCTGCATGCCTTTTAAAGTCTGAAGGGAGGGACCTTCTCAGCAGTGTTGAACCTAGACACTACGATATTTTTTTTTTTTTAAGTAAAACTTTTGCCTCGTTTTGGCGAGGCGCTTACGCCCACGGCGACCGTTGTCTCAATTGGCTGTGTGTGGTGTACCCGGAAACGGGGCCTCCCAGTACTGAGGCACAGTTAAGTCCCCGATGCCACTTATCGGTGCAGAGTTGAGAGAGATGGCTGAGCATCACAATCCCCCCTGTGTTGCAGCATGATGAGAACCCAGCATTGCACACTGAGCTTGGGGGGATCACTTGGGCACCAGACTTAATACTGGCTCTTGACTGGATGGCCGCATGCAGGAGATTTCTACAATGGAGGGTTGGCAGGTGGTGGGTATCTGGAAGTGGCTCTGTGCAGGACGTGAGGATTCCTTGGGAGAGCCCAGAACCAGAGCACAGCATTGTGCAAGCTCTGCATAGTTGGAGAGCCCCCTGGATGACGGGGAATGCACAGTGTGCTACCCCACCTATCCCCAACTGCTAACTTAGAACCAGAAGTGGGGTCCTCTGTATGCGTGCCAGGCCAGGATAAAATGCCTGGGAAAGAGACTGGAGCTCAGAACTCCCTAACTCAAAGTTGCAGGATGGCAGAAAAGCCATGGGAAAGACAGGGCTATTTTGAAGATAACGCAACCATATTTTCACCATACGAGCTCGGACGCCGCCTCGGTAAACAAGGTCCGCGCAGAGCAGTGACACCCCCAGGCTGCTTGCGAATAGTCTACTACTGGGAACATAAACAGATTTAGGGATTAGCCCACTCTCCCATTGAACAGGTGCTAAAGTCATAGATACTGGGCCAGAAGGCGCACCGGAAACCACAGTATCACGCAACTCGCTTTTTTTTTTCTATGGAGAGTACACCGTC
This sequence comes from Oreohelix idahoensis, assembly GCA_024509875.1. Lineage (NCBI taxonomy): Eukaryota > Metazoa > Mollusca > Gastropoda > Stylommatophora > Oreohelicidae > Oreohelix > Oreohelix idahoensis. The sequence continues at coordinate 395,133 of JAMPIV010013302.1, forward strand.
AAATAAATCTCGTACTGGTGCTCGCCCTGTGGAGCTCCACCAGGCAGGTGCAGTGCCGGGCTCTGAGCCTCGACAGAGCCCACCCTCAGCTACTGGAGGACCCTCTAGACCGTCTTGTGGAGTCAGCAGACGGCGGAGGAGAACTACTGACCAAAACAAAACAGAAAAAGAGAAACCCAGAGTGCCACTTGTCATGATGCACTGGAATGCAGAGGGAGTGAACAGCAAGCAGGCTGGATACAGCAAAAAGACAGAGCTGGAAAACATCTTGTATGAGAAGCAAGTCAGTGTTTGCTGTATCCAAGAGACTCACTTAAAAGCAGATCAAACCTTTAAAATAAGGGGATATCAATGCTTCAGATCTGACAGAAAAGATAGACGAAAAGGAGGAGTACTTACTCTTGTAAGGAATAACATTCCTGCACACGAAAGGAAAACCTTCATGGATGGAGCAGAATATCAGCTGTTGCAGATAAAGGTAGACAAGATGGAAATAGAACTCCTGAACTATTACTGTCCGAACAACAAACCCCTGAGTCTCAGCTCTATACAGGTACCAGCCACCAACTTTATAGCAGTTGGAGACTTTAATAGCCACTCCCAGAGCTGGGGCTATAACCATCTGGATCACAGAGGTGAAGAGGTTGAAACTTGGCAAGATGATCACTCCCTAATCCTAGTCAATAATGCCACAGATACTCCTACCTTCTACTCCAGAGGATGGCACACAACTTCAACACCAGATCTTGCCTTCTCCACACCAGATATAGCTGGATCTATTAATAGAGAAGTAGGAGACCAACTAGGGGGAAGCGACCATCGCCCAATCTTTCTTACTGTCCAGAGTGCAACTCTCAGTACAGGCCCAGCCATTACAAGATGGAACTACAAAAAAGCCAACTGGGGTTTATTCAGGCATCAGGTGAACACGCTGCTGTCTACCCTCAAGGTACAGAACAGAGACATTAATGAAGTGGTTAAAGACTTCAACAGATGCATACTACAAGCTGCAAAAGAAACCATTCCCAAAGGATGCCGGCGTAACTACATACCATACTGGTCCAGCACACTCCAAGAACGTCAGGAAGCTATGGACAGGGCTAGAAAGGACGCAGAGTCTCAGCCTTCACTTGAAACTCACAACAAATGGAAAAAGGCTGTAGCAGAGTTTCAGAGAACAAAGCTAGAAGAAAAACGGAAAAGCTGGAGAACTAAAACGGCATCGCTGAACCTTGAGAAAGACGGCAGGAAACTTTGGAGATTAGTCAAGTCTCTAAATGAAGAGCGTTCCTCACCTAGGCAGACTATCACATTGGATGAAGGTGGCAAACTTTTCAGAGGAAAACAAGCTGCAGACTTGTTTGCTAGAAGATACAGTTCAGAAAGCAACTTACCCATTAACATAGATCATCAGAGAGAGATAAGAAAAGAAATACTGGCAACCATGGGACAAACAGATACTCCTGCCCCAATGAGGGAACCCATCACACTAGGAGAACTACAGAAGGCTATTTCCAAGCTTAAGTTTCAAAAGTCACCCGGCCCAGACAAAATCAGCAACGAAATGCTAGTAAATCTGAGCTCAGCAGCAAAGACAAAACTGCTTGAGATATTCAACCACAGCTGGTTGAAAGGAACGGTACCCCAAGTATGGAGAGAAGCCATCACAATACCCATACTAAAGAAAGGGAAATGTAAGACCGAGGCTGCAAGTTACCGGCCAATCAGTCTCACAAGCTGTGTTGGGAAGACTATGGAGCGAATAGTCAACCACAGATTGAAATGGTATTTAGAGTCTGAGCAGATCCTGGTGCCGGAACAAGCTGGATTTAGAGAATGCTACAGTATAGAAGACCAAGTTACTTACTTGTCTCAAGCAATAGAAGATGCCTTCCAGGAGAAGAAAAAGGTCCTAACGATCTGGGTCGACTTCAAGCAGGCCTTTGACAAGGTGTGGAAAGATGGCCTCATTGCAAAACTTAGGAGAAGTGGAATCCAAGGCAACATGATGAAATGGATCCAGTCATACTTGCATAACAGGAGAACTAGAGTCACTCTTGACGGTCTGCAGAGCAGAAAAGTGTTGCTCCATCAGGGGGTACCTCAAGGAGGAGTAATTTCCCCAACACTCTTCCTTGTTTACATCAATGACCTGGTGAAAGATCTCCCTGCAGGAGTTAAAGCTGCCTTATATGCAGATGACCTAGTACTCTGGTGCGCTGATGAAAACGTCACCACAGCAAATTATAGAATGCAGCGGGCAGCAGACATGCTAGTGTCATGGGCAGAGAAATGGCTTATCACAATAAACACAGACAAAACCTCCACAACACTGTTCTCCCTCGCCCCCAAGGACAAATCAGCTAACATACACCTAGGGACAACCGTGATCAAGGAAGAAAGCTACCCCACCTATCTTGGGGTGACATTTGACCAAAGGCTTACATGGAATAAGCATATTGAAAATGCAGAAGGAAAGGCCCGAAGACGACTAGGCATACTCAGAAAATTAGCAGGTACCAAATGGGGAGCAAATGAACGAAATCTAAAGAAGATTTATAATGGAGTAATAAGACCACACTTAGAGTTTAGCTCAGCAGCATGGTCATCAGCTGCTAACTCACATCTGCAGTCTTTGGACAAGGTGCAAAATCAAGCTCTCAGGCTCATTACAGGAGCCATGAAAACTACACCAATAACAGAGATGCAGAAGGTTGCTGGATTACAGACATTGTCCCATAGAAGAGACACAAAAACCATGATTCAGATGGAAAAGTACAACAGTATGCCAATGCACCCAATGAAGGCAAGACTAGATGATCTGGCATTGGGACGTCTAAAGCGTAGCAGCTTTGTGCATCGGGGGAAAAGACTTATAAGACAGCATCAAGAAGACCTATCCATGAAGACAACACCACTGAAGCCCACCCTATACCCTGTACCATGGGAGCAGGCCAGCAGTGCCCTCCAAATTAATACATCAGTCAGTGGTCTCACAAGTGGATGTGAGTATAATGATCTGCAAAAACGAACTGCTACATTGAGTATGATCCAAGAAAGCTATCCCGATCAATCATGGATACATGCCTATACAGATGGATCAGCAACTAATGCTGTTAGGAATGGAGGTGCCGGTATCTTTATCTCATATCCTGACAACCACTATGAGACTAGGCACATTCCCACTGGTAAATTCTGTTCCAACTATACAGCTGAGGTTCAAGCTCTAGAGCAAGCTGCAAATATGATTTATAACACCAACTCTGACTGCCACCAGGTAGTCATCCTCACAGATGCACTGTCTGTCCTGCAAGCTCTCAAGGGTGGTAAACTCCCGCATCTGAGAAATGAACTAAACAAGGTAGCTGCCAAAAAGAGAACCATACTTCAGTGGGTACCATCTCATTGTGGTGTACCCGGAAATGAAAAGGCAGATAAACTTGCAAAAAAGGGAGGAGAATGTGAACAAGAAGATAATGAAGTCACATACTTTGAGAAAAAGAGAGCTATCCAGACTATCAGAAGAGAACAGAACCAACCCAAAGACGACTATCACACTCTCGACCGGCAGGAACAGAAAACTATTTTTCGAATTAGGACAGGGCATAACAAACTGAATAAGCACAGGCACAAGCTACGATTGTCTGCTTCACCACTGTGCACATGTGGATTAAACGAACAAACTGCTGAGCATGTTCTACAGGACTGTCCTCTGTATGACCAGTTAAGAAAGATATACTGGCCCAATGGCTCAACACTAAACTCAAAGCTATATGGAGTTAAAGAGGAACTTCAAACAACAGTCGAATTCATCATGAGAACTCGTCTGACGGTGTAATCATCAAAGATGCGATCGCAAGAAGAAGAAGAAGAAGAAGGCGAGGCGCGTCCGGTTCAACCTAGTCGGTTATATTAGGGCGCATGTCCAAAGATAAAAGACCCTTAGGTCTGTGTATTACTACGATATTAATATATGAAATGATACCCTAACAACTGGGGAATTGAGCCATAACAGCATCCTTCTTATGAACTGTGTCTGTACTGTCTGCAGAAGAAATTGGGATGAAATAAAAGCAAGAAGTCTTTACCACCTGAAAAAAAAGTTTTCATTAATTACATTAAATGTCTGTCACCATCATATTCTAACTGCCAGTTTTATTATTATGTATTTGGAGATATATTGTTCAGAGTTTGTCTCTGTCCATTCTCTTTGTTGTTGAACCATGTCTTTCTATGTATTTCTTTACTCCACCTAAATTTAACCATAATAGTCAGTATACTGATTATTAAGCTGTTGTTTGAGTGCTATCTCAGATTTTAATTAAAATAATGAAATATTTCTTTTTCAGCAGAAGATGCCCTGAAGAGGTGGCCCACTTCTAGCACAAGAGAAGAAAACTACAAGGATTCTTTTAATAGAATATATTCTTCTATCAACAAGACTGCAAGACATGCAAAGACTGAGATTTCTAACGCGTGTGAAATTCCTGCAGCTTCTCAGATATTATTTCAGAACTTACAAGAGACAGTCATCGGCAGCAGCATGGGCATAGAGAAAAGGGAGCTAAAAACTGCAGCTAAAGCTAGAAAAAGCACTAGTATTTCAGTTAATAAATTTAACAAACCTTCACAGAAAGGTAAAAAATATTCCAGACTGCAGGGTAAACTGAGTCTTCAGAAGGTGTCACAGTTGTCACCAGAAACATTCCAACCACCATTGATCAGTCCTGATTGTGATCTAGAGAAGGGAATAGAGATTAAACCAGATGACAAGGATTACTCTTATTCAGCTTTGCTGAAAAACTTGGCGTTACACATAAAAGAACCTCGTCAACTGACTACTTCATATACATTTAACAAAAGCCCAGATAAGCCTGGGATTGTGCAGTTTGCACTAGGAGACAAAAACAAAACTGAAAACACCATGAAAATGCCAGGGACACCCATGGAAATGGGAGATGTTAATAAGTGGACTGTTAATCAACCTGTTGACAGGTCATATAAGTTCAGTGGAGACAAACCAGCATTAAAAAATCAGCAAAACTGTAAATTTACAAGTATAAATGACATGAAAGCTGTTGGAAGTTCTGGAAACACAGAGAAAGATATTCATGTGGAAATAACAGATATTACTATCAATCCTCCTGTTGAAGTCCAGTCTAGTACTAAACCAAACATCCAAGTACAGAAAGATAATTCAAAACAAGATAGTGAAATTGTTCATGATGACATGGACTTTGTTCTCAGTGCCTTTGATGATAGTGTCTTCACTGGAGCTGATGCTGACAATATTGTCAACAATTGGTGTAGTTTGCTTGACAAAGAGGAGCAGACTCAGTCCAGCTCTTCACCTGATGGTTTTGAGCTTGATATGAACACTCATCAGGTCAGAAATGTCAAGCAAGATCAAGCTGCCACAAGCACAGAGGAGGAGCCCATGGATGCAGATCATGAAGGAAGTGCCTCAGTGTCAAGAGTCAGCAATAGAAGCAAATTAAACCTCCCAGCTGTGAAAGGAAACAGAAAACGAATGGCGGAGTCAGCTCTGAACCCTAGTGATATTCCAGGGAAGGCAGTATTTCTCCCACCATCAGTTCAAGACATGAGTACACACCAGTTGCCTAATTTTGATCAGATCTTGCCTGAAAATTGTTGACCAGATTATCAGTTGTTTCAAATGTTGTATGACTTGTACAAATCAGGCTTTTTATAGTGAGAGGAAATTGGAAGGCACATGACAAAATCGTTGTTTATTATAATTTAGAAGCAAATATAATGTGAAATAACATGACAACTACTATTTCTATACAGGTGTTCTATACATCATGCAAAAGACCTATGCTAAAATAACAACAATATAGATAGCTTTAGCTTCTAGCTACCAGGAGACTCATGGTGTGATGGTGAATCAACACTGGATCACATTGGGAGTATAGTTGTTCATAAAAACCTCTTTCTTTGAGCTGTCTTAGTCAAGAATGGTCTCTGGAGGTATGAAAACTTTGTTGCCTAGGGTGTCAGCAAATACATGAAGGTCTCATTCCAAAGTGGAATTGAAGCCCACTGTATCTTCAGCCACTCAGTATTGTCAAGAAAATAAAATGGTAATGGGTCAAAGATTTCGGCCTAAGTGGGTCTGAAAAATTACTAATGATTTAAGTTATGATGGTTGTTGCTCTTTTTTTTGTGTTAAATACTGTGGATATTTAGAGGTATCATATTTATATTCTTAGAGCATTCTTAATTCACTAATTATTCACATTTTTGAATAATAACAGTATACATATTTATGATACAAAGTCTTGGCTTTCTTGAGAAGAGTTGAGTTTGTACGTGCAGCATGTCAGATCATGGAACAATGATTGCCTCATGAAAAGATTAGCTTGAAAGAAAACCTATTACCATGTGTGGTTTATAATAATTCTCCAGGAAGCACACATTAAATTAGGTATATAAACAGTTGTCTCATATATTCTCATTCACATCAACACATCCAGGAAAAAACGGATAGACTTAATAAGTATAGCCAGCAGGTGGGCTTGAACATCAACCTAAAGAAGACAGAGGTCATGACGCTCAATGTGAGCAACCCTGAGCCCATATCAGTAAGGAATCAGCAACTGGAACAGACAGATGCCTTCATATACCTAGGATGCATAGTAACACCAGACGGCGGAGCAAGCAGAGACATCAACAACAGAATGAACAAAGCAAGAACAGCCTTTTTTAGTCTAAACAACATCTGGAAGTCCTCTCAGTACAGCACAAGCACAAAATTAGGATTATATCAGAGCTGTGTGCTTTCTGTGCTTCTCTATGGCGTGGAGAGCTGGAGAGTTACAGAGAAGGAAATGTCGAAATTGTCCTCTTTTCACACAACATGCCTAAAAAAAAATTCTCCGAATCTTTTGGCCGAATACCATCACCAACCAAGATCTGCTTACTCAGAGCAAGCAAGAGGACATGCACACCATCATAGCTGGCAGACGCTGGAGCTGGGTTGGCCATGTCCTCAGAAGAGACCCCGATGCCATCACAAGAACAGCTATGCTATGGACCCCTGAAGGAAAACGAAAGAGAGGCCGACCAAAAACAACTTGGCGGAGGACTTTGGAGGCTGAGATGCAAAGAATGAACCAGAGTTGGGGCACTGTACGAAGGATGGCCGCCGACCGAGCAAAGTGGAATCAATTTGTTGTTGCCCTACAAGACGCCACCAGGCGTAATGGCCACTGACTGCTTTGACGGTCTGCGGCTAAGGATCAAAGAAGAAGTCATATATTCTCACTGCTTTGAACAGACCAAACTGCCACTACAGGAAGTGCTGGTATGCATTTTAAAATTTATGACTAGCATAAGTTGCTTCACCTTTTGTTCCACTGGTATTTGTCTGGCTCTTTTCATCATTTCTACTTTGAAAATCTTGTTACATCTATACCGGTGTCAGTTCTATTCTGCACAAGCACAGCTTTATTAAAGTCTGAAACTTCTTGGTTGTTATCTTAGTTGTTCTGAATGTTTCAGAGACATACAGTAGGATTGCCTTGACATTTGAGTTGAAGATTCTTGTTTTTATGTTGCACTGGACTCTTTTTGAAAGTAGCTCCTACCTTTTGTTTTTTTTATATTTTGATATTACTGCCTGTCCCTCCAACTTTGTCTGTATATATATGTACGAGTCCACATTTAGTAGGGATGTTTCACCAAATGCAGTCTGGCAATCATTTGCAGCATTTATTCTCATAATCTTTGCCATTTCTCACATATTCAGATCTAATTGCTGTGACCTCTCTTCATGTATTCCCATTGTTTTCCTACACATAGTTTTGATAATGGGACAGAATAGCCAGTTCATCAGAAAAATCTAGATCATCTAGCTGTTCTGTAAAATGTCCACAGAATTCCGTATGTGTTGGTTGAGTAGTTTTCATAATCAAATCCAGTTGGAAGAAAAATGGTGACAAGAGGCATCCCTGCCATACTTCAGTTCTTATCTGAAATGGTTCTGTTAGTCATCCTTCATGAAGAATTCTGCATCTCATGCTTTCATTATGTTTTCTTAATTAGGTTAATGAACTTATAGAGGACTTCATATTACCTTGTCAGTTTTTTATGTGATTCTGTGTCTATATTTTTTAATGCACTTTCATAGTCCTTAAATCCAGTTGAAAGTGATGAGCTTAATACCAAGCTCTCTTTAGCAACGATTAATATATCTTTTGTTATTTTTGCTCATTCACATGGGACATTAATTGTTATTACTGAAGCTAGTCGTCCATTAGGTTGCTGATTTCTGTCAAAATTACATCAAAATAAGGAAATTTTATATAATCTGGACTCACTTATAATGTGGCCCCAAAGTTTGGACACCGCCTTCCGCTTATATAGGGTCTAAAGTCTATGTTTATATGTATTTAAGATCATAATTTAAAAATTAGGAAACCTACCCACCACAAAAATATTTATAGAATGTGTGATTCCTATATACACACATTGGGATTCTCGCTGGTGCTACGGAGTTTGTGCACTGTGCTGAGATCCTCCTTGTGTGATCTAAGGGAGGAGATCAGAGCACTGATGGAGTTGTCCATGTACAATGAAGATAGTCCTTCAAACCAAACCAAATCAAACTAAGCCTGTCTGGACAGTACAGAATCTATTTTGTCAAAAACCTGCTTCTTCTGTTTTGTCAAAAGCCTGCTGTTCCCATCAGAGTTCTATCTAGTTTAAAATTTTCCCTGGCACTGATAATAATATTATTTAGCATTGTTATTCCTCTGTAATTTCCGCACTCTTGCAAATCTCCATTCCTTGGGAAATTGGAATTCCTTCAAATACTCTAGTATTTCCTCTCTCCCATACTTTATCAAGTAATTTGTATACTATCTTTGTAAAAGTGTCATTGTCTATTTTTATGGCCTCTGCTGGAATACCATCAGGGCCAGTGGCTTTTCCATCTCTTAGAAGCGTTATGGTTTTTTTATTTCTACCTTGTCATTTTTCACAGTTATTTGCAATTTCTTTACCAATGGCCAGATGTGTGAGTGATCTTGTCTTCTTCTTTTGTTGGCTTGAAATATATTGTCTATATCTGCAATGTTGTTTCTTGTATAAACTTTACTGTCTTTTGTAGTTCATACAGAGGTCCGTATAGTTTTGCTTCCAGTGTTGTTTCTCTGGGCCAGTGGGTTTGCCTCAATATATCATATTCGGGGCAATCTTGAAGTATGTGCTCCGCAGTCTGGGGTGCCTGTCCACATGTACACATGGCTGAATTGCCAATCTTGAATTTTGTGTACATGTGGCTGCGGAGGCGGTTGTGTCCTGTTCTGAGGCGCAGAATGACAATTTGTTCTGATCTGTTCATAGCTTGGTAGCATCCTGTGTTGGTGTTGGTGGCTTTCTGATTGATTTGATCATCTTTTTCTTCTGATGGTACGTAACAGGTACATCCGGTTGCTCGTCTGCAGCACCTTCTTTAGCCAGTCTGCTCTCTCGTTTCCTGGTATTCCACAATGAGACGGTATCCACTGCATGGCGACCCTGCGCTGGTTGCACAGTTCAGAAAGTAGGGCTTGTATACCTGGCAATTTTCTGGACTGAAGTGCTTGGAGTGCTGATCTTGCATCTGTCAGGAATACTACAGGCTGTGGACCGAGATTGGTGTTCAATAGTTTCTCAGTTGCCACCTTGATTGCCTGGACTTCTGCATCATAGTTGTTACAGAATTTCCCCGTTGGTACTCTGACCGTATCCCTAGTGTTGTTTGGGTATTCTATGTACACTCCTGCTCCTCCATTCTTTACTGCATTCTGTGCTGACCCATCCGTGTATACTCGGACCCAGAGGTCCTGTGGGTATTCATCATCCAGGAAAATGAGAGTGACTGTCCTACGTTGCACGCTGTTCTGTTCATCCCTGTCGAATATTCCTTTCACTTTTGTGTGGATGTGTACTGGTAGTCCAGGCTCCTCTCTCCAAGGGGTTTGTTCTGGCACAGACTTTCTTCTTCTTCTTCTTTGATCCATAACCGCCAACCGTCAAAGCAGTCAGCGGCCATCACGCCTGGTGGCGTCTTGTAGGGCAGCAACAAATTGATTCCACTTTGCTCGGTCGGCGGCCATCCTTCGTACAGTGCCCCAACTGTGGTTCATTCTTTGCATCTCAGCTTCCACAGTTCTCCGCCAAGTTGTTTTTGGTCGGCCTCTCTTTCGCTTTCCCTCGGGGGTCCATAGCATAGCTGTTCTTGCGATGGTATCAGGGTCCCTTCTGAGGACATGGCCAACCCAACTCCAGCGTCTGCCAGCTATGATGGTGTGCATGTCCTCCTGGTTACTCCGAATAAGTAGTTCTTGGTTGCTGATGGTGTTTGGCCAAAAGATTCGGAGAATTTTCCTTAGGCAGATTGTGTGGAAGGAGGACAGTTTCGACATTTCCTTCTCTGTTACTCTCCAACATTCCGCACCATAGAGAAGCACAGAAAGTACACAGCTCTCATACAGTCTTAATTTGGTGTTTGTGCTGTACTGGGAAGACTTCCAAATGTTGTTGAGAATAGCAAAGGCTGTTCTCGCTTTATTCATTCTGTTGTTAATGTCCTTGCTTGTTCCGCCGTCAGGTGTTACTATGCTTCCTAGGTAAGTAAATGTGTCTGTCTGTTCTAACTTCTGGTTCCTTACTGTTATTGGCTCAGGATTGCCCACATTTAGTGTCATGACCTCTGTCTTCTTCAGATTGATGTTCAGGCCAACCTGCTGGCCATACTTATTCAGTCTATCAGTTTTGTCTTGAATGTGTTGGTGTGAATGTGCGAGCAGTGCAATGTCATCTGCATATTCCAAATCTTCCAGTGTAGAAAACGTTGTCCATCTAATTCCTCTTGGACTGCCCTCTGTTGTCTGGCGCATCACCCAATCTATGACTGTCAAAAATAATGTTGTTGATAAGGGGCATCCCTGTCGTACTCCTGTTTTCACTTCGAAAGTTACATTACTCGATCCAACACTGCACGTAAAGTTAGAATAGAGGCTTTTTATAATGGAAACAATGCGGCTGGGAATTCCATAAGCCCTCAGAATTTTCCATAGGCTGTCCCTGTGTATGCTGTCGAAAGCCTTTTCAAAATCAACAAAGTTAATGTACAGCTGTCTCTGCCATTCTGAGCACTGCTCTATAATGTTCCTGAGGGCAAATATATGATCTGCACATCTTCTGTTCTTTCTGAAGCCCGCTTGTTCTTTCCTCAGTTTATGGTCAACTGCTTTTGAAATTCTCTGGATGATTATCCTGCCTAGTATTTTGCTGGGAACTGAGAGGAGGGTAATTCCTCTCCAGTTGTTGCAGTCTGCAAGGTCGCCCTTCTTGGGCAATTTGACAATTGTTCCTTTACTCCACTCTGTTGGTGTTGTCTCAGTTTCCCAGACTTGTGCAAATAGTGGTTCTAATAGTTCTGCTGCTAGTTCAGGGTCTGTCTTGAATAGCTCAGCATTCAGATTGTCGTGACCAGGCGCTTTTCCATTTTTTAGCCCTTTGATAGCTGTGATAATTTCTTCTTTTCGTGGAATGTCTGTATTTACGTCTAAGTCACTTTCAGCCTCAGGAACATTCAGCTGAGTCTCTGGTGGTTCCTTATTCAGTGTTTCTTGGCACAGACTTTAGGGGGCTGTTAACTTTAGGCAGGTCTGAGGTTTGTCTACGAAATCGTTTGGCCTGGTGGATAAAGCTGCTTCTTTTCAGTCGCCCCATTGCTAGGTTTTGGAATCTGTCCTTCATTGGATGGCTCAGCATACAGAGGAACTTTTCTGCCTGTGTTAGCACTTCGTGTCTCTGCGTTCTCTCAGTGCTTGTATGCTCCCCATTTTCTCCATCTCCACTATTGGCGTTGATTTCATTGCCCCCGTGATGACCCTAAGCTCCTGGTTTTGCACCTTATTTAGCTCTTGTAATATGGTGTTTGATGCTGGACACCACGCAGCTGACCCATATTCCAGGTGTGGTCGTATGCCCTGCTGGTAAACTTTACTAAGTATTTTCCCGCTGGCTCCCCATGTGGTTCCACTTAGTTTTCTCAGGATGGTTAACTTCCTCCTGGCCTTTGTTGCTGCCTTGTTGATGTGCTGCTTCCATGTCAGCCTATCATCGAATGTAACTCTGAGATAGGTGGGTTGTTTATCTTCTCTCAGGCGCTCTTCGTTTATCTTGATGACACCAGCTTTTTGTTTGGGAGAGAGGGTGAAGAGCGTAGTGCTGCACTTGTCTGTGTTGATGCTGACACACCATCTATTTGCCCATGAGGTTAAGGCATCTATAGCTCTTTGTAGCAGTTTGGTGGCCACTGTTGCATTCTCATCTGTGCACCATATTACCAGGTCATCAGCGTACATTGCCACTTTCATTCCATGTGGTAGTTCAGCAACCAGGTCGTTGATGTAGACTAGGAAAAGTGTGGGGGACAGAACCCCTCCCTGAGGGACGCCATGACGTGGTAGAATTTTCGTACTCTTGAGGCCATCTAGTTGTACTCGGGCTCTTCTGTTATGCAAGTATGCTTTCACCCATTTGTACATCTTACCATTCACACTACAATTTCTCAGTTTGTTCAGAAGCCCTTCTTTCCAAACCTTGTCAAATGCTTTCCTTAGATCTATCCATGCTGCTAGTACCAGTTTCTTATCTTGGAACGCATCCTGAATCTCTTGGGAAAGGTAAGTTGCCTGATCTTCGGTAGAATAACACTGCCTAAAGCCTGCCTGCTGTGGTACAAGAAGGTTTTCACTTTCAAGGTACCACTGTAGCCTGAGGTTGATGATACGTTCCATTGTTTTGCAGAGGCAGCTTGTAAGGCTGATTGGTCTGTAGCTGGAGGCAGTGGAACTGTCTTTTCCTGGTTTTAGGAGTGGTATCATGATTGCTTCCCTCCAGGTCTGTGGAACTCTGCCTGAGTTCCAACAGATATTGAAGATCTGCAGCAGCTTTGTTTTTGCTGCGGTTCCCAAGTTCTTAATCATTTCATTGGACACTCCATCAACTCCTGGCGACTTTCTTATTTTCAATTTGGATATTGCAAGCTCCAGTTCTCTGAATGTGATTGGTGCCTCCATAACTTCAGGTATGGTTCCATCTCGTCCTGCATATTGTTGTTTCTCACGAGTCTCCTGTTGCTTCTCTGGGCTAACTTCGATGTTGTTGTCTTTAGCAAAGGAGTCTGCAAAGTGATCAGCTGCCTGTTTTCCCATGAGGATGTTTTCATCTTTGTACAGAGCAATCCTTGAGTTTCTCCCTGTACCTTCATCGTTAAGTTGTTTTATCAGCTTCCACAGTTTCCTTGTATCTCTTTCGAAGTCAAGGACTCTGTTTTCTCCTTCCAGCTTCTTCGCCTGGCCTGCAACTTGGCCCTTTGAAATTTGGCCTTAGCTTGCTGGTAGCTATTGTGGTGTTCTTGGTATGGACTAGTCTCTGCCTGCTTTCGAGATGTTTCCACGTCGTTGTGCAGCTGCTCTAGTTCACTATTCCAATATGGTTTGTAGTGCTTACGAGCCCCTCTAGGTATTGTTTCATGAGCAGCCTGTAATATGCATCTGCTGAATTCATCGACTAGCTTATTGATGTCTTTGTCTACAGTCAGATCTCTAGCCAGTATACTAGTACGATGCTGGTACATTGTCCAGTCTGCCTTCTTGTAGTTCCACCTAGAGAGAGTGCTGCTCTCCTTGACAAGTTCATTTTCCACAATTAGGAAGACTGGCCGGTGGTCGCTGCCTCCAAGTTGTTTCCCTACAACGCATGTGGTGTTCCACTCCAGGCCGGGTGAGTGGAATGCCAGGTCTGGTGTAGAGGTGGTGTGCCATGATCTCGAGTAGAAGGTTGGTGGGTCGATTGGCTGGTTAATCAGGATAAGCCCATTGTCATCCTGCCAGTTTTCAAGCTCCTCACCTCTCCTGTCCATGTGATCATAGCCCCAGCTCTGTGAGTGGCTGTTGAAGTCTCCGCATACAATCAGTCTTTCTTTTGCTGGGATTGTATCTAGTGCCAGTGGGCGGTCGCTCGGACAGTAGTAGTTGAGCAGGTGGAATTCTGAACTTTCTGTCCTGAGATGAAGCATCTGGTATTCCACCCCCTCCATATATGTTTCAAGCTGACATGCACTGATGTTATTCCTCACGAGTGTCAGTATTCCACCCTTTCGCCTGTCTATTCGGTCAGATCGGTAGCACTGGTAGCCTCTGATTTTGAAGGCTATGTCCTTGTTGAGGTGGGTTTCTTGCAAGCAACATACATTTACATGCTCTTCATTCAAGATATTTTCGAGCTCTAATTTTTTGCTGTAGCCGTCCTTTTTACTATTGACGCCTTCAGCATTCCAGTGCATTATTTTAAATGGTCTTTTCTTTGCTTGGCCAGTAGCTCTATTCTCATGCCTCCTGGCTCCACGGGGCAATTGAGAAGGACCCCCTGTAGTAGGGGTTGGGCCCTTCCGAGGCAGAGGGCCTGGCACTGCGCCTGCCTGGGTGTCCGTCACAGGGCGAGTGCCATAACGTTTTGCAGATATAGGCATATTTCCATTGCGCATGTGTGTGGCATCCTGATTGCTGTGGTGCGCCTCTTGGCTGGTTGCCTCCGTCTTCAGCACTTTGACTTGCTAGGGCAGACTGTGGTCTTGCTCGAGTGTAGGAGGGCCTGGCCAGTCTTGGTTTTTCAGCCGTTGATGGCTGTACTTGAGCCCCATCTCCACGTCAAGGAGCTGGCCTCGATGGGGAGTGATCTTGTGAAACTGGTTCTAGTCAGTTTTCCATCCTTGTCTTCACATGACCATTTTTTGATGCTTAACAATTTTCCGTTCTTGTCCTGGGTAAAGATTTTGATTGCTTCTATGTTTTGTTCATAAACCTTCACCCTAGAACTTCTGGCTGTGCATCTATTTAAATCTGCTTTCTTATTTTTGTTTTCCTTTATCTTACTGATGGTTTGTGTTGTTGTTATACATGTTTTTTTCTCTTGCTTATTTTTCAATTTTTTTCCAGAACTTCCTAACTTGTCTCAATCCATATATTTTGTTATCTGTTGGCAGCAGAGCTGAAATAGATGACCCAAAATATTAACTGATGGTGAGCAACAACTGCAGCCCTGTCTTCCACTGTAAATGAAAAGGATTGATGATGATGATGTTAATATTAAAAACTGTAGGGGTATAAGAACTGCCCATACACTACAAGTAATACAAATACATCTTAAGCACATTGAAATGTGCTGTATTTTCTTGCAGGTCTTAGTTTGCATAAATCACATCTGCTGTATACTTACAGTGATGATACTTGAGCTATGTTATCTCTTAAATGTGGGAAAATTACCATAGGAAGCTGCAGACAGAATCCTTTAAAGCCTGTAACTAAAGTACTTAAAGACTTCAGTGCAAAAGTTGGATATGAAAAAGTGGACGATCTGACTGGTGTTATGGCCTGGGAGAAAGAAATGAGAAAGGCAACACACTGATAAAATGTTACTACTGGTAGATGCAAGAAGAAGCTAGAGACAGAAGAATTAAAAAGACTAAATTTAAAAAAAAAATAGTAAACAAATGTAAGACAGCTAATGAAGGATTGCTAAAGCAAAAGTGCACACATATAGAAATGCAGCACTGAAAAGACACTAAATCTATGTGCAAGCAAGTAAATGAGTTAACATGCAGAAGGATGCAAATAGCCACAGGTAGCTTATATCAATAGAATGAACATTTATAACAGGTTAAGAGAACATGATAGAAAGATGGAAAGAATACAAAAGGAGTTACGCAGTGATTAAAAATCAGCATTGAGCATCCAAGACAGTGTGGATTTTTAGAGGGTAAAGACATAAATAATGCCATATATATTATAATAACGTAGTTAGAGCTATAGAAGTCAAAACAGATCTATATTTGTGTATAGATTACACTAAGGCATTCGACGAAGTGAAACATGAGGAAGTTATCGAAATGTTAAACAAAAAATGTAAACATTGATGACAAAGACCTGAGAATAATTTTTTTTTAAATGTACTGGCAACATACAGTAGCTATAAGAATAGGAGCCAAATAGGAATCTTTCAACATATTAAAAACAAAGGAGATAGGTAACGTGTGATGTTACAGGATCTTTTCAATTTGTAAAATGGAAGTATAATGATATCTATCGAGGCCATGTCATGAATATCAGTTGATGGACATAATATAAACAAATTTAGATATGCTAATGATGCAGTCATTAACAGCGAAAAGCACAAATTAGCTACAAGAAATGATTGATATAATAGTGACAGAAATGAAAATGAAGGCCTTAGCCTGAATAGTGAAATGACAGAAGACTTAGAGATATGGAAGAAACAATTAGAAGATGTTTCACATATTTTTCATGAATGACCTTATACGAAGTACCAACATGGGTGTGCGAGCTTCTGATCAATATTTAATTGATAAAGATGTCACATTTGACGATGCAAGTGCTGTGATCAACTTAACAATCCGATAACATTTGTTGAAAGTAACAGTCATGATGAAGGATTTATGCTGCTGCTGACACGAGAAATTAATCAAATTTTTAAAACAATCAGTAAATATTAAATTTAATTTTGAACTTCTAATAATTCCATAATATTTCTTTGTGGCAACTGGTCACAACACAGTGTGGGCAGTCTTATTTCATTGATGGAAAGTCACTGGACAAAATATAGAAACACTATTTTTGTGGCTTCCATCCCAGGAATTTTTCTTCCGCATAATAATTTTTAAAAAAAAAAGTATTATGCTGTCAATTCCACTATTATTTAAAAGAAAATATTGAATCGTTGAAGAAGACTGTGTCAGCAAAAAAATAAATAATATTAATATAATTATAACAATAATAATAGTAAAACTTTATCAATACCAATTAACATATAAAAAGTTAATTTTTGAAGTTAAAATGATTCAGTTAAAAACATGCATTTTAAAGGAAATTTTTCCCCCATTTTTTTCTAACCTTTCAAAAACTAGGGTCAAGCTTTAGTAATCACAATCATGCATTAATAGATTGACATTAATCTATGCTCTCTTTTGTCCTACTTTTTGGCTTGTATTGTCCTCTTTTTAAATGTCAAAACATCAGAAAATGTCCTCTTTTTGTTAAAAACGATATAGTCACCCTATGAAAGAAGCGACCCCTGCTCAGTTTTTTGTGTGACGTCATATTTTTTAACCAAATTCCCCAACGTCACATTTCGCCACAGCAGTTTTACCCCCTCACTGCCTAACGTCATTTGTGTTATTGTTATTGTAGATCAGAACTGAGGTCACAGCACTCCGGGCAAACCCATAGGTGCTCAGCGCTGTTAGGTTTGATGCCAAATGATTTTTTGATTTAATGATTCATCGATTGCAGTGTCATTCTCTAACAGGCGATCATTAATTTCCCTTTGTATCTCCTTTATCCATATTCAATGCCCCCTGTATGGATTCTCTTGAAGCTAGTCTGTCAGCTCTTTCACTGCTGCGTACATTTACATGACCAGGATAGTAAGTCCACACCGGTTCCTGAAGATTTGAGGCTTCTATAGAAGTTTTCCATTCATGCCGTAGCCATCCACTTTGGACCTTCCGAGCATGGATTGTGAGTCTGATAAGATAACTGCCCTTATTAAGGTAGTCTCAAACAGCCACCTTAAGGCTGCAGGAGCTGCCTCTACCTCCATTCTGATGCTGGATGTTGCTTCCCGATAGGGCAATGGGTGGCTGTATTGTTCCATTTTATTGCCACTTCTTGATAGAGCATCTGCTCTCTTATTACCAGCAATTCCACAATGGGAGGGTAACCACTGAAGGGCAATGGTTGATGACCTTTGGATGATGTTAAGCTCAGATCTGATCTCATTCATCATGTTATCATTTCTGGTGTTCTGTATTGATTCCAGTAATGATCTGCAGTCAGGGAAGATTACTATCTTAGCTGGTGGCTGCTGTTCAGATCTGGTGAGTATTTTCAGAGCTTGCAGTAGTGCCATAGCTTCTGCCCTGAAATTGGAGATCTTTCCAGTTGGGAAGGCCTTTTGGATGATCTTTCCACAACAAGTACACAAATCAGTGGAAGGAGGAAGCAGATATATACAGCAGAGATAACCCAATCCACCATCTAAACAGATACCAACAGACCACCATTTTCCGCCTGAGATCTGACCACTGCAGATTACTTGGCCATCTCTATTGCCTCAGGATATCCCACACAAATGAATGCCCATGTGGAACTGGAATCCAGACACCAGAACACATTCTCCAGAACTGCCCAACCCATGATGAACCGCGACGTGTGACCTGGCCAAAGGGTGCTGAGCTCCAGCAGAAGCTATGGGGCTGCCGTGCCGACCTGGTAAAGACTGTGGACTTCGTCCTGGCGACAGGCCTGCAGATTTAGCATGACTACAAACTGAATGCAGAAGAAGAAGTTATCATGTAAGCCCTGCTTTGTTCAGCGACATTCCTGCCCTTTTTTCTAGCAGAAAATCCCCACCCTGATTTCTCACCACGGATTACAGACCTATCAGTGTACACAATGGCATCATCTTCAGTATGACCATTTATCAGTTGATTAAGAAATCTTTGTGTTCTCACCACTTCTTGTGAGTCATCTTCATTACCCTTTTTTAATTACTCTTCTCATGTACTTGTTTTCTCTAGGCATAACTACTTGTCATGTCTTTTTATTTACACTATACACGGTTGTGTGAGCCATTCAACCATTATGACAGCACTATGGAGCTATCCTCCCTTCTAATCCCTCTACTTAGACCCTGTTTCTTGATCTCCTATACAGAAATACTTGAAATTTCAAATGACTACCTATTCCTAACATATTTGCCCTGTCTTCTGCTTGTGTACCTTTTCTATGCTGGCCTGCCTACTGATTCCAAACTGGATTCCCTATTAATCTCTATGTCTCTTCTTATTGCGATCCATTGCGTCTGTGCCTATCTTACCTACTTTCCTCTCTTTTTCTATTTGACCTCATAGTCTTCATGTATTTCTTTCTCTAAATGTCTCCCTTTTTTGAGCTACCTCCTTTATCTCTTGTCCCTGTTCTCCTTCATACTGTTTCTCCTTTTCATCTCCACCTTAGACATCAGTCTTCCTCCTTGTCATCTCTTTTTATAATCAGTGAATTCTCATTGTCTTCACTTCCACTCTGCGATATCTCTTCCGCCATATCTCTGATACTTGTTTCATCATATCTCAAATGACTTCATATTCTCCCTGTCAACAACATTCTAGCACTCCATCTTTCGACGTACTAGAATCTCTTTTGGTGGGTGAGGAATGACCTCCCTCTACAGAGTTGAACAACCGCCACACTTAAAGTTTACTCCTATCTTCATTCCCTCCCTGGAACTTTTTCTCTCTCTTCCACTACTTTATCCATTCTTCCTCAATCTCTTTGTCACGTCCCTATGGCTTCTCCACTATTTCTATCTTCGTTCCTTCTCTAGAACATTTTCCTCATTGTACTATATCCTCCTTTTACTTGTCTTCTGCAACACTCTGTTGCTCAAAGTGTTCAGATCTCTTAACGCTTTGACTCCGCAAATTTGTTTCCACCATGTGCCGTAATTTTAATTCATGATAGACTAAAAACAACGCTCAGAGAGTTGTTATGGCACAGGTGTTAAATCTGACCAACGCTTTGAGCGTTCTTCTGGAGTCAAAGAGTTAATGTTCGGTGGGGAGCAATCTCAACTAACCTCCTTTATAGGCTCGACAACCGCCGCAAAAAGCTATTTGTATGTACTATAAGTCTCCCCTCATAGCCACCTCCTTCTTACTCATAATCTATAACATTCTCATCATCATGGCCTGCTTGCCCTTAAATATTTCTAACTGTATCTGCTTATCGACTCCATCACTGTTTCTTTTTCTTTCTTTCTTTTTTTTTGGGGGGGGGGGGGGCGGGGGCGCCGCGGGCTTTTCTATTTCTTCATTTCGCATACTCCTTTGTGATGTGGTACTGTATTTTATTTTTCAATAGGCCTGTGATGAAGTACTGAGATTCTGTCTTTCAAATGGCTCATGTCTTTTTCTCCTTGCAATTTGTTCACTATTTCTAGGAGTGATTACAGGTAATTCACTCCATGTTTCTTCTCCTTCTATTATTTACGTTTTTCAGAGTGAGATTATGAGGGAGTTTTATCTTATCTGCATTATATTTCTTCTCTATGAATAGAGGTGGTGTTTAGTGTTGGTGTGTAGGGAATTGTTGCAGTATTTTTCTATAGGGAGGACGGTAGAGCCTAGATCAGATTTGCACCAGTTTTAGTCTTTTTAAAGATATTGCGTGGCCATAGACGTATTTTCGGGAATTAAATTATTTTCGGCCATTTTTGCTTCA
This sequence comes from Oreohelix idahoensis, assembly GCA_024509875.1. NCBI lineage: Eukaryota > Metazoa > Mollusca > Gastropoda > Stylommatophora > Oreohelicidae > Oreohelix > Oreohelix idahoensis. The sequence continues at coordinate 415,514 of JAMPIV010013302.1, forward strand.
TTTAAGGGGGAACACCCACCCAGAAATGGGTTATCTTTTTAAAAAATTAACAGAAAAATAACTAACAAACTTGTTGACATAAAATTTGGCCACCTGTTACAAGAGATATTATATTTTATGATGAACAAAGTTTACTTTATAAATTTTAATGTTTTATGAGAAAATAATTAATTAACATGAAGTGATGAAAAAAAAATGAAAGGAAAACCCTCAGTGCACCTGGGAATGAATTTCACTCACATAAAAGGTGCAAAGAATGCGAAACCAGCAGATTATGTGCATAACATCCCTACCTATGGCGTGAACCACCCAAAAATGTCTACCCCAATGAGCTTTGTAGATATGGCTCTTGCAATGTAACCCTTTTAAATAGCACAAATTTAGAACTTTGTATAGCAATATCTCTGTTTCTATACCATGTAAGAAAAAAGTGGAGGTTCGTGCCATAAAGGATAACATGGGCTATAAGTGTGCAAAATTTGAAGGCTATAGCTTTAAAATTGTAGAAAATATCACCGGAACTGTGAATCGCAAGCCCTGTTTTCGTTAAAGTTTAGTTTTTAAAATGTTAAAACACTTATCTGATTCTCTTTGAACATTGATAACTCATAAACTATTACAGATAAACACATAATTCAAAAAGAATATCAAAGTAAAAAGGCTTATAAATATTTAAAACACAATTATTATATGAAAATCAAAAATAACCTTTTTTGTCTTTTTCTGGGTGTATATGCCCCCTTAAAAGTAGAGGGCTGAACTTTATTCCCGTTTCTTTGTTCAATGGGGGTAGTGACTTTAGCACGCGCGAGCAGTAACATGATGAGTCAAAGTTGTTTACAATTTTGATTGGCCGAGATCTAACTGCATTTGAAATCATTGGCCTAGAACAAAGCCACGCAATTGACGTCAGGCTTGGGCAGCGTGGGGGATCCTGCTATAAATACGCACTGATTTTCTAGCACTCAAGATATGAGAACACCCTATATACCCCAATTATAACCAAATTTCAGGTTGAACAGGGTATCACAGCAACATAGTAGAAGAAAACAACAACAACAAGCACTCAAGATAGAGGCAGATCCTCAACACAGACAGGTACAAGAGGAAGATGTCGCAGAGACCATTTTAGATGCACTTCGAAGACTTGAAGACGGAGACGAGTCCCTTAGGCTCGCTCTTCAAGAAGCAACAGTAGAAGTAGCTCCAGACGTGCTGGACATCGAAACCACTGAGAAGCAAGCTACCATTCCTGATCCTGAGGAAAAAACAGCTGACAACTCAAAGGCTCAGACGCAAGATATCACACCGAATAACCAAGAACAAGATTCGAACCAAGCCTGTAGAAGGAAACAAAGACCAAACACTAAAAATACAAGCTACTCAGAAACGATACAGGAGAGGATTGTTAAGATCACCCAGACGTCAGGAAGTGAGGTCTCACTCAGGGCCCTACCCGACAACAAAGTGATCAACATCCTCGAGGTGATAACTGGACGGAGAGGTATCGCCAAAGTAGGGAGGCACGAAAAGGGAGTAGTGCTTTCTCTCAACAACACAGACAAAACAACCTCGCTGATGATCGAACTGGAATCCGGTCCAAAGGAAATCCAGTTGCCCCACCAAATAAAAGTGGTGGTGGAAAAGTACAAGACAACAAAGAAGTTGGTCATCAGAGGGGTGGATACAAGATGTTCCGAAGGCGACGTCCACAGACGCCTTCAAGCTGAAAACACAAATCTTAAAATCACGCAGGTCGAAAGGCTAAAAACCTGGGCCAAGAAAGATACCAATCTGATGATAGTCACGGTAGAAGGATCGACAAGACCCGAGAGACTGACGCTCGAAACCACAACCAAAAAGACAGAAGCCTATATCCCTCCGGTGATGCAGTGCTCCAACTGCCAGCAGTTCTCGCACACAAAAAAGACGTGCAGGAGAGATGCAGTTTGCCGGTATTGTGCGGGTAGTCACCAATATGGCGACTGCCCCAGGGCAAAGGAGGACCGCAACTACAAAGAAACTAACGAAAACCGTATCTGTGCAAACTGCCACGGAAACCACGGGGCAAGGTACAGAGGATGCCCTGTGTTCCAGGAAACTAAGAGCATCTTGAAGGAGGCCGTGTCTAAAAACATACCCTTCAAAGAGGCCAAACACAGAGTGAATGCGGATGCTACAGAAAAACAGCGCACGATTGACAGAAGACAGCTACACAAGCTGACCGCTGAAATCAACGAAATGAAAAGGAAACAGCAGAACGAAAGCAGAAACAAGCAGGATCCCGTAGACGACACCTGTGTTCCAGGAAACTAAGAGCATCTTGAAGGAGGCCGTGTCTAAAAACATACCCTTCAAAGAGGCCAAACACAGAGTGAATGCGGATGCTACAGAAAAACAGCGCACGATTGACAGAAGACAGCTACACAAGCTGACCGCTGAAATCAACGAAATGAAAAGGAAACAGCAGAACGAAAGCAGAAACAAGCAGGATCCCGTAGACGACAAGGACAGCGGTGAAGACATAATAGATATGCAGAGCGCCAGAGAAATGTTACAGAGCGCCCAGGCAATGCTACAGGAAACAAAATCCATCAAACACGAGATAGAAGTTGACATCGCCAAACTCACAGAGCTAAAGGCAGAGAACGAACAAATACTCAAAAGAATTGAAACAACCATCAAACACGAGATAGAAGTTGACATCGCCAAACTCACAGAGCTAAAGGCAGAGAACGAACAAATACTCAAAAGAATTGAATCAGAGAGAAGGATCGTTGAGGATATCCTTACAAAAACTAGAGAACAAAACAAAGAAACGAAAGACAAAATGAAAATCGACATCGTACAGCAAATGTTACTCAATCAAGACAGAGCATTAGCAGCCAGAAACGCTAGAACAGCTACTACCAACGATAATTGAAAAAGCACTGTCACAGATACAGGAAGCCAGAAGACAAAAGCAACAGAAACTAGTAGCGTAGAAAAAAAAAAAACTAAACGAGCCAGATCGTTGAGGCAGGACATAAAAAACACCATGAGAGCGACACGGCACCACAAACGGACAAAGAGGAATCCAGACAGCCAGCAAGTGGTCCTTTTCAGGACCAGTCACCTCCAGGACTACGAACGAGATACCAGTGAAGACGATAACACCCTATATACCCCAATTATAACCAAATTTCAGGTTGAACAGGGTATCACAGCAACATAGTAGAAGAAAACAACAACAACACAACAACAGCACTCAAGAGTGGATAACAGCATGGGACCAAAGTAAAAAAGCAAGACACTCATATAAAATCCTTAAAAACCAAGCAAAAAATGTCAAATAAAAGATGAACTAAAAATACCAATTAATAAAAAATTGCTGAGGCTCAAGCTTGGAACTGGATATTTCATGATTGAGGAACCCACATGTGAAGAGTGTCAAGAACCAAACACAATTAGACACTATCTGGTGGACTGCAAGAAATATGACCAACAGAGGCAAAACATTAAGACATACTGTAGTAACCACAATGTAGAAATGAGGGTAGAAAATCTCATAGGCACAAAGACCCCTTCAGAAATGCAAAAGTTAATAAAACACTATATTACAAAAACTAAAGCTAACATATAAAAAACAAATAAGGATTTGAGTCGTAGTCCAAACTCGTGAAAGACTCGCCACAGATACATACAGACTAACCAAAGAAACCATCCAGTGAAAATTAAAACATACTAACTTAGAAAATAGCATATTTTGGAATTTCTTTTAAAAACCATGTTGAACTATAACCACAAAAGGAAAAATACCGACTAGAGATAATATAGTATAAAATAAATACAAACAAAAACATATTACAATAAAGGAAACACGTCCTGATATAACCAACAACTCCATGTACATGGTAGATGGTTGAAAGGGGCGTGCTACAAAGACAAGTAGCAAACACATTAATTTAAAAAAAAAAAAAGCACTCAAATTAGAGAAGTATGGAAAAAGCTTAAGGCAATCAAAGGGAACAATAAGAAAACAATAATGCCAACAATCAAACTACCAAAGAGAGCAGAAACTGATAAAGAAAAAGCTAATGCCCTTGCCGAGTATGTCTATAAAGTCAGTGCAAAAAGTAGCCTTGGACAGGAAGAAAATGAGAGAAGAGAAAGACTTAGGATACAGTTTTTAAAAGAACTACCAGACCAGATAGATGAAACAAACTATTTAGATGCTGATATAACAGAGGAAGAAGTAACTAATGCAATAAAAGATAAATCTAATACTGCCTCAGGGCAAGATATACTTAGTTATGAAATCCTTAAGAAAGTACCCAAAAGAACTATAAACATAATAACTTCACTTTATAACAAAATATGGAGCTTAGGAAAGATACCAAAAGCATGGAAAGTAGCTATGATAGTACCCATTCTAAAACCCAATAAGGAAGCCCATGATGTAAGTTCATATAGGCCTATCTCCTTAACATCACAACTAGGTAAAATACTGGAAACTGTTGTGAATAAAAGAGTTAAATTCTACCTAGAAAAAAACCAGTTGATATAGCCCAACCCAGTCAGGGTTTAGAGCAGACAGAAGTACAGTAGACCAGCTTGTAAGATTAGAACATGATGTAAAGCTAGGGTTCAAGAGGAAAGAGAAAACAGTGGCAGTCTTTCTAGATGTAGCTAGAGCATATGATGAATGCTGGCGAGATGGAGCTCTTTACAAAATGAAAAAGATTGGCATTACTGGTAAAACCTATAGGTATCTAGAAAACTTTTTACAGGACAGGTATTTTGCTGTACAGGTGAATAATGATAGGTCAGAAATATATGAACAACAGAATGGGATTCCTCAAGGATCAGTGATCTCTCCTTCAATTTTCACTATAGCTGTAAATGATTTAGCAGATGAATTTAATGACATAAAGAATGCAGTATCACAATTTGCAGATGACTGTGCCATTTGGCGATCTGGAAAAACTTGGACCATGTTTACAAAAAACTTCAAAATCAAATAGACAAAGTTTCAGAGTGGATGAAAAGTTGGGGCTTCCAAATTAATGTAAACAAAACAGTAGGTATGATTTTCAGCAAAGGAAATTTTAAAAAAAACAACAAAATCAATATAACCATTAAAGGACAGAAAATATGTACCTCCTCAACAACAAGATTTCTGGGCATAACTTTAGATAAACAACTAAATTATAATAAACATATACACAATTTGGTAGAAAGCTGTAATAATAATAATAATAAATTCTTTAAGCGCCAAACACGGCGCATAAGGCAGAAACCAGTGCTCTCCAGGTTGTTCGTTGTGACGCCACTCCTCTTAGCTCTTGCACATTATTTAGGCCCAACGTTCTTCCTTCTCTTATTATTGTTCTTCTGAGTGTTTCTTTTGGTCTTCCTTTTTTCCGCTTACCCTCAGGAACCCAAGTGAGCGCCTGTAGTGGTATTCTGTTGTTTTGCATTCGTAGGACATGACCGATATATGACCATCGTCTTTTCCTTATATAGTCGTAGACATATTTCTGCCTAGAGTCTTCTCTTATTTGTCGATTAGTCTTGAATTCTTTCCAACTGATGTTCATGAGTTTTCTAAGACATTTGTTCTCGAATGTATTCAGCTTGTTCTCCAATGATTTTGTATTTTCCAACTCTCACAGCCGTATGTTAACACTGAGATAACATTTGAATTAAACAGACGAAGCTTGGTATGTATATTCAATGATCGTAATTTCCAAATGTTAGATAATCTATTGAAGGCGCTAGCTGCCAAAGCAATTCTAGTATGGATTTCTCTTGTTGTGTCACCATCCTGAGTCATTTTACTGCCTAAATAATTGAAACTTTCAACTTTCTGTAGTTTTTCCCCGTTCAAGATGATATTAAAGGTCTCGTTAGAAAAGTTCATAGCTTTAGTTTTAGAGGCATTTATTTGGAGACCAATTTTAACCGAGAGATGACACAAATTATTTATTGCTTCTTGGGATTGTCTTGGTGTTGAACTTAAGAATGCTACATCATCTGCGAAATCCAGGTCCCCCAGGAATTTTCCATTTGTCCATTTTATACCCAATTGTTCATTGTGGTATAGTTTCTCATAACCCAATCAATAGCTATTCCAAAAAGTAGTGGTGACATAATACAGCCTTGTTTCACCCCTGTTTCTACTGTAAACCATTCTGTATTCCCTTTATTTGTTCTAACACAACATCTTGCATTGTCATATAGCGCTTTGATTATATTCACATATTTTGTTGGAAAACCATAGATTGTAAGTATCTTCCACAATGATGGGCGGTGTAGACTATCAAAGGCTTTTTGAAAATCGACGAAGGTGATAATAAGTGGCGATTGCCTTTCCACTGATTCTTCTATAATTGTTCTTAGTGTGAATATTTGATCAATACATGATCGTTTCGGCCTGAAACCCGCTTGTTCTTCTCTGATCTTTTCGTCAGCATGCAATTTAAGTCTTCTAACATCATGCAACATAATAATTTTCCAGGTACTGATAATAGAGATATACCACGCCAGTTATTACAGTCTGATAGATCACCTTTCTTCGGTAACTTTACAATAATACTGTCTTTCCATTGTTGTGGTGGTTGTTCTTCTCTCCATACTTCATTTCCCACTGTCATGTCACTTTTTTCTTACATGGTATAGAAAGCTGTAGGGGACCCCTAAATATACTAAGGATTGTAAAAGGTAATGGATGGGGGGCCAGCAATAAAATAATGCTTATGTTCTACAAGTCTTTCATCAGGGGGAAACTGGATTATGCCAGCATAGTCTATGACTCGGCTGCAGCTTCTAACAAAGCAAAACTGGACAGGATTCAAAATGCAGCCATGAGAACCATTACAGGTGCATTTATATCGACACCAGTAGAAGCTCTAGAAGTAGCTCTCGGCATACCTCCCCTTGGTCTAAGACGGAAAGAACTGAGATTAAATTATTGGAGTAAAGTAGCACAAGAAGTGACCCACCCAGCACATAAAGCATTTGTCAAAAACCAACCAAGTGTATGGGACGTCCCTTTAAATAAAGATAGATATCCAACAGGGTGGAGAACTATAGAAGACCTAATGCAGTTCAAAGAACTATCAAACACAATTGAAAATAGTAATAAATACAGAAGCAAAATACCACCATGGGAACTAAAAACACCAATCATAGACTACTCACTTACTGAAAATATCAAACAAAACATAGAAGATAAGGAAGCCAAAATGATAAGTAGAAAGTTCATAGAGCAACTAACTAAACAAAGTCTGGCCGTCTACACTGATGGATCCAAGGGTGATAGTGGGCAACTAGGTGCCGGAGTTGTAATACCACAATGGGGAATTAAAAAGAGCTACAGTGTAACGGAAGGGGCATCGATTTTTACTGCAGAGATGGTAGCAATTCTTAAAAGTCTAGAAATAATCGAAGATAACCCACCAGAAGCTGTTACGATATTTACAGACTCACTATCATCACTACAAGCACTAGAACACCAAGGTAAATGTAGCCGGCCAGACATAAAGGAAGAAATTCTAGCAATTAATACATCACTAGAGAACAGAGGATGTAGTGTGAGGCTAGTGTGGGTTCCAGCACACATAGGTATAGCTGGCAACGAGTTGGCAGACCAGAATGCAAAGAAGGGAAGAACAAGTAAAAACAATATAAAAGCAGGACTGGGAAGGTCAGAGATCAAGAGCCAAGTGAAGGAAACTATAAACGAGGAATGGAAGACAACATGGAAGGAAAGTAGAAAAGGCAGACACGCGTTCAAACTGCTGAAAGAACCAACGAGGACATGCCAGGTCAGAGAAGAATTAAAGATACCATCGAACAAAAAACTGTGGCGTCTCCGACTCGGTGCAGCATACTTCATGGTACCACACTGCCAAGAATGTCAGGAAGAAAATGACATAGACCACTACCTGATCCACTGTAAAAAGTATGAACAACAAAGGCTTGAATTAAAAACCTACTATAGAAATCACAATATAGACTTAACAGTTGATAAGGTTTTAAGTATAGATGCCCCAAGAGATGCCCAATCAATACTTAAAAGATATATACATAAAACAAAGGAAAAAATATAAGGTTTGAACTTCAGGAAAATCATCCAACTAAATAGAAATTAAGCAACAAGAACTAACAAAGCATTAACAAAAAATAATTACTCATAGGACAAGGAAAGACAAGGTATTAAAAAAAGGGACAACAACTCAAAAAGAACAAATACTAATACAAATTAAAACCAAGTGTAAAGGACAATAGTTATCTATAAACAATACAAAAGAGAAAATAAAATGGACAAATACTAATATAAATAAAAATCAGCAACTGCAAAAGACAACAGTTATTTAAATTGAATACAAAATTAGTAAATAAAATAACACTAAATACCCCAATTATAACCAACTTTCAGGTTGAACAGGGTAGACCAAGATGGAACGAGAAGAGGCAACAATGATCAGATTTTGAGTGCCTGATCTCCACCCATCAACTCATCAAAACAACAACAGCATAGTCGGTAGGAAAAATTCTAGAAACAATAGTCAACAGCAGACTAAAATTTCATCTAGAAAAGCATAATTTGTACAGTCCAACCCAGGCAGGCTTTAGAAGCCAACATAGTACAATAGAGCAACTGTTGAGGCTGGAACATGATGTTAAAACAGGCTTCAAAAGGAATGAAAAGACAGTACCGTAGCAATATTCCTTGATGTAGCAAGAGCATATGATGAGTGTTGGAGGGAGGGTGCACTACATAAAATCAGGAAATTAGGTATAGTAGGCAGAACTTACAATTATTTAGAAAACTTCCTGCAGGATAGATACTTCACGGTACAAATAAACAATGATAGATCTGAGGTGTACGAACAACAGAATGGAATCCCCCAAGGATCAGTAATATCACCATCTATTTTTACGATTATGGTCAACGACCTAGGCGACGAGTTTAAAGACTTAAAAAACAACATATCTCAGTTTGCAGATGACGCTGCGATATGGAGAACGGGAAGAAATCTCCCATTCCTCTATAAAACAGTACAAAAACAAATAGATAAAGTATCTGACTGGATGAACAAGTGGGGATTTAATCTAAACGTTAAAAAAACCATAGGAATGATTTTCAGTAGAGGGTGTGTAATTAAAAACAATATAATTGACATAAACATTAATGAGCAAAAAGTATGCACAGCAAAATCAACTAGATTTCTTGGTATGGTACTAGACCAGCAACTAAACTGGAACAAACACATAGACCTATTAGTGCAAAGCAGTAGGGGACTTATTAACATGCTAAGATATATGAAAGGAAGTGGTTGGGGCGCCTGCAATAAGACAATGTTAACCTTCTATAAATCATTTATTAGAGGCAAACTTGACTATGCCAGTGTTGTCTATGCATCAGCCGCCCAAAGCAATAAGAAAAAACTAGACACAGTCCAAAACCAGGCACTGTCAATAATAGCAGGTGCCTCAAAGGGAACACCAGCAGAGGCACTAGAAGTAGCGCTAGGCATTATACCCCTGGAGCTAAGGAGAAAAGAACTGAGATTCAGCTACTGGGCAAGAGTGGCAAAAGATCCAACTCACCCAGCACACAAAACCTTTGATAGGGGTAACCAGTACATAGGCCACATTCCATTAAATCATAATAGATACCCGTCAGGGTGGAAAACAATGGATGAAGTGGATCAATACCCAGACCTATTTAATGCGATAAACAGTAGTGCTCAGTATAAAGCAAAGATCCCACCATGGGAATTAAAAGTGCCAGAAACTGACTCCCACTTATCAAAGATCATAAACAAATCTAATGACATAAGCTCAGCAAAAAGTAAAACACTAGAGTACATAGAACGGTATATAAATAATAGCCTAATACAGATGTGTCAAAAGATGAAGAAGGACAATTAGGAGCAGGAATAGCAATACCAAAATTAAAAATTTATAAAAGATACAAAGTAACAGGTAATACATCCATCTTTACAGCAGAATTAGTGGCAATCCTAAAAGCTTTAGAAATAGCTGCAGAAAATCCACCAAAAAAAGTAACCATTCTCACAGATTCCCTATCATCAGTACTAGCTATCAGAAACAGAAATGAATGTAGCAGGCCAGATATTATAGAGGAAATACTACAGGTTAATACATATCTACAAACTATAGGATGCAGTGCAACACTAACATGGATACCATCACATGTGGGGATAGCAGGAAATGAGCTTGCAGACAAAGAAGCCAAAGGGGAGAGAACTAGCCATAACAAAATTGAAGTAGGCTTAGGGAAGTTTGAAATTAAGAGCTTAATTGCTCAAGAAATAACTAAAGAGTGGATAACAGCATGGGACCAGAGTAAAAAAGCAAGACACTCATATAAAATCCTTAAAAAACCAAGCAAAAAATGTCAAATAAAAGATGAACTAAAAATACCAATTAATAAAAAATTGCTGAGGCTCAAGCTTGGAACTGGATATTTCATGATTGAGGAACCCACATGTGAAGAGTGTCAAGAACCAAACACAATTAGACACTTTCTGGTGGACTGCAAGAAATATTACCAACAGAGGCAAAACATTAAAACATACTGTAGTAACCACAAGGTAGAAATGAGTGTAGAAAATCTCATAGGCACAAAGACCCCTTCAGAAATGCAAAAGTTAATAAAACACTATATTACAAAAACTAAAGCTAACATATAAAAAACAAATAAGGATTTGAGCCAGTAGTCCAAACTGGTGAAAGACTCGCCCCAGATACATACAGATTAACCAAATAAACCATCCAGTGAAAATTAAAAACATACTAACTTAGAAAATAGCATATTTTGGATTTTTTTTAAAAACCCTGTTGAACAATAATGCAAAAGGAAAAATACCGATTAGAAATAATATAGTATAAAATAAATACAAACAAAACATATTACAATAAAGGAAACACGTCCTGATATAACCAACAACTCCATGTACATGATAGATGGTTGAAAGGGGCGTGCTACAAAGAAAAGTAGCAAACACATTAATTAAAAAAAAAAAAATAGTCGGTCTCTCTAATGATAATTGCCAGTCGCGTACCACAGTAAAGTCGATTTGCCTTCAGTGGGAAAATTCGAGTTTTGCAGGTACCGGCTTTGTGGGAAAGAGAGAGCGGAATTTTGATACCACAAAATTTCCCCCACGGCAAAGTTGTGGCATTCGCAGAAACGCAAAGTTTTGCGTTAATTGCCAGAGGTGGAAGAAGAGAAAAAATACGTTTTCCCAAGGCAGGGAAGACATTCTCCAGGTGAAAGGGATTTTGGTGGAAAAATCCGGAGCTCTGATGCTCAATCTTCTTACACACGCAAATCGGCAGGTTGCCAGCGTGGATGTAATTTATTTCGCTTCGTCCCGGCCATAATAAAGCCGAAGGCCCACAGCCCAGAGAGAGGGTGAGCGGGCAGGTGTATACAATTCGTAGTAGCAGCCAGCTACAGTTTCCAGTCCAGAATCCAGTGTTTAAACCTAGTCGTCACTTACAGAATTGTGGAGAGCAACAGGGTTAAAATTCTCTCTACAGATTTTAGAGCAGAGGACAGCTGCTGAAGTTTAGTCTACAAGTGGTAGACCAGAAAGACAGAACGGAGGCATAGTTTTGTGTAGATCATAACAGAGGACAGCTGCTGAAGAGTTGTAGAATAGTTAGTTGGGAAGCAGTGTTCAGGAGTTCCAGTTTTAGCTGTGTAGTACCATAGCTTTTGCAGAGATTTGTGTAGACAGTTCATAGGAGTTCAAGCTATCAGTGGAAATTAGTTAGCATTTAGAATAGCTAGTAGGAGTGGAGGCTCGACATCTGAGACCCCACCACGTGCATTGTGGTTTGGTTTAATTTAAACTTCTTTTCCCATACAGGTGACAAATTGTGGGGAAAGGGTTGGGTTGATGTTTAATCACGTTTTAACTGTGCATTCTTGTTTTTCCAGGTGTGCGGACATTGCACTTTATTTCTTTTGACATGTATTTTGATGATTTTGTGTGTGTACAAATAAAACTTACACATGTATAGTCTGGACCAGTCATTTTATTTACGTACAGTAGCTATCTGTTATCTGTATCGTGGTGTATGTGAATCTTAATTGAACCTTATCCCCTTAGGGTAGTTAGAGGTGGTGGAGGCCATAGCAATTTAGACGTCCGGAGTGGCGAGGAAGAGTCAACTTCGGTTCTCAACCTCAGAGCCAATGGTCTCGACTTCCACATTTGCACTGTCATTTTCAATCTATCTTTTCAGTCTTTCTTCTCACTAGTGTCTTGTCACTATATGTAGACAGCCTCTAGTCGTAAAACCACTTCGTGACAAAGTGGCGGCGTTCGTCCGGTGGATCATTCTGTTGGGATCAATTCTGTGATCTACATTCATATAAACTTCTTTTCCCATACAGGTGGTAAATTGTGGGGAAAGGGTTGGGTTGATGTTTAATCACGTTTTAACTGTGCATTCTTGTTTTTCCAGGTGTGCGGACATTGCACTTTATTTCTTTTGACATGTATTTTGATGATTTTGTGTGTGTACAGATAAAACTTGCACATGTATAGTCTGGACCAGTCATTTTATTTACGTACAGTAGCTATCTGTTATCTGTATCGTGGTGTATGTGAATCTTTATTGAACCTTATCCCCTTAGGGTAGTTAGAGGTGGTGGAGGCCATACCAATTTAGACGTCCGGAGTGGCGAGGAAGAGTCAACTTCGGTTCTCAACCTCGGAGCCAATGGTCTCGACTTCCACATTTGCACTGTCATTTTCATCTTAATCTATCCTTTCAGTCTTTCTTCTCACTAGTGTCTTGTCACTATATGTCTTTTGTCCTCGTAAGACGAATCACCTTTTTTCGATTTTTTTTCAAACCCATCCATCACTATATGTAGACAGCCTCTAGTCGTAAAACCACTTCGTGACAAGGCCCCATTAGTTCTCTCTAGATAATTATTTATGTTGTTATGAGACCATTCTTCTTTTTATGAGACCATTCTTCTTCTCCCTGTAATTTTGTTCTATAACTAATTGAGTTTAGTCTTCTTCTCTTGGTAATTAATTGTGTTTTCTGGAGGGATTACCGTAGGGTTTAAGTTTATACTCGCAACAGTTTTCTTTTCTCTAAAGTAATTGCGTACAAGTAGTTGTATTTCCTTTGTTAAATTAATCGCGGTCATTTTATTGTATTTACTAGGCGTTGTAGTTATTTTAGGCTGGGTAGATTTTTCAGCTCGGATGAAACCAAAAATCCCGCACCTACCCAGGTAAATTTTGGGTGGGTGTGAAAAAGCACTACCCATGTACTTAAAACTGGCGCTAGGATCGAATTAAAGTAAAATGATCTTACAATGACGCAATTTTTGGACGCGAGTTGCAGTAATAATATGAGTCATGAGTAGCTTGCGTTATCATTGGGGGATTTCAATAGTTTATGAAATGCAGGAATATTATTGGTTTAAGAGCGACGCCAAGCGATGACGTAGGGCGTGGGTTCTGGCGTGGGGTCCCTTGGATAAATAACAGGGTAAATCATTAGCGGGTCTCTTTTGCCTCCAGACAATTCAGCCGTGTAAACAAAGTCATTTTCGATTGCTCTTAAAGTGGGAAATTCGAATTGGGTATGTTCATATTTTAATTTAGCGTGGTACTTATAATTCGATTCTTAATAGAACCTTAGCACGATAACGTAGTTTCTCTTCAGGGGGTAAATTAACTTTCCCCATCAATTACTATCTTAGAGATAAATGTAAATGTAAGTGTGCATATAATGTTTTTCTAGGATAAGCTAGTTCGATCTTTGGTTGTTGGGGTAGCTTTGTGATATTATCTGTGTGAGTATAGCGTTTAGATATGCGGGCGCTCTGTCATAGGTAATTGGTAGACTGGGAAAATCGCAATGCGATTATGATAGGGGCAGAGTAGATACACAGGCGTAATTGTGTATTTTTAATTAATTGGGGCTATTACTTGTTATATAGTCAGAAGATAGGGGTGTACTTAATAGTTCCTTATCTTTTCATCTATAATCATCATCTCATCTCAACCCATAACCCGTCATGGGTCGTAGGGGTGCCATGGTGGAAGCATCAGCAGACAGGGTCCTCCACTGCTCTCTATTCTCAGCAATGCGTACAAGTGTGGAGAAACCGTGTCCTGCCCATTCTTTGATGTTATCAGCCCAGGATTTTCTTTGCCTTCCTCTTCTCCGTTTACCTTCGACTGTTCCCTGGAGGATCGTTTTCGAAAGGGAGTCATGACGAGTTACATGCCCAAACCAGGCAAGCTTTCGACGTTTCACTATTGACAAAAGTGGTTCTTGATGGCCTGCATAGGTGTTTATCTTCTCTCTAACATAGACATTTGTTTTGTGCTCTTTATAGCAAATGCGCAAAATTCTTCTATAACATTTATGCTCGAAAGCCTGAATCCTTCGCTCCGTATCTGCAGTGAGTGTCCAGCCCTCACACCCATACAAGAGAATAGATAATACAAGTGATTTGTATAATTTGATCTTCACAGGAAAACTGATGTTACTTTTCCAGATCACATTCAACGTTGTCATGGCAGCTGAGGCCATCTCAAGTCTTGTCTTGATTTCTTTATTTGATCTTCCATCACTACATATAGTGGACCCGAGATATTTAAAGGTGTTAACTTCTTCTAACGTTTGCCCATTTAACGTAATGTTGGTCGGAACATGTTTCTTATGGCTATTCACCAATATCTTGCTTTTTTCTATATTAATTTCCATCCCATATGTTCTTGTTACTTTCTCCAGTCTAGAGGTAAGGTCTTGAAGTTCTGATTCTGCTCCAGCTATCAGATCAATATCATCAGCAAAACGTAGATTACACAGAGGTCGGTCTCCAATCGATATGGTTGATTTATAATCGTAGAGAGCCTCCTGCATAATATGTTCTAGATAAATGTTAAAAAGCACTGGTGACAGGATACATCCCTGGCGAACTCCTACAGTTGTTTTGAAAAATTCTCCAATGTCATTGCGTGCAAAAACAGCACTGCTTGCGTCCTTGTATAGTGCTTCAATGATATCTATGATGTTGGTATCAAAATTGAATTTTCTCATTATCTGCCATAAACCTTCATGCCAGACTCATCTATAATATTTGCAGCGTAAATACGCTTGCGAAATTAATTGTAGAAGGTTAAGTCCTTAGACTTTATCAATACGGTAATTGCGAGGGTCCGATATATATATATATATATATATATATATATATATATATATATATATATATATATATATATATATATATATCTATATATATATATATATATATATATATATATATACGGGAGCCGCGCTGGTGTAATGGCTACAACGTTGTACTGGCGACCAGGTGTTCATGGTTCAAACCCGGCCGTCGGCGTTTGAAGAAATGTTTACGACCGGAAATTGGACTGAATAATCTGAACGGCTCCTGCACATAAATCCCGTGTGGATGGGAAGGAGCGAAGCTACTGACCGGGTTGGAAGGAAAGTCCACTGACCCCCCAGCCTCGCAATGACATGTCATTGGGCCGAAAGAGCTGGAAAAGGCTCGAGTGCCGCTGGTTATAGAAAAAAAAAAAAAAAAAATATATATAGATATATATATATATAGACACATATAAAAAGAGATTGTATATATATATATATATATATATATATATATATATATATATATATATATATATATATAGGTAACCTCGATTTGTTTATAATTTTTGCAGTATAAATATGCTAGCGTATTTTATGTACGTTATTTTATGGTGCATTTTATTGTTGTGTAGTCAGAAGACAAGAGATGTAATTAATATTCCTGAAACGGGAGTTCATCTTTCCTAGTTTTATATTGTGTAAGGTGATGAGCATCAAAAGTCAGCCTGTAAAAATAAAGTAGGGCTAGGAATTTAGTACAGGAGTTTCCCTCAGTTTGAATTGTTGTGACTCCGTGGCTAGACGGGCGTAACAAAAGATTTAGGTCAGCCGTGTCTGGGAGTTTTTATTACCAGACCGAGGTTTACTTTGAAACGGGGTAGAGAGATCAAAGCGGGAATTGTATGGGAGGCTGACTTTGGGGCATACATATTTAATTATCGCTGTGCATAGTTGAGTAGGGGATTGAGTGGAGCGGTCTTTAATTAGGTAGTTATATGCTATGGTTGAGATTTATTGGAAGTTGTACATTATTTGTTTTGTTTTCAGCAAGTTCACGGCACAAATTGGGAGGGTGTAACCTGCCTTGCAATTTACAACTGAAAGTTGTCGTCTCAGGAGCCGAGGGCTCGAGATATCGCCAGAGGTGAAGAGCACTGGTGACGCGGTGGTTACCGGTGCCAAGTACGTCTGCAGCAGTAAAAAGAAGCAGTTCAATTGCAGTGAAGCATTCTTCAGCGTGAACGGATTTATCAAAATCCCGAGCTCTAAGCTCATATCCACACACCGAAACAAAGGCGCGTGGCCTGGTGTTGTCGTTTAAATTCGGTCATAATAAAACCGACGGCCCTAAACCCAAAGAGGGGTAACCGGGAAAGTGAATTAAGTTTCGTCAGTAGTGAAGCAGCTACATCCCGATTCAAGTATCCAGTCTAAAAAGAAACCCAAGTCATCAGCTACAATATTCGTTTGGAGGAGAGAGGGTCAACATTCCTTCCAAATGCACTAGAGAGAGAAGGGGCGTAGCGGAGAGCCTCTCAATGGGAACCAAGAGTGTCAGACAGACACTGAACAGAGATATACTTATAAATTAGTCATTCAGATTGTGTAGGACTTTGAAAAGTTCAAATCAGCTTTCGGTGTAGGCAGTTAGTTAGGTCTACAGCTAGACAGTGGTGTTAGTTAGTGGCGTGTATATTGCCTACAGCGTTTGTAGCTGTGTAGGCAGTTAATTTAGTCATCGTCAGTAGGACAGTGACAGTGGTAACCTTAGGATAGTTAGTAGTGGTGGCTCTTAAGTTAGAGACCCCAACGAGTAAATTCGTTTTTTTAACCCTTAACTTTCTTTCTTGCAGGTTGAGGGGAGGGTGATATTGTGGGTTTACCATTTGTAATCATTTTAATTGCTTGTTCTTTTCAGGTGTGCAAACACGCACTTTATTTATTTAATATGTACTTATTTTTTGTGGTGTAAATAAACTATAAACTTCATTCTGGATCAGTCTCTCTCTCTCTCTCTCTCTCTCTATATATATATATATATATATATATATATATATATATATATATATATATATATATATATATATATAACTATACTGTACGTATATATTTGTCTGTATAGTGTATCTGTGGTCTTAGTTAAACCTTATCTCCTTTTTTAAAGGTAGTCAGAGGGGGTGAGTCTATAGCTATTATTGAAGTCACGAGTGGCGAGGGAGAGTCAATCTAGGTTCTCACCCTCGAAGCCAATAGTCTCATTTTTCCACATTCACTGTCATTTAACATCAAAATCTATCTTTTCGGGCTTTTCTCATACTAGGGTCTTGTCTTACACTCAGACATAACTCTGTACTTAAATCCACTTCGTGACAAAGTGGGGTCGCTATGTCCTTGGGATCATTCTGGGATCTTATCTAGATTCGTAGACGGTTTCTGTAGAAAGTTCTGAGAATAGATTTACTTTAATTTTCCCCAAGAATTTGAGCTATTAAAACTGATCCAGTTATAAGTTTTTTTTCCACAGAAAGTTTTTTCCACAGAAAGTTTTTCCACAGGGTGCATTCATTGTAGACTATTGTAGTTGTAGTTAGTTTTCGATGACTTAAAGGTAATTGATGGCTAACGGAAATTTTTTCTCTAATAGGAAGGTAATTTCAGGTTTAAGGTAGCTGCATAATCAATTTTTTCCCAGGCAGCAGTTATTACTCAGATTAGGTGCGAGTCTGATTTAGGGTTTTCGGGACAGCGGATATAGAGGGAGTATTTCCTGGTAGGTAACGGGAAGTTTTAAATTTTCTCCTTTCTGTCATTCTCGGTATTCTGTTAACTTACTGCAGTTTTACAGGTAATTGATGGCGGAATTGGTCAAGTTACTAGCTGCTTGGCGGGAGGCAGCTAAAGATATGGGAATGGATGAGGCCGAGACTAAGGCCTACATAATGAGGGAACAGGACTGGCAGACGGAGAGAGAGAAAAGGGAAGCTGAGAAAGAGGAGAGGGCCCGACTGGCCGAGATGGACCTTCGTAAATTGGAAGCTGAGAAAGAGGAAAAGGCTCGGCAGGCAGAAGAGAGGGCAGCAGAAAGACAACACGAACTTGCCATGCGTTCTCTGGAACTGCAAATTAGATCGTCGGAGGGCAGTTCGGCGAATGGAGATTCTCCCAGAGCAATGGCGGCAGAACCCCCAGGACAGTGAGGGCCCCGGATGGCAGCCATGAATTTTCCATTTGACTCGTTTCCGAACGGGAATGAGAAAATTGATGTATTTTTGGAAAAATTCGAACGGATGGCAAAGGCAAACGGGTTGGATGAAAGTCTGTGGTGTCTCAAATTATCACAGTCGCTGAAAGGGCATGCTTATGACATCTACAGCAAGATGCTCATAGACGACCAGAATAACTTTGAGGCCCTACGTAACGCTTTGTTACAACACTTCCAGTGGACCCCCCGTAAGTGCCAAACGATGTTCAGGGAAAGCCGTCCGGAGAAGGGAGAAAGTTTCCCCCAGTTCGCAGAAAGGCTGAGAAATTACCTTACGCGCTGGAGGGAATTGTCAGGACTGGCAAAATCTTTTGAAGAGCTAGAGGAACTCGTAATGTCTGAACAATTAAAGGCAACCATGTCTCCCGACTTGAGGAGGTATCTGGCAGAGCAGGGCGCCCAACAACTCGACCAGATAATCGTATTTGCTGAAAGGTTCCAGCCGGCACAGGCCGAAGTTCTGAGACAGAAACGGAACACCTAGACCTGCCAGCCCTGGACAAAGGAGCATCATCGTCGCCGTCGTCTTCTTCTCCTGCTCATCAGCAGCAAAGGCCTTCTCGCA
Organism: Oreohelix idahoensis; assembly: GCA_024509875.1. NCBI lineage: Eukaryota > Metazoa > Mollusca > Gastropoda > Stylommatophora > Oreohelicidae > Oreohelix > Oreohelix idahoensis. Next base: position 434,518 of record JAMPIV010013302.1, read on the forward strand.
AGGAGCCCCATTCCAGTCATCACCTGCGGCCCCAGCCTCATAACCGATCACAGGGAGCGACCTCTCATGAACCCGCCAGAAACAGAGGAGATAACGACCGGTATTGTCGGTTTTGTCTAACTACCTCCCACTGGACATCCCGGTGTATGAATAAACCACCCGCTCATCATGCAGCTTGTTTAAGGCCTGTGAGAGTGACGAAAGGGAATAAGTGGGAACCTGTCAAGTCCGAGAAGTTGTTCTCTAACAGTGGACCAGCCGAAGTAAACGGAACGGCCACTACTTGTTTGTTTGACAGCGGGCTTACTTACCCCAGTATAGTCGCTCTTGGTGAAACCCGGGCAGATGACCGGAGAAAAAGTCGATATTGGTGGAATTTTGAGAAGAGGTACCTCACGACGCCTTCCCGTCGCAAATATTGAGGTGAAGAGTTAATTTGTGTGTGGCACAATCAAAGCTGCTGTAATGGCACAGCCAGCCTATGACTTCATCCTCGGGGCCCCATACTTAGTTTTGGGAACCCCACACGCCCCAATACTTGCTAATGCAAGGGGGCCTACTGCAGGCCAGATAAGTGAAAAGGGAGAGCCCCTAATTCACGGAGCCTCACGAGAGCTCAAACATCCCTGTCTTGCGATGAAGAGGATGGAGGCCTCTAAAGACAGTGGAATGTTAATTGCAGAGGCGTATTCGCCTGACAGCCCTGTGCAGCTAAATGGCCAAATAGTGGTGACGCCTCTGATTTTGGAAATACCTTCTTCGTTGTCGGGAATTAGGCCCCCGATGGTATTAGCTCCCTCAAGTGAGGGACATACTGACAAGAGAGGTATGATGTACGTACACGACCAGCGCACTCTTCATAGGGCCGAAGACAGCGGACTGAGCGAGCATACATTTCCAACCAGCCCTGGAGCCCCCATACGACCAGCACTTTACTCACACGGAAGAGGACAGTGGTCTGAGCGACCGTTTGCCTATAAACGGAGATGGGCCCCACCCCATGACTACTTCGCTTACAGGAAGTGACTCTTGTAAAGAGGCAAGAAGCGAGGCAGTACCACCATATGCATCCTGCCTAGTATTAGCAATGGATGTCGCTGAGGTCAGGCGCAACCCAGTGAGAACCCCTGGAGAGAGGGAAGAGAAAATAGAACTCTTTACGCAACCTCTACTTGAACCAGAGGGCAGTGAATTGCTGGCTACCAGCAAATTTAGCCACAGGAGTTTGAACGCTCCTATTAACCCAATCAAATTGGGGAGATGTAAGGAAAGATAGGAGATAGACCCACCAAGGGATGGCACGGGTCGGAGATTAGATGATACGCTTTTCTCCAGTGCGAGAGTACATCAGGTAAGCGTCAAAAGTTTAGCTACGGCCCCTCATGGTAACTCTGCCTCCTATCGGTCCTTAACGTCAGGTAGTTTAGGGACCGATAATTCGAGGCCACAGAAGGGTGACGAGGGAAGATTCCCATCTTCTGGCTTTCTATAAATAGATAGCCACTCCGGCCAATTGGGGCCTAAAACCAACATGGGAGAAATATCCAAGTTAGTGCTGGATACACCAACGACTTTGGTACCAGACCACAACTATTTCGCCCCAGCAAACAAAACCACCGGTAAACAGTTACGCCCTGTTACAGTGATTTCTGGCCAAGTCAGCCAGCCTGAATCAGATCACTGGGAGGCCGACACATTCGGTAATCATAATTTACCGCGCGCCGTCAGGAAAATTCGTGGGCGGAGGAACCGCAAGAGAGGAAAGGTGAAAGACAACCATTTGAGTTGCAGTCGCCATGTGGTAACCACAAGTGGTGACCCTGAGACTTTAGTGCTCACAGAAATCTGTTCGGACCTAGATAGGGGCCAGTCTGAAAATACAAAGATTACAGTAATTTAGATCGGGATACTTCGAAGGGGGAGGTTATGTGATGTGGTACTGTGATTTTATTTTTTAATAGGCCCCATTAGTTCTCTCTAGATAATTATTTATGTTGTTATCTTCTTCTCCCTTCTTCCTCGTTCGTCCTGAAAAGGACGTTTGTTGCGTTGTGTCTGTTTACGCCGGAGCTGTGATATCTGCACCATTCGGTCGACACATCCGACTTCAGCACGGCAGTTTTTATGACCGGGTTTGCCTTCCCTCTGCGATCCCTACTCTCTCAGCCAGACTGCAGTGATGCAGACTGTTTCCAGGACCACCACGTGGAGGTGGAGTAGGGTCTTAGTCAGCTCTGGTTCGCTGACTCTGATGCAAGCAGTCAAGATCTGGGTCACTGACTGCATTCTCTATTGCTGCATCTTTGGGTCCCTTTATGTTGTTATGAGACCATTCTTCTTTTTATGAGACCATTCTTCTTCTCCCTGTAATTTTGTTCTATAACTAATTGAGTTTAGTCTTCTTTTCTTGGTAATTAATTGCGTTTTCTGGAGGGATTACCGTAGGATTTAAGTTTATACTCGCACCAGTTTTCTTTTCTCTAAAGTAATTGCGTACATGTAGTCGTATTTCCTTTGTTAAATTAATCGCGGTCATTTTATTGTATTTACTAGGCGTTGTAGTTATTTTAGGCTGGGTAGATTTTTCAGCTTGGATGAAACCGAAAAACCCGCACCTACCCAAGTAAATTTTGGGTGGGTGTGAAAAAGCACTACCCGGTTACTTAAAACTGGCGCTAGGAACGAATTAAAGTAAAATTTTCTCACGCGGTCGTTGTAACATTATCTTACAATGACGCAATTTTTGGATGCGCGGTAGCAGTAATAATATGAGTCATGAGTAGCTTGCGTTATCATTGGGGGATTTCAATAGTTTATGAAATGCAGGAATATTATTGGTTTAAGAGCGACGCCAAGCGATGACGTAGGGCGTGGGTTCTGGCGTGGGGTCCCTTGGATAAATAACAGGGTAAATCATTAGCGGGTCTCTTTTGCCTCCAGACAATTCAGCCGTGTAAACAAAGTCATTTTCGATTGCTCTTAAAGTGGGAAATTCGAATTGGGTATTGTAAAGTGCTGTAAAGTGTGTGGTGTGATCTCTTTCTTCTGTAAAGCTCCACTATCAATCACTGTAGCATGTGGTTTGTGGTGCCACTACTGTATATGTCCATTGTAGTGTACAAAGTTGTTGAGATCAGGCATGCTCCAGTCTACCCAGCTGTAAATGGGTAACTCACCCTAGTCCTGAGTTAGGGAAGGCAAAGGCAGCTGTAACAGTAGTTTCCCTCTAAGGCTCCAGGGGGAGCAGGCCCTAAACTTGGTCAATTCAACCGACGCAGGATGGTGTATATATGGAGTAGAAGTGTAGAGTGTGATTAACGCGAATGGTGTACTGTTCGTGTTCTGACCAATCTAAGCACTCATTCACTTGTGTCTACAAGGCACCAATGCAGACTGCTGGAATCTTTGTTTACACAGTTTATTTAGACGCACACACTGGGACATAACGAGTAAATCATGGGTATTATGTTGACACATCAATTTGCAGGCATACATGGTAGATCCCATGTCATGACACATTCATAAATAATAGGTAGTACATCAATAGCTTCCAATGTCATGATACATAATGGCCGCATCCCCTATCTGACTAAGCGCGTCAGTGAAGGCGGATCGGTAAGTAGCTAAAGTTGCTTTATGTTCACAGTTTATGTCATATTATGAAACCACGATAAGGGGTTTCTATCAAAATTTGAGATCTCCTTGCCACTGTCCGAATAGTAAGATACATGCCCCGTTCTCTGGACAGTGATTCAAAATATGATGACAGGAATGTAACATGGCCGCCTTCCTGAGTTGTCGCTCACTCACTCACAGGAGGGTATATATAAGCCAAAGTTAATTTGAAATGCATATGAATGATTTCCTAAAGTTTCTCCATACAGTTCTACAGTAATCCAGTTACTTCACGTAGACATAACTGCTGTATGGAAGCCCGTCATCTTCGTCGATACAAACATGACCCTAGCGTTGCGAAGCATAACATTCCAGCTAGGTCTAACCGACATGAGATCATCAAAAATAGGGTCTGGAATTACCTGGAGTCCGAATCATACATGATACCGTACATTAGGAGAGTCTCTAACACAAACTCTAATAGAGACACAATCTCCTACAGAAGAAAAACCGCTTCATAAATCATTTTTACTTAAGAATGTACCAGCCCTAGAAAATGCGTACCCGCCATTGTAAACGGTACATCGGAACTCATCACGACTTGTCAAGACAACTCATACTTCCGCTAGAGCGGCATAACAAGAATATAGTCCTGCCTACCCATCCAAAATATACAATATAGGACTGATTCTACTTGTACTAATAATATGTAATACATATGAATTCAGGCCATAAACATAATAAGCAAATTAATCTATTTTCTGGCCCTAACAAATAAGTACGGACATGAGTGCCATATCCATGCGCCGAATTAATATCAAGAACGATTACTCCTATAATCAAAAGTGTAAATCAATCATGGATTATCTAGCTTTACCATAGACAGCATTTTCATACACAAATGAATGAATGTCTATATCTTTTCCATATTAAATAGCCATATCGATTTTTGTAATATGTGCGTCAAAATATGCACGCAACAGATTACCACACCCCTCGGGAAAAAAAATGATACATTTTTTTTAAAAATACATCTAGGAGCAACATACAATAGGCTCACAACGCACCAATAACAATGCGCAGATGATAAGCATAAGTTTTATGACCTTAGAGAAAGTACTTCTCTAAGTATAAATATTTCCAGAGAGGTGTCACCAACGCATACTACAATATTAGCAATGACACAATTTGTACATTAGTTTATACATAAATTTCATCTAAGATATCTTAACATCATGATCATCAAAGACGAAAAAACATTGAAAGATCAGCGGTGAATAAACATCAATGAACCGCTAAGTAGTGTTACAATCAATATATGATATATTCCATATGTGTACACATTTCAACATAGGAACAACTGTATCAAAGTTAGGTATATAATTTAACAGTTATGAATCATGTGGGCATCTAGACAAAATATCTGCCATCACATTTTCTGACCCACGGATAGCTCGCACCGAAAAATGAAATGGCTGCAGAGCAATCGCGTATCGCGTTGATCTCGCGCTCTTCAGATTTTTACTCTGAATAGCCGTAAGAGCTTTCTGGTCAGTTTCCACGATGAAATGCGCGCCAAGAAGAAATCTTTGCAGTTTAAGGATTGACCAAACCATAGCCAATAATTCACGGTCTAGGACCGAGTAATTCTTCTCTGCGGCATTTAATTTCCGAGAAATATACATCACAGGATGCAGAGTTCCAGAGTACTCTTGCATTAGTGCTGCTCCAATCCCGGTGGATGAAGCGTCACTACGAAGAATAAATGTCTTATCCTTAGAAGGCAATACTAGGATAGGTGAAGTAGAAAACATAGTTTTAACCTTATCCAAAGAGGACTGACATTCTTGAGTCCAATGGACTACATTAGGAGACCTTTTCTTTAACAAGGAAGAAAGAGGTGACATAATGGAGGACAGATTCGGAATGAATCGTCCATAAAATTGTATTAGACCTAAGAGACTTCGCACTTGCTTTTTAGTCTTAGGAATAGAAATGTTAAGTATCTTACTTGTATTATGGTCTTCTGTTTTTAGGAACCCATGACCAACACGGTGTCCTAAGAAAGATATTTCGCTAAAACCAATACATGCTTTCGATGGTTTAGCTGTCAGGTTATGCTCGCGTAAGATAGACAATAGTTCATTTATCCCATTATAGTGATCGTTCCAAGTATCACTGAAAAGACAGATGTCATCAAGATACGCAATGACATCTGAGCGATGAGATAGGATTCGACGCATCATGCGTACGAATGTTGCAGGGGCGTTCATAAGACCGAAAGGCATGAAATTCCATTGGAATAGACCCCTAGGCGTCGAAAAAGCAGTAAACGGTTTGGCGTGTTCGGATAATGGAACTTGCCAATATCCCTTAGACAAATCGAGTTTAGTAAAGAAATGAGAATTCGATAGTCTCGTAAGTAGCTCTTCTAGTAAAGGCATAGGTTCAGCATCAAATTTCGTCACTTGGTTCAATTTGCAATAATCCACGCAAAGACGTATGTTGTTGTCTTTTTTTCGTACAATAACCATCGGCGAAGAATATGCTGATGTGGATGGTTCAATAATTTTTAACTCTATCATCTCATCCAACTCTTTCTCTACCTGTGCTTGAAAATGTATCGGGATAGGATACGGTCTGACTCTTATAGGACTATGGTCAGTAAGAATAATGTCATGTTGAATGACATCAGTTTGACCAGGAATGTCAGTAAGGACATCCTGAAATTGTTCTAACATAGTAGAAACTTGTTTCTGCTCTCCTGGAGATAATTCGGGAGAAATTGCAACATCTTTCCATGATTCATTAGAGTGAAGAGGAATCATTGGAAAAGGTAGATTTACATCCGAGAAACTCGTTTCCTCATCCTGTATTACTGACAGAGATGAGTACTGTCCATGTTGGACTGGAAAATCGTCCGTTGCCTGGAAAACAGGTTGTAAATAATCCGGACGTTCATGGAATTCCGTGAGCATGTTGATGTGGAAGGTTTTACGCTTCCCGTCAATATCGACGATATAGTCAACATCGGAAACTTTTGATATTATATCGTACGGACCTTTCCAAGAAATAAGAAGTCTATTTTCCCTACAAGGTAACAAGACAAATGCTTTGTCACCTGGACAAAGTTGTCGCAAGCATCTCTTTTTATTGGCAAATTCCCTTGCCTTCTGTTTCGCAAATTCAGAAGAAGCAGTTGCCAATTTGCATGCTTCAATAATCTTGTGCCTAAGTGCGATGACATATTCATAAGAGGATTTTGTGTCATCGACAATATTATCAGCAGTTATAAGATCATGAAGTAAGGACATAGGACCTCGCGGTTTCGCGCCAAAGACAAGTTCAAAGGGAGAAAATCCTGTATGTTCGTTGGCGACCTCTCTATATGCAAACAGAGCCGCGGGTAAAACCCTATCCCAATCCTGAGGATGATCTTCTGTTATCTTACCTAGTAGGTTTTTCAGAGTTCTATTCAGACGTTCCACCATCCCATTGGACATAGGATGATAAATACTACTCAGCGATCTCTCTATCTTAAGAGTCGACATTACTTGAGACATGGTATCCGATATGAGTTGGGTACCATGGTCGGATAATATTTCTGCTGGAAATCCCAGACGAGAAAATATTAACCAAAGAGCATCTGCGACATCAGCAGTAGTTATGCTCTTTAGAGGAACAGCCTCCGGCCAACGTGTGCACATATCAACACACGTCAAAATAAATTGGTGTCCTCTAGCAGACTTTATCTTAAATGGACCAATGATGTCTATCGCCATTTTTTGAAATGGTCGAATGGGAATGTCTGCAGCCTGAATAGGTGCATCATGGCGTGGACCTCTGGATTTAATCTCTTGACATACTTTACAAGATCGACAATAGATTCGTATGTCCTTATTCACAGCAGGCCAAAAGAAAGATTCAAGAACTCTAGCTTTAGTACGGGAAAAACCCATATGTCCAGCACACTGCGAATCATGAGCGTGCTGTAAGATTTTAACTCTCATATTTTTAGGCACAAGGATTTGAGAATGAATGGACTAAGCGGAGTCTTGTACCATACGTACAAGTACGCCATTCTTCATCGTAATCCAAGATTAACGATTTGTATCCTTATTCGGATCACCTTTTGTTGCCAGAGTAAAGAATTTCTTTAGAGTAGGATCATCTTCCTGCTGTTTTATAAAGGAATCATGGGAAATCTCCAAGGGATCATCTTGGATCTGCACATCATTATCTTCAGAATGTGAAGATTGCGGCATATTAAGAGCTTGAGCCCTAGTGATTACTGCATTAGCAGATTGCATATTAACATTTTCCCAATTAGAAATTTGCTGTGGAGTGCATTCTTTCACTCCATGAATGCGACCGATGATAAGATCAGCGATCGGATTCGGCAAGAGACATGCTTGCACCTCTCCTGTAAAGAAAGGCGTAGCAATATTGATAATGGCAGTGGAGTACTTCTCCAATGTGCCACCAAATGTTACACATTTGACTACATTGCCTGTAGCTCTAGAAGGATTTACGAGTGATTGCCTCACTCCGATGGTAGTGCACCCCGAATCGAAAAGAATTGATACCGGAGTACCACCTATTAGGCCTCTATTGAAGACGAGAGCACCCCTTCCATTATGCGCGATTGACGCAGGGAGAGCGGGAAGCAGGTGACCGCAGCTTAAAGTAGAAACTGTGGTTGGATCGAATAATGTTTTGCATTGCGAACACTGAGATGCTCTACCAAAATCGAAAGCGGAATTTGCTACACTATTGGAGTCTTTTTTATCATTATTCTGATTACCGGCGTCGTGGAACTCCTGTTGTGCAGAGTTAGCCTGGTAATAAGATTTACCATGTCTTTTGTGTTGTGATCTACCTCGGTTATAATTGTCTCTATAATTATTATTTCCTCTGTTATAACCCCTATTTGGGTTTGAATCATAATATTCATGATCATAATCATCACGCTCATTATACTGAGTATCCCTGTAATATTGGTTCTTTTGTCTCCATGAAGCACTTGGGTAGTTCCTATAGCTACTCCCTTTTCGAGAATGTCTAAAATTATGGGTACCCCTCGCGTGTCGAGGACTATCAGCCCGATTCCAGTTCTTCGAAGAAGAACCCTGATTTGAGTGGTTATCTTGGTTTTGATACTTATTCCAATTAACCTTTTTATCAAATTTATTTTTAGCTCCTTGGAATTTGTGTGAGTAATTCTGATTATATTCTGTTGCCGAAGCAACTGGCATACTCTCTTTAATGTTAGAGTTACTAAGAATCATGTCAGGGTGTGCCGTGGCATACTGGTCACAATATTCTTCCATTTGCTTTAATGTACTAGGTTTACGCTCATGTAAGAACTCTAGGAATGATTTATTTACCGAAGACATGACCTTGTCTCTTAGCAATAAATCCGTAAGACCATCAAATGTTTTCTCTATTTTGGATAATTCAATCCATCGTGAAAGTGTAATTTGTGCTTTTGAGATGAATTCTGAGAATTCTACACCTACCTCAGGTCTCATTGTTTTAAACAAAAGACGATAACCTTCCTCAGGCAGCTGATATTTCTTTATCAGAGATGCCCTAATAGCATCATAATTATCCTTGTCGGCCTCTTCAACGAAATATAACTTACTCAGAGACTCCCCTTTTAGATTTTCAGACAACTGATTCACATACTGTGATTTGTCAACATTATGAGCTCGACAAGCACGTTCAAATCTAGAAAGCCAAAATGTTATGTCATCACTGGCAGGGTTGAACGCTGGTACCTTGACCTTGTACACAAAGGGTTTACATTACCACTAGATGCCTGATTAACATTACTCATACTTGTCAATTTTAATTTCTCTAACTCAAATTCATGTTCTCTTATTGCTTTTCTCTCTTCAGCTTCTCTATCTAATCTTTTCTGTTCTGCAGCCGCTTCTAATTTTTTCTGTTCAGCAGCCGCTTCTAATTTTTTCTGTTCAGCTGCAGCAGCAGCTTCTAATTTCTTCTGTTCTGCATCAAATCTCCTTTCCTCCACTTGCATCTGCAATTTCTTTAGTTCAGCAGCAGTATCAGCTTCTTTTTCTAATCTTTTTTCTTCAGCCAGAGCTTTTCTCTCTTCAGCAGCAGCAGCAGCTTTTCTGTCTTCAGCAGCAGCAGCAGCTTTTCTGTCTTCAGCAGCAGCAGCAGCTTTTCTCTCTTCAGCAGCAGCTTCTAATTTTTTTTCTTCTATTTGAAGTTTTCTCTCCTCAGCCGCAGCTTTTCTTTCCTCAGCTTGCATCTGCAATCTGAAATTCTCAGCATCTATCTTCTTTTGTTCAACTTCTGCTTTCCGTTTATTCTCATCTTTTTGTTTTTTCTCTTCTGATTTTAATGCAATAGCAAATTGAGCAGTTGTCCATTCTTCTAACTCTTTTCCAGTCTTATCAAGAGATTTTCCTTGTGCAATAAAGTAATCTAATGTAGACATCTTGTCTTCTTAAATCAGAAACCTGAAAAAGTAAATAAATTACCCTATTTCACTTTAATGGGAGACAAGTCTATACCATAGACTTAGTCTTAGTGAAAAACTTGTATGGTTATTTTGTTTATAATAACCAATGATAACTTGAGTACCTGTGGACAACAATAACTGTATATCTCAAATACTGTGGGAGACAAGCCTTACAAAGGTCTTGTATACCTTAATGTAATCAATGATCACTTGAGTACCTGTGGAAAATAATATTTCCTATACCAATCACTTTGGGAGACAAGCCTTACAAAGGTCTTGTACACTTTGTTTTATAACAATAATAATCATAAAGTACTGATCTGTACTATAATATAAGTGTATTCAACTATACCTCCTATGTCATATGTCAACTAAAGACATTACAAAGGACAAACAAGAAAAGACAATCTGAAAACATTTGCAGAGATCAAATTAAATTAAATAGGAGAAATGAAAAAAATGATCACAGAATCTGTGATGATAACTGCAATAAGATAACAAGACAAATAACGCCACAGTGTATAAACATAAGGGTGTAAAGAACTGAAATGAAAGGAAAGATGAGACCTACAATTATACAAACAAATCAAACAAAAATAAAGAACAGAAAAATATTACAAATACAAATATGAACACAGTCGTCACAGCTAACCAAATATTTGCAAACTATGTTGCATGCAAATTTCAATTAAGAAATTGCCCCCTATAGAACGCCAGAACAAGACCAATATCACTTGGTATTTCCTGTTCTAGTCACCTCCCATCCAGGCCCGCAAACACATAACAATCACACATATAAACAAATAATATATAAACATAAATACATATAAATCATCAATGTGTGTATCATATAATGAAATCTGTTGTAGTTGCAATGTATTGTACTGTATGCTCAGTTTTAACAGATTAGACTACCACTTTATTGAGTAATAGATTTGCTTTCTAACTGTTACACTGTTCAATTTTTTTGAGCACATAAGAAGATCCAACGATGAAATTTGCACATTATGTTCAACATTGCTCTTCTATTACAGCAGGATAAACAATCACTAGTTTAGAACACTGACTGTACTGTGCCAAATGTCAACAAGTGCTGACCCAGATATTGCTACACTTGTCAGAACAGGTCAAGCTGACATTGATTGTATAGCTGTCCTACTGGTGTTGATGTGGTCAAACAAATGTTCTTGCAACTGTAAAATGTGATTCTCAACACAACAAGACTGCGTAGGCTGGACCCAGGAATCTGGCTCACCACTGTAAAGTTCTCATTGTAAAATGTGTGGTGTGATCTCTTTCTTCTGTAAAGCTCCACTATCAATCACTGTAGCATGTGGTTTGTGGTGCCACTACTGTATATGTCCATTGTAGTGTACAAAGTTGTTGAGATCAGGCATGCTCCAGTCTACCCAGCTGTAAATGGGTAACTCACCCTAGTCCTGAGTTAGGGAAGGCAAAGGCAGCTGTAACAGTAGTTTCCCTCTAAGGCTCCAGGGGGAGCAGGCCCTAAACTTGGTCAATTCAACCGACGCAGGATGGTGTATATATGGAGTAGAAGTGTAGAGTGTGATTAACGCGAATGGTGTACTGTTCGTGTTCTGACCAATCTAAGCACTCATTCACTTGTGTCTACAAGGCACCAATGCAGACTGCTGGAATCTTTGTTTACACAGTTTATTTAGACGCACACACTGGGACATAACGAGTAAATCATGGGTATTATGTTGACACATCAATTTGCAGGCATACATAGTAGATCCCATGTCATGACACATTCATAAATAATAGGTAGTACATCAATAGCTTCCAATGTCATGATACATAATGGCCGCATCCCCTATCTGACTAAGCGCGTCAGTGAAGGCGGATCGGTAAGTAACTAAAGTTGCTTTATGTTCACAGTTTATATCATATTATGAAACCACGATAAGGGGTTTCTATCAAAATTGAGATCTCCTTGCCACTGTCCGAATAGTAAGATACATGCCCCGTTCTCTGGACAGTGATTCAAAATATGATGACAGGAATGTAACATGGCCGCCTTCCTGAGTTGTCGCTCACTCACTCACAGGAGGGTATATATAAGCCAAAGTTAATTTGAAATGCATATGAATGATTTCCTAAAGTTTCTCCATACAGTTCTACAGTAATCCAGTTACTTCACGTAGACATAACTGCTGTATGGAAGCCCGTCATCTTCGTCGATACAAACATGACCCTAGCGTTGCGAAGCATAACATTCCAGCTAGGTCTAACCGACATGAGATCATCAAAAATAGGGTCTGGAATTACCTGGAGTCCGAATCATACATGATACCGTACATTAGGAGAGTCTCTAACACAAACTCTAGTAGAGACACAATCTCCTACAGAAGAAAAACCACTTCATAAATCATTTTTACTTAAGAATGTACCAGCCCTAGAAAATGCGTACCCGCCATTGTAAACGGTACATCGGAACTCATCACGACTTGTCAAGACAACTCATACTTCCGCTAGAGCGGCATAACAAGAATATAGTCCTGCCTACCCATCCAAAATATACAATATAGGACTGATTCTACTTGTACTAATAATATGTAATACATATGAATTCAGGCCATAAACATAATAAGCAAATTAATCTATTTTCTGGCCCTAACAAATAAGTACGGACATGAGTGCCATATCCATGCGCCGAATTAATATCAAGAACGATTACTCCTATAATCAAAAGTGTAAATCAATCATGGATTATCTAGCTTTACCATAGACAGCATTTTCATACACAAATGAATGAATGTCTATATCTTTTCCATATTAAATAGCCATATCGATTTTTGTAATATGTGCGTCAAAATATGCACGCAACAGATTACCACACCCCTCGGGAAAAAAAATGATACATTTTTTAAAAAAAATACATCTAGGAGCAACATACAATAGGCTCACAACGCACCAATAACAATGCGCAGATGATAAGCATAAGTTTTATGACCTTAGAGAAAGTACTTCTCTAAGTATAAATATTTCCAGAGAGGTGTCACCAACGCATACTACAATATTAGCAATGACACAATTTGTACATTAGTTTATACATAAATTTCATCTAAGATACCTTAACATCATGATCATCCAAGACGAAAAAAACATTGAAAGATCAGCGGTGAATAAACATCAATGAACCGCTAAGTAGTGTTACAATCAATATATGATATATTCCATATGTGTACACATTTCAACATAGGAACAACTGTATCAAAGTTAGGTATATAATTTAACAGTTATGAATCATGTGGGCATCTAGACAAAATATCTGCCATCACATTTTCTGACCCACGGATAGCTCGCACCGAAAAATGAAATGGCTGCAGAGCAATCGCGTATCGCGTTGATCTCGCGCTCTTCAGATTTTTACTCTGAATAGCCGTAAGAGCTTTCTGGTCAGTTTCCACGATGAAATGCGCGCCAAGAAGAAATCTTTGCAGTTTAAGGATTGACCAAACCATAGCCAATAATTCACGGTCTAGGACCGAGTAATTCTTCTCTGCGGCATTTAATTTCCGAGAAATATACATCACAGGATGCAGAGTTCCAGAGTACTCTTGCATTAGTGCTGCTCCAATCCCGGTGGATGAAGCGTCACTACGAAGAATAAATGTCTTATCCTTAGAAGGCAATACTAGGATAGGTGAAGTAGAAAACATAGTTTTAACCTTATCCAAAGAGGATTGACATTCTTGAGTCCAATGGACTACATTAGGAGACCTTTTCTTTAGCAAGGAAGAAAGAGGTGACATAATGGAGGACAGATTCGGAATGAATCGTCCATAAAATTGTATTAGACCTAAGAGACTTCGCACTTGCTTTTTAGTCTTAGGAATAGAAATGTTAAGTATCTTACTTGTATTATGGTCTTCTGTTTTTAGGAACCCATGACCAACACGGTGTCCTAAGAAAGATATTTCGCTAAAACCAATACATGCTTTCGATGGTTTAGCTGTCAGGTTATGCTCGCGTAAGATAGACAATAGTTCATTTATCCCATTATAGTGATCGTTCCAAGTATCACTGAAAAGACAGATGTCATCAAGATACGCAATGACATCTGAGCGATGAGATAGGATTCGACGCATCATGCGTACGAATGTTGCAGGGGCGTTCATAAGACCGAAAGGCATGAAATTCCATTGGAATAGACCCCTAGGCGTCGAAAAAGCAGTAAACGGTTTGGCGTGTTCGGATAATGGAACTTGCCAATATCCCTTAGACAAATCGAGTTTAGTAAAGAAATGAGAATTCGATAGTCTCGTAAGTAGCTCTTCTAGTAAAGGCATAGGTTCAGCATCAAATTTCGTCACTTGGTTCAATTTGCGATAATCCACGCAAAGACGTATGTTATTGTCTTTTTTTCGTACAATAACCATCGGCGAAGAATATGCTGATGTGGATGGTTCAATAATTTTTAACTCTATCATCTCATCCAACTCTTTCTCTACCTGTGCTTGAAAATGTATCGGGATAGGATACGGTCTGACTCTTATAGGACTATGGTCAGTAAGAATAATGTCATGTTGAATGACATCAGTTTGACCAGGAATGTCAGTAAGGACATCCTGAAATTGTTCTAACATAGTAGAAACTTGTTTCTGCTCTCCTGGAGATAATTCGGGAGAAATTGCAACATCTTTCCATGATTCATTAGAGTGAAGAGGAATCATTGGAAAAGGTAGATTTACATCCGAGAAACTCGTTTCCTCATCCTGTATTACTGACAGAGATGAGTACTGTCCATGTTGGACTGGAAAATCGTCCGTTGCCTGGAAAACAGGTTGTAAATAATCCGGACGTTCATGGAATTCCGTGAGCATGTTGATGTGGAAGGTTTTACGCTTCCCGTCAATATCGACGATATAGTCAACATCGGAAACTTTTGATATTATATCGTACGGACCTTTCCAAGAAATAAGAAGTCTATTTTCCCTACAAGGTAGCAAGACAAATGCTTTGTCACCTGGACAAAGTTGTCGCAAGCATCTCTTTTTATTGGCAAATTCCCTTGCCTTCTGTTTCGCA
Source organism: Oreohelix idahoensis (assembly GCA_024509875.1). Lineage (NCBI taxonomy): Eukaryota > Metazoa > Mollusca > Gastropoda > Stylommatophora > Oreohelicidae > Oreohelix > Oreohelix idahoensis. The sequence continues at coordinate 449,681 of JAMPIV010013302.1, forward strand.
AATTCAGAAGAAGCAGTTGCCAATTTGCATGCTTCAATAATCTTGTGCCTAAGTGCGATGACATATTCATAAGAGGATTTTGTGTCATCGACAATATTATCAGCAGTTATAAGATCATGAAGTAAGGACATAGGACCTCGCGGTTTCGCGCCAAAGACAAGTTCAAAGGGAGAAAATCCTGTATGTTCGTTGGCGACCTCTCTATATGCAAAGAGAGCCGCGGGTAAAACCCTATCCCAATCCTGAGGATGATCTTCTGTTATCTTACCTAGTAGGTTTTTCAGAGTTCTATTCAGACGTTCCACCATCCCATTGGACATAGGATGATAAATACTACTCAGCGATCTCTCTATCTTAAGAGTCGACATTACTTGAGACATGGTATCCGATATGAGTTGGGTACCATGGTCGGATAATATTTCTGCTGGAAATCCCAGACGAGAAAATATTAACCAAAGAGCATCTGCGACATCAGCAGTAGTTATGCTCTTTAGAGGAACAGCCTCCGGCCAACGTGTGCACATATCAACACACGTCAAAATAAATTGGTGTCCTCTAGCAGACTTTATCTTAAATGGACCAATGATGTCTATCGCCATTTTTTGAAATGGTCGAATGGGAATGTCTGCAGCCTGAATAGGTGCATCATGGCGTGGACCTCTGGATTTAATCTCTTGACATACTTTACAAGATCGACAATAGATTCGTATGTCCTTATTCACAGCAGGCCAAAAGAAAGATTCAAGAACTCTAGCTTTAGTACGGGAAAAACCCATATGTCCAGCACACTGCGAATCATGAGCGTGCTGTAAGATTTTAACTCTCATATTTTTAGGCACAAGGATTTGAGAATGAATGGACTTAGCGGAGTATTGTACCATACGTACAAGTACGCCATTCTTCATCGTAATCCAAGATTTACGATTTGTATCCTTATTCGGATCACCTTTTGTTGCCAGAGTAAAGAATTTCTTTAGAGTAGGATCATCTTCCTGCTGTTTTATAAAGGAATCATGGGAAATCTCCAAGGGATCATCTTGGATCTGCGCATCATTATCTTCAGAATGTGAAGATTGCGGCATATTAAGAGCTTGAGCCCTAGTGATTACTGCATTAGCAGATTGCATATTAACATTTTCCCAATTAGAAATTTGCTGTGGAGTGCATTCTTTCACTCCATGAATGCGACCGATGATAAGATCAGCGATCGGATTCGGCAAGAGACATGCTTGCACCTCTCCTGTAAAGAAAGGCGTAGCAATATTGATAATGGCAGTGGAGTACTTCTCCAATGTGCCACCAAATGTTACACATTTGACTACATTGCCTGTAGCTCGAGAAGGATTTACGAGTGATTGCCTCACTCCGATGGTAGTGCACCCCGAATCGAAAAGAATTGATACCGGAGTACCATCTATTAGGCCTCTATTGAAGACGAGAGCACCCCTTCCATTATGCGCGATTGACGCAGGGAGAGCGGGAAGCGGGTGACCGCAGCTTAAAGTAGAAACTGTGGTTGGATCGAATAATGTTTTGCATTGCGAACACTGAGATGCTCTAGCAAAATCGAAAGCGGAATTTGCTACACTATTGGAGTCTTTTTTATCATTATTCTGATTACCGGCGTCGTGGAACTCCTGTTGTGCAGAGTTAGCCTGGTAATAAGATTTACCATGTCTTTTGTGTTGTGATCTACCTCGGTTATAATTGTCTCTATAATTATTATTTCCTCTGTTATAACCCCTATTTGGGTTTGAATCATAATATTCATGATCATAATCATCACGCTCATTATACTGAGTATCCCTGTAATATTGGTTCTTTTGTCTCCATGAAGCACTTGGGTAGTTCCTATAGCTACTCCCTTTTCGAGAATGTCTAAAATTATGGGTACCCCTCGCGTGTCGAGGACTATCAGCCCGATTCCAGTTCTTCGAAGAAGAACCCTGATTTGAGTGGTTATCTTGGTTTTGATACTTATTCCAATTAACCTTTTTATCAAATTTATTTTTAGCTCCTTGGAATTTGTGTGAGTAATTCTGATTATATTCTGTTGCCGAAGCAACTGGCATACTCTCTTTAATGTTAGAGTTACTAAGAATCATGTCAGGGTGTGCCGTGGCATACTGGTCACAATATTCTTCCATTTGCTTTAATGTACTAGGTTTACGCTCATGTAAGAACTCTAGGAATGATTTATTTACCGAAGACATGACCTTGTCTCTTAGCAATAAATCCGTAAGACCATCAAATGTTTTCTCTATTTTGGATAATTCAATCCATCGTGAAAGTGTAATTCGTGCTTTTGAGATGAATTCTGAGAATTCTACACCTACCTCAGGTCTCATTGTTTTAAACAAAAGACGATAACCTTCCTCAGGCAGCTGATATTTCTTTATCAGAGCTGCCCTAATAGCATCATAATTATCCTTGTCGGCCTCTTCAACGAAATATAACTTACTCAGAGACTCCCCTTTTAGATTTTCAGACAACTGATTCACATACTGTGATTTGTCAACATTATGAGCTCGACAAGCACGTTCAAATCTAGAAAGCCAAAATGCTATGTCATCACTGGCAGGGTTGAACGCTGGTACCTTGACCTTGTACACAAAGGGTTTACCATTACCACTAGATGCCTGATTAACATTACTCATACTTGTCAATTTTAATTTCTCTAACTCAAATTCATGTTCTCTTATTGCTTTTCTCTCTTCAGCTTCTCTATCTAATCTTTTCTGTTCTGCAGCCGCTTCTAATTTTTTCTGTTCAGCAGCCGCTTCTAATTTTTTCTGTTCAGCTGCAGCAGCAGCTTCTAATTTCTTCTGTTCTGCATCAAATCTCATTTCCTCCACTTGCATCTGCAATTTCTTTAGTTCAGCGGCAGTATCAGCTTCTTTTTCTAATCTTTTTTCTTCAGCCAGAGCTTTTCTCTCTTCAGCAGCAGCAGCAGCTTTTCTGTCTTCAGCAGCAGCAGCAGCAGCTTTTCTGTCTTCAGCAGCAGCAGCAGCTTTTCTCTCTTCAGCAGCAGCTTCTAATTTTTTTTCTTCTATTTGAAGTTTTCTCTCCTCAGCCGCAGCTTTTCTTTCCTCAGCTTGCATCTGCAATCTGAAATTCTCAGCATCTATCTTCTTTTGTTCAACTTCTGCTTTCCATTTATTCTCATCTTTTTGTTTTTTCTCTTCTGATTTTAATGCAATAGCAAATTGAGCAGTTGTCCATTCTTCTAACTCTTTTCCAGTCTTATCAAGAGATTTTCCTTGTGCAATAAAGTAATCTAATGTAGACATCTTGTCTTCTTAAATCAGAACCTGAAAAAGTAAATAAATTACCCTATTTCACTTTAATGGGAGACAAGTCTATACCATAGACTTAGTCTTAGTGAAAAACTTGTATGGTTATTTTGTTTATAATAACCAATGATAACTTGAGTACCTGTGGACAACAATAACTGTATATCTCAAATACTGTGGGAGACAAGCCTTACAAAGGTCTTGTATACCTTAATGTAATCAATGATCACTTGAGTACCTGTGGAAAATAATATTTCCTATACCAATCACTTTGGGAGACAAGCCTTACAAAGGTCTTGTACACTTTGTTTTATAACAATAATAATCATAAAGTACTGATCTGTACTATAATATAAGTGTATTCAACTATACCTCCTATGTCATATGTCAACTAAAGACATTACAAAGGACAAACAAGAAAAGACAATCTGAAAACATTTGCAGAGATCAAATTAAATTAAATAGGAGAAATGAAAAAAATGATCACAGAATCTGTGATGATAACTGCAATAAGATAACAAGACAAATAACGCCACAGTGTATAAACATAAGGGTGTAAAGAACTGAAATGAAAGGAAAGATGAGACCTACAATTATACAAACAAATCAAACAAAAATAAAGAACAGAAAAATATTACAAATACAAATATGAACACAGTCGTCACAGCTAACCAAATATTTGCAAACTATGTTGCATGCAAATTTCAATTAAGAAATTGCTCCCTATAGAACGCCAGAACAAGACCAATATCACTTGGTATTTCCTGTTCTAGTCACCTCCCATCCAGGCCCGCAAACACATAACAATCACACATATAAACAAATAATATATAAACATAAATACATATAAATCATCAATGTGTGTATCATATAATGAAATCTGTTGTAGTTGCAATGTATTGTACTGTATGCTCAGTTTTAACAGATTAGACTACCACTTTATTGAGTAATAGATTTGCTTTCTAACTGTTACACTGTTCAATTTTTGAGAGCACATAAGAAGATCCAACGATGAAATTTGCACATTATGTTCAACATTGCTCTTCTATTACAGCAGGATAAACAATCACTAGTTTAGAACACTGACTGTACTGTGCCAAATGTCAACAAGTGCTGACCCAGATATTGCTACACTTGTCAGAACAGGTCAAGCTGACATTGATTGTATAGCTGTCCTACTGGTGTTGATGTGGTCAAACAAATGTTCTTGCAACTGTAAAATGTGATTCTCAACACAACAAGACTGCGTAGGCTGGACCCAGGAATCTGGCTCACCACTGTAAAGTTCTCATTGTAAAATGTGTGGTGTGATCTCTTTCTTCTGTAAAGCTCCACTATCAATCACTGTAGCATGTTGTTTGTGGTGCCACTACTGTATATGTCCATTGTAGTGTACAAAGTTGTTGAGATCAGGCATGCTCCAGTCTACCCAGCTGTAAATGGGTAACTCACCCTAGTCCTGAGTTAGGGAAGGCAAAGGCAGCTGTAAGTTTCCCTCTAAGGCTCCAGGGGGAGCAGGCCCTAAACTTGGTCAATTCAACCGACGCAGGATGGTGTATATATGGAGTAGAAGTGTAGAGTGTGATTAACGCGAATGGTGTACTGTTCGTGTTCTGACCAATCTAAGCACTCATTCACTTGTGTCTACAAGGCACCAATGCAGACTGCTGGAATCTTTGTTTACACAGTTTATTTAGACGCACACACTGGGACATAACGAGTAAATCATGGGTATTATGTTGACACATCAATTTGCAGGCATACATGGTAGATCCCATGTCATGACACATTCATAAATAATAGGTAGTACATCAATAGCTTCCAATGTCATGATACATAATGGCCGCATCCCCTATCTGACTAAGCGCGTCAGTGAAGGTGGATCGGTAAGTAACTAAAGTTGCTTTATGTTCACAGTTTATGTCATATTATGAAACCACGATAAGGGGTTTCTATCAAAATTTGAGATCTCCTTGCCACTGTCCGAATAGTAAGATACATGCCCCGTTCTCTGGACAGTGATTCAAAAATATGATGACAGGAATGTAACATGGCCGCCTTCCTGAGTTGTCGCTCACTCACTCACAGGAGGGTATATATAAGCCAAAGTTAATTTGAAATGCATATGAATGATTTCCTAAAGTTTCTCCATACAGTTCTACAGTAATCCAGTTACTTCACGTAGACATAACTGCTGTATGGAAGCCCGTCATCTTCGTCGATACAAACATGACCCTAGCGTTGCGAAGCATAACATTCCAGCTAGGTCTAACCGACATGAGATCATCAAAAATAGGGTCTGGAATTACCTGGAGTCCGAATCATACATGATACCGTACATTAGGAGAGTCTCTAACACAAACTCTAGTAGAGACACAATCTCCTACAGAAGAAAAACCACTTCATAAATCATTTTTACTTAAGAATGTACCAGCCCTAGAAAATGCGTACCCGCCATTGTAAACGGTACATCGGAACTCATCACGACTTGTCAAGACAACTCATACTTCCGCTAGAGCGGCATAACAAGAATATAGTCCTGCCTACCCATCCAAAATATACAATATAGGACTGATTCTACTTGTACTAATAATATGTAATACATATGAATTCAGGCCATAAACATAATAAGCAAATTAATCTATTTTCTGGCCCTAACAAATAAGTACGGACATGAGTGCCATATCCATGCGCCGAATTAATATCAAGAACGATTACTCCTATAATCAAAAGTGTAAATCAATCATGGATTATCTAGCTTTACCATAGACAGCATTTTCATACACAAATGAATGAATGTCTATATCTTTTCCATATTAAATAGCCATATCGATTTTTGTAATATGTGCGTCAAAATATGCACGCAACAGATTACCACACCCCTCGGGAAAAAAATGATACATTTTTTTTTAAATACATCTAGGAGCAACATACAATAGGCTCACAACGCACCAATAACAATGCGCAGATGATAAGCATAAGTTTTATGACCTTAGAGAAAGTACTTCTCTAAGTATAAATATTTCCAGAGAGGTGTCACCAACGCATACTACAATATTAGCAATGACACAATTTGTACATTAGTTTATACATAAATTTCATCTAAGATATCTTAACATCATGATCATCCAAGACGAAAAAAACATTGAAAGATCAGCGGTGAATAAACATCAATGAACCGCTAAGTAGTGTTACAATCAATATATGATATATTCCATATGTGTACACATTTCAACATAGGAACAACTGTATCAAAGTTAGGTATATAATTTAACAGTTATGAATCATGTGGGCATCTAGACAAAATATCTGCCATCACATTTTCTGACCCACGGATAGCTCGCACCGAAAAATGAAATGGCTGCAGAGCAATCGCGTATCGCGTTGATCTCGCGCTCTTCAGATTTTTACTCTGAATAGCCGTAAGAGCTTTCTGGTCAGTTTCCACGATGAAATGCGCGCCAAGAAGAAATCTTTGCAGTTTAAGGATTGACCAAACCATAGCCAATAATTCACGGTCTAGGACCGAGTAATTCTTCTCTGCGGCATTTAATTTCCGAGAAATATACATCACAGGATGCAGAGTTCCAGAGTACTCTTGCATTAGTGCTGCTCCAATCCCGGTGGATGAAGCGTCACTACGAAGAATAAATGTCTTATCCTTAGAAGGCAATACTAGGATAGGTGAAGTAGAAAACAGTTTTAACCTTATCCAAAGAGGATTGACATTCTTGAGTCCAATGGACTACATTAGGAGACCCTTTCTTTAACAAGGAAGAAAGAGGTGACATAATGGAGGACAGATTCGGAATGAATCGTCCATAAAATTGTATTAGACCTAAGAGACTTCGCACTTGCTTTTTAGTCTTAGGAATAGAAATGTTAAGTATCTTACTTGTATTATGGTCTTCTGTTTTTAGGAACCCATGACCAACACGGTGTCCTAAGAAAGATATTTCGCTAAAACCAATACATGCTTTCGATGGTTTCGCTGTCAGGTTATGCTCGCGTAAGATAGACAATAGTTCATTTATCCCATTATAGTGATCGTTCCAAGTATCACTGAAAAGACAGATGTCATCAAGATACGCAATGACATCTGAGCGATGAGATAGGATTCGACGCATCATGCGTACGAATGTTGCAGGGGCGTTCATAAGACCGAAAGGCATGAAATTCCATTGGAATAGACCCCTAGGCGTCGAAAAAGCAGTAAACGGTTTGGCGTGTTCGGATAATGGAACTTGCCAATATCCCTTAGACAAATCGAGTTTAGTAAAGAAATGAGAATTCGATAGTCTCGTAAGTAGCTCTTCTAGTAAAGGCATAGGTTCAGCATCAAATTTCGTCACTTGGTTCAATTTGCGATAATCCACGCAAAGACGTATGTTATTGTCTTTTTTTCGTACAATAACCATCGGCGAAGAATATGCTGATGTGGATGGTTCAATAATTTTTAACTCTATCATCTCATCCAACTCTTTCTCTACCTGTGCTTGAAAATGTATCGGGATAGGATACGGTCTGACTCTTATAGGACTATGGTCAGTAAGAATAATGTCATGTTGAATGACATCAGTTTGACCAGGAATGTCAGTAAGGACATCCTGAAATTGTTCTAACATAGTAGAAACTTGTTTCTGCTCTCCTGGAGATAATTCGGGAGAAATTGCAACATCTTTCCATGATTCATTAGAGTGAAGAGGAATCATTGGAAAAGGTAGATTTACATCCGAGAAACTCGTTTCCTCATCCTGTATTACTGACAGAGATGAGTACTGTCCATGTTGGACTGGAAAATCGTCCGTTGCCTGGAAAACAGGTTGTAAATAATCCGGACGTTCATGGAATTCCGTGAGCATGTTGATGTGGAAGGTTTTACGCTTCCCGTCAATATCGACGATATAGTCAACATCGGAAACTTTTGATATTATATCGTACGGACCTTTCCAAGAAATAAGAAGTCTATTTTCCCTACAAGGTAGCAAGACAAATGCTTTGTCACCTGGACAAAGTTGTCGCAAGCATCTCTTTTTATTGGCAAATTCCCTTGCCTTCTGTTTCGCAAATTCAGAAGAAGCAGTTGCCAATTTGCATGCTTCAATAATCTTGTGTCTAAGTGCGATGACATATTCATAAGAGGATTTTGTGTCATCGACAATATTATCAGCAGTTATAAGATCATGAAGTAAGGACATAGGACCTCGCGGTTTCGCGCCAAAGACAAGTTCAAAGGGAGAAAATCCTGTATGTTCGTTGGCGACCTCTCTATATGCAAAGAGAGCCGCGGGTAAAACCCTATCCCAATCCTGAGGATGATCTTCTGTTATCTTACCTAGTAGGTTTTTCAGAGTTCTATTCAGACGTTCCACCATCCCATTGGACATAGGATGATAAATACTACTCAGCGATCTCTCTATCTTAAGAGTCGACATTACTTGAGACATGGTATCCGATATGAGTTGGGTACCATGGTCGGATAATATTTCTGCTGGAAATCCCAGACGAGAAAATATTAACCAAAGAGCATCTGCGACATCAGCAGTAGTTATGCTCTTTAGAGGAACAGCCTCCGGCCAACGTGTGCACATATCAACACACGTCAAAATAAATTGGTGTCCTCTAGCAGACTTTATCTTAAATGGACCAATGATGTCTATCGCCATTTTTTGAAATGGTCGAATGGGAATGTCTGCAGCCTGAATAGGTGCATCATGGCGTGGACCTCTGGATTTAATCTCTTGACATACTTTACAAGATCGACAATAGATTCGTATGTCCTTATTCACAGCAGGCCAAAAGAAAGATTCAAGAACTCTAGCTTTAGTACGGGAAAAACCCATATGTCCAGCACACTGCGAATCATGAGCGTGCTGTAAGATTTTAACTCTCATATTTTTAGGCACAAGGATTTGAGAATGAATGGACTTAGCGGAGTCTTGTACCATACGTACAAGTACGCCATTCTTCATCGTAATCCAAGATTTACGATTTGTATCCTTATTCGGATCACCTTTTGTTGCCAGAGTAAAGAATTTCTTTAGAGTAGGATCATCTTCCTGCTGTTTTATAAAGGAATCATGGGAAATCTCCAAGGGATCATCTTGGATCTGCGCATCATTATCTTCAGAATGTGAAGATTGCGGCATATTAAGAGCTTGAGCCCTAGTGATTACTGCATTAGCAGATTGCATATTAACATTTTCCCAATTAGAAATTTGCTGTGGAGTGCATTCTTTCACTCCATGAATGCGACCGATGATAAGATCAGCGATCGGATTCGGCAAGAGACATGCTTGCACCTCTCCTGTAAAGAAAGGCGTAGCAATATTGATAATGGCAGTGGAGTACTTCTCCAATGTGCCACCAAATGTTACACATTTGACTACATTGCCTGTAGCTCGAGAAGGATTTACGAGTGATTGCCTCACTCCGATGGTAGTGCACCCCGAATCGAAAAGAATTGATACCGGAGTACCATCTATTAGGCCTCTATTGAAGACAAGAGCACCCCTTCCATTATGCGCGATTGACGCAGGGAGAGCGGGAAGCGGGTGACCGCAGCTTAAAGTAGAAACTGTGGTTGGATCGAATAATGTTTTGCATTGCGAACACTGAGATGCTCTAGCAAAATCGAAAGCGGAATTTGCTACACTATTGGAGTCTTTTTTATCATTATTCTGATTACCGGCGTCGTGGAACTCCTGTTGTGCAGAGTTAGCCTGGTAATAAGATTTACCATGTCTTTTGTGTTGTGATCTACCTCGGTTATAATTGTCTCTATAATTATTATTTCCTCTGTTATAACCCCTATTTGGGTTTGAATCATAATATTCATGATCATAATCATCACGCTCATTATACTGAGTATCCCTGTAATATTGGTTCTTTTGTCTCCATGAAGCACTTGGGTAGTTCCTATAGCTACTCCCTTTTCGAGAATGTCTAAAATTATGGGTACCCCTCGCGTGTCGAGGACTATCAGCCCGATTCCAGTTCTTCGAAGAAGAACCCTGATTTGAGTGGTTATCTTGGTTTTGATACTTATTCCAATTAACCTTTTTATCAAATTTATTTTTAGCTCCTTGGAATTTGTGTGAGTAATTCTGATTATATTCTGTTGCCGAAGCAACTGGCATACTCTCTTTAATGTTAGAGTTACTAAGAATCATGTCAGGGTGTGCCGTGGCATACTGGTCACAATATTCTTCCATTTGCTTTAATGTACTAGGTTTACGCTCATGTAAGAACTCTAGGAATGATTTATTTACCGAAGACATGACCTTGTCTCTTAGCAATAAATCCGTAAGACCATCAAATGTTTTCTCTATTTTGGATAATTCAATCCATCGTGAAAGTGTAATTCGTGCTTTTGAGATGAATTCTGAGAATTCTACACCTACCTCAGGTCTCATTGTTTTAAACAAAAGACGATAACCTTCCTCAGACAGCTGATATCTCTTTATCAAAGCTGCCCTAATAGCATCATAATTATCCTTGTCGGCCTCTTCAACGAAATATAACTTACTCAGAGACTCCCCTTTTAGATTTTCAGACAACTGATTCACATACTGTGATTTGTCAACATTATGAGCTCGACAAGCACGTTCAAATCTAGAAAGCCAAAATGTTATGTCATCACTGGCAGGGTTGAACGCTGGTACCTTGACCTTGTACACAAAGGGTTTACCATTACCACTAGATGCCTGATTAACATTACTCATACTTGTCAATTTTAATTTCTCTAACTCAAATTCATGTTCTCTTATTGCTTTTCTCTCTTCAGCTTCTCTATCTAATCTTTTCTGTTCTGCAGCCGCTTCTAATTTTTTCTGTTCTGCAGCAGCTTCTAATTTTTTCTGTTCAGCTGCAGCAGCAGCTTCTAATTTCTTCTGTTCTGCATCAAATCTCCTTTCCTCCACTTGCATCTGCAATTTCTTTAGTTCAGCAGCAGTATCAGCTTCTTTTTCTAATCTTTTTTCTTCAGCCAGAGCTTTTCTCTCTTCAGCAGCAGCAGCAGCTTTTCTGTCTTCAGCAGCAGCAGCAGCTTTTCTCTCTTCAGCAGCAGCAGCAGCTTTTCTCTCTTCAGCAGCAGCTTCTAATTTTTTTTCTTCTATTTGAAGTTTTCTCTCCTCAGCCGCAGCTTTTCTTTCCTCAGCTTGCATCTGCAATCTGAAATTCTCAGCATCTATCTTCTTTTGTTCAACTTCTGCTTTCCATTTATTCTCATCTTTTTGTTTTTTCTCTTCTGATTTTAATGCAATAGCAAATTGAGCAGTTGTCCATTCTTCTAACTCTTTTCCAGTCTTATCAAGAGATTTTCCTTGTGCAATAAAGTAATCTAATGTAGACATCTTGTCTTCTTAAATCAGAACCTGAAAAAGTAAATAAATTACCCTATTTCACTTTAATGGGAGACAAGTCTATACCATAGACTTAGTCTTAGTGAAAAACTTGTATGGTTATTTTGTTTATAATAACCAATGATAACTTGAGTACCTGTGGACAACAATAACTGTATATCTCAAATACTGTGGGAGACAAGCCTTACAAAGGTCTTGTATACCTTAATGTAATCAATGATCACTTGAGTACCTGTGGAAAATAATATTTCCTATACCAATCACTTTGGGAGACAAGCCTTACAAAGGTCTTGTACACTTTGTTTTATAACAATAATAATCATAAAGTACTGATCTGTACTATAATATAAGTGTATTCAACTATACCTCCTATGTCATATGTCAACTAAAGACATTACAAAGGACAAACAAGAAAAGACAATCTGAAAACATTTGCAGAGATCAAATTAAATTAAATAGGAGAAATGAAAAAAAATGATCACAGAATCTGTGATGATAACTGCAATAAGATAACAAGACAAATAACGCCACAGTGTATAAACATAAGGGTGTAAAGAACTGAAATGAAAGGAAAGATGAGACCTACAATTATACAAACAAATCAAACAAAAATAAAGAACAGAAAAATATTACAAATACAAATATGAACACAGTCGTCACAGCTAACCAAATATTTGCAAACTATGTTGCATGCAAATTTCAATTAAGAAATTGCTCCCTATAGAACGCCAGAACAAGACCAATATCACTTGGTATTTCCTGTTCTAGTCACCTCCCATCCAGGCCCGCAAACACATAACAATCACACATATAAACAAATAATATATAAACATAAATACATATAAATCATCAATGTGTGTATCATATAATGAAATGTGTTGTAGTTGCAATGTATTGTACTGTATGCTCAGTTTTAACAAATTAGACTACCACTTTATTGAGTAATAGATTTGCTTTCTAACTGTTACACTGTTCAATTTTTTTGAGCACATAAGAAGATCCAACGATGAAATTTGCACATTATGTTCAACATTGCTCTTCTATTACAGCAGGATAAACAATCACTAGTTTAGAACACTGACTGTACTGTGCCAAATGTCAACAAGTGCTGACCCAGATATTGCTACACTTGTCAGAACAGGTCAAGCTGACATTGATTGTATAGCTGTCCTACTGGTGTTGATGTGGTCAAACAAATGTTCTTGCAACTGTAAAATGTGATTCTCAACACAACAAGACTGCGTAGGCTGGACCCAGGAATCTGGCTCACCACTGTAAAGTTCTCATTGTAAAATGTGTGGTGTGATCTCTTTCTTCTGTAAAGCTCCACTATCAATCACTGTAGCATGTTGTTTGTGGTGCCACTACTGTATATGTCCATTGTAGTGTACAGAGTTGTTGAGATCAGGCATGCTCCAGTCTACCCAGCTGTAAATGGGTAACTCACCCTAGTCCTGAGTTAGGGAAGGCAAAGGCAGCTGTAAGCAGTAGTTTCCCTCTAAGGCTCCAGGGGGAGCAGGCCCTAAACTTGGTCAATTCAACCGACGCAGGATGGTGTATATATGGAGTAGAAGTGTAGAGTGTGATTAACGCGAATGGTGTACTGTTCGTGTTCTGACCAATCTAAGCACTCATTCACTTGTGTCTACAAGGCACCAATGCAGACTGCTGGAATCTTTGTTTACACAGTTTATTTAGACGCACACACTGGGACATAACGAGTAAATCATGGGTATATGTTGACACATCAATTTGCAGGCATACATAGTAGATCCCATGTCATGACACATTCATAAATAATGGGTAGTACATCAATAGCTTCCAATGTCATGATACATAATGGCCGCATCCCCTATCTGACTAAGCGCGTCAGTGAAGGCGGATCGGTAAGTAACTAAAGTTGCTTTATGTTCACAGTTTATATCATATTATGAAACCACGATAAGGGGTTTCTATCAAAATTGAGATCTCCTTGCCACTGTCCGAATAGTAAGATACATGCCCCGTTCTTTGGACAGTGATTCAAAATATGATGACAGGAATGTAACATGGCCGCCTTCCTGAGTTGTCGCTCACTCACTCACAGGAGGGTATATATAAGCCAAAGTTAATTTGAAATGCATATGAATAATTTCCTAAAGTTTCTCCATACAGTTCTACAGTAATCCAGTTACTTCACGTAGACATAACTGCTGTATGGAAGCCCGTCATCTTCGTCGATACAAACATGACCCTAGCGTTGCGAAGCACAACATTCCAGCTAGGTCTAACCGACATGAGATCATCAAAAATAGGGTCTGGAATTACCTGGAGTCCGAATCATACATGATACCGTACATTAGGAGAGTCTCTAACACAAACTCTAGTAGAGACACAATCTCCTACAGAAGAAAAACCACTTCATAAATCATTTTTACTTAAGAATGTACCAGCCCTAGAAAATGCGTACCCGCCATTGTAAACGGTACATCGGAACTCATCACGACTTGTCAAGACAACTCATACTTCCGCTAGAGCGGCATAACAAGAATATAGTCCTGCCTACCCATCCAAAATATACAATATAGGACTGATTCTACTTGTACTAATAATATGTAATACATATGAATTCAGGCCATAAACATAATAAGCAAATTAATCTATTTTCTGGCCCTAACAAATAAGTACGGACATGAGTGCCATATCCATGCGCCGAATTAATATCAAAAACGATTACTCCTATAATCAAAAGTGTAAATCAATCATGGATTATCTAGCTTTACCATAGACAGCATTTTCATACACAAATGAATGAATGTCTATATCTTTTCCATATTAAATAGCCATATCGATTTTTGTAATATGTGCGTCAAAATATGCACGCAACAGGTATGTTCATATTTTAATTTAGCGTGGTACTTATAATTCGATTCTTAATAGAACCTTAGCACGATAACGTAGTTTCTCTTCAGGGGGTAAATTAACTTTCATATAAACGAAAGCGCCATCAATTACTATCTTAGAGATAAATGTAAATGTAAGATTGCATATAATGTTTTTCTAGGATAAGCTAGTTCGATCTTTGGTTGTTGGGGTAGCTTTGTGATATTATCTGTGTGAGTATAGCGTTTAGATACGCGGGCGCTCTGTCATAGGTAATTGGTAGACTGGGAAAATTTCAATGCGATTATGATAGGGGCAGAGTAGATAACAGGCGTAATTGTGTATTTTTAATTAATTGGGGCTATTACTTGTTATATAGTCAGAAGACAGGGGTGTACTTAATAGTTCCTTATCTTTTGATCTATAATATTTGCAGCGTAAATACGCTTGCGAAATTAATTGTAGAAGGTAAGTCCTTAGACTTTATCAATACGGTAATTGCGAGGGTCCGATATATACACCTGTCACAAAAAGTAGGGAATATTTTAAGATGGTATGTATTATTTTACAAAAGAGTGAATTTTTGTATTTTAGTGGTTGTATGGACATATCGAGCACGCTCTTCTCCACTCTCACGTGCAATATCATGTTGACCTGCTGACTCGTGATGAGTAAGCCAATCCCAAGAACAGAGGTGGGGCGCATCCGTAAAGTTCACACATTATTCTTTTTCACAAAAATGCGTGTATCTCGGGTTTGATGAACACTACTCACCACGGACAGGTATAAAAAGACTCTGCAACAGATACCATTTCTTTTCTTTGTCATGGAACGTTTGACAGAACAGCAGAGATGGATAGGCATAGGCATGTTGCAAACCGGAAGTCGGCAAGTGGATGTTGCTCGGAACCTCAATGTTTCACAGTCAGTTGTCAGCAGACTGTGGAACAGGTATCAAAATTTCCGCACAGTGGCTGATCTGCCTCGGACTGGCCGCCCAAGAGTCACTACACGCCGCCAAGATCAACTTCTTGTTACTCAGGCCCTCAGAACTCGGACTCTAATGCTACTCAACTTCAGCAACACCTTCAACAGACCACTGGGATCCGGGTCTCAACTCAGACAGTACGAAACCGTTTGCAACAAGTGCAACTGGCCTCACGCAGACCGTTTGTAGCTTTGCCCATGTCACCACAACACAGGCGAGCAAGAATGGATTGGTGCCAACGTCATCATCTATGGACCAATCGACAGTGGGCATCAGTGATGTTTTCTGATGAGTCCCGTTTCGTTTTGGATTTTCATGATCGTCGAATACATGTCTGGCGACGGCGAGGTGAGCGTTACCAGCCTCCTGCAACTGTTGCACACAACCGTTATGGAGGTGGCAGTGTAATGGTGTGGGCAGGCATCTGTATGAATGACAGGACCGACCTTCACATATGCCAGGTCAATATCACAGTGCTCTACTACCGTGACAACATCATCGAGCCTATCGTTGTGCCATTTGCTCAACGGCACGGACCATATTTCATCTTCCAGGATGACAATGCACGTCCTCACCGTGCTCGCGTCGTCCAAGATCACCTTCAGATGTAGCATATCCGAACGTTACCGTGGCCGCCGATGTCCCCCGACCTGTTTACTATTGAGCATTTGTGGGACCTACTGAATAGACGCGTCCAACAACGTCCAGCCGCTCCACAGACTCTTCAGCAGTTAGCCCAGGCCCTTCAGCAGGAGTGGCAGAGAATTCATCAAGACAACATCAGAAGGCTTATTTGCAGTATGAGACGTCGTTGCAACGCATGTTTAGCGGCAAACGGGGGCCCTACACGTTTTTAGAAATATTGGAATATTTTTGTGAAAATCAAGTACCTACCCCGCCTTGGTTGCCAGTGCGACTAAAATCATGTGAGTAAACCCATAACACTTCTTATACCGCAATTTCTTGTTATGATGCTCAAGTTTACTTGTACGAAGGAATAAATGAACTAATTTGAAATATATGTTCTTTGGATAACTTTTAAATTCAATATCCCCTACTTTTTGTGACAGGTATATATATATATATATATATATATATATATATATATATATATATATATATATATATTATAATATATATATATATATATATATATATATATATATATATATATATATAGATATATATATATATATATATATATATATATATATATATATATATAGGTAACCTCGATTTGTTTATAATTTTTGCAGTATAAATATGCTAGCGTATTTTGTGTACGTTATTTTATGGTGCATTTTATTGTTGTGTGGTCAGAAGACAAGAGATGTAATTAATATTCCTGAAACGGGAGTTCATCTTTTCTAGTTTTATATTGTGTAAGGTGATGAGCATCAAAAGTCAGCCTGTAAAAATAAAGTAGGGCTAGGAATTTAGTACAGGAGTTTCCCTCAGTTTGAATTGTTGTGACTCCGTGGCTAGACGGGCGTAACAAAAGATTTAGGTCAGCCGTGTCTGGGAGTTTCTGCTAGGCACACTATACATTGCAATGCTGCACGCGGGCATATGGAAGTTTTTTCATTATACAGTAGAACTCCATTTATCCGAACCCCAATTATCCGAACATCCAATTATCCGAACACTTTTTCCAGAAAAAAAAAAAAAATCAGATGCCACAGTCACGTTAGACTAAAATTCTGAATCTTTTGATGCGGCAAACTTCAAATGTGTGCGAACAATTTGTAGAGAATGGGATGGCTAATGGTCGGTCGCTTACGTACAGGAAGTCAGTTAGATCATAAAGTCAGTTAATATCTGGTTTAAAAATACAGTGTACGTGTGCGTTCTAGGTAGAACACTGGCTAAACAGACAGTTCAACTTAAAATAATTGTGTCTGCTACTACAGCAGAATAATTTTGGCGTACAAGTATTTCTCTGTGCGATATGGCATCTTCCAGTAGGCCTAAAGCATATAAAAGGAACCGCAATGTTTTGTCAATTGAAACGAAAACAGAATTTATCAAGAGACTAGGACAAGGTGAAACTGTGTCTTCACTTGCGAGGATTTTCAATGTTGGGAAAGCTACCGTCTCTGACATTAAAAGTAACAAGGATAAAATTATGAGTTTTGCATCGAAATTTGATAGTGAAAATGGGTCGAAGAAACGTAAAACCATGAGAAATGCGAAAGATGTGAAATTGGAAGAGGCTTTGTATATATGGTTTGTGCAAAGAAGAAGCAAAGGGGAACCTATCTCTGGTTCTCTGTTGTGTGAAAAGGCACTTCAGTTCAACAATCAACTTGACGGTCCTCCTGACTTTAAGGCTAGCCAGGAATGGTTAAGAAACTTTAAATCTCGTCATGGCATACGAGAATTGGAGATTCAAGGGGAATCTTTATCTAGCGATGCAACTGCCGCTAAAAATTTTAAAGAAACATTCTTGGCTTTTTTGGAAGAAGAAGGTTATTCACTCGATGATGTGTATAATGCCGATGAGACTGGCTTATACTGGAAATCATTGCCTCAAAAATCACTTGCATCTCAGCGCGAAGCAGCTGCCCCTGGGTTTAAAAAGTGCAAAGAGAGAGTAACAATTTTGGTAGCCGCGAATGCCAGTGGAAGTCATCGTTTACCGGTGCTAATGATCGGCAAAGCCAAAAAACCACGTTGTTTAAAGAATGTGACATGTCTCCCATTGTGTTACAAAGCACAGAAGAGTGCTTGGATGAATAGTGAAATATTTCTTGATTGGTATACAAATCAGTTCATCCCAAATGTGAAGAGGTTGAGAGAACAAGAAAAGAAAACTGGAAAAGTAATTCTTCTACTGGACAATGCACCATCTCATCCAGAGACGGATACATTGAATGCAGTTGATGCAAATTTTAAAGTAATTTTTCTGCCTCCCAATGTAACAGCACTGATTCAACCAATGGATCAGGGTGTTATAGCAAAGCTTAAAAAGATGTACAAGAAGGAAGTCCTGCGTCGTTTATTGTTGGCTGAAGATGAAGAAAGTGTGGTGGCGTTTTCCAAAAAGCTTAATCTCAAAGACTGCTGCTATATGTTAGCTGATGCTTGGACCACCCTGTCACAAGATAATCTCAACAAGGCTTGGAGTAGATTGCTTGGGAAAAAAGGAGGAAATGAAACTACTGCAGTGGACACAAATGATGATTGTATAAATGAAGTTGTGGAACTGTTTCAAGCAATGCCCGGATTTTCGGACTGTGACAAAGATGATGCACACATGTGGCTAGAAGATGATAATGATTCTGGTTTTCAGTTTTTGAATGACGAAGAAATTTTGTCTTTTGTGCAAGAAGAAAACCAAATACATGTAGTGACCGATGATGAAGACTCCTCAGAAGTACATGATGTACTTGTAGATTATGAAGAAAAACCAAAACGTCGACCAAGTCCTGAAGAGGCCTTTATAGCACTAGAAACTGCGATGGCTTGGTACGAGCAAGAAGATGACAGCTGTCCTACACAGCTTCTGCTGTTGAAGAGAATGCGGGACTTAGCAGCCAAAAGGAGACTATCCAGTTTGGTGCAAAAGAGGATTCCTCATTATTTTAAATAGTGGGCTACATCTGTGCAAGTACATATATACGTAAGTTGCGCCTGGTTTTGAATCGTTTGTAATGTTATTTTGAAAACATTTCTCTTTCTTAACAAAAATAATTAATACAAGTAGTACATGCACTGCAGTGTAATAACAGATTTTGGTGATACAGTGATCTAATACAGTGTGGGTATTATTATTACAGTACAAGTAAATATGTTTTATAGTGTATTTTCCTTGTGATGGTTAATTATTTTTAGAAATATGTGTACATGTACTCGATACATTATGTAATCCAATTATCCGAACATTTGATTATCCGAACGATGCTCGGTCCCATGGGGTTCGGATAAATGGAGTTCTACTGTACCTGCTAGCTCTTCTGATTGTTAGTTTATTCTGGACATCTCTACTTTGATAAATATTTGTCGTAACACAGTCTATTCCTCTCTCCATCTTTGTCTCCCTTCCCTTCCCTTCCCTCTTCCTCTCATCTTTATTCTCAGTAATTTTCATGTTACACAACGGTCTTTTCGGCGCTGTAGTCAGCGTTTCTCTTTCTCAGACATCACGGTGCTTACTAATGGTCACTGAGCAAATATCGCAAATGCGTAAGCCCCGGGTATTAACACATGGCCAGAGAACATATCTTTGTTAAGAGTATCAAGGGGTCTTAAAGTCAGGAAGCCTCCATTGCTTTATTATATCCTATTTGATGGACCTGACGGAAAACTCCCCAGTGTAAAATTTCATTGTATGGGCCAGCTCGTGTGTGCCTGCGGAGTAACCAGTAATTATCGCGCGGGGAAGCTTTCCCACGCGATACGCTGGTCAATATTGCGTCACTATAGCTCAGAGGCCGGTGATAGAATTTACGTGTGATTACGTCGGAATGCCCACTCCCCCCCCCCCCCCCCCCCCCCCCCACGATAACACTCACACACACACTCACTCTTCAGTAAAGTGAGCAACGGTGAAAGACCAACGAATGATCTAGAACATGTGAGAAGACATCCATAAAAGTCAGAGGCTTAGACCCGAACGCCACTTACACCCACAACCCGTGGACCGAGTGCATCTCAATGACGAGGAAGTCCACATTACAAACTCTTTGGTGTTAACCAGGCGGTATAATATGACTTCACCCTGTTCAGACTTTTAGGTTTCTGAGCGGACAACATTCGCAGTTGCAGAATTCAGTGTCCGGCGCCTGACAGTATCAGACAGTCAGTCTTTTGACCGATCAGCAGAACCAAAAGCCAGATATCTCGTCAACTCCTAAGAATAAAGGGGCATAGATCAACGCTCGCACGTGTAACGTCATATCGCTGCTGGATGACAGCACCCAACAACCTGCGCCAGGGCTGACAACACAGGATTACAGCTAAGTCCATAAAGCATAAGGATTATTTTCCTCCAGATATCTCAGAGATCTTACTCAGAATATCAAACAGAACTTTCACCCAAATAATAACGGAACTCGAGATTGCCATCATAACACCAATTTTCAAAAAGGGTGACAATCGACAGTGTGGAAACCATAGAGACATATCCCTTCTCAGTGTCCCTGGTAAAATCTACTCTAGAATCCTAGAGCAGAGACTCCGACGCTTAGCTGAGCCACAATTGGATGAGGTCCAGTGCGGATTCCGAGCAAACCGAAGTACTCAAGACCTAATCTTCACACTCAGACAGCTGAGTGAAAAGGCCCTTGAGTATAAGAGTGAGATGCATCTTTGTTTCATAGATCTGGAAAAGGCGTTTGACAGGGTCCCCTGGAGCAAACTTTGGGACTGTTTGGCAAGGAAGAATATTCCAGCACCTCTGATTCATGCTATACAGAGCTTCTACAAGTCTTACAGAAATTATGTGAGGACAGCAAACCATAAGTCAGAAGAGTTCAGGACCACCACTGGTGTAAGACAAGGTGATATCCTATCACCTTACCTCTTCATACTCCTTATGGACGATGTCATCAAGGCATGTAAGGAGAGAACAAGAAAGTATTCAGTGGGGTACTGGAAGATGAGACAGGTCTATATTTCGGAGCTGGCATTTGCTGATGATGTTGCCCTGATTGCTAAATCAGAGGCACATCTCCAATCCAACCTGCAAGTCTGGAAGGAAGAGCTGGAGAAGAGAGGGATGGTCATAAGCAGCTCTAAAACAAAATCCATAGTGATATCACGAGAAGAAAGAAGACATCAGATTAAGCTGGGAGAACAGGTCCTGGAGCAGGTCGACCACTTTAAATACCTCGGAGCTATTATAGGCCGAAAGGGAGGCATCAAAGAAGAGTTGGCCACTCGAAAAGCAGCAGCTGGGAGACTTTTTCAGGCCATAAATCGAGGATTCCTCAGCAAGAGAGAGGTTGGTAAGAAAACGAAGATGGCTGTATACCGCTCCACCTATGTCCCAGTCTTGACATATGGATGCGAGTCATGGGCAATGATTACAACCCATAAAAGCCAGATCCAAACCTCAGAAATGCGGTATCTGAAGAAGGTGGTTGAAGTAACAAGAAGAGCCATGGTACGCAACCAGACGATACGTCAAGGCCTTAAATCCTACCCACTGCAGACCCAAGTAGAACAGTCCCAATTAAGATGGTTTGGCCATGTCTGCAGAATGGGAGAAGATCGGATACCACGACAAGCATGGGAAACAAAGAGCCAAGGATCCAGACCCCGAGGACGACCCAGAGTCCGCTGGGAGGACAACATTAGACAATCTTTGAAGGACCGAGGACTAGAATGGAACCAGGCCAGAAGGAAGACAGCCGATATGATAGTCTGGCGCTCTCTCTTCCAAACCTCTACACCTCACGGTAGAAGAGGAACGACTAAGTAAGTAAGTAATAACGGAACTCTATTTAAAGTGCCTTCCAGATTATCAAAAGTGGACTTTACAATCAATAAAGTTAGGAACTCTCATGATAGTCACACCAGTGCTAATGATGATTAGTAGGATATACTAGGACTTTTAGTCATTCAGGGTTTATGACCATATTATTATTTTCGTTTACCTTTTCATTTTTCTTTGTGTCGTATATGTGGTTTAGGGATTAAATATCTGTATATAAGTTATACCATCTACCAATTGGTCGAGTGAGTTTCTTATATGTACTGTCTCTTAAATCCATATATATGTCATTTCCTCAGTATGAGTGGCTTACCGGGGAATCGAACCCAGAACCTTCCGAGCGGCACCACCGCCTAGCTACGGAAGCGAATCACACTATCCTCCCTGCCAACTAAGCACCACAAAATAGTGCTTTGATGACAGGGGTTATTAGCACGTCCCGCGACACATAACACCGGAAATTTACCTAGGACAATACATCCTATTAATGACGCAATCACTTCTGTTGTTTCTACTTCTTTATTTCTCATGAGTGCCTGAAAACATACCTTTATGTGTGTGTAATATTTATTTACTGTTTACAGGCTTTCTTTATGTGTTTAAACATCTCTACTTTGAACTACGCAGCTATTTTAGGTTACGGCTAATTTGACTGGACACCTCCAGGTTGCGTTAATTTAGCCTGAATGTTGCTGTCTATTATTTCAATACTAATAACTGTGCTCATTATTGTATGTCTCTGGTTCACAGCTCTGGCTTCGTCTGCCCCCAACCTAACTACACTTTTCCGCGTGGCGTCACATTTTTACTCTAATACTTTACATACCCGAATCCTTATCTGACTTTGTTGATCACATTCTGATCACACAACGATGTTCGGTTGCATCAAACATCTTGTTCCCTCGGTGACTAGTATTTCTTGCAAACCGCAGACACAACTTCTACCCTAAGTCGATAACGTAGATGAGCATCTCTGTACTATTAACACACTGAGTTACATGGCGTAAAAAAGAGAAAGAGGCATGTGGTTTGCCCCTATTTATAGACAGCCATTGGAATCAACCAGAACTTACACCACGTGGTTGCTCATGGCTTCTTCCTTAAATTTTTTCAAATCCCCTTTTCTCTTCATGTCCGACTATTCAGTTATTATTATATTCTATTAAAACTGGTTACCTCTCTTTGACCATTATCTATCTCATCGAGTATAATCTACCACATACTTCACTCTTCTCTTTTGAATATATTTTCAACTGTGGTCATCTGCTTAATCGTTGCCTCTGCCATCCATGACATCACCCGCTTTATTCTCGCTCCCTTCTTCTTCTAAACGTACGCCCGCTATTACTAGAGGCGAAATCTCCGGTTAATATGTCTAACCTGAGACTGATTTTTACGTCAGAATCCTATTTTCCCTGTACGCTGACAGGTGTCCTCTCGCCATTCAAGCAGATACTCGCCGTCTTCGGAGAGCTCGCTCCCTTAATGTCAGCTATGTTTCCATGTAGCGCAGCGGGTGTTTTTTTTTGTGTGTGTCTGTGGTTAGTCGTTTATAGACTTTTAACTGGGCCATCGCATATCTGAATTTAATCGACAGTAATACAAGCATGTACCGCATCATCACGATGGGGGTATCTTGCGACTATAAGCATCCCTCCATGTTGAATACGTTCCAATTGTGATATTGACAGTGTGAGAATTCCCAGACCATACTCAATGACTGATATGACTAGCTGATGATACAGGAGAAACAGTAGTCAATGTGCCAGGTGCGCTGCGATCATTGTTTTTAGGGCTGCCAGACCTCTGTTGCACTTCTATATGATTAGATCAACATGGTACCTGTGTGATAACCCGGGATCGAATGTTATTCCGAGATATTTCAGCTTGTCTTGCCTTTCAATTTTCTGCCCAATGAAAGTAATGTCTGGAAGGTCTGCTTTCAATATGGAGTTGTTCAAGGAGCACTACTGCACACAGGTTTTGTTGGGATTGACCTTGGAGCAGGTGTCCTCGCACCATTTGACCCCCTCATGTAGTGTCCCGTGTATGCTATTGAGCATTTCTTGTCGGTCAGAAGCAGTCCTGTACACGAGTATGTCATCTGCAAAAGTCTATGTTCGTCCCAGCTCAGTTGGCTGAATGGTGGCTACTTTTGCTGTGTAGATGTTAAACAGTGTCGGTTATGTGGAGAGTCCTGGTTAGTCCCAACTAATATACATTGGTTTTGATGCCCATGTTCCCAAGTGAAATGCAACTGATCTCTCAGTTAAGGCAGCGGCTATCCATCTTGTTATCCAAGGGTTAACATGGCAAACCATTACACAGTTCATTTCAAAGTTCACACTGTTAAAAGCATGCTTTACGTCAATTGCTACAGCAACCGTTTCTCGTTTACACTGGAATCCCTCGTAAATGTTTCAGCGTTTCTCCATGTTGCTTTCATGTGCCTATAGCTACCCAGGGTATCAGGAAGTATGTGTTCATTTTTGAGGCGTCTCATTACTTGTCTTGCAACTATCTTTTGAAGTAATTTACCATAGACATTCTGCAGTGTGATAATTCGATCGCAGCTGATCATTGTGGGATCTTTACCAGGTATAGAAAGTGATAGGTAACTATGTAGCCAGTCTTCCGGCACCTCATCGTTCTGTAAGCTGATGTTTAAATCTCTTCACCACATTATGTAGCCAGTCTTCCGGCACCTCATCGTTCTGTATGCTGATGTTGAAATCTCTCACCACATTAATAATTCCCGTGTTGTCCAGCTGTTTAATATGTTGATACTGTACACCATCAAGGCCTGGGGCGGTGTTTCTACTGGTTTCTAAAGTGTGTACAACGTCTTCTTCAGAAATGAGGTTGAAATATAACTCATATCTAATGTCATTCTCCAAAACATTGTCCTTAATTTTTAGAAGGGCAACTTTGTCACCTTTATCTGTTTGGGCCACATATCGATCGAATAATGTTGGTCCCTTCTCTTTATCCGTCTTTAGGCTTATTCCTGTTGAGCTTTTATTGTTGGGGATGGGTTCGCTTGTATTTTCCATATTCATTCTTCTGTGTAAGAACCAGAATTTATGTAGTGGTCTTCCGTGCCCACCTGTGCCACGAAAGCCTCACATACTGTATCCTTGGCCTTCTTTGCCAAGCTTTTAATTATATCTATTGATGTCTTGCTTTTTTTTTTTAACTTCTCCTTCTGTTTAACCAGTATACTATATATATATATGATGCAGTACTGTAATTTATTTTTCAATAGGCCCCATTCGTTTCTCTATGTAATTATCTTTTTCTGTATATAATTTTTGAGTGCAGTTTAGAGGAATTACGGTGGGTTTTAAATTTTAAGATTTTTCACCAGTCTTCTTTCCTCTAAAGTTATTGCGATCACGTAGCCTTTTCTTTGTAATATAATCGCGTTAATTTTTATTTAGTAAACAGTGAGCGCGCCATTATTATTAGGCTGGGTGAAAATTGTCCGACGTTTAAAACACCCACCCGGTTTATTGGGGGAGGGGGGGGGAAAGGGGGGATGGGGGAAAAGCACGACCCAGGTTTCAGCTCGGTAATTAATGGAATTACTCCGGTAGGCTAATAGGTCAGCGGGTTACTCTTACGTACTAATTATAGCGCATGAACACGGATTATTTTTAGATTTTGCGGCAAAATTATTGGTTCAGAAGAGTGGGCCCGAAAGCGAAGCCAAGCGATGACTCACTCATAGCGTGGGCTTGCATCAGCTTTTTTTTTGTAATAAATACCCGCGTCTAATCTAGTAGCGGTCTCTTTGTCTCCATAACTCAGCCGTGAAAAACAACGTCGTTATCGCTTGCTCTAAGTGAGATATTCGATAAAATTGGCAATTTTTCACGGCACACAGGGAGAGTTGTACTAGCCGTACAACTTGCCAAGATACTTGAACTTCTCGGGAGTAGAAGGTTCGAGACTTCGCCAGTGGTGAAGAAAATTGGTGACGCGGTAGTTACCTGCGCCAAGTACGTCTGCACCAGGAGAAGGAAACAGTTCTCGTGCAGTGAAGCAATAATCTTCAGCGGGAACGAAACAGTTCTCGTGCAGTTAAGCCATTCGTCAGCGGGAACGGGGTTGTCCTTAAACTCCAGAGCTCTGAGCTCTTTATCACAACCCATATAGGCGCGTTGCCTGGTGTTTGTGTTTTCTTTTTTTATTCACGACCATATTAAAGTCGTTTGTCCCAAACCCGGAGAGGGTAACGGGGCAAGAAATAGAATTGTCATCAGCAGTGAAGCAGTCACATTCCGAGTCAAGTACCTGAGTCTAAAAGCCCAAGTCATCAACAGCAATATTCGTGGATGGAGATAGGGTTAACATTCCTTCTGAATGCTTTAGAGAGGAGAGACAGAAGTTATAAAGAGTTAGATAGTCAGAGCAGAGGACAGCTTCTGAGGTTGCACTGACGAAGTTAGTTAGTGGATCAGTGTTCGTGATGTGCAGTGTAGGACTTCAGAAAGTTCATGCCTAAGTTTTTTGGTTTTGTAGACAGGTAGTTAGGTCTACAGCTGGACAGTGGTGTTAGATTTTATTAATACTTAATAATAGCTAGTTTGGAGTGGTGGCTGGAAATCCGAAACCCCACCAAGTTCAGTGTGGTTTTGGTTAATCTTTAATTCTTTTCCCCCTACAGGTTGAAATCGTGGGAGAAGGGTTCGGGTTGATTACAAATTATTTTAATTGTTCTTGTTCTTTTCAGGTGTGCGACCACGCACATTATTTATTTTGATATGTAATTTATTTTATTGTGTAAATAAACTATAAACTTCATACTGGATCAGTTTCTCTCTATATATAACTATACTGTACGTATACATAATTGTCTGTATAGTGTGTTTGTGGACTTTTAGTGAAACCTTATATCCTTTTTGGTAGTCAGAGGTGGTGCGTCTTTAGCTCTTAACTAAGTCGCGAGTGGCGAGGGAGAGTCAATCTAGGTTCTCACCCTCGAAGTTATAAGTCTCATCTTTCCACATTCATTGTCATTCTCATAAAAATCTATCTTCTCAGTCTTTCTCACACTAGGGTCTTGTCTATACCCTCAGACAAACTCTATACTTAAATCTACTTCGTGACTATATATATATATATATATATATATATATATATATATATATATATATATATATATATATATATATATATATATATATATATATATATGTCGTAGATTTGTGATAGGTGATTAAGACTTAGTTTGGTCCCTTCTGAATAGACATAGAAATAAGTGATAGCTCAGTGGGAGGTGTCGTAGATTTGTGATAGGTGATTAAGACTTAGTTTGGTCCCTTCTGAATAGACATAGACATAAGTGATAGCTCAGTGGGAGGTGAAAAAAAATAGAAAATAGATTTCACGAGTGAGGTGGAGGAAATATAGTAAATTCTGTCTCTGACACTCGAGAAGCTCCTCTCAGTCAGCCTATCATCTACAACAGAGTTAGATTAGTCAGACAAATCTAATATAATATATATTAATATATCTGTCCTCACATACCCACACACATAAGTGACGACAATAGACGCACAAACACGTGAACCTATGACAATGAAAAATATAGATATTTGGGAACGAACTGACCGCCACACTGATTAAGTTTAATTGTGAAGTTTAATTATCAAAATAAACTTCCATCACAACATATAAAATTACATTTAATCGAGCATATACACATAGTTATAGAGTCAAGGGATTGCTACAAGAATGATATGATACGTGAACCTATGGCAATGAAAAATATAGATATTTGGGAACGAACTGACCGCCACACTGATTAAGTTTAATTGTGAAGTTTAATTATCAAAATAAACTTCCATCACAACATATAAAATTACATTTAATCGAGCATATACACATAGTTATAGAGTCAAGGGATTGCTACAAGAATGATAGACCCATTAGTATGATCATTCCCCTCGATGTTTAGCCCACAGTCCTGTTAGAAGAAAAGATGATAGCCCCAAAGAGTCACGGATACATCTGCTGTAGTCTAATAAATTTCCTTTTTTTTAAAGGTATGAACAGACTTTGCTATTAGTATGATCTATCCTAAGGAAAATATTGTTAGCAACAAAACTTGCATAAAAGAAATTGTAAACAGCAGAAATGGGTGCCAAAATACAACAATAAAGGAATCACTCAGTCCTGCATTCTCTCTATTCATTCAGCCGTGATCACGTGCTTTCATGCGTACTTACAGCTTTGGTAGCAACTTCTGGAAACACAATTTTTAGGACATGCATATACAGAATCTTCCATGGTAGCCGTGGCTAAGACAACCCCAGTTCCAAAAAGACGGGTTGAATTCACTGCTTCAGGGAACGTTATATTGGTTATATTTATTTTAGGATATCTGGTTCTGTCACATTAAAATTGTCCAGGCACGAACGTTAACAGCGAGCACAGTGTCAATAGCTTAGGTTTCTAGAAATGATGAATGTCAGGTCGGGTGCCTTATCTCAGTATAGGAATTTAGTTGGTCACACCACCACTTGTCAACAATGTCGGAAAAGTTATTGATTGTAATATCTTACTTGCCACAAAGGCTGAAAATGTACTTGAGAGTTTGTGAAGAAATATTATCTGGCTCAAAGGCACAGTATAAGCATTTAATCTTTAATAAAACCGTTAGTGAGAGTTGTGCTCTGTCTATTTATGGAGACACGCGCACTGTCAGACAGGTGTTAACTTGTAAACCCACGTGGTTAAAGATAAAAATGTTTATTCTCTCAATGGTACTCAAACGCTGGCAAAGTTGGGTCACCCCAGTTTCACTGAATAAAGAAAAACAACATATAAAATACTATACATACTATGTACTCGGATATAACTTACATTATCAACTGCAAGCGGAGGCTTGACTTATCGTTTAAAACCTTCCCGTGAAATAAGTTATATTCATAAAATCAATCATCATGAATTAGAAATACATACGTATTTCGTCAATACTCAGTGATGAATCTGTGCAGTTATAAGTTAGTTTTACAATATTCTCGACTAAGCAGTTAAATTGAATTATTTTATAGCTGCATGAGTTTTTAAGCTAGAAATTATAATTTGTTCTGCTTTCCACTGAAACACGTCAGCTAGAGAATATAACAGACTTATATTTAATTCTTCTGCGCACAAATCTAACTAGAAAAATGAAATAAGCGATTTATCACTTTAAAACTCACAAAATACTAGATATATAATATTTACCTCAACACAGAACTACTAAGAACTAAACCACTTCGACCAAACTAAATGCCATCTTCTATCAACAGAGATTCTTAGGAATCGAACGTAGGTTGTTCTAGTCTTGACTGCGAAGTTACTGAGTGAATGAAATCTAAAACTCCGGTTAAGATATATGAAAACAGACAAAGGATCCCACATTATTTCGAACCCCCCCCCCCCCGTCTTCCCCTCTCCTCTTAACACTTACGTTAAACCAAGAGACTGCCATAACCTGCTATAACACCTCCGTCTAAGAAACTAGCCGTAGAGTGCCGTGTCAGATGGAAATGCTAGACCCTATGTCTCATTTCTGGGCAATGCATGGGGCGCCGTTCATACATCAAGAACTCAGCCGAAAACCGCTGTGTCCGGTGAAAAATGTAGACGGTAGGTCTCATTAGATGGCAGTTCCCACACCTCACCGAGCAACTTAGCCGTAAAAGCTTCGTGTCAGATGGAAATACCAGACGATATGTCTGCCATCATGTCTGACTGGACGAATAATCACATTATTCGTTACCATGACATCTTATGCAATAAATGCGTTTCCAGTATGAGACCAGAACGGTAAAGTCAGAATGGGAAAAAAATAATATTTTTCGCAAACGAACGAATGCGAAAAACACAGGAAAAGGATAAAAGAGCGATAATAAAGTACAGGACACGGGTAGAAAAAGAAAAGAATATAGAAAATTTATTGATCATAAATCTCTATGTGACAGAACGTCCCCCCTTTAAGATATGGAAGCACTCCATGTCTACGTTATGGAAATAAATTTCCTATATCCGTAGCTTCAGGGTGTCTGTCCTCTTCCCTCTCATCTCCCCCTCCGTCTCTCTCCAATTCCTACTCAAATCTACTCCCATAGTTTCCTTTCTCTGGAATGTCTCCCATGCGCGCTTGAAAGAGCGTCGCCGCTTTTGACATTTTTGAAAGATTCCGTGTGATTGCAGTGGAATTTCCCTGCCACTATCGTCATCTTCGTCAGTTTTGGCGATCGTCAGGAGATGGTCGGAGGTTGGCACTGGTTTTTCCAAGTATCTCTTTAAGAGATTTAAATGGAAAACCTTCTCCTTTCCTTCACTAGAGATCTGGTAGTTAGCCTTAGAAATCTTTTTCAGGACGGTAAACGGCCCTTGCCATCCGATCCTCAGTTGGTTGTTTCCGGTAGGGAGTAACATCAAAACTTTCTTTCCTGCTTCCAGTTCTCTTTCTTTCGCGACTTTCCTGTATCGGTTAGCGTGCTTTGTGCGTGCTTGCTTAAAGTTGGTCGTTGCTAGATCCCATCCTAGTTTCAACCTATCCTTTAACTCTGACACATATTTATTTGCTGAGACAACTGTCTCATCAGCCTTCTGGTCTGTCAGCGACCAAAGTAAGGCTTCAAGCGGGCCCTTATTGGGTCTGCCGAATAAAAGTGTGGCTGGCGGAAATCCTGTGGACGTATGTGATGTTTCTCTGTAGCCAAATAGAGCTGCAGGGATAGAAAGATCCCACTCGTTAGGTTTCACTTGTGCCAGTTTACTTAACTTCATGTAGAGGTTTCCGTTAACACGTTCTACTAACCCACTTCTGGCCAGAGTGTAAGGCTTAGTGTCGATGTGCTGGTCCCTCAAGATCTTAACGATCTCATCCATCAACAGGTTTCGGTATGGAGATCCGTTATCCGTCAACACTTGCTGAGGGAATCCCAACCGAGTGAAAATCTGCACGAGGGCTTCTGCGACATGCTTGGCATCTGCGCATGTTAGCGGGATTGCTTCTGCCCATAAAGTGCATGTGTCGACTAAGGTGAGGATGAACCTGTTCCTTCTTTTAGTCCTTTGGAAAGGTCCTAAAATGTCGATCACTACCCGTTCAAATGGTGTTCCCATTATTGGCATTTCACCCATGTGGACTGGGGGTGTCCGTTGCTTGGGTGGTACCCGTTGGCACTGGGCACAGGATTTGACATACCTGATAATATCAGTATTTACTCCTGGCCACCAATAATGAGTGGTTATCCGTTGGTTTGTGGCGTTTTGTCCCATATGTCCGCTGAAGGGAAGAGAGTGCCCCATTTCTAGGATTTGGCTTCTGTACTGTTTCGGTAATAGGAGCTGGTTGTAACCTTGATCAGGATTGCCCGTTCTGCGATACAGTACGCCATCCTTAGAAAAAATGTCCCTGTGCTGTCTGGGATCCTTAGCCATGGGCAGTTTCCTAAAGCAGGGTGCCAAAGTAGGGTCCTTTTGTTGCGCTTCTTTAAGTTCCATAGGTAACAAATTAGGCGCAGGCTCCCGTTCCTTCTTGGTTTGCCCTCTTGTAGTTACTACTGCCACAATCGGCTCTTCCGGTTTCCCAATAAACACGTATCTACCGTCAAGTATGACTGGGTAGATGGGGTCATCCATAACAGCCGCTTTGATCACACCTCTGACAAAGTCAGAGTGTATCTCCACCAATGCGATGGGAAGCGCTGTAGGTGCATCACTCTTAGAAACTCCACAAAGTTGGACGGTCTCTCCTGTCTCTTGACCGGGTTTAACCAGGTGCCTGGCAACAATGCAATCATAAGAAAGCCCCGTGTCAAATAAACAAAAAGTTTGAGAACCGTTCAAAATAACAGTACCTCGCGTTGAGGGTCTCTCTCCCTCAGATTGGGAATCACTATCAATAATTCCGCCTTGCGAGACTGTTAGCAAGCATCCGATGCGTTTAGGCTCAGTGTGCTCGCCCTGATCATTAGTCCCGTGCGCAGGAGTTCTCCCTTTGCCACCTTGTCCTTTCCGGCCGCGCTGCCATGTAGGACGGTCGGGTTGATCAGACTGTTTACTGTGGTTGGGGTACTTGTTTTTGTAGAACTTGGATTTTTCAGGAGGGGGGTTTTGAGGTCCAGTTTCTCTGTGGTTATTTTGATTAGAGGCATGAGAAGATTGTTCTAGATTATTATTTCGAAAATGCTCTTCTGTCGGTTTACGTTTTGTGGCCGGTAGTTCAGCCAGTGCATTGTGATATCGCTCAGACTTTTCTAAGATGTCTTCAAGCTTTTCTGCACCTTGCTCAGCTAAGAATCTTCGGGTGTCAGCAGACAAAGTGTTCTTTAATTGTTCTGTTATAACAAATTCCTCCAGACCTTCATAGGTAGAGGGGAGCTGCGAGAGCTCTAGGCACTTTGTCAGATATCCCTTTAGACGAGAGGAGAACTGCTAAAAAGTTTCAGAATTCTCCTTTCTGCTGTTGCGAAACAGTTGCAAAAATTTGCGCGCGTTCATTTCAAAACGCTCCAGTAACGCTTTCTTCAAGACGTCGTAATTGTCTTGTTGGCTGCTTTCCAGTTTGGCATAAACATCATACGCACTGCTTTTCAACACCTGAGAAAGCTTCATATTCCAACGCGACCTCTCTAAGCCGTACAGAGTTGCAATTTTCTCAAATTTTTCTAGATACGTGTCAATCTTCTCATTAGGACAAGGGAAATATTCTAGCGGAAAAGACATAGCAGTGAGATGAGTAGATTGTGTGCTAGGAGGATCAGTTACAGAGGAATGAGAAGAGGACTCTCCATTGCTGGAGATAGAGGCAACACCACGACTTTGGAATTCTAGAGTTTTAAGAGCCAACTCATGCTGTCTCTCATTCTCCCTTTCCTCATGCTGTCTCTCCTCCCTCTCCTTCTCATGCTGTATCCTGCGAATTTCCATTTCCTCATCCATCTTCCTCTGCTCTTTAGCTTCAGCTGCTTTCCCCTTCGCATCGTATCTCTCAAGTTCGTCCCTGACAAAAGCTTTTGCATCTTCGCCTTCCAATCCCTCTTCTCTTGCTTCGTCTCTGAGGATTTGCCTAAGCTTCGCCCTTTCTGCCATAATAAGTCAGTGACTGAGCCTTAGTCGAGAAAGAGATAGGAAAAAAAGATACACTGGTTCCTACCACTTACGAGAAAATACCAAACAAAAAGATGATATACTTTAACCTGGGATACCTCCTCCTAGATTATAGTGTCTAACTATCGCTGGTATTAATCGGCAATAAAGCACCTAATGCAGACGACTACGCCAAATAAATGGTAGTAAGATTTATTCACTAAAAATAAGTTGCTACAGTGGAAACAAAATAATTATTGCAAAAATTATAAGAGAAAAAAAAATTCCCTTAATATTAAGTCCACTACAAGTTCACCCCTGAAGACAGTTAGGGTAAGGGAGGCAATTACAGGACGTATAGTCTGATCGCGCTCCTTAGCTTAGCTCAAACACCTACTTCTTCAGAACCCTGTGACTGTTAGACAATCACAAACTTAACCAGCGTTTAGTATTACAAAATCAATAATTAACATATATTCCGACAAAATCGACCTGTAACTCAAAGGTATATACTCAAAATGCCGTGGAAAAACAATTATTAGTTGTGTGGTCAGCACGCCCATAAACAGATCGTTGGTCTAGGGGATTAGTTATTTTTAAAGATAATATAACACCACGAGACAACCACAATCTTACTCTATTCCAGAATAAGGAAATAAATCGAACAGACGAGCTGATATATGTCGTCTCGTCTTCCTATTCTAAGTTTTAAAAAAATCCTACGGACGAGAGCACATTTGTCGTAGATTTGTGATAGGTGATTAAGACTTAGTTTAGTCCCTTCTGAATAGACATAGACATAAGTGATAGCTCAGTGGGAGGTGAAAAAAAAATAGAAAATAGATTTCACGAGTGAGGTGGAGGAAATATAGTAGATTCTGTCTCTGACACTCGAGAAGCTCCTCTCAGTCAGCCTATCATCTACAACAGAGTTAGATTAGTCAGACAAATCTAATATAATATATATTAATATATCTGTCCTCACATACCCACACACATAAGTGACGACAATAGACGCACAAACACGTGAACCTATGACAATGAAAAATATAGATATTTGGGAACGAACTGACCGCCACACTGATTAAGTTTAATTGTGAAGTTTAATTATCAAAATAAACTTCCATCACAACATATAAAATTACATTTAATCGAGCATATACACATAGTTATAGAGTCAAGGGATTGCTACAAGAATGATAGACCCGTTAGTATGATCATTCCCCTCGATGTTTAGCCCACAGTCCTGTTAGAAGAAAAGATGATAGCCCCAAAGAGTCACGGATACATCTGCTGTAGTCTAATAAATTTCCTTTTTTTTAAAGGTATGAACAGACTTTGCTATTATTATGATCTATCCTAAGGAAAATATTGTTAGCAACAAAACTTGCATAAAAGAAATTGTAAACAGCAAAAATGGGTGCCAAAATACAACAATAAAGGAATCACTCAGTCCTGCATTCTCTCTATTCATTCAGCCGTGATCACGTGCTTTCATGCGTACTTACAGCTTTGGTAGCAACTTCTGGAAACACAATTTTTAGGACATGCACATACAGAATCTTCAATGGTAGCCGTGGCCAAAACAACCCCAGTTCCAAAAAGACGGGTTGAATTCACTGCTTCAGGGAACGTTATCTTGGTTATACTTATTTTAGGATATCTGGTTCTGTCACATTAAAATTGTCCAGGCACGAACGTTAACAGCGAGCACAGTGTCAATAGCTTAGGTTTCTAGAAATGATGAATGTCAGGTCGGGTGCCTTATCTCAGTATAGGAATTTAGTTGGTCACACCACCACTTGTCAACAGTGTCGGAAAAGTTTTTGATTGTAATATCTTACTTGCCACAAAGGCTGAAAATGTACTTGAGAGTTTGTAAAGAAATATTATCTGGCTCAAAGGCACAGTATAAGCATTTAATCTTTAATAAAACCGTTAGTGAGAGTTGTGCTCTGTCTATTTATGGAGACACGCGCACTGTCAGACAGGTGTTAACTTGTAAACACACGTGGTTAAAGATAAAAATGTTTCTTCTCTCAATGGTACTCAAACGCTGGCAAAGTTGGGTCACCCCAGTTTCACTGAATAAAGAAAAACAACATATAAAATACTATACATTATAAGTTAGTTTTACAATATTCTCGACTAAGCAGTTAAATTGAATTATTTTATAGCTGCATGAGTTTTTAAGCTAGAAATTATAATTTGTACTGCTTTCCACTGAAACACGTCAGCTAGAGAATATAACAGACTTATATTTAATCCTTCTGCGCACAAATCTAACTAGAAAAATGAAATAAGCGATTTATCACTTTAAACACTCACAAAATATTAGATATATAATATTTACCCCAACACAGAACTACTAAGAACTAAACCACTTCGACCAAACTAAATGCCATTTTCTATCAACAGAGATTCTTAGGAATCGAATGTAGGTTGTTCTAGTCTTGACTGCGAAGTTACTGAGTGAATGAAATCTAAAACTCCGGTTAAGATATATGAAAACAGACAAAGGATCCCACATTATTTCTAACCCCCCCCCCCGCCCCCCGCCCCTCCCCCCCCGTCTTCCCCTCTCCTCTTAACACTTACGTTAAACCAAGAGACTGCCATAACCTGCCACTTCGCGTCTATAACACCTCCGTCTAAGAAACTGGCCGTAGAGTGCCGTGTCAGATGGAAATGCTAGACCCTATGTCTCATTTCTGGGCAATGCATGGGGCGCCGTTCACACCTCAAGAACTCAGCCGAAAACCGCTGTGTCCGGTGAAAAATGTAGACGGTAGGTCTCATTAGATGGCAGTTCCCACACCTCACCGAGCAACTTAGCCGTAAAAGCTTCGTGTCAGATGGAAATACCAGACGATATGTCTGCCATCATGACTGACTGGACGAATAATCACATTATTCGTTACCATGACATCTTATGCAATAAATGCGTTTCCAGTATGAGACCAGAACGGTAAAGTCAGAATGGGAAAAAATAATATTTTTCGCAAACGAACGAATGCGAAAAACACAGGAAAATGATAAAAGAGCGATAAAAAGTAGAGGACACGGGTAGAAAAAGAAGAGAATATAGAAAATTTATTGATCATAAATCTCTATGCGACAGGAGGTGATAAAATAGGAATAGATTTCACGAGTTAGGTGGAGGAAATATAGTAGATTCTGTCTCTGCCACTCGAGAAGCTTCTCTCAGTCAGCCTATCATCTACAACAGAGTTAGATTAGTCAGACAAATCTAATATAATATATATTAATATATAAGTTCCTCACATACCAACATACTTAAGTGACGACAATAGACGCACAAACGTGAAACTATGACAAATGAAAATATAGATAATTGGGAACGAACTGACCGACACACGGGAATAAGTTTAAGTGAATTTTAATTATCAGACTAAAATTCCATCACAACACATAAAATTACAATAAGCATATACAAATAGTCATAAAGTCAATGAATTGCTACATGAATGATAGACCCGATGGTATGATCTTTTCCCTCGATGTATAGCCCACGATCCTGTTAGAAGAAAAGTGATAGCCCCAAAGAGTCACGGATACCTATGCTAGATCTAAGATATCCCTTTAAAGGTATGAACAGACTTTGATACTCTGATCTATCCTAAGGAAAATATTGTTAGTAACAAAAACTTTTCATAAAGAAATTACAAAGTGGGTGCATATATATATATATATAAAAAAAAAATCACTCAGTCTACTCTCACTCTGTTCTTTCAGCAGGGATCCTGTCTCACTTTCTTACCTAATGTCTGGATGGTGTTCGCCGTCTGGCGCACTTTATGACACACCCAACGTAAATCTGCCTTTCGTTTGATGAAGCGGATACCCAGCTCTGCAGATCTTGGTTTCATCCAATGGATCCGGGGAGCGTCCTCTTCATGCGATATTTTGTTCAGATTTAGTTATTGTCATTTTACTCAGTTCAGGTAAGAATTAGTTTTAGCGGGCCCACAATGTCAGAATCACGAGGTTTCCCGTATTTAGGAAAATGACCGGTTGGTAACTTCTCTCAAAAAAATAATTATTGTTCACACCACCATTTGTTAAAAATCGTCGGAAAAGTTACTGCTGGTAATATATTTCGCCACAGAGGCTGCATGTACTTGATGGTTTATCAGGAAGAATTTAATCTGGCTCGGTAGGCGCAGTTATTCAAGCTGTCTTAAAGTTTGTGAAAATGGGTAATCTGTCGTTCTGGATGCAAACACAATGCCAGACCGGTTTTACTTTGTACACCCATACGTCTTTAATTAAAAGAATGTTAAGTTCTTCACAGATATTTCTCATCAGTACTTAAACGCTGGTAGAGTTGGGCTACCCCAGTTTTCACTGAATAAAGAAAAACAAACATATAAAATACTTATACATACTATTCCTCGGTTATAACTTACATTATAAACTGCAAGCCTAGAGCTGGTCTTATCGTTTAAATCTCCCGTGATATAAGTTATATTCATAAAATCAATCATCATGAATTAGAAATACGTACGTATCTCGTCAATACTCAATGATGAATCAGTGCAGTTATAAGTTAGTTTAAAATACACTCGACTAATTACTAGCAATGTAATAAAATTTATTTATAGCTGCATGAGTTTAAGTTAGAAATTATAATTTATTCTGCTTTCCACTGTAACATGTCGACTAGCGAATATAACAGACTTATGAATTAATTTCTTCTGCACAGAAATCTAACTAGTAAAATGAAATACGCGGTTATCACTGAATCACTCAATTCTACTAGAAATATATATTTACCTCCACACAGAACTACAGATTAATACCACGAACTAGAATCCTTCAATATAATGGTAGTCTAAAACTCGGCAAAATGTTGCCAAGAAACTCAGAACTTTGCAATATACAAGATATTTTCTAGCACGAGTGATCTGTCTACTGCAGATTTAGGAGGACTGAATGAAGTCAAGTTTCAGCTACTGGGTAGATATATGAAACAGACAAAGGATCCCACGTTATTTCGAAAATTCGAAATAGCCTCCCCTTCTCGTCTAACACTTCACATAAACTCAGACGCCTGCCATAACCTGTCAATACGCGTCTTAACACCTCACGCCGACATGTCTTATTTCTGAGCTATGCAGAGAACAGTTTCCACACCTTACGCCGAGAAACTTAGCCGAAGAAAACTCGTGCCAGATGAAAATGTAGACAAATGTCTGCTCCTATGTCTGACCAGAACGTATATTCACAGTTATTCGTCTCGTGCAGGGACTGACATATTATGCAATAAAATGCGTTTCTAAATGAGAATAGAAACAGGCGAAAGTTTGAATGGGAAAGTAATATTTTGTCGCAAACGAACGAATGCGGAAAAAAACAGGAAAAGGATAAAAGAGCGATAATAAAGTAGAGGACACGGGTAGAAAAGAAAAGAATATAGAAAATTTATTGATCATAAATCTCTATGCGACAATATATATATATATATATATATATATATATATATATATATATATATATATATATATATATATATATATATATATATATATATATATATATATATATATATATATATCCCTCTGATGGGTTATAATTAGGATATATATTGTTTTTAATTCCAAATAATATGCCGATATGGGAAATTGGCATCACACCTGTCAAATCATTGTAAATAGGGCTAATTATTGTCTTTCCAATTATGCTTGTATGTTAAAAAACCCTCAAAAAACGAACAAAATTAAGCAGAAACTCTGAACAAGAATAATATTAAGGGGGAAGGGTGTAAAGGATTGATGGTTCCAGTTATATAACTGACTTTAACAGATATTTAATTGACTTTCACCTGTTAAATGTCATATGCATTGCAAGAACAGCATCAGACCTTCACATTCCCAACAACTATATACTCGTATTAACCTTTGTTCGTGTTAAATATTGTTTGACTATATTATGCAGTTCCCTAGGTTTGTCTATTCTTAACACTTCTTCTATATTTATAGGTAAATTTGATGACTGCAAATAATCTAATATTGGTTATCTCATTTGTTCATACCTCTTACATTTTAACAAGAAATGATCTTGAAGACATCCTACACAGTAAGGTTCTTCTATTCTGAAATAGCTTTTTCCCAGCTGTAGTCTGAGAAGTTTCTTGATCTCCCAGGATGGAATCACTGGCTTGTATTCACAACTGTTATTAATTGGTGTAATTAAAGTACCCAGATGGACTATTTTCTCCACACACTTCCATCCTGTAGAGTATCTAATGGTATTCATTGGACTGGCCTGAGTTGTTAGTTGGCATCTGCTAAAAGCTGTATGTGCTGGGTGAGACTTATATAACATAGACTTAACTCTGTTCCTGTAATTTAGTCTTAACTCCTTTCTCCGTAATTCTAAAGGTAGAATTCCCAAAGCCACCTCTAGAGCTCCCATTGATGTTGATCTGATTGCACATGCTATTGTACATAAAGCTTGATGCTGAATTCTGTCTAATTTAATCTTGTTACTGTGTGCAGCAGAGTCATATATTATACTTCCATAATATATTTTCCTCTAATAAAAGATTTATAAAAAGTGAGCATTGTCTTAGTGCTTGCACTCCATCGATTACCTTTCAAATATATTAACAAGTTAATAATCAATCCTCTGCAAGACTCCACTGGTTTATCTATGTGTTTATTCCGGTTTAGCTGTTGGTTCAATTACATTCCTAGATATCGAGTGGTTTGCACTATTTAATTTGTTTTGGATATTTATGTCTATAATTTTATTTTTAACAACTCTACCTTTACTGAAGATCATTCCCATTGTTTTATTTGTATTCAACTGAAATCCCCATTTTGTCATCCATTTACATACTTTATTTATTTGCTTTTGTAGATCCTTACATAATGTTGGCAGATGTTTCCCAGT
This sequence comes from Oreohelix idahoensis, assembly GCA_024509875.1. NCBI lineage: Eukaryota > Metazoa > Mollusca > Gastropoda > Stylommatophora > Oreohelicidae > Oreohelix > Oreohelix idahoensis. The sequence continues at coordinate 489,638 of JAMPIV010013302.1, forward strand.
TCTATATATATAACACCATCATCTGCAAACTGTGACATTTTATTTGTTATATCATTAAATTCTTCACCTAAATCATTTAGGCTACCATTATTGTAAAAATTGAAGGAGATATTACTGATCCTTAGGGTATTCCATTTTGTTGTTCATACAGTTCTGATCTATCATTGTTTACCTGAACAGTGAAATATCTATCTTGCAGGAAATTCTCTACATAATTATATATTTTACCGGTTACTCCATCGTCTTCACGTTAAAGAGAGCACCCTCTCTCCAGCATTCATCATAAGTCCTAGCTAGCTATATCTAAAAATACTTACTTACTTACTTACTTAGTCGTTCCCCTTCTACCGTGAGGTGTAGAGGTTTGGAAGAGAGAGCGCCAGACCATTCTATCAGCTGTCTTCTTCCTGGCCTGGTTCCATTCTAGTCCTCGGTCCTTCAAAGATTGTCTAATGTTGTCCTCCCAGCGGACTCTGGGTCGTCCTGGAGGTCTGGATCCCTGGCTCTTTGTTTCCCATGCTTGTCGTGGTAGCCGATCTTCTCCCATTCTGCAGACATGGCCAAACCATCTTAGTTGGGACTGTTCTATTTGGGTCTGCAGCGGATGGGATTTTAGGCCTTGACGGATCGTCTGGTTGCGGACCATGTCTCTTCTTGTTACTTCAACCACTTTCCTCAGATACCTCATTTCTGAGGTTTGGATCTGGCTTTTGTGGGTTGTAGTCATTGCCCACGACTCGCATCCATATGTCAAGACTGGGACATAGGTGGAGCGGTATACAGCCATCTTCGTTTTCTTACCAACCTCTTTCTTGCTGAGGAATCCACGATTTATGGCCTGAAAAAGTCTCCCAGCCGCTGCTTTTCGAGTGGCCAACTCTTCTTTGATGCCTCCCTTTCGGTCTATAATAGCTCCGAGATATTTAAAGTGGTCGACCTGCTCCAGGACCTGTTCTCCCAACTTAATCTGATGTTTTCTTTCTTCTCGTGATATCACCATGGATTTTGTTTTAGAGCTGCTTATGACCATCCCTCTCTTCTCCAGCTCTTCCTTCCAGACTTGCAGGTTGGATTGGAGATGTGCCTCTGATTTAGCAATCAGGGCAACATCATCAGCAAATGCCAGCTCCGAAATATAGACCTGTCTCATCTTCCAGTACCCCACTGAATACTTTCTTGTTCTCTCCTTACATGCCTTGATGACATCGTCCATAAGGAGTATGAAGAGGTAAGGTGATAGGATATCACCTTGTCTTACACCAGTGGTGGTCCTGAACTCTTCTGACTTATGGTTTGCTGTCCTCACATAATTTCTGCAAGACTTGTAGAAGCTCTGTATAGCATGAATCAGAGGTGCTGGAATATTCTTCCTTGCCAAACAGTCCCAAAGTTTGCTCCAGGGGACCCTGTCAAACGCCTTTTCCAGATCTATGAAACAAAGATGGATCTCACTCTTATACTCAAGGGCCTTTTCACTCAGCTGTCTGAGTGTGAAGATTAGGTCTTGAGTACTTCGGTTTGCTCGGAATCCGCACTGGACCTCATCCAATTGTGGCTCAGCTAGGCGTCGGAGTCTCTGCTCTAGGATTCTAGAGTAGATTTTACCAGGGACACTGAGAAGGGATATGCCTCTATGGTTTCCACATTGTCGATTGTCACCCTTTTTGAAAATTGGTGTTATGATGGCAATCTCCCAATCCTTTGGTATGGTCTTGTTGCACCATGCTGCCTGTAGGACCTTTAAGAGTAATAGGTCGCCTGATGCTCCCATGTACTTAACCATTTCTGGTGTTATACCATCATGCCCTGCTGCTTTGCCCATCTTGATTTTCTCTAGTGCTGCCCTCAGTTCTTCCATCTTTATGTCATCTTCACCATCATTGGTTTTCTCTTCTGTGCTAGTGGTTATCATTTCTGATGCTTCATCATGCTCACCATCCAGGAGTTCTGAGAAATATTCTTTCCATCTTTCCATTACTTCCTTCGGGGCAGTAAGCAATTTGCCTTGCTTGTCCTTTATAAATTTGAGAGGGCATTGTTTTTCTTTCCTCATGTTCTTTAGGGTCTTATAGAACAATTTCTGGTTTTCTTGTGCATCTTTTTCTAGCTTTTCTCCAAATTCTTCCCAGGACTTCTGTTTTGCTGCTAGCACTTTGTTCTTTGCTTCTGTTCTGAGTGTCACATATTCTCTATATTTTTCCATTTGTCCTGTTGTGTTTTTAGCTCCTAAGTATTGTTTCCATGCCATTTTCTTCTCTCTTATTTTCTCTTTGACTTCCTCTGTCCACCAAGGTGTCCTCTTTCTCTGGTTCCCAAGTCGGACTTCACCGCATGCTTCTGCAGCAGCTGTCTTTATGATATCCTTGAATTTATTCCAGAGGGTTTCCAAGTCATCAGGTCGTTCTTCTGTGTTGCTCACTGCTGTAGCAATAAGCCCCTGATATCTGGTCTTAATTTCTGGCTCTCTCAGCTTGTAGGTCCTAATGCTCATTTCTCCTGCTCGTTTACTTTGTTTCTTGCGTGATGTTGGGCAGTTCCTAGGCTGAGCAACTCTTTCAGTTGTTCGTTTGATTGTTAGCAGGTAGTGATCACTTCCAATCTCTGGCCCCCTCCAGACTCTTGCATCTCGGACATATCTGAATGAGCTTCGCCGAACAATGGCATAGTCGATCACTGACTTCTCATTCTTGGTTGGTTCACATCTAGTGTATGCATGTATGCGCTTATGGGGGAACTTTGTGTTTGTAATGATCAGATTCTGCTCACTGCAGAATCTAAGGAGTCGCTTTCCATTGTCATTGAGAGTATCTTCTCCATATCTTCCGATAACTCCACCCCATCTAGCATGGTCATTTCCAACTCTGGCATTAAAATCTCCGAGCATAATAACTTCATCTAGGCAGTCATCCACTGTCCTTTGAAGCAGCTCGAAGAATTCCTCCTTGACCTCTGCTCTCTCATCCTCATTTGGCCCATACACTATGACCAGGTTGACTATGGTTTCTCCTTCTTTTAGTTTTACAACCATAATGCGCTCCGAGACAAAGTTCCATCCCTTGATACTATCTTTTTGATTTTGGGCCACAATGCAACCCACGCCCCCTTTAGCTCTTTCAGATATGGGTACACCACTGTAGAGCAACGTGTTGCCATCGAGATCCATGACTCCTTGTCCTTTTTTCTTCGTTTCCGTTATAGCCAGGATTTCTAGTTTTGCTTTCCTCATCTCTTCCACCAGCTCCTCTTCCTTCCCATTTATACTTCTTGTGTTCCAAGTTCCATAAGTCGTAGTCCGTAGTCCGTTCCAGTTCGTCGCCTTTAGAATCAGTCCGGTTTTCTCTCTTGTAGTTCGCGTAATCATGATTTAAAGCAAACAGGTGATTGGCCTGTTGTGCCTTTGCATGGTGGAGGGGCTGCCTCCTTACGGCCTCCATGCAGGCCGCCCTCCTCCTTTTTCATCCGGGCTTGGGACCGGCATTGGCGGAGTTTCTAAAAATACTACCACAGTTTTTTCTTTCTTTTGAAATCCTGATTTTACTTCATGTTCCAATTTAATTATCTGATCCATAGTGCATCTGTTCTTCCTAAATCCGGACTGAGTTTGACTATATAAATTATTCTTTTCCAAATAAAACTTTAATCTTTTATTTACTATAATCAGTATATAGGCCTACGTCATTCTTCGTGTATCTCTTTTGTGTCTGACCCACAAAGACATCCTTATTATCACATACATCTGAATTCAAGGTACATGATGATGTTGATAATAATATAAATTGAAGCTAAAGCTTGTAAAATTCATTTAAACTGCTTATTTTCGCCCCTTATTAAAAATATTTTTTAATGTATAATTTGTCCTGTGCAAATACTTCTATATCCAATATTTGTTCTCACGCTAAATGTAGTTAAGGTTTTATGGCGCGCATCATGGCGGTAATAATCGACATGCCGAACGGAGGATAAGCTTTCAAGGTATCATCGAAGACCTTATCTATACATTTCAAGACTCCATCTCCATTTGGAACTGATTTATTAGAATGGACGAAAGGGTGAGTAAATAAATCAGAGTACCTAAATCTGTATAACAGTTAATTGGCTGGTGACATCTAATTGAACCATCAGTTATGCTACAATAGCCTAGGCTATTTAATTTTGAAAATAATGATTAGGCTAGGCCTATTCGACTTCGAGAGTTAGCCTAACCAGCATTTAATTTTTCTCTCAGCATTTTAATTTTGACTTGAAAACACTGTATATCGTACTTATAACCGGTCAGAGGTTGAACAAGATATTTCTCATCATCAATGAAAAAAAAAAAAAAAAACCAGCATTTCATAATTGTTTTTATTTCGGTTGAAATGAAGAAAAATGGGACGTGTTCTTCGATGTCGTACAAATAGGCTATGTCGCCATTGTGTTTAGGATTAGGATTATGGTTAGGAATAGGGGTTTACTGACCGTTTTTTTTTTTCAAAAGTAATTGTAAAAGTAGGCTAGGCCTACATAAAGCTGGTGTTGCTGACAATCAAAGTAGGCCTATTATTTTTTTTTTAAATCTTAGAAGCAAAATCGATGGTAAGAACCTGAGAATAATAAAGAACATGTAGGGCCTACTAGCAACAATCAGCAGCTATTATAATTAGCAGCCTCATAGAAACATTTCAGCAGGCAAAAACAGGTTGTTAGACAGGGATGTGTGCTCTCACTAGATCCGATCAGTTTGTAGGGCTTACAGTGAACAAACAATGAGATTCATGAAGGATATTCAGGAATATCATTTGGTGGACAATATAAACTTGCGATGAGCTGATGGTGCAGTCTTAATAGCAAAGAGTGAAAAGGAGTTGCAGGAAATGATTGATACAGCAGGGGCAAAAAGTGAAAATAAAAGCTTTAGCCTTAATAGCAAAAACACAGAGGTAGTAGTTATCTAGAAGAAAATGTCTTCTCCAGAATGCATTATCAAAGTAAATGAAACAGTTTTAAAACAAGTCAGTAGATTCAAAAACCTAAGCATGTTAATAACATTGGATGAAAGATGCATTTCAGAAGTGAAAAGTAGAATAGCTCAGGTAAATGCAGCATAAAATAGTAATTTATACAACTCTTTGTAAATGGAAGTTAGGAAGCGAGTTCTTTGGTGTTATATAGAACCAATCCTGACTTATGGAAGTAAGTCATGGACAATTAGTAATCAAGCAGGAAAAGCACTAGAAGACACAGAGATGTGATTTTACAGAAGAATGTTAAAATAAAGCGTAAACAGCTAATGAGGATGTCCTGAAAGAGGCAAGTGTGCAAAGGGGGCTTATTCCTTATGTTAATAGGAAGCAGTCCACTTTGTTCAGGCATGTTATGAGAAGAAGAAATCTGGAATATCTTTGACAACAGGACAGTTTGAAGGGAAACAAACAAAGAAACAGGACACAAGGAAAGAAGAAACCCCAACAGTTTGACAATATGGCATAAAAAGAAGATAACATAATAGAAAAAAAAAATACTGGAGTCAGGAAGTTGTGGAGAGACATGATTGTGTATGCCACTAGGTAGTGTACGTGAAGAATGAAGAAGAGAAAACTCATCCCATTGAAGTCTGTCCTGGATCTGTTTTGTTGAAAACCTGCATGTTTTTCTCTTGATTGCCTGCATATGGCCGCTTTTAACCTCAAGGATGGTCCTGCATAATATTTTTATTCTTGCTCAGATAATAAAATTATTGCTTTGTAATTTGTGAACTCTTGCAAATCGCCCTTCCATGTCAACTTGTCCAGGTGGTCTTCCTTCTAGTTTGCTGGCATTTCTTTTCTCTCAAACTTCATCATGTGATTTATATATCTCTGTAGTAGTTGTCATTGTGTGTTTTGATTGCCTGTGCTGCAATGCCATCTGGGTCATCAGTTTTTCCATCTCTTAAAATCTTTAAGACTTTCTGTATTTCTATCTTATTTGGTTTTTCACAGACATGTAACCCCTTTTTTTTTGGTTTACTGGATATTTTGAGGGATCTTTTGGTCCATTTAGAAGTTCCTTTAAATTTGCTATCAATCTTCATTTGCTTTTTCACATTGCAAAGCAATTTTACAGTCCTATCCTTGATAAGGCAATTTGATTGTTTGTATTTCCCTGTTAATTTCTTTGTATTGTTGTAAATTATTTCTTTTGGCTGGAGCTTTCTCTGTTTCTCTTGTATATTTTCTCTTGTCTCTTCTGACACTTCTCCTTTGTTTGCTTCTGTGTATAGTTCATGAGCCAGGGTAAATGCTGTGTTATATATCTCTCTTCTTCCCGCTCTCTTCACTCCTCTCTTCCCCATCCCCAGCTCTCTTGCGATGAATGCAGATGAATGTCATCATTCATCATACCCACATCCACTTACTTGTGGCATCCAGTGCACCTGCCCTCTCTCTCTTGGCATGATTCAGCTGCTAGCAAGAAGCATTTAGGCTAACATCATTTTCCTTTGCACTCCTATGGAGCATGGAGCCATTGCTACAGCTGGTCCCCTTGCAGGAAGCCAGTAACAAGCCTTCACATGCTCTTGCAGCAGTGGTTTCTATGGCAATTATTTTCCATGATGAGATTGCCAGCCCTGTGCACTACCTCATATTAGCCTTATACAACATGCCTTGCAGAAGACCATAATAGAAGGGAGAGGTGAAGGCAAACGTGCAAGGGGAAGACAGTGCTATAAGTGGGAAGATAACATCAAGAGATGGACAGGGAAGAGCCTATCAGAGTGCACCACCAAGACAAGAGACAGAAGACGTTGGAGATCCATTACAGTCAACCTTCGTTGTGGAGATGGCAGCTGATGATGACAACATGCCTGAGGATACAGTAGTTCTATTCTTTCTTTGTCTCTTCAGAGACTTCTGGGAACTTCATGAGGCATGAAGGCTATAGGTCTAACATAATTGCAGAATAATGGCTATCTGTCAGAAGGTTCTAATTTTGAACTGTTATTTTCAAGTTCAGCTGGACATGATCGCTTGAGCCTTCCAACACTTTACTAGCAAATAACGTTTTAAAGGCAGAAATTTTGTGGGCACTTAGTTTGGTTTGATTTTAAAGACCATCTTCATTGCACACAGACAACTCCATCAGTGCTCCGATCTCTTACATTAGATCACAAAGGAGGATCTCAGCACAGTGCACAAACTCTGTAGCAGTGGTGAGGATTCCAATGTGTGTATACAGGAATCACATTCTATAAATATTTTTGTGGTGGGTAGGTTTCTTAATTTTTAAATTTTACCAGGGCAGCAGCCATATGCCTGCTCTTTACGATTTCCAACTGCAGAGGTTTGTTAACGTGTACAACTTGCACACAGAACCTCCTATTTTTTTGCCCTTATCCGAGAAGGCTAGGCATCCAGTCTTACTACCCAGGAGATCAGGGGGGAGGGAGTATGACATTATTAGGAATCGCTGGTTCTGAAAAAAAAATTTTCAATTATATTCTCTGTATTGGGAGCAAAGCCAGTACTTTTATGAATTATAGGCAGACACCATACCTTTTAGCCACTCGGAACCCCACTTAGAACAGCGTGGGCACGTAGAACAGTTAAACTCACAGTTTTAGTGAGCCTATCTCTCCACATGTAAGCCTACCTTGCCGTGGTTGGAGAGCTTGAGCGCCTCAATGATCCCGGGAGCTATGCCGGCGGGAGTTTTACTCCTGGCAGGGTCACCCAAGCCGGACAGGTCCTGGGTGAGGGGCCAGACTAAATGGGCTGAGGAGTGGGTGGAACCCTATAGGTGTAGATGCAGAACCCACCGGCGAGTGGTACATGCTCTGGTCTGCACCAATCCACCCCCACTTCATGGGTTAAATGCTTTCTTGCCTCATTCTTCACTGTTTGTCGTCTATCACGCCCATGGCGACCGTTGCCTCAATTGGCTGTGTGTGGTGTACCCGGAAACGGGGCCTCCCAGTACTGAGGCAAAGTTAAGTCCCCGATGTCACTTATCGGTGCAGAATTGAGAGAGATGGCTGAGCATCACAATCCCTCCTGTGTTGCAGCATGATGAGAACCCAGCATTGCACACTGAGCTTGGGGGGATCACTTGGGCACCAGACTTAATACTGGCTCTTGACTGGATGGCCGCATGCAGGAGATTTCTACAATGGAGGGTTGGCAGGTGGTGGGTATCGGGAAGTGGCTCTGTGCAGGACGTGAGGATTCCTTGGGAGAGCCCAGAACCAGAGCACAGCATTGTGCAAGCTCTGCATAGTTGGAGAGCCCCCTGGATGACGGGGAATGCACAGTGTGCTACCCCACCTATCCCCAACTGCTAACTTAGAACCAGAAGTGGGGTCCTCTGTATGCGTGCCAGGCCAGGATAAAATGCCTGGGAAAGAGACTGGAGCTCAGAACTCCCTAACTCAAAGTTGCAGGATGGCAGAAAAGCCACGGGAAAGACAGGGCTATTTTGAAGATAACGCAACCATATTTTCACCATACGAGCTCGGACGCCGCCTCGGTAAACAAGGTCCGCGCAGAGCAGTGACACCCCCAGGCTGCTTGCGAATAGTCTACTACTGGGAACATAAACAGATTAGGGATGAGCCCACTCTCCCGTTGAACAGGTGCTAAAGTCGTAGATACTGGGCCAGAAGGCGCACCGGAAACCACAGTATCATGCAACTCGCTTTTTTTTTTCTATGGAGAGTACACCGTCAAATAAATCTCGTTCTGGTGCTCGCCCTGTGGAGCTCCACCAGGCAGGTGCAGTGCCGGGCTCTGAGCCTCGACAGAGCCCACCCTCAGCTACTGGAGGACCCTCTAGACCGTCTTGTGGAGTCAACAGACGGCGGAGGAGAACTACTGACCAAAACAAAACAGAAAAAGAGAAACCCAGAGTGCCACTTGTCATGATGCACTGGAATGCAGAGGGAGTGAACAGCAAGCAGGCTGGATACAGCAAAAAGACAGAGCTGGAAAACATCTTGTATGAGAAGCAAGTCAGTGTTTGCTGTATCCAAGAGACTCACTTGAAAGCAGATCAAACCTTTAAAATAAGGGGATATCAATGCTTCAGATCCGACAGACAAGATAGACGAAAAGGAGGAGTACTTACTCTTGTAAGGAATAACATTCCTGCACACGAAAGGAAAACCTTCATGGATGGAGCAGAATATCAGCTGCTGCAGATAAAGGTAGACAAGATGGAAATAGAACTCCTGAACTATTACTGTCCGAACAACAAACCCCTGAGTCTCAGCTCTATACAGGTACCAGCCACCAACTTTATAGCAGTTGGAGACTTTAATAGCCACTCCCAGAGCTGGGGCTATAACCATCTGGATCACAGAGGTGAAGAGGTTGAAACTTGGCAAGATGATCACTCCCTAATCCTAGTCAATAATGCCACAGATACTCCTACCTTCTACTCCAGAGGATGGCACACAACCTCAACACCAGATCTTGCCTTCTCCACACCAGATATAGCTGGATCTATTAGTAGAGAAGTAGGAGACCAACTAGGGGGAAGCGACCATCGCCCAATCTTTCTTACTGTCCAGAGTGCAACTCTCAGTACAGGCCCAGCCATTACAAGATGGAACTACAAAAAAGCCAACTGGGGTTTATTCAGGCATCAGGTGAACACGCTGCTGTCTACCCTCAAGGTACAGAACAGAGACAGTAATGAAGTGGTAAAAGACTTCAACAGATGCATACTACAAGCTGCAAAAGAAACCATTCCCAAAGGATGCCGGCGTAACTACATACCATACTGGTCCAGCACACTCCAAGAACGTCAGGAAGCTATGGACAAGGCTAGAAAGGACGCAGAGTCTCAGCCTTCACTTGAAACTCACAACAAATGGAAAAAGGCTGTAGCAGAGTTTCAGAGAACAAAGCTAGAAGAAAAGCGGAAAAGCTGGAGAACTAAAACGGCATCGCTGAACCTTGAGAAAGACGGCAGGAAACTTTGGAGATTAGTCAAGTCTCTAAATGAAGAGCATTCCTCACCAAGGCAGACTATCACATTGGATGAAGGTGGCAAACTTTTCAGAGGAAAACAAGCTGCAGACTTGTTTGCTAGAAGATACAGTTCAGAAAGCAACTTACCCATTAACATAGACCATCAGAGAGAGATAAGAAAAGAAATACTGGCAACCATGGGACAGACAGATACTCCTGCCCCAATGAGGGAACCCATCACACTAGGAGAACTACAGAAGGCTATTTCCAAGCTTAAGTTTCAAAAGTCACCCGGCCCAGACAAAATCAGCAACGAAATGCTAGTAAATCTGAGCTCAGCAGCAAAGACAAAACTGCTTGAGATATTCAACCACAGCTGGTTGAAAGGAACGGTACCCCAAGTATGGAGAGAAGCCATCACAATACCCATACTAAAGAAAGGGAAATGTAAGACCGAGGCTGCAAGTTACCGGCCAATCAGTCTCACAAGCTGTGTTGGGAAGACTATGGAGCGAATAGTCAACCACAGATTGAAATGGTATTTAGAGTCTGAGCAGATCCTGGTGCCGGAACAAGCTGGATTTAGAGAATGCTACAGTATAGAAGACCAAGTTACTTACTTGTCTCAAGCAATAGAAGATGCCTTCCAGGAGAAGAAAAAGGTCCTAACGATCTGGGTCGACTTCAAGCAGGCCTTTGACAAGGTGTGGAAAGATGGCCTCATTGCAAAACTTAGGAGAAGTGGAATCCAAGGCAACATGATGAAATGGATCCAGTCATACTTGCATAACAGGAGAACTAGAGTCACTCTTGACGGTCTGCAGAGCAGAAAAGTGTTGCTCCATCAGGGGGTACCTCAAGGAGGAGTAATTTCCCCAACACTCTTCCTTGTTTACATCAATGACCTGGTGAAAGATCTCCCTGCAGGAGTTAAAGCTGCCTTATATGCAGATGACCTAGTACTCTGGTGCGCTGATGAAAATGTCACCACAGCAAATTATAGAATGCAGCGGGCAGCAGACATGCTAGTGTCATGGGCAGAGAAATGGCTTATCACAATAAACACAGACAAAACCTCCACAACACTGTTCTCCCTCGCCCCCAAGGACAAATCAGCTAACATACACCTAGGGACAACCGTGATCAAGGAAGAAAGCTACCCCACCTATCTTGGGGTGACATTTGACCAAAGGCTTACATGGAATAAGCATATTGAAAATGCAGAAGGAAAGGCCCGAAGACGACTAGGCATACTCAGAAAATTAGCAGGTACCAACTGGGGAGCAAATGAACGAAATCTAAAGAAGATTTATAATGGAGTAATAAGACCACACTTAGAGTTTAGCTCAGCAGCATGGTCATCAGCTGCTAACTCACATCTGCAGTCTTTGGACAAGGTGCAAAATCAAGCTCTCAGGCTCATTACAGGAGCCATGAAAACTACACCAATAACAGAGATGCAGAAGGTTGCTGGATTACAGACATTGTCCCATAGAAGAGACACAAAAACCATGATCCAGATGGAAAAGTACAACAGTATGCCAATGCACCCAATGAAGGCAAGACTAGATGATCTGGCATTGGGACGTCTAAAGCGTAGCAGCTTTGTGCATCGGGGGAAAAGACTTATAAGACAGCATCAAGAAGACCTATCCATGAAGACAACACCACTGAAGCCCACCCTATACCCTGTACCATGGGAGCAGGCCAGCAGTGCCCTCCAAATTAATACAACAGTCAGTGGTCTCACAAGTGGATGTGAGTATAATGATCTGCAAAAACGAACTGCTACATTGAGTATGATCCAAGAAAGCTATCCCGATCAATCATGGATACATGCCTATACAGATGGATCAGCAACTAATGCTGTTAGGAATGGAGGTGCCGGTATCTTTATCTCATATCCTGACAACCACTATGAGACTAGGCACATTCCCACTGGTAAATTCTGTTCCAACTATACAGCTGAGGTTCAAGCTCTAGAGCAAGCTGCAAATATGATTTATAACACCAACTCTGACTGCCACCAGGTAGTCATCCTCACAGATGCACTGTCTGTCCTGCAAGCTCTCAAGGGTGGTAAACTCCCGCATCTGAGAAATGAACTAAACAAGGTAGCTGCCAAAAAGAGAACCATACTTCAGTGGGTACCATCTCATTGTGGTGTACCCGGAAATGAAAAGGCAGATAAACTTGCAAAAAAGGGAGGAGAATGTGAACAAGAAGATAATGAAGTCACATACTTTGAGAAAAAGAGAGCTATCCAGACTATCAGAAGAGAACAGAACCAACCCAAAGACGACTATCACACTCTCGACCGGCAGGGACAGACAACTATTTTTCGACTCAGGACAGGGCATAACAAACTGAATAAACACATGCACAAGCTACGATTGTCTGCTTCACCACTGTGCACATGTGGATTAAACGAACAAACTGCTGAGCATGTTCTACAGGACTGTCCTCTGTATGACCAGTTAAGAAAGATATACTGGCCCAATGACTCAACACTAAACTCAAAGCTATATGGAGTTAAAGAGGAACTTCAAACAACAGTCGAATTCATCATGAGAACTCGTCTGACGGTGTAATCATCAAAGATGTGATCGCAAGAAGAAGAAGAAGAAGTGAGCCTATGTCAGGATGTAGGATAAAGAGAGAGGGATAGTACCTCACGGTGAGAGACAGCCATGTCCTTTTTAGGATAGTCAGGATCCTATTTGGTTCTCTTCTCTTTATCTAGCTCATGTATGGCTCCTCGAATACCGCTTGTGTACGGCGGTGGCCACATCCCGGGCAACAGTCTTGGCTGACTGACTAAACTACATATGTGGAGTAGGAGCAATCTTACTCAAGGGAATGTCCATCCCTAGTACACAAAGACTGAGACGGTGAGTGAGGAGGAGGAATCTGAGAAGATCAACGGCTCGCAAAGCGAAACAGCAAAGTGTGTGGCGCACTTGAGGCATGTCGGACATAGAAAAAGACAATGGCTAGCCACCGTGGAAGAGATTGGGGCCTTACCACGTACTTCCTACAGAACGTAATGGGATCACAACAACAAGATAAGAAACGATATGTAGAGAACTCTCTGTCCCCTGGGGAAGAATCTACTGTACAAATTAACAGGGAAGAGGCAACTCCTCTAATAAGTAAGGAAGTACATAATGACGAGTGTTCCTTAAATTCTGTTGAAAGGGAGCATTCTGAGAAAGACCACCTAAAAACTAGTAGGAGAAGCCTAAAAATAGGAACATGGAATGTTAGAACTCTGAACGGAGAAGGAAAGCTTGACAATCTTATATTAGAAGCAACAGTCATGAAACTCGATATACTGGGAGTTGCAGAGGCAAGACTTTTGGATACAGGCTACATAAAAAGAGACCAGTACACGCTTATACACTCAGGCGGAGAAAAACATGAAAGAGGGGTAGGAATGTTGATAAAGAAGGAGTTAGAAAAATACGTATGTGGATACTGGACACACAATGACAGAATGATGTTACTAAAAATGAGAGCAAAGCCATTTGACATATCAATCTTACAAACTTATGCACCAACTAAAGATCACAGCGAGGAAGAAATAGAAGAATACTATGAAGAGCTAAAACACACACTTAAACCAGTCAAATCTACAGATGTGTTGATAGTAATGGGTGATATGAATGCAAAAGTAGGAAGAGGAAAATACAAGAAAATAGTAGGACAGTATGGATTAGGGACAAGAAATGATAGAGGAGACAGACTTATCCAGTTCTGTGAAGAAAACCAGCTGGTCATATGTAACACCTTTTTTGAACACCACCCAAGGAAATTATACACATGGAAAAGCCCAGGAGATATAACACGAAGTCAAATCGACTATATCATGATAAAACATAGATTTAAGAACAGTGTCACAAGTGCAAAGACACATCCTGGCGCCGACATAAATTCAGATCACAATCCAGTCGTCATCAAAGTAAATATAAAGCTGAAAAGAGCAGGAAACAGAAGACAGGAGGGACCCCAGATAGAAATATCAGCACTGAAACAACCAGATATAAAACAGAAATATTTAATCGACGCCAAAAATAAATATCAACAGTTATTGACAGAAAGCATGGAGCAGTATAGAAGAGAAAACCCAGAAGAAAAAGCAACTGCAAAATGGGAATGCTTAAAAACAAGCATACAATCAGCAAATGCAAATTTACCTAAAAAGGAGTCTCAAATTTGGATGACAGATGACATCTTGAATAAAATGGCCGAAAGAAAGAAAGCAAAAAACACTCCAGAATATAAAACAATAGACAATGACATACATACTATGTGTAGAGAAGCAAAAGAACGGTGGATAGAAACAAAATGCAAGGAAATAGAAGACTTGGAAGCAAAGCACAGGACAAGAGATATGCATGAAGAAATAAAGAAATTATCAAATCGGTCGCGGTTTGCACAAGGAGGAAGCTGTATCAAGAACAAAAATGGTGTAATATTACTTGATGAGAAAGACATATCAAACAGATGGGCAGAATACGTAAAAGAATTATTCGAGGACAACAGAGGTAAAAAACCATCACCAGATTCTAATGAAGGCCCAAACATTCTCAGATCAGAAGTAGAGAATGCCATTCATATGATACAAAAAGGAAAATCAGCAGGCATGGATAACATAAAAATTGAAATGATAGAAGCTCTGGAGAGCTTTGGTATAGATACAATCACAGAAATATGCAACGATGTATACAATACAGGATATATACCACACGACATGAAGACATCAGTTTTATAACATTGCCCAAAAAACCAAATGCAACAGAATGTTCAGACTTCAGAACAATCAGCCTGATGAGTCATGCAATTAAGATACTGCTCAAAATCATACAGGAAAGAATAAAAAGTAAAGTAGACAGCGAAATCCAGGAAGAACAGTTTGGTTTTAGACGGAACAGTGGAACAAGAGAGGCAATATTTTGCCTAAGAATATTAGCAGAAAAATATACAGAGGTCCAAAAAAGTATGTATATGTGCTTCATTGACTATAAGAAGGCTTTTGACAGAGTCCATCATGAGAAAATAATTGAATGCCTTGAAGACATAGGTATTGATGGAAAAGATATAAGAATACTCAGTAACCTTTATTGGGAGCAAACTGCCACAGTAAGATCTGGAAGGAATTATTCACCATACATAGACATAAAAAGAGGTGTCAGACAAGGTTGTGTGCTGTCCCCCTGCCTGTTTAATTTATACACCGAAAAAATTTTCAAACAGATACAGGAAATACCAGGACTGAACATCAGTGGAAGGTCAATAAACAACCTTAGATATGCAGATGATACCGTGTTGTTAGCTGAAAGTGAACAGGAGTTACAAGAACTAGTGAAGCAAGTGAACAGTATAAGTCATGAATATGGACTCGACATTAATATTGAGAAAACAAAAACTATGATAATTAGCAAAACAGACGATAAACCCACATTAAAGATAAGCGTAAATGGGGAAATCCTGGAACAAGTCAAGAGCTACGTATATCTCGGTCATATAATAACAGAAGATGGCAGATGTGAAACAGAAATCAAGAAGAGAATAGGAATGGCCAAAGCTACATTCAACAACATGAAACATATACTGACATCCAAACAGTTATCTCACAAATTAAAACTGAGAATCATAAAGTGTTATATATATTCTGTATTTCTGTATGGTGCAGAAACATGGACGATGAATAAGCAGTTGGAAGAAAGAGTTGAGGCTCTTGAAATGTGGATATATAGAAGAATGGGGCGTATCTCATGGAAAGAGATGAAAACAAATAAGGAGGTCCTAGAAAATCTAGGTATGAAAAGAGAACTAATGAGGGAGGTCAAAGTTTGGCAGCTAAAATACTTTGGCCACATAAAAAGGCATAACACCTTGCAGAAGACCATAACAGAAGGGAGAGTTGAAGGCAAACGTGCAAGGGGAAGACAGCGCTATAAGTGGGAAGACAACATCAAGAGATGAACAGGAAAGAATCTATCAGAGTGCACCATCAAGACAAGAGACAGAAGACGTTGGAGATCCATTACAGCCAACCTTCGTTGTGGAGATGGCAACTGATGATGATGATGATGTCAGAAATGTGAGCATTTAAGTTTCTGAAAAGTATTGCAGCGCAAAAAATCATTTCTGCTAAGGGCAAAATATTTTACCTTGCAAATAATGACATTGCTCCTTACTTTAAAAGATCATTCTAGCATAGCATTCAGATGGATATGTTTTGCAATATAATAAAAGATAAATGTTTAAACCAACAAGTACATCCTAGTCTGTGTGACTTTCATGTTCAATTTAGGAGCAGTATTTTTAACTGGAATTTTTGGGCCATGCTATTGCTTACAGTCTAATAAATCTTATCTTGTCATACAAGATCTTGGAATCAACAATTTATTAGTTTCTATGGATGGTTCTAAATGAAATTGGAAAATATTCATTCTGCTAACATAACAGATTCATAGAAATTGATTGATAGAGATATTCTGGCTTTTTAGCTGAATAGGAGGAAATTCCTTGAAGTTCTTATTTCTTGGAGCCACGGTAGCACAGTGGTTAGTGCACTGGCTTCCTGGCTTGGTGGTCCATGGTTCAATCCCCAGTTGAGGTGGGATTTTTTAGACCGCAAACAGCTTCGGGGTTGACCCAGCTTCATGAATTGGGTACCAGAGCAACTCTTGGAAGGTTAAGGCGGCCAGCGTGATGCTGACCACATCACCCCTAGTGCGCTGATGGTCAAGAAAATTCTGTCCTAACACCATATTCCCAATATGTCACAATGGGCGTGTAATGGGATCCTTTACCCTTTTTACTTATTTCTCAGTAATCAGAAAAGTCATTAGTTACTTTTTTTTTATAGAGAAGGATGCCAAAGTTTAAAAATGCATGAACATATTCATTGTTCATACTTCTTGTGAATTTTGGAAGAATTGACTCAACCAGTATGATTCTGTTATTTAAAAGCCATAATTTTGTTTAGCCAAACTGCATGAAAGCATTAAACTTTTTAAATTATGGTTAGACAGATAACTGAAGACTATTTTCATCAGTATTGAAGCCGTTACAGGCAACAACAAGCAGCTGTCTGTTGTTTTAAGATGCCTTATTATTGACTGTTTAGGGAGCCGCGCTAGCGTAGTGGTTAGAACACCGCTCTGGCGACCGGGTGATACAGGATCAAACCCGGGCGACGGCATTTGAGGATTTTTCGTCGACCGGGATTTGGACTGGATTAACTCGAGGCCTGGCGAGGACATTTGAAGGAGTGTCGTCGACCAGGGACTGGCGGCTCCTGAGCCGACCCAGCTGCAATGGGTACCTCCGAAATCGGCGAGTATTTGCCTGAATGGCGAGGGACACCTGTCTCTGTACAAGAAATAAAGGGATACTCACGTAAAATCAATGTCAGGTTAGACATAAATAATAACCTGAGATTTCGCCTCGAGTATTAGCGGGCGTACGAAAAAAAAAAAAAAAAAAAAAAAAATTGACTGTTTAAATAGTATGATAGTTTATTTGTACCTGCATGGGAATAGCTCCACAGGCTTTTCATACACGCTTGTGTATAGTGTAGTCTTTGCTTAAAAATTGGCAATTGATTATTGTGCAGATGTAAGAATCAGTATTTTAACTCAATTTCATCATCTGTTTTCACAGTTTGCTAGTTTTGAAGTATGTGGACGGTGACTGTCTGTGATCTGATAAGCTGCATTTGTGTATTGTTTAATTTGTCCAGATAAATTCTCTCAGGGATTTGAATTGTGTTAGATTCTAAGTATTTTTGTTTGTTGTATATATTTTATGTTTGTTAGTAATTCATACATTAAAATTTTTTTTTACTTTTCAGGGTCCATCATTAGTCTCTTTTCTACAGCAAGGTGACACACCACAGCATCGAGCCGAAGAAGTTGGAAAGACTTTTAAGAGACGCAGCTCCAATATTAATCTGCAGAAATGTATGCCATTTCACAGTTTTAGTGCATGGTGTTGTCTGTTTATTTTAATGTATCTTATTATACATTATCTGGCATGATATTTTGATATTACATACTGCATGAGAAACTGGCTAAAATGTGCTGTAACAAAAAAAGAACAAATAAAAAACTATCATAAATCTAATGTCTTTAACTTATTGAACCAGAAAAACTTGAAAGACAGAGTCATCATTTACATATTTTATCATTTATATGGAAATGTGTTATATTTCTATCCTCCCTGGGACAAACTTGACAGTGGTATTGAGTTAGGGCTGCGGAGATTTGTACTCTTCAAAGCCAGTGCCAAAATTTGCTCATGTTCTGTAGATATTCAGCCTGACGCTAAAGTAGTGCTAAATGTCACATTATGTAAGAAAATAAATAATCTTATATATGATAAGACCCAGACAAGTACCAGAGGAACAAGGGATGAGAAGAAGATGCCGACAATGAATTGGGATACATTGAGGAAACCCGTTGATAGCATTACTAGGCAACCTTTGTTCTGGAATTCCCACGGCAAGTTAAGCAGAGGTAGACCAAAGAACACACAAACAAGAGAGCTGGGGACAGAAATGAAAATGATGAAGACAGAAAGACCTTGAGCTGGTGGCATGTGACATGCAGACTTGGCGTGTGTTTGTTGAAGGCCTAAGCTCTGTGAGAAGCTAAAGGGTAATGATTGATGTATGAAATGACCATAGATTAAGTTTTTGATTATACTTATCAGTACCCTGTTCAACTCCCTGTCAAGCATAAGCCTTCAACAAATTCATGACAAATCTTCCAGTCTTGTGCCATCTGTTCAATATCTTTTTACGTCTTCATCATCCCTTTGATTTACTTGCTTTAGATGAGTTTTTCATGCTGTTACTGAAGTTTTTATTTGGATTTAAGTTCTGCAGATGGGTAGCAACCCTCATGTCCTATCTTTCTTAGTTGCCTTCTACGACATGTCTATTAGGGTTGGTGTTGGTTAATTCGGGCTGTGAGCTTGTCTAGCCAATGCAAGTTGAAGAATTAATATGTGTTCTGTTAAGGTAAAGTACTACAGTTCTCTCATCTCTTTCAAGCCCTGGTAACACACAGGCATAGTTTTTAAACAAGTATAGTATATATGTAGACTTTTATCTAAAATATAATTTGTAGCGATAAGATTAGCTTTTAGAAAAGTAAAATTTGATGTGGGTAACATTGTGAGTGCACACTTCTTTTTTTTTCTTTTTTTTTTTCTAGCCATTCAACTCCTGGATGAAGCTGTATCAGTGTCTGTAAGTCGTCCTTCCAGGACACCAAGAAGCTTAAGACATGTTTCACGTAAGTCGTTACTTTGTGCTATTCGTAACAAGTATGTTGATGTCAGTTGAATTTATTGAATGCCAGCATTAACGAGTAATTATTAGTCTGTAATACTAAATAGGTTTAGTGCATTAATGAATACAAGCAGAATGTTATATCTGTCTTAATACATTATCATTGTCAGTCCTCTTTAGCTCCTTGTGGAGCATATAATTCAACCAGGTTATGCCAAACTGACCTGTGGTTATTTCATCCTTTCAGGCTTTTCTGTGTCTTTATCCTTTTAAGTCTTGTCTCCTTTTTCCTTCTGTGTGCGTTGTTTGGTCTTCCTCTACCACTGAGATTCCAGAACAAGGTGCCTTCTAATGTTTTTCAGTAGATTTCCTTGGTGTGTGCCCTATTCCAATGACAACATTTTGTCTTCCCCAGTTGTTCTACTGATATTTGTCTGGCCTCTTCTGTTAGTTCCACATTGGCAATCTGGTCATACCATTTCAATCCTTTTATTCTGCGCAATCAGCTAATTATGAAAGTTTGTAGTTTCTTGGTTGATATGTTTGTTGCCCTGCATTTTTCAGAGCTATGATATTTAAATTGAATATTCATATTTAAAAAAAAAAAACTTTAGACTTGATTTCTTTTGATTTTCATATATTTCCTTATGCACTGAAAGATCTTCTTTTCTTCTATGTTCATATGTTAATGTCATTGTCCATTTCTCCAACCTGTTGTTGCTGCCAAA
The DNA here is from genome assembly GCA_024509875.1 of Oreohelix idahoensis. Lineage (NCBI taxonomy): Eukaryota > Metazoa > Mollusca > Gastropoda > Stylommatophora > Oreohelicidae > Oreohelix > Oreohelix idahoensis. Next base: position 509,602 of record JAMPIV010013302.1, read on the forward strand.
ATCTGTGCATAAGTCTCTTTTAGGGGTGTTTCTCCAAATGCAGTTTTGCCACCATTTGGCACATTTATTCTCTTACTTACTTACTTACTTAGTCGTTCCCCTTCTACCGTGAGGTGTAGAGGTTTGGAAGAGAGAGCGCCAGACTATCCTATCGGCTGTCTTCCTCCTGGCCTGGTTCCATTCTAGTCCTCGATCCTTCAAAGATTTTCTAATGTTGTCCTCCCAGCGGACTCTGGGTCGTCCTCGGGGTCTGGATCCTTGGCTCTTTCTTTCCCATGCTTGTCGTGGTATCCGATCTTCTCCCATTCTGCAGACATGGCCAAACCATCTTAATTGGGACTGTTCTACTTGGGTCTGCAGGGGTAGGATTTAAGGCCTTGACGTATCGTCTGGTTGCGTACCATGTCTCTTCTTGTTACTTCAACCACCTTCCTCAGATACCTCATTTCTGAGGTTTGGATCTGGCTTTTATGGGTTGTAGTCATTGCCCATGACTCGCATCCGTATGTCAAGACTGGGACATAGGTGGAGCGGTATACAGCCATCTTCGTTTTCTTACCAACCTCTCTCTTGCTGAGGAATCCTCGATTTATGGCCTGAAAAAGTCTCCCAGCTGCTGCTTTTCGAGTGGCCAACTCTTCTTTGATGCCTCCCTTTCGGTCTATAATAGCTCCGAGGTATTTAAAGTGGTCGACCTGCTCCAGGACCTGTTCTCCCAGCTTAATCTGATGTCTTCTTTCTTCTCGTGATATCACCATGGATTTTGTTTTAGAGCTGCTTATGACCATCCCTCTCTTCTCCAGCTTTTCCTTCCATACTTGCAATTTGGATTGGAGATGTGCCTCTGATTTAGCAATCAGGGCAACATCATCAGAAATGCCAGCTCTGAAATACATACCTGCCTCATCTTCCAGTACCCCACTGAATACTTTCTTGTTCTCTCCTTACATGCCTTGATAACATCGTCCATGAGGAGTATGAAAAGATAAGGTGACAGGATATCACCTTGTCTTACACCAGTGGTGGTCCTGAACTCTTCTGACTTATGGTTTGCTGTCCTCACGTAATTTCTGCAAGACTTGTAGAAGCATTGTATAGCATGAATTAGAGGTACTGGAATGTTCTTCCTTGCCAAACAGTCCCAAAGTTTGCTCCAGGGGACCCTGTCAAACGCCTTTTCCAGATCTATGAAACAAAGATGGATCTCACTCTTATACTCAAGAGCCTTTTCACTCAGCTGAGTGTGAAGATTAGGTCTTGAGTACTTTGGTTTGCTCGGAATCCACACTGGACCTCATCCAATTGTGGCTCAGCTAGGCGTCGGAGTCTCTGCTCTAGGATTCTAGAGTAGATTTTACCAGGGACACTGAGAAGGGATATGCCTCTTTGGTTTCCGCATTGTCGATTGTCACCCTTTTTGAAAATACATTTATTCTCTCAATCTTTTATTTTCTCTGAATTTTCAGACCCTGTTGCTGTGACCTCTCTTCAAGTATTCTCATTTAGTCTAGCCTCTGGTTTTGGCCATGAAAGGACAAGGTCATAGGCAAAATACATACTATTGAGCTGTTTTGTTAATAATAATAATAATAATAATAAATTCTTTAAGCGCCAAACACGGCGCATAAGGCAGAAACCAGTGCTCTCCAGGTTGTTCGTTGTGACGCCACTCCTCTTAGCTCTTGCACATTATTTAGGCCCAACGTTCTTCCTTCTCTTATTATTGTTCTTCTGAGTGTTTCTTTTGGTCTTCCTTTTTTCCGCTTACCCTCAGGAACCCAAGTGAGCGCCTGTAGTGGTATTCTGTTGTTTTGCATTCGTAGGACATGACCGATATATGACCATCGTCTTTTCCTTATATAGTCGGAGACATATTTCTGCCTAGAGTCTTCTCTTATTTGTCGATTAGTCTTGAATTCTTTCCAACTGATGTTCATGAGTTTTCTAAGACATTTGTTCTCGAATGTATTCAGCTTGTTCTCCAATGATTTTGTTATTTTCCAACTCTCACAGCCGTATGTTAACACTGAGATAACATTTGAATTAAACAGACGAAGCTTGGTATGTATATTCAATGATCGTAATTTCCAAATGTTAGATAATCTATTGAAGGCGCTAGCTGCCAAAGCAATTCTAGTATGGATTTCTCTTGTTGTGTCACCATCCTGAGTCATTTTACTGCCTAAATAATTGAAACTTTCAACTTTCTGTAGTTTTTCCCCGTTCAAGATGATATCAAAGGTCTCGTTAGAAAAGTTCATAGCTTTAGTTTTAGAGGCATTTATTTGGAGACCAATTTTAACCGAGAGATGACACAAATTATTTATTGCTTCTTGGGATTGTCTTGGTGTTGAACTTAAGAATGCTACATCATCTGCGAAATCCAGGTCCCCCAGGAATTTTCCATTTGTCCATTTTATACCCAATTTGTTTTGTTAGGGTCCACTAAATTCCATCATTGGTGATTGATGTTTCTTTTTTCATAATCCAAGTTTTAGACATTCCTGCTTCACTGCAGTTCTTATCTCAAGGGTTTCTGTAAGCAAGTGTGCAAGAAATGCTTTGCTGCAGGCTTCCCCCAAGGGGACCATCTGCAGTGGAGGCTCCATAAGGAGTGAAAAGGGAAAATAAGAAAGATGCATTAATGTGGCCTGCATTTGCAGGGTCAGAATACTTGTATTTTTACATGCTTTGCTTTAACTTCACTTGTATGTCACTTTCAAATCTTGCAATTGATTTTTCAATCACTTCCAGATGAGCAATAGCTCTGAAACTTGACGTAGTTGTGTATTCCTGATAATACAAATAATCAGTCAATTATTATTAATTTAATATTGTAATTATGACATTATGGGTAATTAAAGTTTTTCGTAAAGAAATGTAAACAAATCAGGGGCCATAATCAAGTTAATTAATTTTTCTCCTAAATCAAGGGACACAATACAAATTATAAAATTATGAATCAAGGGAAAGTCAATTTCCATCTCTAGATGGCCTTCAAATTGAAGAAATTGATTGCACCAAATTAACAGGCACAAAGCGATGTAATATTGACCCTCTAAAAGAAATGGATCGCTTAAGAAATTTTAGACCAGATTTACAATAAGTAAAAATATTGTTTATGTTTTAGTATGTCATAATTTTTCTAACACTAAAAAGAAGAAAATAAAAAATATTAAAAAAAAAATTTTTAACACATGCTTTTAATGCACTAAAAACTCAAAAATAATTTTTCAAGGAGTTTATAGCTTGCAGTAAAAAAATGTAACATCAAATTGACAAAAAGCGAGGGGCACTGATTCTGCATGAAATTAACTTCTGCTTTATACTTCATTAGACACTTATGAATAAAATATATGATAAGCGCTTAAGCGCCCCACGCTTTTTCTCAATTTGATGTTACATTTTTTTTACTGCAAGCTATAAACTCCTTGAAAAATTATTTTTGGGTTTATAGTGCAAAAGCGTGTGTTTAAAATATATTTTTTTATATTTTTTATTCTTGCTTTATTTGCCTTATGATTGAAACAGTGATTAGTTTTTGTGTAGTTCTTGTGTCAGATCGTTCAAACTTCTGATGTTGGATAATTTATTCACCAGATACGCCAATGCACTTGGATTCAAGACTGAACCTTGACGTAACTGACATGTTCATGTTTACTCCAGCCAAAAATGTCGTGACGAGCTCACAGTCACCTGTAAGTAGTTTGCTGCCAGCGCTGTTTTATGTATGCTTTACTGCATTTTTTATTTCCATAATTTTGCAGTTTTCATTACTATGTAGTTAACATAGTGTTAACTTTCACTGGATTCTCTGGTGGTGATTGTGATTTTTTATTTGTGCACATGTAGATCTGGGTTTGGATTAGGATAGTTCCAAGGTACTTCTTATCTAGGCGAGATCAGGTCATCATTTTCCTCTTACGTACCAGTACAGGATTGGTCTAACAGATCTCTGCTCCTGTGGCACCAGCCCCATGACAGCCGACCATCTGCTCCAGTCCTGCCCGACTTTAGGCATTGAGCGGAGCGGCATATGGCAACAACCCACTTCTCTCCACGGAAAACTGTTTGGAAATGTCAGGAACCTTGAGTTGACTACTGCCTTTATTAGAGTCATTAATGTAGAAGTCTGATAACGAAGAAGAAGACTTCTTATTTCAGTTTGTTAGCAAAGTCTACTTAGAAATAACATAATCAAGTGCTGCTAGTATATGTTGCCATAAAGTAGTGGGAGCTCAGATTCTGAATTCTTCATCAGAGCCAGAGAGGAGAAATAAATCTATCTACAAGTAGGTCAAGTTTAGAAACTGTCATTTCATATTGGTTCAGATATCATCATCACCCTTCAGATCCCCAAGGAGCATAGACCTTCAACAAACACATGCCATTTCAGCGTGGAACATGCCGTCTGCTCATGGTCTTTTCATGTCTGTCTCCAGCTCTCTTCTTCATGTGTTCTTTGGTCTACCTCTGCTTCTCGTGCCTTGGAAATTTCAGAACAAGGACTGCCTGGTAATGCATTCAACAGGTTTCCTCCAAGTGTTGTCCTGTCAATCTCCAGTGTCTTCTTCTCATCTCTTGTTCCACTGACACTTGTCTGGTTCTTGTCATCAGTTCCACATTGGTGATCTTATCATACTACTTCAATTCTTCTGTTACGCAAGCACTCATTTATGAAAGTCTGTAGCTTTTTGGTTGGTAGTTTTTGTTTTAATTCGGATGTAGTCACAATAAAATTGTGCAATTCTTTAAAAACCAGTAAACCTCATTGCACATTGTGTGTCAGAAAATAATATTTTGTGTTTTTTTTAATCCAGGCTGTAGGACGTTTAATTACTCAGGACATTTCACCTATGATAAGATCCAGAACTCCAGCTGATGAAACTACCATGGGTGTAAGTTTTTTCCCCCTTTGTTTCTGACATTTCCTTTTAATTGTGACTGGTGATAGATTTCTATAGATATGTGCGTGCTATTGTCTTTGCTGATGAATCTACTTTCTACTTTGCAGGTAGAACCTACAGAGGATATTACAGACTGGAAGATGACTTTTATTACTGATGAAGATCCAGGAAAAGCTTGTAAGAAAAAACGCTATTGAGAACTAGAAAACAAGTACTTTAAACTGGTGTTTTTTTTTTTGTTGTTGTTGGAATTTTGAGAAGCAAGAAGAAATAGAAAAAATATGCTGCTCTTTTTATCCAGTATTTTTTATAAAACTTTTGGAGATATAAAAAAGTGTGTAGCAAAATTCCACAGGTCTTTTTTTTGTGTTTTGTTTTGTAATTTGGAATCAACTGAAGAGCAATTTTGATTGTTGACTTGTACGTAGGTGGCTCATATGGAAAGGAAGAAATTATGAAATTAGTAAGGAAACAAAGAGCCAGGGAGCCAGACCTCTAGGACAACCCAGAGTTCACTGGGAGGACATTAGACAATCCCTGAAGGACCGAGGACTAGATTGCAACCAGGCCAGAAGGAAGACCACCGATAGGAGTATGACGTTCTCTCTGGCAAACCTCTACACTCCAGGGTAGAAGAAGGATGACTAAGTAAGTAAGGAAGGAAACTATTTTCTGGCCTAATGGGTTTTTTTGTGTCTGTGTTTAAATTGTTAAGTTCATTGTGTGCATGCAAGTTTGTTTCCCAAGTCACTCACTTCATAGTTTGCCGGCTTATTTCAGCATCTTCTGGTCTGTTTGAATCATTCAAGACTGAACTTCAGCACCACCGAGCACCACATCAGGTCATGGAGCTTTTGTCTGGTTATGAATCATCTTGTGCTGAACAGGTCACTTGTCTCAAGAAGCTTAGCAAAAGTGTTACCCGTAATCAGCCCAAGTAAGTCAAGTGAAATATCCTTGGATGAAAAAATGTGTCTGGGGTCGTTCACACATTATGTAATGGGGGGGGGGGTTGTGGTGGAGAGATGTTACTTTAGGGGGGTGTTATGTTGCGGGAAAGGGGGACATGTTTATGTCAAACATTACGTTGCATAATTTGTCAACGGCCCCTTTATGGAATGTCTAGGTGTTTGAACACTTATGTTCATTGTAATGTAGGCTTGCTCAGTATCTGTTTCAGTGCTGAGACTTGAACTGTTGGCAGGTTTACATTGTATTCTGTAACAGATGACTTGTTCTTGTAAGACAAGACCTGAAGGTCTTTTATGTTTAGACATGCGCCCTAATATAACCGACTAGGTTGAACAAAGGCACAATTTTATTTTTTAAAAAAAAACTTGTTCTTGTTATCAGTAAGTGTTGTCGTGCCATAAATCATAAAAGACAGTTGATAGAAAATTAGTTGCTAAATTTGTCACACTGCCCTGTGTAGTTCCTAGGATGTCTTCTGAAGAGATTAAGAAAGAAAAAGACTACTGCGTGCTCAGGCATGTCGTACAAGGAGATTAATATGAGGTCGTGCTTGGGGCTGGCAACCTCATCGTGTAAAACCAACGATGGAAGAGGATGTGACTCCTTCGTGCAGGCCTCCTGCAGGGGACCAGCTGTAGTGGTGGTTCCATGCTCCAAAAGGAGCGCAAAGGAAAACGTTGAAGATCAGTAAATATTGCAGACTGAAAGCTTAGTGAAGTAGTGTAGTTTTATTGTTTATTCACCATTTGTGTACACTCACACCTCGCAGGTTGATTAGAACTATGAACACATTTGAACTGCTTCAGCATGAGAGGAACACATGGAAACTACTTCATTCATTGTACAAAGACAGGCTAGAGACAGAGGCAAGGGATGACTTGCTTGATGGTCAAATGGAGGATGACAGTGCTTCAGGGAAAACAGTGGTAGGTTCATTTTCATTGTTTCTGTGAAAGAAATTAATAGCTGTTTGCTTAGTTTAGTGTAAATTTATACTTGGTACAGAATGTACTTTCTGTCCAGATCACTAGAGTTTGACCTTTGTTGTGGAAAATGTGATACTTGTCAGTATTTTTGTGCATTCATGTTTTAAATTTGGCCAGCCTTCATTACTTCTGACTGCTATGTAAATTTCCAGTCATGTTACATAGCCCCAAATTTGTTTGTATTGTTCTTCTGCCCCATGTGAGAGTCTGGTCATTAAACAAAAATGAGTTATTGATATTTTAAAGTATATATTACACTTTTCTTGTCATATGTACCAACCTCAAAAAAAATTTAGGAGTTCAAATCCTGTATTCCTGAATTCAGGGACGTATTTTAAAAAAAAATATTCTAAACACTTTCCATATTCTAATTTTTTGCAGCAAGAATTACAATAATTTATTACTTTTTTGTGGTTCTATCAAGAATCTACAGAATTCTCTTCTTTACATCTGTCAGTTATAATTGCCACAAGTTGTCTACACCAGTTTTTGTCTGTTTTGTATAAAGATGGACACCCATAATGCAACAAATTATAGTGACAAAGAGGCCACAGATGAGTTCTATCATCAACTACAAAAAGAAATGGAAACTACCCCAAGTTACGACATTATCAAAGTAATGGAAGACCTTAATGCTAAAGTTGGATCAGACAATACATATGATGAAAGAGTAATGGGGAGATGCGGTAGCGGTGCTGCAAATGGCAATGGGAATAAACTGATAGATTTCTGCAGCATTAACAACTTGGTCATTGGAGGAACTTTCTTCCCGCAAAAAAAAATTCACAAATTAACATGGGAATCACCAAATGGCCGCAACAAAAACCAGATAGATCATGTTATGATCGACAGCAGATGGAGGTATTCATTACAAGATGTGAAAGTAAGAAGCAGAACAGATGTAGGAAGTGATCACCACCTAGTAGTAGCAGAAATAAAGGTGAAGCTTAGAACTATTGGACCTTAGGTAAGAAAACAAAAAAGATACAACATCAACAAACTGAAGGACCCCCCTTACCAAGAAAGCTTTTGTTGCAGATATAAAGAAACGTTATCAAACTGCCAGAAGTCAGGAGGGCACAGAGGCTGATGACTTTGACCAAACATTTAGTGTCCTTTCAACAATATATAAGGAAAGTAGTGAAGCATGCTTAAGATTCCAAGAAAGGAAGATACAAGATTGGATAACATCAGCAGCATTGAAAATCATAGGGATGAGAGAAAACAAAAACACAAGCAAAGTCCCCCAGGTTAAAGGAAATAGACACTGAACAGTACAGTCAGCTGGACAGGGAAGTAAAATGTCAAACCCGAGCCAACAAAAGGAATTTCCTAGAAGACCTTGCAAGACAGGCAGAGGTGCAGCACTGAGGAATGAACAAAGAACTATACAAAATAACAAAAACCGTCAGTGGAAAATGGAGTGCAACAATATTACACTAGTAAGAGACAAGCAGGGAAATCTCATCACCACAGAACAGGGGCAAGAAGCAAGATGGGCAGAACACTTCAGAGAAACACTCAATAAGATACTACTAGAACTACCAGAGATGCAACTGAACATTCCTGAGGCTAACAATGACAAGGACATCAATACAGATGCTCCAAGAAAGGAAGATATTATCACAGCTATCAAAGAGTTGGTGAATGGAAAAGCTCCTGGCCACGACATATTAAGGGCAAAGCTATTTAAAATTGATCTTGAGTTATCAACAGAACTCTTGGAACCATTCTTTGCACAAATCTGGTAAACAGAGACATCACCACTCGAGTGGAAGACAGGAACAATTATCACATTACCAAAAAAGGGTGACCTCACAGACTGCAACAGCTGGAGAGGAATTACCCTCCTCTCAGTTCCCAGCAAAATATTGGGCATGATAATTTTCCACAGAATCTCAAAAGCAGTAGATAACAAACTGAGGAAGTAACAAGCAGGATTCAGAAAGAACAGAAGATGCACAGATCATATCTTCACGCTGAGGAACATAATAGAGCATTGCTCAGAATGGCAGAGACAGCTATATATAAACTTTGTAGACTTTGAAAAGGCTTTTGACAGCATATACAGGGATAGCTTATGGAAAATACTAAGGGCTTATGGGATCCCTAGTTGTATTTTTTCCATCATAAAAAGCCTCTATGCCAACTTTACATTCAGTGTTGAGCAGAGCAACTCTACTTTTGAAGTGAAAACAAGTGTACGACAGGGATGCCCCTTGTCAACCATTCTATTTTTAACTGTCATGGACTGTATGATGCACCAGACAACAGAGGATACCCCTAGAGGAATAAGATGGACAGCGTTTACCACACTAGCAGATCTAGAATACACAGACGATTTTGCACTACTCTCCCATTCACATCAGCACATCCAAGAAAAAAACAGACAGACTGAATAAATATAGCCAACAAGTGGGACTAACCATCAGCCTTAAAAAGACAGAAGTTAAAACACTAAATGTAATATATCCTGAGTCCATTAAAATAAGGAATGAAAACCTGGAATGAACAAATACATTTACATATCTAGGAAGCATAGTAACACCAGACGGCAGAACAAGCAAAGACATCAGTAACAGAATGAATAAAGCAAGAGCAGCTTTCGTCAACCTGTTTAACAATTGGAAATCTTCTCAGTACAGCACAAACACCAAATTAAGATTATACGAGAGTTGCGTACTTTCTGTACTTTTGTACGGTGCAGAGTGCTGGAGAGTAACAGAAAAGGAAATGTCCAAATTATCCTCTTTCCACACAACCTGCCTTAGGAGAATATTTTGAACCAGGAACTGCTTACATGGTGCAGCCAAATAGATATGCATACCATCATTGTGGACAGACGCTGGAACAGGGTTGGCCATGTCCTCAGAAGAGATCCTGACACTATCACAAGAACTGCAATGCTATAAACCTTAGGAGGGGACCCAAAGATGCAGCAATAGAGAATGCAGTCAGCGACCCATAGCTTGACTGCTTGCGTCAGGGTCAGCTAACCAGAGCTGACCAAGACCCTACTCCACCTCCACGTGGTGGTTCTGGAAACAGACTGCATCACTGCAGTCTGGCTGAGAGAGTAGGGATCGAAGAGGGAAGGCAAACCCGGTCCCCAAAAATGCCGTGCTGAAGTCGGATGTTGTCACGAAGTGGATTAAAGTTTATAGAGTTTGCCTGAATGAATGCAAGACCCTAGTATGAGAAAGTCTGAGAAGATAGAATTTAGATGAAAAATGACATGCCTGTGGACAGATGAGACTATTGGCTCAAGGGCTAGAACCAGGATTCGACTCTCCCCTTGCCGCTTCGTGACTTCAGAAAAGCTATAGAATCACCCCCCTCTAACTACCTTTAAACACAAGGAGATAAGGTGTATAAAACGACCACAGACACCACTATACAGACAACATAGAGTAAGTATAGTACAGTGTAGAAGCTGATCCAGTGTACAGTAAATATATATTTATTTACACAATAAAAACATTAAAATTTCATCATACATCAATTCAATAAATAGCGTGCACTGTTGCACCGCCTGGAAAAATGAAGTAACAAGTAAATTGATAGACACTAGAAAAAAACCCCAATCACATTCACTCTTTCTGTCACCCTGCTGAGGAACAATAAAAATGGTTAGTGATTTAAACAACTCTAATCTTGTGGGGCTGTCAACTTTAGCCTCCACTCTCTAATACAAATACGTTTTCTACTGTTGCCGTCCTGTTGCCTCCTCCTAAAAGAACGTCTACACAGCTTCCAACTTGGTAGGCGATATGCGCCACTCACTAACACCACTGGAAATGCTAAAATAATAGACTTGGCTTACAACGATGGCTCAGTGTCTATCCGTCAAATGGATAATGAATAGACCCTACTGGTCCTGTCTATTTTTCTCCCTCCTTCTCTCTCTCTTGGTCTCAGTGTCTCTCTAACACTCGACGACTGATGATGCAGCGTCTCCGTTACGCTCTTCTCTCGTTACTTTCAGGACCCAGGTATTGTAACCCTTTCACCTGCTCCTGACTACTGCGATGATGATGATTTTGGGTATCAAGCATGAAGAACTTGATTAACTGTCGAAAACTTCTCTGCTGCTGAATAGCTTCTATAACTTTCCACTTTTAACCCGCTCCGGATTTAGAGGAAAACACAGCCTTGATTTCTGGCTGTATGCAATTACACCAGTCTCCAGGCCACGTGCCGTTGCTGGAGATTATAATAGCGATGAGCTCTGGGCTTTAGGATAGATAAACCCGTTCCCGCTCCTCACTGCAAAAAGCTGTTTAGGTCTCGCTGAAGAGTTGAACTTCACTGAAATAGACCGTTTAGGTTATTTTCTTTTCGCTGCTGGCGATACCTCGAGTCCTCTGACCCCTGAGATATGTCCTGTTGCTGTGGGTAATTTGTATATGGGCAAATTACGCTCCCCCACTGTTTGCCGTGACCCGCTGAAATTAAAAGAAAATGCATCTATTGTACAACAACTCCAACATAACGCATCTCTAACCTATCGCTCCCATTAATCTTTATAACTCCCTTACTCAATACCTCACACGTTGTGTACAACAATACATAAATAATACTACCCACGTGGCACTAAATCTCACTCCTCCTACTCCTCTTCTCTCATTCTGAACAACGATACATAAAATAATACTATCCCACGTGTCTCTTCAATCTCACTCCTTCTACTCCCCTTCTCTCGTTCTGCACAACAATACATAAAATATTCCTACCCACGTATCTTCTATCCCACTCTCCTTCTACTCCTCCCTTCCCTCAACTTAAATCTTCCAGGTAAGTAAACAAAGCCCCAGACACTGTCTGACGGGTTACGTGGTTGTTACGCATGGCTAACCACGTGTCCAAACATTTCAACTAGGGAAATCCTTTGTCCGAAATTCCCATTACACCTTGGGTTCCCGACTTAACTCTTAGTATACGAGCGGCCTTTTAGAAAGGCCGATGATCGATCTGCACTAAATAATTTATTTATAAAGATAACATAAAGTGTTATATATCAAAATGTGAAGAAATGAAACCCCTATATCATGCACGTAACTAAATTGTTCAGTGGTTTTAAACATGCATTCACCTATACATTTTCGCTATTGACGGGGATCGATCATCGGCCTTTCTAAAAGGCAGCTCGTATACTAAGAGTTAAGCCCCAATTTAAATTAAACCTCGTGCTATAGGAATAATTTACTCCCCTAAGCCGTATAATTCACTGATAACATAAATCTGTACCCTCCGACTGCATTTCTCACATTTAAGGCACAATATAATTAACGTACACACAATGGAGTTCCCAATAAAATTACATTTGTAAATACACAGGAATAAATGGTGGTTTTACACAACATTCTACAACTATGAGCACACGTGTATCTCATAACTTCACACGCTCCTATCTACTGCCAAAAATCCTAGAAAGAATTATACACACTTTTACATTTACATCGTTCTTCGAAGATAATAATGGATGGCGCTACCGTTTATAACTTTAAGTTAATGTCCCCGACGAACTTTACTTACGGGCCAAGATTTCTCAAAGAACCCTCTAATAAGTAAAACGATAATAAAATTATTACATACCAATTACCGCTTTTCTTCCCTGCAATGGAGACAATAAATACGTAGTCGCACGGCAGGCAATTATTTTCTTCAGAGAGCCTTGCCCACAGTTTACCGACTCATTATATACAAGAGAAAAACCCCCACGGATTTCCTCCTAGTCTATGCTAAGCTTTCACTCGGACCAATAGAAACGCTAGAAGAATAAAATACTTGCGACCTACGCCAATCAGATTTGAAAACAGCGTGAAGACTGCGTGTCCAAAAATTGCGTCACGTTACGTGACGGCCGCGAGCGTTTCTGACGCGTGCATAAAATGGTGATTTTCGTAAACAACGAAAATCTACGTGATCGCGAAAAATCTATAAGAGAAGAACTGGCCGAGTGTAAAATAAACCTACCGACATAAAGGAACCCATTTAAATTACCTACACAAAAATACCAAACACGATATATATATATTCATGGAGAAGAACCATGGCAAACCCATATAGTTACAAAGAGGAGAAGAAGAAATTGTGAAAATTCAAAATAGAACAACAGAATCGGGCCTGTTGAAGGACAGAATTACAGTGCAGCATCACATATGTGTCGGCTGAAAGGCGCAGATATTGCAGCTCCGGCTTAAACAGACACAACGCAACCAACGTCCTTTTCAGGATGAATGAGGAAGAAGAAGAACCTTAGGAGGACGGCGAAAGAGAGGCAGACCAAAGACGGAGAACTGTGGAGGCCGAAATATAAAGCATGAACCAGAGTTGGGGCACAGCACGAAGGATGGCCACTGACTGAGCAAAGTGAGGACAGTTTCTTGCTGCCCTACAAGATGCCACTAAGCGTGATGGTCACTGACTGTTTTGTCAGTCAGGGGCTAAGGATCCAAGAAGAAGAAATGTTATATGGGGCATGGATTTAGATGACATATTTTTCTGTTCCCACAGAGCTGTTGTGCTTTGAACATACCTCACTCAGTACATGTGAATTATTTTGATGTTTCCATTGTACGTTGTATCTATCTTTGCTAAGATCCCCATTGTGCTCAAGTTGCCGTATATACTCGAGTATAAGTCGAGAAATTTATTCCCATTTTTGTTAATTGTGGTAAGATTTATAATGGAGTAATAAGACCACACTTAGAGTTTGGCTCAGCAGCATGGTCATCAGCTGCTAACTCACATCTGCAGTCTTTGGACAAGGTGCAAAATCAAGCTCTCAGGCTCATTACAGGAGCCATGAAAACTACACCAATATCAGAGATGCAGAAGGTTGCTGGATTACAGACATTGTCCTATAGAAGAGACACAAAAAGCATGATCCAGATGGAAAAGTACAACAGTATGCCAACGCACCCAATGAAGGTGTTACGTACATTTATTACCTAAGGGGGTAGTCTTCGGTCCTGCCAAATGTACGCACCAGTCTTGAGATAGTTATATTATTTGTGCGTTCGATTGATTCACGCACTGACGTGCACAATGCTGTGTGAGTTGCTTTGGACGCACGTGTAACCTAGTTGAGTAGTTTGTGACGTCATGTTTTGAAGTGGAAACATGGAACTGGCTTGTGTCCATGATTGTAATTTTATATTGTGTATCCAATGGCATGTTGAAGGAAGTCATTTATTATTGTGATTTGTATTGGTCTTCAGGTCGAAGCCAATCGCAGTTATGTCACGTAAGTTATCGCCCACTTCTTATTTTAATGCTGCATAAAAAGGCCGCTCTACTACTAATCTAGCGGGAATTTTATCATTCCTAGAATGGATCTACAGAGTCGCTTGCCTTTAAGATTTGGATCGTAGACGGAGAATTCCTACGAGTAGAAGAAGTTATATTGTTTACCTTATGCACATGTTTTAAATGCCGTACATGCTTCAATGCCAAAGTCGTGGCATGGATGTAAAGAGAGGGTAGCCAACTGAAAGCCTTTAACTGATAGGATTATCGTATATGACTTTGTGTGAAATTATATGATGTACAACGCTATGTAGGATGAACGTCTGGGAATTTTAACAAATGTAATATGGAAGATTTCATCCCAGAGTATGTATACGTTACCATGATAGACGTCCTTGAAAGAAGGTCAACGGTCGTGACTGAGAAGGATATTATACGGTAACAGTTTTGTAATCCTTAGTCTATGGACAGAGGTCTTTACTAGAAGAGAATCTTCAGGAACTTTAGCAGCAATAATTAATATGTTGTCGTGTGATCTTTGCGCCTGTGACGATGTCCGTCTTGTCCACTTCGTGTCCTGGTGAATAAAATCTATGTAAAGTTACCAACGACTTGTGTGCTGCCAATACTTGACCAGTTCACCCAATTCAAGATACTTGTTGGTTTTCGTTTGAAAAACATTGTTGACATTTATTCCGTTGTAACCATTCGCGTTTCAATTCATCACTATGAAAACGACACCAACAATAACTGGTAGGCCAGTGCGGTCTGGAAGTGATTTCAAAGGAACGTACCCATCCAGTTGATCGTTTGAAAAGAAGAATTTTTACTTTCAAGGCGACATCATCTCAATTTGGATCCTAGCGGGATATGAATCAAAATCAACTCAAATGCTCAAGGTCTTCAATCAACCTCCACGTCAAGTTTCACAGTGACTGATTACTTGGAGATCATCTCTTCATCATTATTGCGTGCGAGCTGTAATCTAGATAAGCAGAACGAAGTATTTTATCTGTAGACGTACATCCACGGAGACGAGGCACATTGATTTTTTACCTGCACGTGAGATGAGTATAGCGTGTTGTCGTTGTACGCTTTATTACAATTAGCTGTGCCTTAAATGTCCATATATATATATTTTCTATGTTATGTGTTATGTTTTGTGTATTCTTCGCGGGAGGTTGGGAGGTAGATCTGACGAACGAGATCCATCTCGAAGCCAATTCGGGCTCTTCGTCAGACGTTCTGTAGGACATTATTTTGCAGACTTCCCGCAGTGGAATGTTCCTACGCGTGAGCGTAGAAGGATTCTAGGTCCACTGTGTCTGGTGGTCTGTGACACCTGTCTGTTTTAGCTGTAGTGTCACGTTTACTTGTTGTTTTTGGTAGCTATTTTTACTTGTACCTTAGTTTTATAATGAATTTTGTATGTGATTATTGTCCATCTCACCTTTCCTGTCGTTCAGTTTTTTACAAAACCTATGTTTTTTACACTGTGTTGTCAATTGTCTTGTGCATTATTTAATCGCAGTTATCATCGTAATTCTTTACGACATTCCATTTTAGTTTCTCATTTTATTTTAATTGGATTTCTGCGAACGTCTTCGTTTGTTTTGAATATCTTGTCGTGTCATTATTGTGCTATTGTCTGTCACATTACTGCTTTCACACCATTACATGTTATAAATTACATTATTAATTATTAATATTATTGCCTATTATATAAATTGATTTTACCGTTCTAGAACAGGAACGAAGAACACTAGTTGTAGTAACACTTTTAAATAGTATTATTACATAATAATATTGAAATGGCTACCTTAGACTATTTCATTAAGCAAGCAAAAGCTTTGCAAATACCTGCTGAAGAGGTAAGACAATTCGCTATGTCAGAATATAAGAAAGCTCAAGAAATAGAAGCTGATCAGAGAAGATTGGAAACTTTACGTTTGGAAAATTTGAAATTTGAGGCAGATCAAAAACGGATTGAGGCTGAGGAACAAGAGAAGAAAATGAAATTTGAGGCAGATCAAAAACGGATTGAGGCTGAGGAACAAGAGAAGAAGATGAAATTTGAGGCAGATCAAAAAAGGATTGAGGCTGAGGAGAATGAAAAGAATAGGAAATTTATAGCTGAAAAGGAAATGGAACAGAAACAAAAGGAAATGGAAGAGAGAAGATTGATAGCGGAACAAAATGTAAAACGACTTCAGCTTGAGATGGAAGAGAATGAAAAAAAACGACAGCATGAACTGAAATTAGCAGAGTCAGAATATGAGAGACTTAGGTTAACTCAGGAATCTAATTCTCAGAGAACTTTTGAAAGCCACACTTCATCCAGACAGGATCATTTTAAGGAAATTCACCTTAAATTACCAAAATTTAATCCCCCGTCTGATGACGTAATATTCTTCCTAGATAGGTTTGAGGCCACTTGTGGGTCTTATAACGTGGATAAAGCTCTATACTGTACATATTTATCCAGATTACTTACAGGGGATGCATTAGCAGTTTATCATACCACCAGCATTGGTGAGAAAAATGACTACAATGCTCTTAGAGCAGCACTTCTGCAAAAATTCCAAATGACAGAAAACGAATATCGTTTGAGATTTCACACATTACTACCTCAATCTGGCAGAAATTTTAGTGATTTTCTGTCACAGATACGACTAACATTAGAAAGATGGATCGAATTATCCAAAATTGAAAAGTCGTATGAAGGTCTCTTTGATTTACTGATGCGCGATAAGGTACTTTCGTCGGTAAATCCTACATTTCTCGCATTTTTACACGAACGGAAACCTTTATCTATGAAAAATTTAGAAGAACATGCAAAAAATTTTTGCACTGCTCACCCAAACATGGATCTAAGTAACGCGCAGATTAAGAGTGAATTGCCTGTTGCTTTTGCAGCACAACAAAACAATTTTTCACGCAATCGTTCTTTTAGTGCTGATAGGTATGTCAATAAGGGAAATAATCATAATTTCAACAATGATAACTTTTACAAAGGGAAGCAATTTCAACAATCTGCTCCATTTAATGTTTCTTGGAACCAAACTCACAGATCGCGAGATTTTGGTAACAATTATTTTAAAAATAATCAAGGACATTATAATAAACAAAACTGGAGATCAAGATCTCAGGGTCCGCAAAACAGACAATTTTTTGGAAATAAACCATTTAACCAACATCATAACGATCATTCTACAAATTATCGGACTAATCCAAATTTTAACTCTAGCAGAAACGACAATTATGGCAATTTTAATGACAAAAATCACAATCGATCGCGCCGACGAGATAGATCGTCGAATAATACAGGTAGACATTCTAATGTTGCTTTTAATGATACACAGGCTAACATTGAACAGGGTAAAGTAGCTGAAACTCACAATGCTATGTCTTGTTCTCTAGATTGTTCCCAGGTGAAAGACTGTCCAGAATGCTCGACTCTTTTCCAGCCTAAGGCGATCACGACGCTGCGTTGCGGACATACCTTGCCTAGCCTGCCTGCAGTCTGTACAGCCACTGCTGCGTCAGTACACCAGGGACAGGGCTCTCTTAAGTTTCACAAGGGATTTGTCAATAATATTTCATGCTCTCTCCTATTTGACTCAGGTTGTACAACAATCGGTGTCCGGACTTCGCTGATCAACCCAAGTTGTGCCACGGGCCGGGTTGTCAAATGTGTAACATTTGGTGGCACAATTGAAACATTTCCCACTGCTATTAATAATCTTCATACTCCTTTCTTTACAGGAAAGATCCAAGCATGTCTTCTGCCTAACCCAATTTGTGATGTAATACTTGGTCGCATACATGGTATTAAAGAGTGTACACCACAGCAAATAGCTGAATGGGAAGAGCGACATATTCAAACTGCAAATGCAGTAGTGACTAGAGCGCAAGCTACTAATATGTCGCATGATACACCTATTGAACCTACAGTTCATACCACTTGTGATGATGATGCTCCTATTTCACGGGAGTTGTTTGCAACATTGCAAAAGAATGATAATTCATTAAAAAAATTCTTTCAGTATGTTAACAAAAAGAATACAAGCAACAAACTTGCAAAATCTAGACATGACTTTATACTTAAAAATGGGATTTTGGTTAGAGTAATACGGGAAAAGGATTTATCCTTATGTTCTCAGATTCTTGTCCCATCCTGTATGAGATCTCGTATATTACGACATGCTCATGACTCGCAATGTGCGGGCCATATGGGTTTTTCGCGTACCAAATCCAGAGTGCTTTCGGCATTCTACTGGCCAGGCGTCCATAGAGATGTTACTCTCTATTGTCGGTCCTGTTTGATATGTCAAGAAGTTAAGGTACGGGGTCCATTTCATGCGGCTCCTATTCAAGCTGCGGACATCCCGATTAGACCATTTGATAAAATGGCCATTGACATTATTGGTCCAATGCTTCCATCTGCTAGAGGGCATACGCATATTCTTACGTGCATTGATATGTGCACTCGTTGGCCTGAGGCCATCCCTCTCAAGAACACTTCATCTGCCAGTGTAGCAGAGGCATTGATGTTAATCTTCTCACGCATTGGTTTTCCACGGAAAATCTTGTCGGATCATGGGGTTCAGTTCATTTCTGAATCCATGTCTCAAGTTATGAAGACATTAGGTATAGACAGATCTCTTAGTTCTATTTATCATCCGATGTCAAATGGGTTAATTGAGCGTCTCAATAGGACACTCAAGCAGTTGTTGGGTAAGATGACTCAAGACCATCCCCAAGACTGGGATCGGGTCCTACCCGCTTGTCTCTTTGCGTATCGCGAGGTACAAAATCAAGCAACGGGGTTTTCTCCGTTCCAGCTTGTTTTTGGCATGCAACCACGCGGTCCGATGTCGTTAATCCACGACTTATTGGTGGATGAGAATATTGAAGAGGAAACTCAATCCTCTTATGAGTATGTGATCTCTCTTAGAAAGAAAATCATAGATGCTTGTAGACTAGCTACTGCATCATCCGAACATGCCAAAGAAAAAGCTCGTCTATCTGCAAACAAATATAGACGTCTTCGCCAGCTCATACCTGGTGATGAAGCTTTTGTATTACTCCCTGCGCATAACAATCGTCTTTTAATTACCTGGAGAGGTCCTTTCAGGATCATCTCAAGAATATCCGATGTCGACTACATCGTTGATGTTAATGGCAAACATAAAACCTTCCACATTAACATGTTGAAGGAGTATTACTCACGTCCTGATTATCTACAATCAGTGTTCCAAGCAACTGACGATCCTACACCACCTATTCAACACTATTCTAGTTTGTCAGTCATCCAAGAAGAGGAATCTTCTTTCGATGATGTACAACTACCAATACCAGTTGTACCACTCCATTCCACTGAGAAATGGAATGATGTTACTATCTCATCTACTCTTACTGATGATCAACGTCAGCAAGTCTCTAATATTCTACACACGTATGAGGATGTCCTCACTGACATCCCAGGTCATACGTCAGTCATCCAACATGACATTATTCTGACTGACGATACACCGATTCGAGTTCGCCCATATCCTATTCCTTTACACTTTCGTGATAAGGTTGATAAGGAATTGGATGAGATGCTCCAATTAAATATAATTGAACCATCTTCATCACCATATTCTTCTTCTATGGTAATCATTAGGAAGAAAGACAACAATATACGTCTTTGCGTAGATTACAGGAAGTTAAACAAAGTTACAAAATTCGATGCGGAACCATTACCTCTTTTAGACGACTTATTAGAGAAATTATCTCATGCCACATTCTTTTCGAAATTTGACCTTTCAAAGGGTTATTGGCAAGTGCCACTCACTACGAAAGCAAAGCCATTCACCGCTTTCTCGACACCACGGGGTCTTTTTCAATGGAATTTTATGCCTTTCGGGTTAATGAATGCGCCAGCTACCTTTGTACGCATGATGCGCCGCATATTGTCTCATCGTCCCGATGTCATTACTTATATAGATGACATCTGTCTTTTTAGTGACTCTTGGGATGAACATATTCAGGGTTTAAAATCTTTACTTTCTACCTTACAGGATTATAACTTAACAGCGAAACCTTCAAAGGCTTTTGTCGGTTTTCATGACATCTCATTTCTTGGTCACCGTATAGGTCGCGGTTTAATGTATACAGAAGACAGTAACGTCTCTAAAATTTTAAACATCTCAGCACCTAAGACAAAAAAACAAGTGAGGTCACTCTTAGGACTAATACAGTTCTATTCTAAATTCATCCCTCATTTGTCTACTATAACTGCACCTCTTTCGTCTTTACTGAAGAAGGGCACACCTAATGTAATAAAGTGGTCGCAGGATCACCAAACGGCGTTAGACTATATAAAACAAATTTTTTCAAATAAGCCTTTTTTAAGGTTGCCTAACAAAGATCTCACCTTTGTTCTTCGCAGTGATGCTTCTTCCTACGCTATTGCGGCAGTTTTGATGCAGGAATACGGAGGCACCTTATTTCCTGTTATGTACGTATCCAGAAAGCTTACAACGAGCGAGATAAATTACTCCGTTCTAGACAAAGAGCTCCTTGCTCTTGTCTGGGCAATCACAAAACTGGATCGTTATCTCCTCGGATCACACTTTGTGGTGGAGTCTGACCAGAAAGCTCTTACCGCATTGAATACAGGGAACGTTAAGTCATCAAAGTCAGCGCGTTACGCTATAGCTCTTCAACCGTTCCATTTTGAGATACGAGCTATTCCTGGAGTGCAGAATGTATTTGCAGACTGTCTTTCAAGATGCCCTAGTGAACTTGGTGAAACTAAACTACTTTTAGATGGAGAAACGTCCTCACCGAAACATGAATAACTTTGTACAGTGTCATTAATTGTACATCTGTGAAGACTATGTATAGTTTTGCAGTATTCGTATAAATATAACTTTCAGAACATACTTACATATGGATTATAACATTATTTCTTGTGAAGTAACGTTTTATTAGAACGGGAACAGTGATATTAAAGTAACATTTTTTTTTAGTATGGAAACATTGGTAAAAAGCAACAAATAGACATTCGTTAGTGTTATGGAACATATTACACTACATATCGTGTTCGTAAACTTATTTCGTGCATGGAACATTAGGAACATATTCTTGTTGACTCTAAATAGTTCTGAACGAATATTCACAATGACTGAAATTAGAATTACTTAGAATAAATTACTAGTTATTTATTTATGTGTAATTAAGTACTAGAATTAGATTAATTCAATTTAATCAATTTGATTGTTTATAAATCACACATCTACTAACGTTATTAGTGTCTCGCAATACGTGTAGTCACGTATCCCACTACATGATATTTCACTTTTAGATAACTAGTCAAACTTACTAGTGCTAGATATCAGTAAGTGCGTTGCTTCTTAAAGTGTTTAATTTTGCATTGCTTCATTTTTGCACATTGTATTTCAAAATTTTCTGTTTCACTGATTCTTTTATCATTGATTATCATCAGTGTTGCTGTTCATTTTCATTTTTGAAATCATATGTTTCAAATTTTGTTGAAAAACTTAGTTGAATTTTATTATCATCTTTTTTGTTGATTCTTCATTTTCATTTTTTTCAACTTCTTTTTACTTCGAATATTACCACATCGTTCCAAAGTAGGTCGATGGTGGATGTGTGCTTTAATGCATACTGTCATTTAGTTATATTAATTTCAAGTCAATATTCTTTTCTTAATATGATATAATTTTATGCATGTCATAAATCTTGTTGTAGTTTTGACTCACCTCTCTCGAGTAATTAGTTCGAAAAAAATTAATAGAATTAATTTTTTTAAGGGGAGGTAATAAGGGAGCTGTTACGTACATTTATTACCTAAGGGGGTAGTCTTCGGTCCTGCCAAATGTACGCACCAGTCTTGAGATAGTTATATTATTTGTGCATTCGATTGATTCACGCACTGACGTGCACAATGCTGTGTGAGTTGCTTTGGACGCACGTGTAACCTAGTTGAGTAGTTTGTGACGTCATGTTTTGAAGTGGAAACATGGAACTGGCTTGTGTCCATGATTGTAATTTTATATTGTGTATCCAATGGCATGTTGAAGGAAGTCATTTATTATTGTGATTTGTATTGGTCTTCAGGTCGAAGCCAATCGCAGTTATGTCACGTAAGTTATCGCCCACTTCTTATTTTAATGCTGCATAAAAAGGCCGCTCTACTACTAATCTAGCGGGAATTTTATCATTCCTAGAATGGATCTACAGAGTCGCTTGCCTTTAAGATTTGGATCGTAGACGGAGAATTCCTACGAGTAGAAGAAGTTATATTGTTTACCTTATGCACATGTTTTAAATGCCGTACATGCTTCAATGCCAAAGTCGTGGCATGGATGTAAAGAGAGGGTAGCCAACTGAAAGCCTTTAACTGATAGGATTATCGTATATGACTTTGTGTGAAATTATATGATGTACAACGCTATGTAGGATGAACGTCTGGGAATTTTAACAAATGTAATATGGAAGATTTCATCCCAGAGTATGTATACGTTACCATGATAGACGTCCTTGAAAGAAGGTCAACGGTCGTGACTGAGAAGGATATTATACGGTAACAGTTTTGTAATCCTTAGTCTATGGACAGAGGTCTTTACTAGAAGAGAATCTTCAGGAACTTTAGCAGCAATAATTAATATGTTGTCGTGTGATCTTTGCGCCTGTGACGATGTCCGTCTTGTCCACTTCGTGTCCTGGTGAATAAAATCTATGTAAAGTTACCAACGACTTGTGTGCTGCCAATACTTGACCAGTTCACCCAATTCAAGATACTTGTTGGTTTTCGTTTGAAAAACATTGTTGACATTTATTACGTTGTAACCATTCGCGTTTCAATTCATCACTATGAAAACGACACCAACAGAAGGCAAGACTAGATGATCTGGCATTGGGACATCTAAAACGCAGCAGCTTTGTGCATTGGGGAAAAAGACTTAAAAGACAGATTCAAGAAGACCTATCCATGAAGACAACACCGCTGAAGACCACCCTGTACCATGGGAACAGGCCAGCAGTGCCCTCCAAATTAATACATCAGTCAGTGGTCTCACAAGTGGATATGAGTATAATGATCTGCAAAAACGAACTGCTACATTGAGTATGATCCAAGAAAGCTATCCCGAACACTCATGGATACATGCCTACACAGATGGATCAGCAATAAATGCTGTAAAGAATGGAGGTGCCGGTATCTTTATCTCATATCCTGACAACCACTATGAGACAAGGTACATTCCCACTGGTAAATTCTGTTCCAACTATACAGCTGAGGTTCTAGCTCTAGAGCAAGCTGCAAATATGATTTATAACACCAACTCTGACTGCCACCAGGTAGTCATCCTCACAGATGCACTGTCTGTCCTGCAAGCTCTCAAGGGTGGTAAACTCCCGCATCTGAGAAATGAACTAAACAAGGTAGCTGCGAAAAAGAGAACCATACTTCAGTGGGTACCATCTCATTGTGGTGTACCCGGAAATGAAAAGGCAGATAAACTTGCAAAAAAGGGAGGAGAATGTGAACAAGAAGATAATGAAATCACATACACTGAGAAAAAGAGAGCTATCCAGGCTATCAGAAGAGAACAGAATCAACTGAATGACGACTACCACTCTTTTGACCGGCAGGGACAGATAATCATTTTTCGCCTCAGGACAGGGCATAACAAACTGAATAAACACCTGCACAAGCTACGATTGTCTGCTTCACCACTGTGCACATGTGGATTAAACGAACAAACTGCTGAGCATGTTCTGCAGGATTGTCCTCTGTATGACCAGTTAAGAAAGATATACTGGCCCAATGACTCAACACTAAACTCAAAGCTATATGGAGCTAAAGAGGAACTTCAAACAACAGTCGAATTCATCATGAGAACTCGTCTGACGTTGTAAACATCAAAGATGCGATCGCAAGAAGAAGAAGAAGTTAATTGTGGTAATTATTAAAATAAATATATACACTTGATCCAAACGATATAAATTAAAAAAATGTCCATCATGCTTTTCATGCTTCCTTTCATGCATACACCGGCATGCACAGCTGTTTAAATAATTCGTTGTAAACACACCAACATTTAGTATAAAAATTTTGTCCCTAGAGTTTTCCTTGTTTGTATTGAGTACATTTGATAATATTCTTTACTTGTAAATAAACTGAAGTAATCGTACAATGCAGCATCTAGATCTAGAGTGTTTAGGTCCAAGACTTTCCCACAAAGTCACAAATTACAACTTTTTTTAAAAAGTCTGCACCAGCTTTCTAAACCAATAATACCTTCAGCTGAGTCCATTTACAGCATTTCCTCTGGTGACTGAGGTCAGCTTTCATTTCATTCTTGGTGGCTTCATGGGATAATGAAATAAACCACCTACATCACCTGGCCAAGCACTTCCTCTACTTTGTTCTGTGTCTTCCACAATATCGGTATATCACCTTACAGATCACTGGACATATTGGAAATTTTCATTTGAAACTACGCTATCAGAACTTTTTATTTTTAAAATCTGTTGGTTATACTGCCTTCATACTACTTTGCATTTATAATTTGTTGTCTGTCTCTCTGTTCTTATCCATTTGTTCCCCATGGCCATGTCTCTGCATCAGTCATGTTTTCAGATTTTATTAGTTAAGTAATCTTACACGCACAGGCAAGTAGGTACGAACGAACGAACGAACGAACGAACTTTATTTTCAAAGGGTTGAGAATTGGGCACGCAGGCCCGTCTGACATTCTGCCCTTCCTTTCTCTCACCTTTCATACTGAATTCATTTATTCTCATATGCATTTTACATATCAAATTCAAGGAATTCAACGTTGTAAAGTAAAATAATAATATAGCACACTCATATTAACATTAATTACTTATAAGCATGACATAACATATGTTGAAGTACAAACATTATCAGAGATAGATAGATAGATAGATAGATAGATAGATAGATAGATAGATAGATAGACAGATAGACAGATAGATAGATAGATAGATAGATAGATAGATAGATAGATAGATAGATAGATAGATAGATAATTAGATAGATAGATAGATAGATAGATAGATAGATAGATAGATAGATAGATAGATAGATAGATAGATAGATAGAACGAACGAACGAACGAACTTTATTTTCAAAGGGTTTAGAATTGGTCACGCAGGCCCGTCTAACATTCTGCCCTTCCTTTCTCTCTTCTTCCATAGTTAATCTATTTATTCTCACACGTATCCTAAATGTTACTTAAATAATAAAATAACAAGAAAGTACAATAAAATAAAATCCCAACATTGTAACAGTACAATAACAGTTACACAAATTTACAGATGCGTATCATAATTTATACTAAACAGGACAAAATTAACTTTAAAACCTACATATGATGTTATGTAATAATAATAATAATAATAGCCCCTTCAGTCATAACTGACTATGGTAGAGAGAGAGAGGCATGCTCACGCACACCCACTGTATTGATTTACTCACTGAAATTTTAAAACTATCCGCAGGTGTGGTCACTTAGTGAACAAAACATTGCAAGCCGGCTCCTTGAAAAAGATTCACTAATTAGGCAGAGTCAGGTAAGAATCATAGGAATCCATGGGTTAGCAGTCCCTGGCACTTTTGTTGTTCTGTAAGGTGTGAAAGTTTGAAGTGAATACAATTTTGCCATATATAATGTGTTATGTTAACTTATACAAATCACCTGAAGTTTAATTATGTTACTGCAGCATACATTTACTGCTACACAGGTGTAAACAATAAATAGTCATCATCAGCAACACTTTTTAGCTCCTTGTTAAGCACAGATCTCAACAAAAACATTCCAAGCCCCTCCTTCCTGTGCCATTCTTTCAAGGTCTTTCCATGTCTGCTCTATCACTGTCATATCTGTCTCCAGTTCTCCCGTTTTTTTTTTTTTTTTGCTCCCTCCTCTTTTACCCTGGAGATTCCAGGCAGGAAGGATAGCCGCAATATGCTGCCATAGCTAGACAGTGTTATCGTTCAGAAGGTCCTGAGTTTTGAGTCTCTGGTAAGCCTATCACTTCTGTTGTTTTTCTGTTGTCTAGTTTTCTACTTCTTTATTTCTCACGAGTGCCTGAAACATATCTTTATGTGTATTATTTATTTGGGGATTACAGAACAGGAACTGCCTTGTAGAGCAAACAGCTGGTTTTCTTCATATGCGTTTCCCTATCCAACACCAGCATTTTTCTCCTCACCTCCTTTCATTGATGTTTGTCTGGCTTTTTCCATCTGTTCCACAAAAACTTCAGTGTCTCTTAAAAAACAGTGAGTTTGTTTTAGACATGTGGTTGAGGACAATAGACTTGTCCTACAAAATTATCACTACTGAGAGAGAGGGCCATATGAAGGACTATTTTTGGATATAAGAAACAAGTGATTTTCTTCTAATACTAGGAATAACAGAATTTTATAGCAAAGAGGGAAAACCTTCATGGATGATGAGTAGGTTAAAGAGACGATAACCAGACATCCTGAAATTTTACTTAGTGGGTTGCCTTACTGGAACCAGGCCAAGAGGAAGACAGCTGATATGATAATATGGCGCTATCTCTTCCAAACCCGTACACCTCACGGTAGAAGAGGAATGACTAAGTAATTAAGGTTTTTGCCTATCAAAAACACTATTATTGTGTGTACGAGACATTCATGTGTCTGCATCAACATCTGACAGATTTGATGACTGATACGGCAGTAAGTGTTAAGTTCAAGTTTGCTCATGTATTATGGATAGTGCCTGTAGTTAGTCTCACACTTGATGAGTTTTTTTTTTTAAACAAACTAAATAAGGCTTACCTAACTAGTGTTTTGTGACGTGATAATAACAGTTGTATGAAGAGCTATGAAACGCTTGAAGGCACAGCTAAGAGAGAGAACAGTGCCTGAGCAGTTACTAAATGCTTTTGGGAGGTATTGATATGAAAAACAATTTATGTAACAACATATGGCCAGATGTAATAACAGAGGCTACCACCAACATACTCATGGAATCTAAGATTTGCTGGCTGTCCACCCACATAGGTGACATACTGGACACACATTTCTTGTACTGTAGTATTGTTCTTTACTTTATTTATTTGTATCATAAATTGGATGAATTAACATACTGCTGTATGGCAGTATAAAATGAACTAGAAGCAATCTTTCTGATATGACTTTTTCATGCAGCTGGTTGTTGATTGGTTAGAAACATGTGCAGCTGAGGACTTGGATACATACTTTGAGAATGCAAAATTCTTTGTTGATCAACCTGTATCTTGGTAAGCATTTTTTAACAGTAATTAAAAAAAAAATGATAACATCAAACTATTGTGTGTGAAACCTGATAAAACATACTGTGGGGCCATATTTGTAAGGACATGCAAACTTCATTAGAATGGCCAGTGTCAGAACCAAAGGGTTGTCCAGTACCATGCTTAAAGGAACAGGACAAAGTGCGTCTCACACAACAGCAGTATTTTTTTTTTTTATCTCATTAAGGAATATAAAATTACACAGCATTTCCAGTAGCTTGCCTTTGTTAAATAATATAAGAGAAAGGTCATTGTCAATGCTCTTCACATTTTTAGAATGGTCCATGTGTGTGCCTGTATGTGTGTTTTTTGTGTGTGTATGTGTTTTGTGCGTGTTTGTGTTTTTTCAAGATTACATTTGTATTGATTATCCAGTGTTCCTCATTCTTTTTTTGCCAATATCTGGTAGTGTTATTATTGATGCCAGTTTTGACACATATTTGGAATTCTGCCCTGTCCATTCTCTAACAGTCTTCCATTTTCATGTTGAAGGGAGAACACTTTGCACCACTTGCAAAAACTTAAACAAGGTTTGCGGTCCTCGACAGACAGATGTATAACAGAAATGGTTTGTACTTTTTAAAAAATAATTTTTTCTTTTAGCGTTATCACTTAGAAGTGATAAAATAATTATATTACTGAATGACTGATGTGGTAAAAATAAAAATAGATATAGAATGAACTAAAGAGTTTTTTTTTTTTTAAAGTAACTGAAAACACCCCTCATAGTTCCCAGAGTCTCTGAGAGGACAAAGAAATGTTGTATGATGTGACTTACATTGTGCATGTGGCTGGTGACCTCATCATGTAAAACTAATTGCTACATAAACCATCATTACAAGAGAGCTATGTTGTGGATTTCCCACAAGAGGACCAGCTTATTGATGGCTCCGTGCTCCATTAGGGAGCAAAAAGGGAAATTATGATGATTATAACTAAACACGTACAGTTATCACTTTTTGACTCCATAACTTTCTGCCACAGAAGTAAACCTGACCTCTTATCACCTTCACTAATGAAGCTGCAGAGACTGTCATAAAATAATACAGAGAATATCCAAAATACATGTAGTTTTATAAGACCTCTACTGTTTATTTGATTAATAAATCCATTTAATTTATTAGATTTCTTCTATGGTCCTTGGTCGCTGGCTGACAAAGCAATCAGGGACCATCACGTCTGGTGGCGTCTTGTAGGGCAGCAACAAACTGTCTCCACTTTGGTCCTTGGTCGCTGGCTGACAAAGCAATCAGGGACCATCACGTCTGGTGGCGTCTTGTAGGGCAGCAACAAACTGTCTCCACTTTGCTTGGTCAACAGCCATCCTTCGTGTGGTGCCCCACCTCTGGTACATGCTTAGCATCTCCCTCTCCACTGTTCTCTGCCAAGTGGCTTTTAGCCATCCAGGATTTTGACTGAATAACCTGAACGGCTCCTGAGATAAACCCTCTGTGGATGGGAAGGACCGGGTTGAAAGGAAAGTCCACAGGCTCCCCAGCCTCGCAATGACATGTCATTGGGCCGAAGGGTTGAAAGCCCAGGTGCCGCTGGTAAAGGGGAAGAAAAAAATATTTAATGTCAATCATGCACACTTGTTTTCTGAAACCATAATTAGTATTTGTCACGTGAAAGATAATTTATTTTACCATCTTGTCCATAATTTGATTACTCCTTTAAATGTTCTGTTTTCCGAGACATTTTGTATTTTCGTTTCTTTCATATTCTACCTACATTTTTTCACCTTCTCAACCCCACCCGAGGTTGTTTACGCTGGCCAGCTGCGGTCAGCTAACGCTAGACGTAATGTTATCTAAACGCACCTGTTCGACCAGAGAAACATTTCTCGGGTCCGCTTTAAGTGTTAGAACGAGCCAAAGACGGTTTCTGTGAAAGAAACGGTTCGTTAGCGGCGGGTACCCTCTGTGGTCCCAACAGGGGAATTTCTCTGGTCGCTTTAAAATGTTTGATGACGAGCGGCTGGTACCCTTTGAGGCCTGGGTAACGAGTGTGATCTGTTTCAGGAGAAGATAACAATCGCGGTCAGTCTTTGGGTTTTCGCCCCTTAGACAAGATAGAGCATAATGTTATGCATTTCTCTACCTGGGGAACTTTCGCACGATTTCTTTTGTCTTACTCTAGATTACGTCTTTCGCCGAACTTCTGTAGAAATATGCAGGCCGGGGGGAGCGTCCCTTGTGATCTATAAGAGTAGACTGGTTTTAATAGACAAAGACATTCGTAAATTTTCCTGGCCCGTAGATGACCATCATGAGATAAGGCAAACTTTAACACAGTACTAGAATGTGTTTGCCTATGTTCTAGTCATTTTTCGGGGTGAGTTGACATATCTTATAATTATAATATTAGATTCATGTTAGCTTTTATATATATCTGTTAGGGAAGTGAATTTATTTCTGAGGACTTCTCCTA
Source organism: Oreohelix idahoensis (assembly GCA_024509875.1). Lineage (NCBI taxonomy): Eukaryota > Metazoa > Mollusca > Gastropoda > Stylommatophora > Oreohelicidae > Oreohelix > Oreohelix idahoensis. Next base: position 539,498 of record JAMPIV010013302.1, read on the forward strand.
GTAATTTATTCAGTGATAAGGTAGCGCTGTCTACGGCCTATTAAGTGGTGCTTAAACTGTTACGGTTTATCATGGGTTAAATGTTAAACTTACAATAACAGATATTAGGCGTAGAATCAGTCCACGAATGCTTACCATTGGGTTAAGAGTCAGCAAGATTACTGTCATTTCTGTAAGATAATGTCAGGTGTGGATTGTTCACTTTAAAACTGAATAGTGAGATGCAGGTAATAACTCTGGATTATAGGAGATAGTCACTTATTCCTTTTGATAGATATTTCTAGTGGCAAGGGAGGATCATTTTATGCTTACTTGTGTGGCTAGGCACTAGTCTATAACTTTCACTGAAAGCAGTCACCAGGCATAGATATAATTATATCGTATGATCTAGCCACAACTGTATTATTATAGCAAGAACATTGCATTTTCTTTGTACTCATTTTGTGGAAATGCTAATATATTTCCCAAAGGGGACATACGATTTATTTGTGTAATGTCAAATGCTGTAATCTGTTTATGTAAATTCATTTAATGTTGTAAGATGAATAAGCATATTCATTTAACTGTAACTACAGGTTAGGTTTCCTGTATGTTGAGATTGGGAGAAGAGGAGTAGATTGTTGCTGTTACTGACAGGTACCTGGGTGTGCAAAAGATATTAAGCCTATGCGGGCGCGTGTTGATAATTGATATTTTTAAGGAACAGGAGACATGGTTAAAGACAGCCCTAAACTATCATAGCAATAACTACAATAAATCTAATCCCATAGTGGAGCGAAACTTTCTGTATAAAGTTAGTGTGATTTTAGCGTTGCTTGAAGTTAAAAGGTGTCTCTTTTGGGTCTCAGTTTCAGGAAGACCGACTCGCTAGAGCAGACTTCAGTCAGGCGAAGAAAGTCATATACTCTTCGATCTAGAGGGTTTCTGTATACATCTAGCAACGAATCGTCAACCCCGTTCCTGAATCAAAACCCCTTTTTGTCAACGCCAAGTTAAGCTCACGCAGTGCAACGGAGCCAACGCAAAATCTGGAATCGCCAAACGCAGTAGTAGTTCTCTACTCGCCTATTGGATTACCAGCCAGAGCATTGCGGCTTCCAGAATATCAAACCCGCCCAGCATGCCTATAGCAGAATTCCATATCACCCGCCTTTTTTGTGCCTAAACGGGGCACTCAGCAAACCACAGCCAAACCAGTTTAAACAGGATTTACAGCCAAGCGGAGCCTTGCGCCGGATAAGCGCGCCTGGGTCTCTTTGTCCTCAAGTGACTTCTTCTGGTGTATTTCCTGGATACTTAAAACCTCGCACGTATGAGCAGCCATCTATGGACAGAGTTCCAGCCCCACTCACGCTATAAGGGGAGTCACCAACGTTTAGCACCAACAAAGAAAGTTTTGTAGGCTAGTCCCTCACGAAGGATCTACAAGTAATTCACTTCCTGGAGCTAGTACATTTGGTCCCCGAAAAGCGGACAGGCTGTCGCCCAGTTCAATCAGTTGGTCAGCAGGAGATAAACAGCGTCCCCCAGCCCAACTCGCGCCAGTAGGGGGGGTCACCAACGATAGCGCCTATACAGTGATGTTATTCAGGTTAATTCCATCACCGATGGAGGATATATACGAAAACACCACTTACTGGAGTTACTTCAGCTGGTCCCCGAAAACCGAAGGACTGTCACTCGATTATTTATCTCTTTGTGTTCTACAGGTTTTATGAATGGTGATCTGTGTGTGTGGTTGTTGGTGTATATGATTATTGATGAATATTTGATTATTGATGTAATTTTATGTTGTTGTGATGATATGCATTATTTTCATGCTTTTCTTCTTTAATAAATTTTACACATTTATTAATGCGCTGTTCACGACCTTTCCATCCATATTTGTATTTTTAGCTCTTTACTATAATCTCTATGTATGATAAGAGAAAAGAGAGAGAGCAGGAGGTGCTTAGACAGACATAAGTGAGTTGAGGCTTGGAGAGAGAGATCATTTTGGTAAATCTTCTTCCAGGTTGTCTCAAGTCCATCTCCTATTTACACCTTATCTAAAGTGTAATCTATAACTCTGTCAGTCCACTATCCCTTGTCGATTTCACTACAGTTGTCCAACTCGACAAATACTCTACACTCTAACTCAACCACGACAAATGGGAGCCCGTCCGAGATTCTAGAGCCCATCTACCACAACAAATGGGGTCTCGCCGCGGAATTTGAACTACATCTGCAGCAATCGCAACAGATGAGGTTGCAGTCTGGTAGGAATCTCTCACAAGATTCTATTCTGATTCTTAGAGTTTAGTGTTCGGCAGATTATAGGAATTTCTTTCCCCTAGACATATCGAACTATTTCTTTTGGGTGGAAGTCGGAACAGCGTTTTTTCTCCACAGCAATCATAAATATTAAGTTACATTTATTGTTCATGCTACACATGAGACAGCTGGTAAAGGTTGATGGTATCACTGCTGAGTTTTTGGTTGACAAATCTGACGACTATTGTTGTAAAAGTCAGAAATTTTTTTTTTAAGGGTTAATATTTTTTTCAGGAGTAGCTCTTTAATCTGAGATAAGAAGCTACAGATAGTCAGTTACTAGCTTGCATTTGTACCAAGGGAGGGTGTTCATTCGGATGATAGTAACCAATCCTCTCAATAGCTTAGTACTGACAGAACTGGGGTGAAGTGATAGTAATAAGTTTTACATCACTTACATTTTTGGAGTTTTTGGGGGTTTTGCTTGTCGCAATCAGAGTAGCTACAAACTTTCTTGTTTTTTAAAGTTCCCAGGCTAGCCTAGATTTTATTGATTATTAAGTTAATCAGCACCTAGTGGACTAGGTAACTAAGATCTCTAGGTTCTATTCTTCTATAGTGTTTGCTCACCCTGATATAATGGCCGATCTAGATAAAGTGCATAGGATTGCCCTCGAGGTAGCTAAGTACATGGAGTACAAGGATAGCGAAATCCAGCCCTTTCTAGAATTTGCAGTAAGCCTGCAGGATCAATACGAGGTAGACAATTGGTTTGACAGCCGTTTAATCTTGGCATGGTCCTGTAAACAAACTGGGGAGAGTGAAGCATTCACCCGACAGTATGTAGAAGAAGTGATAGAAGATGAGAAGCAAAGGGAAAAGCAAAGACAAGAACGGGACAAGCAATTGGAAATGGAGCAACAAGAACGGGACAAGCAATGGGAAATAGAGCGCCAAGAAAGGGACAGAGAAAGCCAAGAAAGGAGCAGGCTACACCAAATCAGAATGAATGAACTGGATAGCCAAATTCGGAGGATGGAAACAGATACTAAATGTAGTCACTCTACTTCCCCTTCTACTGTGCCCTTAACGGTCAACGCCCCTGCAAACCTTGCGCCCATGAAAGAAAACTTGCCTGCTAAAACCGAACCCCAACTCCAGAAAATTGACTTTCCTTTGGACTTGGATCCGAAGCCCGAACAAGGAAAGAATTTACGTCGGGATAGCAGACCTAAGGCCACGGGGAAAATTACGCAACGTTCCCAGGCATGGAAACTGCACAAAGGTGAGAGAGGTGCTAACAAGCATTGTAATACGGATTGTTCCCGTCTGGCAAGCGGCGAACCCCGAGCCTCTCACGCTCCAGACCGAGCAGCACCTAACCGACACGTGACGTCGAGAAAAGGGAGCCACACCCTATCACGTTATATTTCGCAAGATTCCCGGCCGGACAGCGAAAAACCATATGCAGAGGCGCATCCCTCCAACTCAGCGATCGTAGAATGGAGGCGCCGCTCCTCTTATCACCCTGAGCTTAAAAGGTGCAAGAATAAGTCGCCTGCTAAAAGGGTTAAACTTTCCAAACCGTTCCAAGGAACTTTGGAAAAACACACCGAGAGTTTTCTCTCGGGCACTTCGCGATCAAACGGGATCTCAAACCGTCCAGTCTTTTGCATGCAGTCTGCGGGGCCTGTCAACCAGGAAGTGGATCTCGCATTGCAGGACAAAGTTCAACTGACGCCAGTAACTTCCTCAGGGGAGGGCAAAGTTGACGTTTATGGTGGACACAGGGTTCCAGGCGAAGGGATCCCTGGTATTCCATTTGAGTCTCTCACACTTCTCAGGGCAGAAGACAGTGAGAAAAGCTGCCTTACTACTGTACAAGGAGCCATTGTTGAGAGCCTTGGCTCACGTCATGCTAGTAATGGGAAAGCGAGCGACTCAACAAACTCTGCAACTCGCAGATATTACCTATCTGTCTTCACGGATAGAAGCTACGGAGATCTGTTATGATTTAGTAGAACCCCAGAATGCGATCGATTACTCTTTGCTTCAGGCAGCAGAGTTTTCTCATTCAAATCGCATTATTCCAGTGGTCTCAACCCCACTGATGGACAGCAAAGTAGTCGCCTCCGCCAGGCCATTACAGAACAACTTGATCATTTCCGTTGACCAAGCCAGAGTTGTGACTGGCAAGGCAAGGAAAGCTCCAGATCCACCTTTAGACGGCACAGGTCTGAAGATTGATCAATGCTCCCGCCGAAACAGCGGAGTAGGTGTGGAGAGGCAGAAGAAAAATGCTAGCATTTCTTCGGCCAACGACCGGCTGTATTTGCCAACTAGGGTTACACGCGCGCGGAAAACCCCGACAGACTGCAGCTATCGAGGGTTATTCAAGTCCGCGACAGGTAAACCCATAACGGAAATTAAACAGCCCGAGTCCAGCAATGATTACACTGCACATAACAGGCGGATTATCTACGCAGTGGCCAGTGAGTTCAGGCGGGGCCGAAAACCACAACAGGTGCGGATAATTTTCCGGACCATAAACAGGCACAGCGAATTGCGGAAGCAAGGTCAGGTTCACACGGAAACGGAAGGCGTCAGTGCCGACTGGCCTCGCAAAATCCCATTCGCTGAACGTCTATTAGACAGAGGAAAGAAAAGAAATGAACTCGGAGCTAATCATATAGTACTGACAGAAATTGGATACGATTTTGGTTATGATTATAGAAGGTTCTTACGACATGTAACAGACATCGATGGAAAAGATAAATTACTGTCATTTTGTCCGTATTCCTCGAACTTTAAAAGGGGGGGCACTTGTCACGTGAAAGATAATTTATTTTACCATCTTGTCCATAATTTGATTACTCCTTTAAATGTTCTGTTTTCCGAGACATTTTGTATTTTCGTTTCTTTCATATTCTACCTACATTTTTTCACCTTCTCAACCCCACCCGAGGTTGTTTACGCTGGCCAGCTGCGGTCAGCTAACGCTAGACGTAATGTTATCTAAACGCACCTGTTCGACCAGAGAAACATTTCTCGGGTCCGCTTTAAGTGTTAGAACGAGCCAAAGACGGTTTCTGTGAAAGAAACGGTTCGTTAGCGGCGGGTACCCTCTGTGGTCCCAACAGGGGAATTTCTCTGGTCGCTTTAAAACGTTTGATGACGAGCGGCTGGTACCCTTTGAGGCCTGGGTAACGAGTGTGATCTGTTTCAGGAGAAGATAACAATCGCGGTCAGTCTTTGGGTTTTCGCCCCTTAGACAAGATAGAGCATAATGTTATGCATTTCTCTACCTGGGGAACTTTCGCACGATTTCTTTTGTCTTACTCTAGATTACGTCTTTCGCCGAACTTCTGTAGAAATATGCAGGCCGGGGGGAGCGTCCCTTGTGATCTATAAGAGTAGACTGGTTTTAATAGACAAAGACATTCGTAAATTTTCCTGGCCCGTAGATGACCATCATGAGATAAGGCAAACTTTAACACAGTACTAGAATGTGTTTGCCTATGTTCTAGTCATTTTTCGGGGTGAGTTGACATATCTTATAATTATAATATTAGATTCATGTTAGCTTTTATATATATCTGTTAGGGAAGTGAATTTATTTCTGAGGACTTCTCCTAGTAATTTATTCAGTGATAAGGTAGCGCTGTCTACGGCCTATTAAGTGGTGCTTAAACTGTTACGGTTTATCATGGGTTAAATGTTAAACTTACAATAACAGATATTAGGCGTAGAATCAGTCCACGAATGCTTACCATTGGGTTAAGAGTCAGCAAGATTACTGTCATTTCTGTAAGATAATGTCAGGTGTGGATTGTTCACTTTAAAACTGAATAGTGAGATGCAGGTAATAACTCTGGATTATAGGAGATAGTCACTTATTCCTTTTTGATATATATTTCTAGTGGCAAGGGAGGATCATTTTATGCTTACTTGTGTCAGTCCACTATCCCTTGTCGATTTCACTACAGTTGTCCAACTCGGCAAATACTCTACACTCTAACTCAACCACGCCAGTATTCAGTACATATATTCAATAATTATATTGCTGTATTTAGTCCTGGATGCAGGTGGCCATGGGAAGTTTATCAGACCACAATAAATATTACAACAGTTTTGTGCATATTGTGTGAGCAATCTTAGATAAGGTCATGTAGACATACACATCAGATGTTATGTTACTTCAGCCACTACTAAAAAAAGTCACTACACCTTTTTATTTCAAGCGGAAACTTTTATGGGATAATGCATTTAGAAATTGTTGAGAGTTCTCATCTGCATTAACTTTGACATGCTTTAAAAAAAAATTTTTTTTAACGCAGCTGTTTGTGGCCTGTTCTGTTTGAGCAATTTAATTGCTATTTATTCACATGCACTTACTGGTATTTTTATGTTTGCCTTGAAAGGACCCTGATGCTCCTCATAGACAGAGAAGGTCTCTAGATGACTTAGACCAAGAAGATGATCGATTCTTCACCCAACATCTGTATATCTGTTTGAGGGCAGGACAGCTTGGAAAGGTTGGTTGAGATTTTGAAAGGGGGGAAAAAAAAAAACTAAATAGAAAGAGGAAAAAAAATGCTTGAATGGTTGTCAGTGGATATCTTATGACATTTAAAGAATTCACAGTTTATTTACACTCATGTATGCTTTATGCTCACCCTGCGTGTCTTTCCTTTTTCTCGTCTCCAATTTTGCTAATATTCTTGCTCCATTCTGTTAATATGTTGTCTAGACACTTTCTGCCTGTCTTTTTCTTTCTTCACCTCTCCCCTTTTTTTCAATAAGAGTGAGAAGATTAATTGCCTGTCTGTAAAGAATATTAGAATTTTCTGTTGAATACATTTTAGGCCCAAGAATTATGTCAAGCATGTGGTCAGCCATGGAGGGCAGCAACATTGGAGGGCTGGCGTCTTCTTCATGATCCAAACTATTATAGTAGTTCATCATCATTGGATGTGGCTCCAGTTGAAGGGAATCCTTACAGGGACGTGTGGAAAGCTGTCTGTTGGCGCATGGCATCTGAGGTAATTGTAGACACAGAATTGTGCTGTCATAAAACGCTTGTTTTCCCTAGTCTAAATCCGGGGGGGAGGGGGGGGGGGGTTGTCTGTGAAGTGATAAAGAAAGAACTGCACCCTCAGGGGCATGTCATACAAGGGGACTAATATGAGGTTGTGTATGGGGCTGGCAGCATGATAATGTAAAACTAATTGCCATAGAAACCACATCTGCAAGAGCATGTGACTGGTGCTGGCATCCTGCAAAGGGACCAGCTGCAGTGGTGACTTCATGCTGTAAAAGGAGCACAAAGAGGAGTGATGGTGCAAACACTAAATCAATCAATCAATACCCTTTAGTTCCCCGAGGAGCATAGGCCTTCAACAAACACATGCCAAGTCCTCCTGTCCCGTGCCATCCGCTCAAGTTCTTTCCATGTTTTCCTCATCATTTTCACCTCTGTATCCAGCTCTCTTCTGCATGTGTTTTTTGGTCTACCTCTGCCTCTCTTTCCCTGTGGATTCCAGAACAAGGACTGCCTTGTTATGCTATCAACAGGTCTCCTCAATGTGTGTCCTATCCATCGCCAGCGTCTTCTTCTCAACTCTTGTTCCACTGGCACTTGTCTGGTTCTTGTCATCAATTCCACATTTGTGACTTTGTCATACCATTTTAGTCCTATTCTACGCAAGCACCCGTTTATAAAAGTCTGTAGCTTTAAACACTATTTAATAGTTGTTTATTATCCCCAGTTGTCAACATGAGTGATGGTGCAAACACTATTTAATAGTTGTGTATTATCCTCAGTTGTCAACATGAATGATGGTGCAAACATTGTTTAATAATTCTTTATTATCCTCAGTTGTCAACATGAGTGATGGTGCAAACACTATTTAATAGTTGTTTATTATCCCCACTTGTCAACATGAGTGATGGTGCAAACACTATTTAATAGTTGTGTATTATCCTCAGTTGTCAACATGAATGATGGTGCAGACACTGTTTAATCATTGTTGATTATCCTCAGTTGTCAACATGAGTGATGGTGTAAACACTGTTTAATTGTTGATTATCCTCAGTTGTCAACATGAATGATGGTACACTTACTTACTTTGTCGTTCCCCTTCTACTGTGAGGTGTAGAGGTTTGGAAGAGAGAGCGCCAGACTATCCTATCGGCTGTCTTCCTCCTGGCCTGGTTCCATTCTAGTCCTCGGTCCTTCAAAGATTGTCTAATGTTGTCCTCCCAGCGGACTCTGGATCCCTGGCTCTTTGTTTCCCATGCTTGTCGTGGTAGCCGATCTCCCATTCTGCAGACATGGCCAAACCATCTTAGTTGGGACTGTTCTACTTGGGTCTGCAGGGGGTGGGATTTTAGGCCTTGACTTACCGTCTGGTTGCGGACCATGTCTCTTCTTGTTACTTCAACCACCTTCCTCAGATACCTCATTTCTGAGGTTTGGATCCGGCTTTTGTGGGTTGTAGTCATTGCCCATGACTCGCATCCATATGTCAAGACTGGGACATAGGTGGAGCGGTATACAGCCATCTTCGTTTTCTTACCAACCTCTCTCTTGCTGAGGAATCCTCGATTTATGGCCTGAAAAAGTCTCCCAGCTGCTGCTTTTCAAGTGGCCAACTCTTCTTTGATGCCTCCCTTTCGGCCTATAATAGCTCCGAGGTATTTAAAGTGGTCGACATGCTCCAGGACCTGTTCTCCCAGCTTAATCTGATGTCTTCTTTCTTCTTGTGATATCACCATGGATTTTGTTTTAGAGCTGCTTATGACCATCCCTCTCTTCTCCAGCTCTTCCTTCCAGACTTGCAGGTTGGATTGGAGATGTGCCTCTGATTTAGCAATCAGGGCAACATCATCAGCAAATGCCAGCTCTGAAATACAGACCTGTCTCATGTTCCAGTACCCCACTGAATACTTTCTTGTTCTCTCCTTACATGCCTTGATGACATCGTCCATGAGGAGTATGAAAAGATAATGTGTCAAGATATCACCTTGTCTTACACCAGTGTTGGTCCTGAATTCTTCTGACTCATGGTTTGCTGTCCTCACATCATTTCTGCAAGACTTGTAGAAGCTCTGTATAGCATGAATCAGAGGTGCTGGAATGTTCTTCCTTGCCAAACAGTCCCAAAGTTTGCTCCAGGGGACTGTGTCAAACGCCTTTTCCAGATCTATGAAACAAAGATGGATCTCACTCTTATACTCAAGGGCCTTTTCACTCAATTAATATGAAACAAATATAAAGGTATGTTATCAGGCACTCGCAGGAAATAAAGAAGTAGAACTACTTCTTTATTTCCTGCGAGTGCCTGATAACATACCTTTATATTTGTTTCATATTAATTTACTGTTTACAGGCCTCAGGTTTCCCTCCCTTATTTGTAATAAATGCCTTTTCACTCAGCTGTCTGAGTGTGAAGATTAGGTCTTGAGTACTTCGGTTTGCTCGGAATTTGCACTGGACCTCATCCAATTGTGGCTCAGCTAGGCGTCGGAGTCTCTGCTCTAGGATTCTAGAGTAGATTTTACCAGGGACACTGAGAAGGGATATGCCTCTATGGTTTCCACATTGTTGATTGTCACCTTTTTTGAAAATTGATGTTATGATGGCAATCTCCCAATCCTTTGGTATGGTCTTGTTGCACCACGCTGCCTGTAGGACCCTTAAGAGTAATAGGTCGCCTGATGCTCCCATGTACTTAACCATTTCTGGTGTTATACCATCATGCCCTGCTGCTTTGCCCATCTTGATTTTCTCCAGTGCTGCCTTCAGTTCTTCCATCTTTATGTCATCTTCACCATCATTGGTTTCCTCTTCTGTGCTAGTGGTTATCATTTCTGATGCTTGACCTTGCTCACCATTCAGGAGTTCTGAGAAATATTCTTTCCATCTTTCCATTACTTCCTTCGGGGCAGTAAGCAATTTGCCTTGTTTGTCCTTTATAAATTTGAGAGGGCGTTGTTTTTCCTTCCTCATGTTCTTTAGGGTCTTATAGAACAATTTCTGGTTTTCTTGCGCATCTTTTTCTAGCTTTTCTCCAAATTCTTCCCAGGACTTCTGTTTTGCTGCTAGCACCTTGTTCTTTGCTTCTGTTCTGAGTGTCACATATTCTCTATATTTCTCCATTTGTCCTGTTGTTTTTTTAGCTCCTAAGTATTGTTTCCATGCCATTTTCTTCTCTCTTATTTTCTCTTTGACTTCCTCTGTCCACCAAGGTGTCCTCTTTCTCTTGTTCCCAAGTCGGACTTCACTATATGCTTCTGCAGCAGCTGTCTTTATGATGTCCTTGAATTTAAGCCAGAGGGTTTCCAAGTCGTCAGGTTGTTCTTCTGAGCTTCTCACCGCTGCAGCAATAAGCCCCTGATATCTGGTCTTAATTTCTGGCTCTCTCAGCTTGTAGGTCTTAATGCTCATTTCTCCTGTTCGTTTACTTAGTTTCCTGCGTGATGTTGGGCTGAGCAACTCTTTCAGTTGTTCTTTTGATTGTAAGCAGGTAGTGATCACTTCCAATCTCTGGCCCCCTCCAGACTCTAGCATCCCGGACATATTTGAATGAGCTCCTCCTAACAATGGCATAGTCGATCACTGACTTCTCATTCTTTGTTGGTTCACATCTAGTGTATGCGCTTATGGGGGAACTTTGTGTTTGTAATGATCAGATTCTGCTCACTGCAGAATCTAAGGAGTCGCTTTCCATTGTCATTGAGAGTATCTTCTCCATATCTTCCGATAACTCCACCCCATCTAGCATGGTCATTTCCAACTCTGGCATTGAAATCTCCGAGCATGATAATTTCATCTAGACAGTCATCCACTGTCCTTTGAAGCAGCTCGAAGAATTCCTCCTTGACCTCTGCTCTCTCATCCTCATTTGGCCCATACACTATGACCAGGTTGACTATGGTTTCTCCTTCTTTTAGTTTTACAACCATAATGCGCTCCGAGACAGAGTTCCATCCCTTGGTACTATCTTTCTGGTTTTTGGCCACAATGCAACCCACGCCCCCTTTAGCTCTTTCAGATGTGGGTACACCACTGTAGAGCAGCGTGTTGCCATCGAGATCCATGACTCCTTGTCCTTTTTTCTTTGTTTCCATTATAGCCAGGATTTCTAGTTTTGCTTCCCTCATCTCTTCCACCAGCTCCTCTTCTTTCCCATTTATACTTCTTGTGTTCCAAGTTTCATAAGTCGTAGTCCGTAGTCCGTTCCATTTCGTCGCCTTTAGAATCAGTCTGGTTTTCTCTCTTGTAGTTCTCATAATCAAAAGTTTAAAGCAAACAGGTGATTGGCCTGTTGTGCCTTTGCGTGATGGAAGGGCTGCCTCCTTACAACCTCCATGCAGGCCGCCCTCCTCCTTTTTCACCTGGGCTTGGGACCGGCCTAGGCGGAGTTAATGATGGGACAAACACTGTTTAATTGTTTATTATGCTCAGTTGCCAACATGAATGATGGTGCAAAAACTGTTTATTAGTTGTTAATTATCCTCAGTTGTCAACATGAATGATGGTGCAAACACTGTTTAATTGTTTATTATCCTCAGTTGTCAACATGAATGATGGTGCAAACACTGTTTAATTGTTTATTATCCTCAGTTGTCAACATGAATGATGGTGCAAACACTGTTTAATAATTGTTGATTATCCTAAGTTGTCAACATGAATGATTTTGCTGTTCGATTCAGTGATCTGTCTTCCCCCCAACCCTCTCGGTGATAGTGTAGTGGAAATATATATTGTAAGAGAGAAGAGGGATTATTTTATATCGTGCTGAGCATTCAGAGAAAAGAGGTTTGACAGTTTCTGATAGATTTTTTTAAGACCTCACCTTCCAGTTTGTGAAGAAAGTAATTTTGTTCAGGGGCTGGTGTAGTTCATATGTTTGCTTTGTTGTTAGAAAATGGTAGTCTTTATTCAGGTTGTTGCTTTGTCTTGTGAGTTTGGTTTAGTCACGTGTTCTTATATAGTCCATCTTATTCTTTCTTACACTTTTCTTATTATCTGATAATGTTTTTAGAGTAAAGAGATTTTGCACTATGTTTGCCAGAATATTCCACAGTTAACTACAACACGACTGAGGCATTGAACAATTTTCTGGTTGTTACTTTTGTGATTTTATGTGCTCAAAATTTTCTCTTTGTTTGTTTTTAAGTTTGGCTGGAAAGACTAAATTTTGGAGAAATCAGTTGACTTCTTTGCATCCTGTTATAAGCAGTGTAATTTTCTGCAAATCATAAGGAAATTTCTACAGCCGTTGCTCAAAATGTTGTTGTTTAACTAAGGCTGATGAGATTGTCACTCTTTTGCAGCAATAGCCAAGTTGAAGAATCCTTGTTATTATCTACATTGTAGATCGTGGCTTTTCTTCCATTCCGAAACTTTTTTGGAGTCTTTGACATCCATGGGGGCTCTCCAAATAAACATTTTCTTTTTTTCATCAGTTACTGGATAAATCATCCAGTAACTGATGAAAGAAAGAAAATGGCTAAAGGGTTGGTAATTTTAGTTCACACCATGGACCATCTTCTGGTGATTAGTGGATGCCTGGTTTCCAGTAACAAAACTCATTATTTGAGATTCTGATTGTGTAGCTACTTCGCTGCTTAGAACTGACAGAATGGCTAAATATCTTGCTCACAGCCAGAAAATGTGCTTACACCTTGATAATCCCAGATACATTTCAATTTGTTTAAAAAATGGACACCACTATTACTGTAGTGATAATACAGCTGACATTGCCCTAATAATACAAGGACGTATATTATAAAACTGCAGAGTTAACACAATAAAAGTAGAATATCTAATATTCATTATAACAACTTCTACACCTGCCTATACAAATTTGCACATAATAAGCTGAAGTTACATGATACAGAAAGTTAGTTTAGTGAAATATTACTGTAGTAAATTGTTTTAGTGGGCTCTTTTTTATGGACTTTATGGACAACCTATGCTAAGCAAGAAAGAAGGCTCAATACCTTCCATCTACGGTGTCTACGCCACATCCTCGGTATTTCGTGGAAGGACAAAGCGACAAATGTCGAGGTGTTGTCACATTCTGGCCTTCAAAGCAAATATACACTGCTTAGACAGCGCAGACTATGCTGGCTTGGCCACGTCCACCGCGTGGAAGATGTTTGCATCCCAAAAGATATCTTCTACGGACTACTGGCAGATCGCAAAAGAACAGTTGGGCGACCACAGCTGAGGTTAAAAAAATGTATGCAAGAGGGACATGAAGGCACTGGACATAAATCTAGCAACCTAGGAGGATGAAGCTGCCGATTGCACTAAGTGGCAATGATTTCTACGGCACCCCCTCAGATTGGGCGAAACGCTCAGAAAAGCTCTCACGGCAAGCAAGAGAGAGGAGAAATTGTTGAAAGGAACACCAGGAAAATAAGCAGCTGAGGGCTGTCACCTCAGGGGAGCATTCCCATAGTCAGTTATGACTGAATGGGCTATTATATGAAATATTATGGACCCGATAAAAATCCATTTCTATTTAATTTCTACAGATTGTAGATTTAAAGTTGTATAGCAACACTGATATAAAAATCAATATTTTCCTCTCCAGCGTGACTTTGATTGCCATGAAAGAGCTGTTTATGGTGCTCTTAGTGGAAATCTTCATGCACTGCTACCTGTATGTTCCTCCTGGATGGACTACTTATGGGCTTATTACAAGGTATGGTTTTTTGTTGTTGTTATACTGTCTCATATTCTATACTGCAGCTGGTAATTCTTGACTCTGTGCTTCCTAAAGCAGATATATGAAATTATAACCAAGTGTTGCATAGATAAGCAACAATTGTATGTCATGGTCACGTACTAAAATACTTCAGAATCAGAACTTCTAGATAAATGTGTTAATTAACTCTTTAAGTCCCAATCGACTTTATATATCCTCAGGGGTTAGACGCGCTTGGCCCAATAAACTTTATAAAGCGTTTAGTATATGTGCCTCTGTTTGAGACTGTTTCTAATTATAACTACCCACAAACCACCCAAAACGTCATTTCGGACTGCAAGTACATTCTTTTAAATACCACATGTGTTTAAGAGTGAACGTGTTTCTGTTTTGAGATATTCATTTAAAAATGCACCGGGGTGGCCATTTTTGCTTGGGCCAAACCAACTTTTTTGCTTGGGACTGAAAGAGTTAACGTACAAGCATTTCATACATTTTGGACATATGTCTTTAAATAACAATCACTGTATTGAACACTTTCATTATTTAACGCTAATGGAGATAATGGCAGGAGGTCAAAAATGGATGATTACGACATGAATGGAGAATATACATAGAGGCTCAAACCTTTAGGAACTAGGGTGGATCTACTGTCCTGGTCATGCAGGGGTACGTGGTGGTGAGAGAGCTGACAGAAGAGCATTGAGTGCACCCAAAATGTGGATATGGATAAGGGAGAAATACTAATGATCATCTGTTAGAGAACAACACTGCAGTCTATGAATCAAAACTAAGACTACTAGAATTGAACACCAAACGTAAGGCTTGCTCTGACGGACGTTAGAGAGGATACATCAGGTGTGTATACTACTTCTTCTGTATACAACCAGCGTGCTCTAGGAACAATCAGCATTCATACCATTCAACATTTGCATGAGGGAGTTGGAGTACCTATGAGTTTGTCCTGTAATGATGTTGATTTTGAACAACAATAGGAGTGGTTGAATACAAATCGTTAAGAGAAGGACTGATGAGAATGATATTCGTACATGTGTCACACACTGAAATCAGGGTTATGACTAAAAAATTCAATATTGTTTGACTGGGGTGGTCTTGTTTTATTTTTGTTTTTTTTCCCCAAAGAATATTTATTCCAGTTATCATTAGATTAGAACTTTAATCAGAACCACTTTGTGCTCTTTGCAGGTTATGGTGGATATAAAGGTTGAACAAGAGGTTCGTCTTCATCACCACATTGACCGCTCTTTGGACAGCCTGCCCTCTGAGTTCTGGGACAAATTGTAAGCCAGTTAAGTTTGTTAAGTGGGTCGAACTAGATAAATTTGAAGAAAAAAATAAAAAGGAAATTGGAATTGGTTTCATTGATCAGTCATTAATAAGTATGTACATCATTATAGGTGATGTGTTGTATATCGATCGCTTGATAAACAGGTATATTTAATGTAAATAATATGATGATAGGAAACTCTATACAGAACGAGACAACAGGAGACGATGCAATTATCAGAAGAGGTACTTCTGTCAATCAAGTGTTTCGGCCCCTAAATCTCCTTTACACTGGGGGGGGGGGACGGGACTTGGGTCATGACTCCCAAGTGTCAGCATCCTGTTGTCTTGTGCAGAGAATTTAATCCGCTCCACCTTGGTTGCTTACTCTTGTCTTTCTGCCAGCTGGAGGCAATTGTGAAAGTAACCCTTATGTTGAAAATAAATTACTGTCCTGAATTCCATAGCCTGTTGCAGTTGTTCCACAGCCAGCACGATGCCCTTTCCGCAGTTTCACTGAGTCTCTTAAGTGCCCTAGATCTTGACTGTCGTTTCAAATCCAACAGTTTCAGTAGATCATACATTGAGGCAGCACTAGACCTCTTGCACCTACCTGAACAGCCATGACCCTTGCAGTGAACCCGTTGTGTCTCTAGTCCTTGACCAGATCATTATACTTGGCCACTTTGAACGAGTGTTGCTTGTCCAATCTGTATTCAAATGGCACGGTCAGCTCAAACATTATAATCTAGTGCGATGATGAGGAATGTAGCACTATATCTGACCAAGTGAAGACCTTCTGATACTTTCTGGATATGTCCCTCGCCCAGATAGATCTACTGATACTTTCTGGATATGTCCCTCGCCCAGATAGATCTACTGCCATCTCCCAGTCATTTGCACAGTCAAGAATAGATGGTAAACTGCTACTTGGTTTATTTTTTTTTTGTTGAATTAAAGTGGTAAGTTTATTAAAAGTGACTTTTCTTTTGTTAAAACTTTACCTAGGAGATTGAGACACATGTGTTGTGTGACAGGGTACATGATCGTACATTAGTCAGTCATGAACTGGTTGGATAAAAATCTCCAGAGCCAGGGCCTTTTTTTGTGAATCACAGATAGTGGGATTTTCCGTGGAAATGTTAATTAGAGTAACTGCTATACTTGGCTAGTCTGAATTTCGATGGACATCTTCTATCTTCGAAAAGTGTAGTATTTTAAATATTCAGATCTAAATTTCAACTTGGCAAGGCCGTACAGAACGAATTTAAAAAAAAAAACTCAAACGAACATGTTTTTTTTAACTTGCAAAGAAATCGTTAGTACAGGTTCAGAATTCAGTTTCTTTATTGGCTTTATTCTCTGGAATTTTCCTTTTTCTACTCCTCTTGTAGGGTAGACATAATTTATGCAAATGAAAACTGTCAAAAGTAAATTTACAGAAGTAAATGTTCTGTTAAAATGTTCTTTTCTTGTAGTCTTCTGGTCGAAATCTTCTAAAACAATAATTCTGACATGTCCATGGGGTCTGAGAAGAAAACAGATACTCACTTATGGATGTTGTTATAAACCAAACCTGTTTTCTTTTCGAGCGCAAGTCCTTAAAATTCCCCTGTTCAATCGAAACACTTTAAAAGGTCTCTACCAGTCATTTTCCACCACAGTTAATCAGTAGAGTGTTTGTGTAGCTCCTAATTTGCGTATCTAGACCATGTTTATCATCTTCCTAGAAACGAAAACCGCGTCACTTCCGCCAATAACTTTTTCTAGACTCCTTCATGGAGGCTATCTCCATGACGTCATAATTATTAATATGATATATACAATGGATGTTTGCAATAATAAAATGAATATGTCGACTACGACAGTTGTTCATGAGTGGGAGATACTGAAGTGAAAATGATATATTTTATAAAGTCCTTGATGTTTGAAAGATCTTCGCTGTTCTTCCCTAATTTCTTGTGTTTTTTTAATTGCTTCTTGCTCTCATGACAGCTTAAGAAAATTTTGGTGAAGCGGATCACAAGTCTTATGGTGTCGTAATCTATACAACCAACTGCTTCAGATTCTTGATTTTACAATGCTTTGAATATGGATTTTAAATACATTATCACATCTGCAGACACCCCTTGTAGTTCACAAGGTGGTCTCTGAGGACATAAAGAATGAACAAAACTGCTGCTCTCTCAAGGTTGTGCATGGGCCTGACAGCCTCATCATGTCAAACTAATTGTTACATAAAGCACTGCTGCAGGTACATATGAATGCTTTTGTTCAGATTGTGAATGTGAGGGGACAAGCTGCAGTGGTAGCTCCATGCTCCACAAGGAGAGAATAAGGAAGTGATGATGATGATCAATTCCCAGTTCACTTCACATTGTATATTCCTGCCTAAGGCGGGGTTTTCCTGTGGAGTTTTCGCCTACGATTTTAAAACCACTGGCTCAACCACAAACCATGGTTGTATGCATTGTTAAAAGTTTTGATATGATTTCTTCCCCCCCCCCCCCGACTTTCCAGTTCCTGTGTTATGTTGTCTGTTCTCTCAATATTAGTGTGTATCAAATAATTTATTTGTCCAATGTAAAAAAACACACCGAGTTTAATTACTAGTATCCGGGACCAAAGACGCACCAACAGTGATAAATGCAGTCAGCGACCCATAGCTTGACTGCTTGCGTCAGGGTCAGCGAACCAAAGCTGACGAAGACCCTACTCCACCTCCAAGTGGTGGTCCTGGAAACAGGCTGCATCACTGCAGTCAGGCCGAGAGAGTAGGGATCGAAGTGGGAAGGCTAACCCGATCCCAAAAATGCCACGCTGAAGTCGGATGTGTCGGCCGAAAGGCGCAATTGTCGCAGCTTCACTGTAAACGGACACAACGCAACCAACGTCCTTTTCAGGACGAACGAAGAAAAAGAAGAATTACTAGATTCAATCAAATTTGTGTATATGTATATGGAAGTACATCTTTAAGTGCAATGACATTTTGCATAGGTGACCGTGTCTCTTCTTAACTTCCTATCATTAGTGATGTTTATTTTACCTAATATCATCTGTCACATGTGATAAACCCTACAGGGCTATGTGATTTCTTAGGACCCTAGTTAATATCTCCTTTTTTTTAAATACGTGCTATAGAAGTCACTGTGATTCATGACTATGCAAAGTGTATTGTGTTGGTGTTTTCCTGTTGCCTTCCATCAGTTTGTAAATGTGCTGCACTAGCCTTAAAAAATTAAAAGGTCTAACCCGCAAATCAGTAGCAGGAGGTAAGTTAACTCCTCTTAAGCCAGTTGTCACCCCATTAAGCTTTAGAGGTGTTTTATGCATGTAGTCACCTCCTCACAGCTACCTCACTTTTAGTTTGTTCGCTGCTTGTTCGGTATTTGCAGCAGGAGCCATATCACTATCCACTGCCCAGTGGACAATCCTAGTAGGTCAGACCTCTAGTGACAGTTTTAGTGGAGTAGTTATTGCTACTGTAGTGATACATCAGTTAATACATTAAATATACCTTACATTGTGACTGAAGACAGGGATTGTAGCTTACACAGGATCAAGTTTATAACATAGGACGTTTTGATTATATAATATTTTCAGACTCGAACCACATGATATATTCAAAGACATTGCGGCAAGCATAAATGAGGTAATACAGTGTTTTGATAGCAATATCATATTTGGAATTAAATGAGACATATTGAGGCTTTAGCTGGTAAAATATAATTGAAAATTAAATGTGTTAAAAATGTTATAATTTATAAGAAGATTTGAATGAATTAATTTAGATTGAAGTGAGGCGTATATATGTTTGCACAGAGCTGTTATATAAACACAGTTGCATTCCTCCATCCCCAGTTATTGTTATTTATGTAATCATGAGAAAATGACAGAGAGTGAGAATGATTGTGGTTGCAGAATAATTTACTGAACTATCATAATGTTTATGGCAAGTTTTTTGCATTGTTTTCAGAATCCTCGTATGTTGCTTTAATTCTCTCTTCTTCTCCCTAAATTTCAGACTGTCAGACTGCAGTCAGAAAACTGGTACCACATCGTTCAAAAGTTTGTCATTCTTGGAGACATACCAGGTACAAAACCTCTATTCAGACAGATGAGCAGAAGCTCTGCTTAGCCTGTCTTGTTACTCTTTGAATGGCTTATGTAACTTTTGCAACTGTTGTGTCGATAACTGCACTTAAAATTATGTAGAATAATTGTTCAAGAAATTATCTAAAATTCTTATGTGATTAGTTTTCCTTACAGCTGTTTCATCATGCATTAAGAGGGAAATCAGTTTTTAATCTTATGCACGGTTGTGCCTCTGGGTAGCACTAGTTCATGTTTCTTTACGATTAAGTTAATACAATCATTCCATCTTCCTAATGGTCATCCTCTTGCTATGGAGCTTATACTCTGCAGTTGATAGATCTATGTATGTGGTATTTTCAAATGAAAGATTTAAACATGCATCGCAAATTACATGTTATATTATTTCATTTGAATAGCTCTCATTGAGGTAATGTACAGCTGGCTTCAGAATGACAGGGATTCCTTGCCTGGCCACGTAGTGAGACTCATGGCCCATATTGTATTGTTTCTCAGAACTATAGGACAAGCATGTAAGGTAGGTGCCAGCTAGAGGCCATTATGGACTGTAACCATAAATCTTGTGTAACCACAAAATAAACATTTTATGCAAACAACAAAGCCATGAAAGAAAGCTCTGCTTCCTCAGGCATGGTACTAGTGCATGCTTGAATGGGGATTATAGCCTCATCATGTCAGCTGCTCAGAGTAACCAAGAGGACATGCACACTATCATAAGCTGGCAGACGCTGGAGTTGGGTTGGTCACGTCCTCAGAAGAGACCTCGATGCCATCACAAGAACAGCTGTGTTATGGACCCCCGAAGGAAAGTGAGAGGCCAACCAAAAACAACTTGGCAGAGAACTGTGGAGGCAGAGATGCAAAGAATGAACCAGAGCTGGGGGACTGTAGAAGGATGTCTGCCGACTGAACAAAGTGGAAGCAGTTTGTTGCTGAGCTACAAGATGCCACCAGGTGTGATGGCCACTGACTGCTTTGACAGTCAGCAGCTAAGGATCGAAGAAGATGCCACCTGCTGTTGTGGCCTGATGCTCCTTACGAAATGTAACAGGAGTCCCCCAAAAAAATGCCCTGTTTGATGAAATAATACAACAGTCCTTTTGACTTGTGTTAATACAACAGTGCTTTTGACATTTGTTAATGCAACAGTCCTTTTGACATGTGTTAATACAACAGTGCTTTTGACATTTGTTAATGCAACAGTCCTTTTGACATTTGTTAATACAAATTTTGATATTTGTTAATGCAAGTCCTTTTGACATTTGTTAATACAGCAGTCCTTTTGATATTTGTCAACACAACAGTCATTTTGACATTAGTTAAATTATGATAAATGTTGTCTCAGGATTCTGCTAATTGTTGCTGATCTCTTGTGACCTGTATTAATCAGTTTACAAACTCAGTGTGAGGTTATACAATTAAATTCTTGATCGTTTTATCTGAAATGGTTTAGGTTAGCAACTGTCATCAGAATAAAGACAGTTTCTTGGGACTAGTAATTCTTGAAACACCTATGCATAGTAATCTGAAACAGTTGTGAGTTTCAGAATTTGTGACATGTTCATTTTTGTATGCTGGTGGTTGTAGCAAATGCGGTGAAGGTAAAATATATATCTGGTTAAAGTATATTTCCTGGTTTCCAGGAGGAACTCTGTGAGGCCATCATTGAGGCATATGTGAAGGACTTGATCAGAGAGAAACGCAGGAACCTGGTTGCCTTCTATGTAGCGACACTCAGTCCGCCTGCTCAAGTGCAGTGGTATGCAACATTCCTTGAAGGTAATGCAGGCTCTTGTGCGAGTGATAACATGTTTGTTTTCAGAGGCAGAAGTAGCACAGTGAATGGAAACAGAAAAACTTGCAGTGTGTATGCTCTCTTTTCAATGCAAGCATAGTTTCCTGACCTCTTTGTTTCAGTAGTAGTTATTTGGTTGTTGTCATTAGTTCCACATTGTTTTCCTGTCATACCATTTCATTCATTCTATCTCTTTGCAAGCTTTATAAAAGACTGTCTGGTCATACAAAAGAACTGTCTTGACTTTTGTTTAATTGAAAATTATTATTTTGTGCTGGACTAGACCTCCTTTCACCCGTGTGTTACCGGGGCCCGAAAGGGGAGCAAAGAATAGTAACACTGTCCCCTGCCAAGCATGTCATAGAAGGCGACTAAGGAGGGTTGGGCATGGGGCCGGTTACCCCATCCTGTAAAAAAAAATTTAAACCACAAAAAACTTCAACAAATATGGACAAGTCAAATAAAGAAAATAAAACACAGCCATCCAAGACAGGGGAAGGTCCTCTCGCGGGGAGGCGTATGATGCAACACAGAGAAAGCCGAAAGGAGTCTGTGTTGCTGACTAACCTTCTTTCTTCTAGGAGAACTTCCAGATTTGGCACCTGGAATGTTCGGACATTGAACGAACAAGGGAAAGTGGCACAAGTAGCAGCAGAAATGAGGGAATACAAAATCGAGGTTCTGGGAATGTGTGAAACAAAGTGGAAGGGGGTAGACAGGAAGAAACTCATCACAGGTGAATTGGTGCTGTCCTCAGGACACGAAGACGAAAGTTCACACCACAGTGAAGGGGTAGCTCTTATGTTATCTAAAGAAGCACAGAAAGCACTCATTGAATGGGAAGCTGTGGGACCCAGAATAATAACAGCTATTTTCAAAACAGCTAAAAAGAAAATTCATGTCAATGTCATCCAATGTTATGCACCAACTAATGACAAAGAAGAGTCTGTGAAAGAAGCATTTTATACTAAACTACAGGAAATTATGGATAAAGTAAAAAGAAGAGACATCACAATTTTGATGGGTGACATGAATGCAAAGATAGGTACAGTCAATACTGGATTTGAAGAAGTCATGGGAAAACATGGGCTAGGAGTAATGAATGAAAATGGAGAACTATTCGCAAACTTCTGTGCTTCAAATCAACTGGCTATAGGAGGAAGCATGTTTCCACATAAGAGAATACACAAGGCAACATGGATATCACCAGACCATAGAACAGAAAATCAGATCGATCATATATGCATAAAGAAGAAGTTTAGATCATCATTGCAGGATGTAAAGGTATATAGAGGAGCAGATGTGGCATCAGATCACCATCTTCTGATAGCCAAAGTAAAAATGAAACTCAAGAGATATGCAACAATGCAAAATTATAGACAACAGTTTAATGTAGGACAGCTAAGAAATCAAGAAACAAGAGACAAATTTGCGGTCACAGTATCCAACAAATTCCAAGTGCTCCAACAGCTGGAAGATGTAGAGAATACAGAAGACTATTGGCAGCAGGTCAAAACGGTATGGAAGGAGACATGTGAAGAAATACTGGGGAAAAGGGAAAGACAACAAAAAGCATGGATAACAACAGAAACCATCAATAAGATAAAAGACAGAAAAAACAAGAAAGCAGAGTTAAACACAAGCAAAACCAGAAGTTCCAAAGCCAAGGCTCAAGAAGTGTACACAGAAGCAAACAAAGAAGTAAAAAGAAGTATCAAAAGAGACAAGAGGAAGTATATTGAGGAGTTGGCAAGAGAGGCAGAAGATGCTGCAGCCAAAGGAAATATGAGAGAACTGTATAGCAGCACAAAGAAGCTAACAGGGAAATACAAGCAAACAAGTTGCCTCATAAAAGATAAGAATGGGAAACTGCTCAGCAATATACAAGAGCAAATGAAGAGGTGGACAGAATATTTTGGGGACCTTCTCAATAGACCAGCTCCACAAAACCCGCCGGACATCCAGCCAGCAGAAGAAGAGCTACAAATTAACGGTGAAAGACCAACGAAGGAAGAAATAAAGAAAGCCATAAAGCTTCTAAGAGATGGAAAAGCGTCTGGACCTGATGGCATTCCAGCAGAGGCCATCAAAGCAGATATCGACACGGCTACAGAGATGTTATATAAATTACTTGGTAAAGTCTGGGAAAAAGAAGAGATACCAGCAGAATGGAAGGAAGGATATCTGGTTAAGTTGCCTAAGAAAGGAAATTTACAAGAGTGCACAAATTATAGAGGAATAATGTTACTATCAGTGCCAGGAAAAGTATTAAACAGGATTATCCTTGAGAGATTAAAAGAGTCCATAGACAAGAAATTGAGAGATGAACAAGCAGGTTTTCGACAAAACAGATCATGTACAGACCAGATAGCCACTTTGAGAATAATAGTTGAACAAAGTCTGGAATGGAATTCACCACTATACATCGGATTTGTGGACTACGAAAAGCATTTGACAGTGTGGACAGAGAATCACTTTGGAAATTGATGAGGCATTATGGAGTTCCCCTGAAGATCATTAATTTAATAAAGAAAACCTATGAAGACATGACATGCAGAGTTCTTCATGAAGGACAGCTTACAGAACCATTTGGGATAAGAACAGGAGTGCGACAGGGATGCCTCTTGTCTCCATTTCTTTTCTTGCTGGCAATAGATTGGGTTATGAGAACATCGACAACACACAACAGAAATGGAATCCAGTGGACTCTGACTAAGCAGTTGGATGATCTGGATTTTGCTGATGACTTGGCTCTCTGTCCCATAACCGTAATCAGATGCAGGACAAATTGAAAACACTCGATGAGAGGTCACAGCAATTGGGTCTGAAAATACACAGGGAAAAGACAAAAATAATGCGAATAAATGCAGGTAATGAAAACAGGGTTGAACTTGAAGAAACACCAATACAAGATGTAGAATCATACACATATCTTGGCAGTAATATAGACAAAGTTGGAGGGACAGACAGCGATATCAAAATAAGAATACAAAAAGCAAGAGGAGCTTTCATTGCATTGGGAAATATATGGAGATCAAGAGAAATAGGATCCAACACGAAAATAAGAATCTTCAACTCAAATGTGAAGTCAGTCCTATTGTATGGCTCGGAGACATGGAGAACAACAAAGACAACAACCAAAAAGCTACAGACTTTCATAAATGGGTGCTTGCGTAGAATAGAGGGATTAAAATGGTATGACAAGGTTACCAATGTGGAACTGATGACAAGAACTGGACAAGTGCCAGTGGAACAAGAGATGAGAAGAAGACGATGGCGATGGATAGGACACACACTGAGGAAACCTGTTGATAGCATTACAAGGCAGTCCTTGTTCTGGAACCCCCAGGGCAAGAGAGGCAGAGGAAGACCAAGAAGTACATGGAGAAGAGAGTTGGAAACAGAGGTGAAAATGATGAGGAGAACATGGAAAGAACTTGAGATGATGGCACGTGACAGGAGGACTTGGCATGTGTTTGTTGAAGGCCTATGCTCCTTTGGGAGTGGAGGGTTATGAATGAATGAGACCTCCTTTGATTCCATGTATTTCCCAACGCAGTGAAAGTATCTTTTGCCTTTTTTGTCCTTATTGTGATATTATTGTCCATTCCTACAAGTCTGTGTTGCTGCTAAGATATATGTGAGCCCCCACCTTGTAAGGTTATTTCTCCATCTGCAGTCTATCATTAATTTTCACATTTATTCTTAAGATCTTTTTTTTCCTCTGTGGATTTTCAGACCTGATTGTGTGACATCTCATTCAGTATTATCATTTTGTTTTCTATCTAGTACTAGTAGCCTCTTCAGTCATAACTGACTATGAGAATGCGCTTCTGAGGTGATAGCCATCAGCTGTTTTTGTTCCTGGTGTTCCATTCGGCATGTTTTTTTTCTCTTCTGCATTTTGGGAGAGTTGCTTTTCACCGAGTCTGAGGTGGCGCCGTAGGAAGCATCGGCACTTGGTGCTACCGGCAGCTCTATCTTCCCATGTTACTGGATTTATGTCCAGTGCCTTCATGTCTCTCTTGTACACATCTTTGAACCTCAGCTGCAATCACCTAGCAGTTCTTTTGCCATCTACCAGTTGTCCATAGAAGATATCTTTAGGGATGTGACCATCTTTCATATGGCTGACATGGCCAAGCCAACGTAGTCTGCGCTGTCTAAGCGCTTTGAAGGCCAGCACATGACAGCATCTCGACATTTGTAATTTTAGTTTTCTATCAGGTTTTACATAATGTAATAGAAGGACACCTCATCAGCAAAGTCCAGATCATTGTGCTGTTTTGTCAGAATCCATTTACATTTATTTCTGGTGGTAGAAGTTGTTCATTAACCAATTTATAGGCAGTACAAAGAGTAAAGGTGACAAAAAAAATATCAGTGCCATACTCCAGTTCTTATCTCCAAGGGGCTCCGTAAGTTGTCCTTTATGTCCTTTTGGTTTATTACCCAAAATTGTTTTACTACTATTTTACAAAACATTGATGTGACATATTAAATTTGTGGAATTGCGTATGAGTGGATGCAAACGTAAAATTCACAGGCCTTCTTGGAGATATTGTGCTTTGAAAAAATAATGATCAGTCACTTTCATTATCAAATATCTGTCAGATATTGAAGCACAGAAAGATCGACAGCAGTGCTTGGCCTGGGCAGCAGAGGAAGGTCTGGATGTTGGAGTTATTACCAAAACAGTTGTGGAAAGTATAAGGATGAGAGAGACTAAAACAGGACTGCCAGAGAATAGTTTGGCACAAGATCTGACAGTTACAGAGGTGAGTAGTCAAATGTTCAGCACAGACACATTTTGTGTCGCTATTCTTCTTCTTTTTAGTGGCCACCTCCTATATTTTTGGTGCCAGAATGGTATTACTTTGATAACTTTCTTAATATAATGCCATATGCCAAAAGGTCTTTTATATTTGGACATGTGCCCTAATATAACCGACTAGGTTGAACGGGACGCGCCTCGACCAAAATGAGCACCAGGTAAAAAAAATGGCAGGGCATCCCACTTAAAATTGTATGCAGTATGTGTCTTGGTGTGTGGAAATTGGACTATGAAATCACGAGACAAGAGAACACACAGTAATGTAAACAGTAGAAGTGGTGAGGCAATTTTTTACAAGATAAGGATATCTATCTACTGTATAGTTCTGTAGAATGAAAGCATTAGCAAGCAATTACTGCATCAAGACTAGATGCCTTAGAAATGTTCATTATGAGAACAAAGATTATTAAGGTTTGTTTCTCAAGGAAATGAAAATAAAATGAATTTTTGATGACAGTATAGAAACTCTTCCTGTAAGAAAAGAAAAAAAAAGGAAAATGCGGAAGAAGTCGAGAATGAAAGTGAAATGTTGGACAGGACTATTTATTTTATCTACTGCTTGCGCCATTGCGCATCATAGGTGGGGTCATTATTACATAATGCGGCCTGTTGTACTGTTACAATGCATTTTTTGAAAGATGTCTCTAACCTCCTCATTCAAATTCTCTTTAGTCATCCTCAAGTCCTGGTAGCTTCCCATCTGAGATTTTAAGCCAGTGCTGCTGGTTAATTGGAATTTATCCTCGCAAGATGTCTTAACAAAATGATTACTTTTCTCACATTCCTTTATGACGTATTTTCATCTTTGACTGGCTGCTTTCTTTCTCAGACATCTTATGTGACTGGAAATTGTTTTGTTTCAAAAGATATACACATATGTATGTATTGTATATTTTCTAATTTGCACTCATATTCTGTCTCACTTCCTTTTGTCTAGTGGAAGGGAGGGTGTTATTACCACACAATATGTATCAGAGGTGCCTGTCTAGCACCACTCATTCTGTTATTGTCATTAAGGTGCTCATCTGTTAAAATCTTTTTCTGGTTGACCCTTCTACAGACTGTTAGTTACCTTATGTTTTTTTTCTTTTAAAGGCCATGGATTTTAAATGCAAAGAAGCAATGATTTTACCTGCTTTCTTATTTTAGAACCTGTAAGAAGTAGAATTTTTGCAGTTATTGTCTGTTGCTTGTTAATCATAGTAATTCTCCTAATTTTAGAATGTTACACATATCTCCATATCAGGAAGACAGAGCAAAAATAGACGCAATCGATTGGTTGGTGTTTGATAAAGCTCACAGACCAGAGGCTCTGAAACAAGCAAACGCCATCATGCGTTCATTTATTGGTATGTTTGCATTAATAGTTTACTTGCATACTTTTTGCTGCATTTCTGAATAATCTAGTGTAATTAAATGCATCCTGATTTATGATTGTTATTTCATACTATTCTGTTTTTTTTTAAAAACTAAGTAGGCTGTATTATGTATGATTGTTATTTCATACTATTCCGTTTTTTTTAAAACTAAGTAGGCTGTATTATGTTTTGTTTTCAGAACCTATCTCTTCTGCACTTAAAAAAAAACAAAAAACTTCCTGTTAGTGAAGATGAAGCAAGTGTAATGTATTAGCTGTGAAGAAAAGTTGCTCTTCCTTGTCGGAAAGAGAAGTAGAAAATTTGCCGTGTCGTGTTAAAAATTTCTTTGTTGATTATTTGCATTCCAGTATTGAAGAAACATGCAGCAGCTCGTCAAGTGTTTGAAAAACTGCCAGTGGATACCATTGATGTAATATACAGACAGTGGCACATAAAGGTAAGGAACAGAGTGTTCCCATATTTTAATATTTTGCCACCACTCCCAGTAGAACCATGGTTGCGCACTAGTCATGTCTTAGAACATGACTAAGGAGAGTGTGCTTTGGGCTGGCAGCCTCATTATTGAAAACAAGTGGGACCAAAGATGCAGCAAAAGAGATGAATGCAGTCAGCGACTCATAGCTTGACTGCTCGTTCAGGGTCAGCGAACCAGAGCTGACCAAGACCCTAGTCCACCTCCAAGTAGTGGTCCTAGAAACAGGCTGCATCACTGCAGTCTGGCTGAGTGAGTAGGAATCGAAACAGGAAGGCAAACCCGGTCCCAAAAAATGCCTGGCGGAAGTTGGATGTGTCGGGCCGAAAGGCTGAACTATTGCAGCTTCGCTGTAAACGGTGACACAGCGCAACCAACGTCCTTTTCAGGATGAACGAGGAAGTAGAAGAAGAAAGCATGTGTCTACAGAAACCATTACTGAGAGGATATGTTCATTTCATTCATTCATTATGCTTCAGCTCCCTAAGGAGCATAGGCCTTCACCAAACACATGCCAAGTCCTACTGTCACATGACAACATAGGCCTTCACCAAACACATGCCAAGTCCTACTTGTTGTGTACCATTAGCTGCAAGTCTTTCTATGTCTTCCTAATCATTTTCATTTCTGACTCCAATTCTCTTCTCCATGTTGTCTTTTGGATCCCGTTACACGCCCATTGAGGCATATTGGGAATATGGTGTTAGGCCCATATTTTCTTGACCATCGGCACACTAGGGGTGATGTGGTCAGCATCACGCCGGCCACCTTAACCTTCCCAGAAGTTGCTCTGGTACCCAGTTGGGGCTGGGTCGACCCAGGAGCCGTTTGCGGCCTAAAAAATCCTACCTCATCTGGGGATCGAACCATAGACCACTGAGCTAGGAAGCCAGTGCACTAACCACTATGCTACCGCGGCTCCCATGTTGTCTTTTGGTTTACCTCTATTTCTCTACCGCATACATTAAGGAAACCTGTTGATAGCAGTTCAAGGCAGTCCTTGTTCCCCAGGGTAAGAGAAGCAGAAATGTAAATAACTTGTAAGCAGTTCTCCTGTCTCCTGCACATGCAGATCGTATCAATTTTTTCTTCCATTAAAACATATAAAAGATTGAGAAAGATTTTCATACAACAAATGGACCATCACCAGAAACTTGCAGCATTTTAGTTTCAAATTTTCCACAACTAAATGATTTTATTCAAGCGGCTTGTGGGTAAAAAATAATTAAAATTAATTTTTTCAGTCCTTGTTGCTATGACTTGCTTTTATAAAATTTGGTTCTCTGTGTTCCAGACTGGTTCAAGTGAGCTCCCTGCTTCTGACAACAATGCTATTAGAGAATACATGTGTATGAAGGCATATCTGGTGAGTACATAAAGAGATGGTAGTAGATATTTACTGTTTAACTGCTGTTTTAAAGCTGTCTACAACAATTGTAGGAGGCTTCAGTCAGTTCGTACATTATCACCTATTATGTTTAAGAATAATTTGTGAGCTAAGTAATTAGGGACTGTAAAGTCTTTTTTCCTGTTAGTTGACAATAATATTGAAGTTTATGCATAGTTTAGTTTGCTGACACACATGTTCACATTGTGTATTCACTTTCCTGTTAACATATTTTCATTATTGACAGGATGCCATTGAAAGTTTTAACGATTGGTTCAGTCTGTACCACCATGGCCAACCAGTGAAACCTGCTGGGGTAGAAGGGGGAACATTCACAGACAGAATTGCTCTGGAGCATAAAATGAAACAGTACAGGCATGAATTTGACAGATGGAAGCATAATCTGTTGTTGCAGGCTAGAGTGAGGACAACCTCTTTTTTTCTTTAAGTTTTGCAGGCTGTTTTCAGACTTAATGGTTGAAAAAATAGTACAACTTAATGTAGACAAATTTAAAATGTGTGTGGCGTGTTCACAGGAGATCTTGGATTTAGAAAGTAGAGCATAGATGGCCACTATCAGTGGGTTGTCAGCTCATGGACTCGTTAATTTTGACAAGTTTTAAGGAATTGCATAATTTTTTTTTTTAATATTCTAGTAAAAATAATACTCTAAGATGCAAGAGCACTGTTAAAGTAGAGTGCTAACTGGGGTATTAACTCTTAGTATACGAGCGGCCTTTCATGACTACCATTACAGATTTTGCAATAAATAATTTATTTATAAAGATAACATAAGTGTGATATATCAAAATGTGAAGAAATGAAACCCCTATATCATGCACGTAACTAAATTGTTCAGTGGTTTTAAACGTGCATTCAGCTATAAATTTTCGCTATTGACGGGGATCGATCATCTGCCTCTCTAGAAGGCCGCTCGTATACTAAGAGTTAAATATATGTATCGGCTGTTTAATTGTTGCATAACATGTTTTTTGGATACACAACCTAGTTAAAATCTGCATTGTCTGTTTAACACTTTGAGTACCACGGGTGCCTATTGGCGACAAGCCTTATTTTCCGTAGAGTACCAATGTCGCCTTTTGGCTAAGTATAGTATAACCATAAAATGTTATTACGCCAAGTGTCTGAACATAACGCATATCAAGGGAAGTAACTCAATTTTATTGAGAAATGGTCAATGGCGGCCGGAACATTTTTTCACGTGTTTTGATTAATCTTTAGGAGGAAATTTCTTTAAAAATGAGTGAAACTAGTGAATGTTGCAATGATTTGGATTCTGGCTCTCAGCTGACCTTTGAAAGTGACAACAGTTGGTCTAGTTTTGATGCAGGGCAGCCTGAAATGACCGAAACAGACAGCAACAGCCCTAGTTCCAGCATTCGTGAAGCTGTCAGAGGTGTTGATATAGATTTTCAGGGCCATAGTGAGAATCGGGCATAGAAAAAGACCTGCTACTAGGAGGGGGTGTGGCAGAGAAGCAGCTGATTAGTTTCAGTGGTACGTGTATGGCTTTGATGACCCCTACGTGAGCGTTAGGATTAGGGTTAGACTGTTACAGACAGTAGAAGATGGTTTCCTGTAATTTTGAGAAAAACAAAACATAACTTGAAGCGTGGCCGTTCATCTGTTTTTGCTAGGTCGGGAAACATGGTTGCTTGTACATGGCATTATAGAATTTGTTCAGCACAGGGACCCGAAGATGCAGCAATAGTGAAAGCAGTCAGCGACCCATAGCTTGACTGCTTGCATCAGGACCAGCGAACCAGAGCTGGTCAAGACCGTACTCCACCTCCACGTGGTGGTCCTGGAAACAGTCTGCAGCAGTGCAGTCTGGCTGAGCGAGTACGGATCGCAATGGGAAGGCAAACCCGGTCCCTAAAAAAACGCCGCGCTGAAGTCGGATGTGTCGACCGAAAGGTGCAGATATCACAGCTACGGCGTAAACAGACACAACGCAACCACCGTCGTTTTCAGGGCGAACGAGGAAGAAGAAGAAGAAGTTCAGCACAGTCCACGCAAACAATGTTACTGACAGCAGTATGAAGACAATTGACAGCAACCAAGATGCATTGTTTGTAATTCTGCTGGATTGAGAGTCCATATAAGATTCTTTTGTATTGGATGTGAAAAATAAGTGTGAGGACAATGCTGCCGCCAGGAAGGAAATAGGCACCTAAGGCCAGAGAAAAAAGCAACAATAATTGCAACTGTGACCATATTTGATGTTAGACTATCACACCCAGCTAAAGCAAATTGATAAGTATGTATTTAAAAAAAATTCTTTTTGCATGAAATCACGTCAGTACCTCATGAATATTTCTATTTTGCCATTACAGACCCTGGAAATTTTGTGTCCATTTCAAATAGCTTTCTAACCCCAATATCATTTTAAGAGCATATTGATACCTCATGATGGTTGTTGTGTGAGTGGGTGGAGTACCGTGTTAGGAGGGTTGATTGAGTGCGTGCGTGCTGGAACAATCACTCACAACACAGGTACGCACGTAGAAGTCATAGATGGTTATAAACGGCTGGTGTAAGTTAATGATCGTTTTATTACACCACAACACGTTCATGAAATACACAGAATACACAGTCACAATTAAGTACAAGTCATAGCAATACAATAATACAGTACTCCAGTCACATCTCCACTTCTCATAATCATTAGCGCTATATATCTCCACTTCTCATAATCATTAGCGCTATATAATATTACTACTGGATCCTCTCAGCAACGGTCGGCATCCCCGTGCTAATATAATGAATTCCTCAAATATGCCTAGCAACGGTCGGCATCCCTGTGCTAATATAATGAATTCCTCAAATATGCCTCATCAAAGACGCTCTCAACCTTGGCGCTCTAATGTAAATAATAAATGGCCTCTCCAGCGATGCTTCCAACATCAGCATTATAAAAACTAGACAATGGATCCTTTTTCCCAGCAACGGTTGTCCAATAAATAATGGCCTCCTTAAATATGCTTCATCAAAGACGCTCTCAACCTTGGCGCTTTAATGTAGTTATGGATCCTCTCAACAATAACGATGGCCTCTCAAATATCCCTCATCAAAGACGCTCTCAACCTTGGCGCTTTAATGTAGATGTGGATCCTTTCAATAATAACGATGGCCTCTCAAATATCATATAGATCCGGTTAGCCAACGGACATCATCCTCGCCGTGCTAACTACATCAATGGTGAATACTTTCGGCAATTTCTCGCAAGACTGCACTCCCTGGCAATCTGCAGTAATCTCGCCTTCACTCATCTTGACATTTATATATTCAAACATAAGTCCTGGATCCTTACCTCTTCAAAAATACTCACAAACACAATTCTCCAATAAACTCTGAAATTATAGGCCTACACAAATAATGGCCTTTATAACTTTTGCACTGTGCAGGCATACTCAAACACACACTGTAGGACCGACCTCTGTAGGAACCTCTTCCGGTTCCTGTCCAATATGTCGGACATTGTTTTTTTGAGCGTTAGATTCCATAAAGTAATTTGATGTTTTCGTTTATATAATTTGCACAGTTCGTGCCAACATCTTTATGTTTGAAGAAATTGACTCTTTCAACCTGAATATATAGATACCTTGTGTGTATTTGCTTCGAGCGAGGACTTTTATATTCTCAGATCATTTCAGCGATCCCATCAGCCATCTTGGCTATTTTTGTGCTGAATATGGTGACGTGAAATAAAAGTGATTAACGCAACTACCGTCACTTAAAAACCAGCAAGATGTCGAAGGTAACAAACAGGGGACCAAATTGGCTTTCAGAAGGCAATTTACTTGATTTCTTACAACTCGCTTCAGTGTTATTATAGCTAATTATCAGGAACAATGGCACACGTGAGCTCGGTCACCACTATTCGTCCTAAAACCAAAAAACAAAAAAATTACACATTAAACGTGACAAGAGCGGTGAAGAAAAAGACCAAGATCACTAAAGATAACACCCTGTACACGCCTTTATTTGGATATAACTTATAAAAACAACAAACAGTGTGCCATACTAAATTTCTCCACATTGCTTGAGTATGAGGCACTGAGAAGTCTTTCAAAGATGTACTATGAATCGAATGCACATATTGAATCAAGAAAAGATGCTAGCGGTGCATACGTGGAAGATGTTATTTCCACTGAAGATGTTTTCCTCCATTTTTACAACACTTCTAACAAAATCATGATTCAGGGTTCAGAGACTGCGGTGAAAAATTGGATACAGAAAGATTTAAACAAATTATGGATAACTGCAACCACTGCTGGAGTCAGTCGACAGGCCATCTCACCCAACTTAGCTCTTCCCAACTTACCAGACAAATCTTCGCGATGTCAGACACCCGTTGACAAAAATGTAAAACTATATATGCCATGTATTAATGAATGCGACACTTTATCTCAAACTGAACTGAAAACACCAGTTACAGCAGAAACAGAATATGGAATCACAGAGGCGGATCACCATTCACTCACTGAATTTGTTGTTAGCGATCCAGTACCAACATCACCACAACCCTTACAAGTAGCATTTCATCATGATTTATTTACAAGTATTATGTCTGAGATAGATTCACTTAGAGCAGAGCTGAACAGCCTCAGACAGTCGTATGAGAAGCTTCAGGCAGAACATACGGTACTTAAAAGTAGCTATGAAAAAAGCCAGCAGTATACGGAAGAGCTTTGTACACCACAAGAGAAAACGGACAAACTGTGTCAAAAACTGAACAACACTAGCAACGAAACCCAGCAAACCATTACGCAACTAAAACTCCATCACAGCCGAGAAAGTGTCCTGGATTCTCCGAAATTAATTACAGACAATGCAGATAATGTTTGTAGAATCCCTGTAACAATTTCAAATCGGCACTCTCCGCCAAGACGAATAACTCACAGCGTGCGCTATTATCAGAAATCCAGTAATCAGAGCACACAGGTAACAGAAGAACGGGCACGACCTATCACAAGCTCCAACACAAGGATTCAGAATAAAAGGAAGCACCTTATTTTCGGAGACCAGAATGTGAAGGAATTACAAAAATCTAAATTGTTAACAAACGATATGGACTTGGTCACTGTTCGCTTCAAGAACTGGGCATCCACTCAGGACTTGGTGTCACTCCTTAAACGTTTTCCGTCTGATCCCACTGTCACCAGAGTAACTACTCATATAGGTCTATCAGACTCGCTCAAAGGTATTGAAATGTCCCAAGATGATCTAAACCAAATCACATCAAATTTCCATTCGTTATTCCCTAATGCGAAAATCTACTTCTCGTCCATTATTCCTCCAGTCAGAGCCCATTACCGCAAATCCATTGATGTCAACAATTCTACACTTAAGAGGCACTGTGTCAAACACAACTATAAATTCATTGATCACTCCTCGTACTTCCTTGCGAAATCAGGAGCCCCTAAAAAACTTCTTTACAGCGGTGATATTGCCTTATCTACTGAAGGAATCAGCAAGCTGGCAACAAACATCAGGTACCCAGAACGCACCTTCAAAGGAGTCGGCCACACACCAGGATCTCAAAATCCAACCAGTCATCTATCAACAGTGAAAACCTGCTTCTCGGATAGTAATTATGACCTTGACTTTCCACCATTACTTACTACTTATAACAACACCCACTCAACATCATCTCATAAGCAGGAACATCAAATCACACCTGTTCTTATAAATCGCGAAGTACAGGGAACAGCTTGTGATGTCTCCCTACAGCAACAACCACCTATGTTTTCTGCACTTACTCAACAGGAACGATGTGATAGACTCTATCCTCAAAAGTCTACAAA
This sequence comes from Oreohelix idahoensis, assembly GCA_024509875.1. Classification (NCBI taxonomy): domain Eukaryota; kingdom Metazoa; phylum Mollusca; class Gastropoda; order Stylommatophora; family Oreohelicidae; genus Oreohelix; species Oreohelix idahoensis. Next base: position 574,572 of record JAMPIV010013302.1, read on the forward strand.
CGAAGCAACTCATCAAACTCAATCTTCATGTCCTGATACACTCCAACCATCAATGTCACAGACACAAGAAGCCTACCCCCCGTCACCGCATTTGTACCATCTTCCTATGTATCAACATCTGTACCCAACCTTTCCTAATTTCCCACTACAACGAAGACTCTTGGACTATTTACCTTCTGCCGGGAGATCATACTGGTCAGCATACTCCGATCCCACAACAAGAACACATGAATATCCCGCAACCACATTCTACCCTATGCATCATCCTGCACGTCCTAATCTACCAAATTTATACTTTCAACAACCCTGTTATCAATGAAATTTTAGTGATCATCAATTTCACAAAATATGGCTCCCACAGTCACAACGGAATACCCAAATCGTCAGGGACTCAGGTTGGGACATTTGAATGTTTGTCATCTCTACAATGTGAGTAAATTGGCTGAAATTACTTCCATACTCTATAATAACAATGCATACTTTCATATTTTTGGTGTAACAGAAACTAGACTTAATGAACACATTTCTAACCAAGAACTGCAAATTGCAAATTATGAAATTTTCCGTCGGGATCCATCAATTAGGTTTGAAACTGGTGTGGCTGCCTATGTGCACACAAGCATCAATGCTATAAGACGCGTTGATCTTGAATGTCCTGAAGTTGAATGCATGTGGCTGGAAGTCCGACTCCCACACACTACCTCTATATTAATTGGCTTTATATACCGCAATCCGGATGCCAAAATGGAATGGCTAGATCAGTTCTCGGACATGATGGACAAAGTCTGGATAACTTCTTTGGAACTATTAATAATGGGAGACTTCAATATTGATGCCTTGAAGCGAAACGTTAATTGGGATAATTTGTATACCCTGTGCAACCTGAACCAGTTGATATCGCTACCAACCCGTGTCACAGACAAGTCATCAACCTGCATAGATCATCTGTATGTTACTAACACTGCTCACGTCATTGAAGTCTGCGTTCCCGTATGTGGTCTAAGCGATCACTATCCCATATGTTGCACCTGGACCAAAAAGGGAGTTCGAATTCCTAAACTCTGGCACCAGGTTGTACAGGCACGAATATTCAAGAATTTTGATAGCTCCAAGTTCTTGTCTGATCTCTTAGAGACACCTTTTGATAATGTCTATGGAGTATCTGACCCGACTGAAGCCCTAGAAATATGGATGTCAGCATTCACTTCAGTTCTTAACAAACATGCTCCTGTGCGTATGAAACGTGTCAAGTCAAGAATTATGCCTCCATGGATAACAATGGAATACCTGAAAACTAGGCAACAGCGAGACTATTTCAAGAAGATTGGAGACCATGCAAGCTATAGAAAATATAGAAACTTAGCGCAGTACATTTTAAGGAAATCTAAAAGACAGCACCTCAGATCCATTATTGACGACGGCCGGTGCTCATCTAAAATCTGGAGCGCTATTAACCTTCTCACAAATGTACGCCGGCATAACCTCCGACAGCAAGCTACAAACATTAATGCTGATGAATTTTGCCAGTTCTTCTCGTCGATCGCACGAACATCCGGGATAAATCATCAGCAACTGAATTGTACTGCTCTTTCTGATTTCGTTCAATCGAGGTTAAACGAAGCCCACCTTCCTGAATTACCTTTACTGTCAATCTCGGAGGTCTCTATTTTAATTAAATCATTACCTCAGAAGAAATCGTGCGGTGAAGATGGAATATCTTCGAGGATACTTCAGATTGCAGAGCCTGTTGTATGCAACTCACTCACTTACATTTACAATCTGTGCCTCACAAAGAAAATGTTTCCTCAACGACTGAAAACAGGCTTAGTGGTACCAGTACCTAAAAAAGGTGATAGTAATGTCGTCACAAACTACCGGCCGATTTCCCTACTATCAGTCATAACTAAACCTCTTGAACGACACATGTATAAACATATTCTTTCTTCACTGAACAGCTACAATCTTATACATGAAAACCAATCTGGATTTCGACCCAAACACTCTTGTCAATCCTTGTTGACTAAGATTACCGAAATCTGGCATTCTAATATCAACTGCGAAAAAATAAATGGAGTGTTATTAATCGACCTTTACAAAGCATTTGATACAATTGACCACTCGTTGCTAATACAAAAGCTTGCGGTGTACAAATTTCATCCACAAGTGATCACATTAATAAAATCATTCCTTGAAAACAGAACACAACGAGTCTTATACAATAATGTGCTCTCTAAATCATACACCACTACAATGGGTGTCCCGCAGGGCTCGATACTAGGACCTTTACTCTTCAGCATCTTCATCAATGACCTGCCCTTGTCATTGCCACATGACGATTGTCTTATGTTTGCTGATGATACCACAGTAACAGTAGCTGGCACAGACATTAACACTGTTCAGTCTCTTTTACAGCATCACCTGGACATTGTACAAGATTGGTGCACTACTAATAGTATGTTCATTAATAAAAACAAAACTCAATCTTTGATTATCTCAACCCGCCAAAAGATTCTGCACTGTCAACCAAATACGTTATCTTTATCTCTAGATGGAGAACGTATTAAGCAAGTTACGGACCACAGCCTGTTGGGTGTGGTCATCGACCAGTCTCTAAGCTGGAAGTCACATGTCTATTTCATCGCAAACAAGATCTCACAAAAATTGTTTCAACTCTCAAAAATCAAACATTTTTTATGTCCGCACTCTAGACTTATATTCTATTATGCACATATTCAAAGTCACCTTTCTTATTGCTCAAATATCTGGAGTCGCTGTGGCTTGTCATTTTTGAAACGCCTAGAATCCCTACACAAAAGGGCGCTACGACTTGTTTGCCTGAATGATAACATTCCCAGTGCTCAGCTATTTTCACAGCTGAATGTTCTTCCTCTTAAAAAATTCTTCTTTTTCCAAGATCTCCTATTTGTGCATCAAATATTACACGGCAGAACGCCTTCATACTTGCAAAAGTTCTTTCGATATAAATACTGCTCATATTTTATACGTGGCGACCTACTTTTGGACCTTGCAAAACCTCGAACTGACCTCTTCCGAAGTTGTTTTAGTTATGCAGGTGGTTTAGCATGGAATTCTCTACCCAAGTCTGTCAAAACTGATAATTACACCACATTCAAAAGACATCTGCATTCACATGTCATGAAATCTTGTACACACATTTAACGACAATTCTGTTTCAGTTATTTCAACGTTTCCACGAGCATTTAACTATCATTGTAATATTTTTATTTTAAATTGAATTTTTTATATTAAGTAGCTCTATAGCTTGACCTCTCTCTCTCTCTCTCTCTCTCTCTCTCTCTCTCTCTCTCTCTCTCTCTCTCTCTCTCTCTCTCTCTCTCTCTCTCTCTCTCTCTCTCTCTCTCTCTCTCTCTCTCTCTCTCTCTCTCTCTCTCTCTCTCTCTCTCTCTCTCTCTCACTCTCTCTCTATCTCTCTCTCTCTCTCTCTCTCTCTCTCTCTCTCTCTCTCTCTCTCTCTCTCTCTCTCTCTCTCTCTCTCTCTCTCTCTCTCTCTCTCTCTCTCTCTCTCTCTCTCTATGTGCGTGAATGACTATGAGTAAATGTACTTGTCTGAGCTAAGTTTCTGATTGTGATGATATTATTAATTGATCCTATCTGAAGTTGTTAATATTTTAATTTTTAACACACTGTAAATTGTATTGCAGGGCAGAAATGTAAAAAGGCAATTATGCCTATTTCTTTACCCTGATGAAATAAAGATTTCGTTCGTTCGTTCGTTCCCGTCGGTACCCAAAAACAGAATGCAATTAGTTCACACACTAGACCCGCCAAAAAAGACACGAGACTCGGTTATTTAAAAAACACAACTCAGTCTCGATAATTGCATGGGCTAGTCACACGAGCTTACTCACAGCTCAAGACAGTTCAGAGAAAAAAAACATCTCCGCGATTTGAACTGACCAGTGTTCGCCACTTGGAAACTTCTCGATCACACGAGGGAATTCCCCTAATACATTTTTAACTTAACATCAGCTTAATCAAGCAACGTAACTCGTAATCGAATCTATTTGCTTAATATTTTCAAGATCACCTCCCCTTGCTAATATTTACTCTGTAACAGTTGCCACACCGCCCGGGAAAAAAAATGATTTATCATTTTTTTGTTGAAAATTTAAGTCCCAAAAATTTAGAAATAAATGAAGTTATATTATATGGCTACCAAAAAATATGTATCTATCCAAAAAATGTACCTATCAAAAAATGTACATCCACCCGAAATATCAGCAATAAATGTAATATTACAACTAAAACATCAAACATAATCAATCAAATATCCCAATGAATGTTACCGATGTAAATTACAACAAAAGCATCAATCATAATACAAGCATACCAAAATTAATCTTAATACAACAGCAAGCTAAGTACATTCAGTACAAGTAACAACCAATAGAAAGTGAAAGAACAAGATCAAACAACAGAAGAATGATCTGTAGTAAAGGAAAGTAAGAAATCGGAAAATGAGAAACAATTAACAATAGCACAAGATAACCAATAAGTAAACAATTTCATGTACAATAAATACAAATTTACCAAAATACTAGTTACATTATACTAAGTTATATAATTAACTCAAGAATACAACGAATGAAAGTATAAGTATTGGAAGAGGAAGAAGTATACAAGTAGAACGAAGAGAAACGAAGATGTGGTACAGAAATATAAACAAGATATGAACACATATCGAAAAGACAACAAAAAGATAGAATGAAATGAAGGATAGTCAACAAAGACGAATGGAAAACAAAGGTATGAACGCATAGAAAGTCAATTACAATACATACTAATAAATGTTTAGATCAAACAATATCTTCCAAAAATTAAATACAAACATGATTACAAGGCACAAAACAAAATGTCCAAGTATATCCATACTAACAGCACAAAACGAATAATTCATAACTAAACAAAGTCTAATAAGTAATTTAACTAAGTTACAAAAGTTATACTTAACTGAAAATAAATTATAAACCTTACACAAACAAATAATAGCATTTGCGATAACTAAGTTTTGACCTAACGCACAATCAACCGCTAAATAATAAAAATACATCATAATATCAAATAAGACAAGTTTCAAAAGAAGTAATATACCTTTCAATCATAGGGCACACAAAAATAAATTACAATGCCAAAAAACAATTTTTTTCCCAAAAATTACCATACAAAGTATTTCAGAACGATAAGTTATCAACAATAAAATTATTATTTAAGTAATTCTAAGTCATAACTAATAAACTAACAATGAAATTAACTTTTAACAAAATGAGAGAAGTATAAAATATCTTATCTCTAGACAAACACTTAAATCAAAACATGTAAGTTTTTTTTCTCCAAAAAATACATCACCAAAATAAACTAAGAAAATTACAATGTCATCTGTATATCAACTTTCCAACATACAAATATAACATAATGTTACAACAATCTGTCCATCTTTTAACAAACAAAAGTATCAGATGTGTTTATCAATTTTTACAAAAAAGTTCAATTTAATTTATAAGTTAATTCTGATTAACAATAGCGTTGAGCTTCAGTGTTATTTAACTGTAAATTTATATCTTACTCAGCCTATATATATAGTATAAATAAATCTAAAATTTAATGGTATAATAGGATATGAAAAAAAATCCTATAAAAATATCTTCAAAGTTTTTATACAAAAAATATTTATCAAATTAATTTGTTGCAAAAATGTTGAAAAAATCTTATTATTTAAATTCTAAGTACTATGTTCTGACAAGATCAATGTTTCTAACAATTTAAATACACAATTATTTCTGATACTGCAAGATAATTCTACAAAATCATATTACACAACATAACAATAAATTTATATAATTATCTTAACAATTGTGACGAAAGTACTGAGATTCTGTCTTTCAAATGGCCCATGTCTTTTTCTCCTTGCATTTAGTTACACTATTTCTAGGAGGGATTACAGGTAATCCTTCTCCATGTTTCTTCTCCTTCTATTATTTACGTTTTTTCAAGATGAGATCACGAGGGAGTTTGATCTCATCTGCTTTATGGTTCTTCTTTATGTGTTTAGAATGGGGGTGTAGGGAATTAGACAGTATTTTTCTAGAAGAAAGATTATAGAGGCTAGATCAGGATTTGCACCAGTGTCCTTTTTTTAAAGATATTGCGTGGCCATATACGCATTTTTCGGGAGTTAAATTATTTGCGGCCATTTTTGCTTCATTTCCGCAGTATAGGGCTAGGACCAATTCCCGGTTCTTTGTCTAGCAGAAACTGGTTGCATCAGAAAGATCTAAGGTTCTGATTGGCAACTGCAGTTGAAATGCCGAGCTCCGATTGGCTTTAGAACCACGCCGCGCATATGACGTCATGAAGTCGGCGCGTGGGGGTCTTGATTATAAAAAGGCCTATATTTCATAGCTTCTTTCTCTTTTAATGAAAAAATTGCCAAAGCCGGGTTGCCAGAGTCAAGTCGATTGCCCTTCAGTTGGACACTCGAGATTTGGTAAGCATGAATTTTTGCGTGAGGACTTTATTTAATTTTTCTAGTCCTAGCCGATCATTTAAGTTTCTTGGGAAGTTTTAGTTTAATTTAATTCTTAACTCCAGAGCCATCAATTCGATCTGAGTGATAGACATGAGAAACTAGGTCCATTTAATTCCTTATTTCAGGAATAGCGGTATTTAAGATGATTTGAAAGTTGCGAGGTTTCGGCCATGCTTGGATCTATTTCAAAAACAGGTCTGCAGAGAAACCCGCATCTGCGAATTTTATTTATTTACAGAATAGTCGGGAGCGTGTAATGTGTATTTTCATTTGTGATTTTAGTGAGAGTATTGATGCTCGCTATTTATATAGTTACGCATATAACTGTGGACGGAAGTGATAGAGGTATTAATTGGAGCACGTGTGTGCTATCAGTAATGAATGTATGCAGGAGCGCGTGGTTGAAAAACTGCGGCACCACGTGGCGGAACTACGGGGTTTTCAATTTGATAATCGGGGGTTATGTATAACTTTTGACGGCAGGTAGATGCTAGCGTAAACAGGATTATATGTTATTGATTGTGCATTATTGTTCTGTGAATTCAGAAGATGGGAGAAGTAATTTTAAAGGGAATTATTTTGTATTACATTTTGAATGTGATTACTATTATTGACGGGAATTTTAGGAATTCCTAGAGAAGGCTAGTTTTAGTTATGTTAAACATTACGGCATTAGTGTCAGCGTAAGAAGTAGGCCACAGTACGTCTGCCCAGACGGGCCAGTGAAAATATTGTTGTTGCTCGGAGTTAGTCAGGCAGAACAAGCGATCTGGGTTAGCCAATGTTTACTTTGTAGGCTCAGGTAGAGAGGGGAGTTACGTGGTGAAGAGTAAGGAAGTTAATTGTTATTTGAAATGTATTATTATGGTTTGTTTAGCTGTTGTTTTGTTTTGTCTAAAACAGCAGGTACCGGCTTTGTGGGAATGAGAGCGGAATTTTGAGACCACAAAATTTCTCCCACGGCAAAGTTGGGGCATTCGCAGAACCGCAAGGGTTTTACGTTAGTTGCCAGTAGTGGAAGGAGAGGAAGAAAATACGTTTTCCCAGCCAGGGGAAGACATTTTCCAGCGAATAGGATTTTTGTGGATAAATCCTGAGCTCTGACGCTCGTTACACACGCAGATTTGGCAGGCTGCCAGCGTTGTGGTAATTTTTATGTTCGTTTCTTCACGGCCATAATAAAGCCGACGGCCCAGTTATAGGTACTCGGGCAGGTAATTTCAGAGTGGTAGAAGTCAGCTACAGTTCCAGTCCAGAATCCAGTGGGGTTCTGTTAAACCTCAGTCATCAATTCCAGAGTTAGTGGAGAGAGAGAGGGTAAACATTCTCTCTACTGAAGTCAGCACAGATAGGCAGAACTGTTAGTTTTGGTGAATCATAGCAGAGGACAGCTGCTGAAGTTTAGAGGTGCAGTTAGTTGTGTTCAGGAGATTCCAGGATAGGCTGTGTAGAACCGAAGTCTGTGCAGAGATTGTGTAGTCACTTCGCAGTCGTTCCAGCTATCAGTGGACTTAGAGTTAGAGTTAGAATTTAGAACAGCTAGTTTGGAGTGTAGGCGACATCAAGTGCAGTGTAGTTCATTTCAGTTAACCTTACCTTCTTTCTCCATACAGGTTGCAATTGTGGGAGAAGGGTTGGGGTTGATGCATTTTTTAACTGTGCTTGATTTTGTTTCAGGGGTGCATCCTCGCATTTCTTGTATTTGACATGCATATGTTTGTTTATAGGTGTATAATAAACTTGTATAAATTGTAGCTGGCATCAGTCATTTCCTTTAGTACAGTAGCTATATGTTGTCTGTACCTTGGTGGTTGTGAATCTTAATTGAACCTTATCCCCATAGGGTAGTTAGAGGTGGTTCGAGGCCATAGCAATTTAAACGTCCGAAGTGGCGAGGAAAGAATCAACCTCGGTTCTCAACCTCGGAGCCAATGGTCTCAACTTTCATTTTTTGCACTATATTTCTATCTGAATCTAATTTTCCAGTCTTTCTTCTCACTAGTGTCTTGTCACTATAGGTAGACAGTCTCTAGTCCTAAATCCATTTCGTGACAACAATTACAGCTACAATCCGAAAAATATACAGAAAAAATGAGCACAGGTTTGACACCGCTCACTGCATTTATCAAAATTACACACAAATTATTACCAACACATATGTTACACACAATCAAAACAGAATAGTATACAATTGCATAAAAAATTGGACTGGTACATTCGAAACAGTCATATATGTTCCACAAAAAATATATATTAAGCAATCAAATGATGTGTCAAAATGAACATCATAATGTTTCAAAGAAATTACAAATATTTTAATAGAACATCATATGATATATTATACACAGAATACAATAACATGTACTATTCTAACAAATAAATCAGCTGTAAAAAAAATATTCCCGTCAATCCGTCATTAATTCTTGATCCTTCAAAAAGTGACTCGTCAGATGTATAGCGAGACTCTCATAGGTTCCGCTTGATAAATAATCCACATTCTTCACGAATAATGTCAACAAGTGCGCCAACTCATCGCAACGTCGCACGCTACGAGACAATACAAATGAAAATTTCTATTAATCATCTGTTAGATCTAATAAGGAAAACGGAAAATCAACTTCCACATTTACCTATTCCTTGGGGTGGAGTAGAGTCTTGGCCCCTTTTCACACACCTCAACAAGTCCTCCTTGCATCACAGAAGGCTTAGCGATCACTTGACCGTAACGAAAGTTCATCCCTGTTGTAGCCTGAAAAAAAAATTACTACGTTCACAAGAACGAGATGACCTTTCGCCACCACTAGTGTGACAATCAATAGTGTTATTACTTTGCTTGTTAACAACCTTGCTCTCATGTGGAGTACAGCTAACCTGGTTACGATTTCTATAATTACTGTTAAGAACATTGTTATTTGTTCTATTGACACAGTTGTACTGTTTCACATCCCAGTTAGCATAATTACGATTAGCATTTTCTCCTGGATAAAAATATCTACCAGATAGAAATGGATTTTTATCAACAAATTTATTACCAGATTGACAAACTTTCACATATTTATTTCCATTATAATTTCTAATACTCTTAGAATCACGATGTTGTGATCTGTCAAATTTTTATTGTTTTTAGGCAAAGAAACATTACTATATGAAGAACTCCCTTGGTACATTTTAACCTCAGGGTTATATCTCCTATCAAAAGTATTTTTATCCTTGTTTGTGGCACTGTGTTTAAGAACTGGGTCACACTGACTTGACTGGGTATGACCGAAAGATTTAACCATATCTTTATTGTTTTTCACAAAATATGTTTCCTTCCTGGGATAAGGAATTCTATCTTTTTTCCCATCAGGGTTCTCAATTAATACTTGGTTTGTTTTTAACAACTTGAATTGAAATTTATTATTGTTTCTTTTGTTATCTACAGGGTTATCTAATACTGTAGATTTTCCTTTGCTAGCTTGCCGCCAGGAACCAATATCGCTAGAATGATTGGTATTCCGTTGAAAGTTATATTTCCCTCGGAAAGATTTCCTTCCATTATTATTGCCTTTAGAGTCCGCAAAAAGTGTATAGGACTGACTTTTTGCTTTATCTCTTTCACTGTCAACACTGACAGAAGACCACCTTTTTTTCTTTAAGAGAATGTCAAGTAAACCATCCAATCTCACTCTGGCTTCTGAAATTTGAATATCTCTAAGTGAAATATCTGCACTTAATTTCTTGTTTAAACTCTCAACTCTTAAAACCTTACAGCTTTCCTCTGCTAGCAAATTTTTAATCTTAACGATCTTCTCTCTCTCAGCCGTCAATTCTAACAATGTCTCTGTCTCATACTGTTCTTTATTTGATCTCAACTGAGTCAACTCTAGTTGTAGAGACTGAATCTTAATATCATCATTGTTATTATACATAATCTGATCATTCTTCTTAAGGGGTACAATATTCATGTCCTTAATTTGATCACTGAGAATCATCTTATCATTCATCACCTCATGAAGCATTTCTATATAAGTTTGCTCATGTTCATTACTCTCAATTTTCAATTTCTCATACATCTCTCTCCTTTCTTGAAGTTCCTGAGTTAGGTTTCTAACTTCACTATTGTTATCCTTAATCTGAGTTTCTAACTCTTTGATTTTAGACAATGCTACACTCAATGCTGTTTGAGTACTAGCAAGTTCTGAGTTTGATTTGACTAAATCATCTGTAAGTTTAGAGACTTTTTCATGTAACTCACTTACTTCAGCAGTACATTCTATGACACTTTCCCTTTGCTCTAGGGTACTCTGTTTTATGTTCAGTTGCTTCTTCTCTTCTAGCATCCTTTTCTCATACCTCTCATTACTTTCATGAATTAGCTTTTCACAAATCAGTCTTGTTATTTCAGACTCAGTCAGCTCACGGTCTCCAAATCCTAATAGTTCACGGTATTTTTTTTCATCAGCATCTGTATAATAGTTCATAGTGACTTACTTACTTAGACAACTATATATGTATTAATTAAACTTTCACCTCACCAAGCCAATTATCTTTTTAAGAAATTGCAATTATTTCTCAATTACTGTACACCAACTTCTGTTATAGTACCTATATATAACATACATTACCTATGCATCAACATCATTATCATCTCATCTCAGCCCGTAACCCGTCATGGGTCGTAGGGGTGCCATGGTGGAAGCATCAGCAGACAGGGTCCTCCACTGCTCTCTATCCTCAGCAATGCGTACAAGTGTGGAAAAACCGTGTCCTGCCCATTCTTTGATGTTATCAGCCCAGGATTTTCTCTGCCTTCCTCTTCTCCGTTTACCTTCGACTGTCCCCTGAAGGGAGTCATGACGAGTTACATGCCCAAACCAGGCAAGCTTTCGATGTTTCACTATTGACAAAAGTGGTTCTTGGTGGCCTGCATAGGTGTTTATCTTCTCTCTAACATAGACATTTGTTTTGTGCTCTTTATAGCAAATGCGCAAAATTCTTCTATAACATTTATGCTCGAAAGCCTGAATCCTTCGCTCCGTATCTGCAGTGAGTGTCCAGCTCTCACACCCATACAAGAGAATAGATAATACAAGTGATTTGTATAATTTGATCTTCACAGGAAAACTGATGTTACTTTTCCAGATCACATTCAACTTTGTCATGGCAGCTGAGGCCATCTCAAGTCTTGTCTTGATTTCTTTACTTGATCTTCCATCACTACATATAGTGGACCCGAGATATTTAAAGGTGTTAACTTCTTCTAACGTTTGCCCATTTAACGTAATGTTGGTCGGAACATGTTTCTTATGGCTATTCACCAATATCTTGCTTTTTTCTATATTAATTTCCATCCCATACGTTCTTGTTACTTTCTCCAGTCTAGAGGTAAGGTCTTGAAGTTCTGATTCTGATCCAGCTATCAGATCAATATCATCAGCAAAACGTAGGTTGCACAGAGGTCGGCCTCCAATCGATATGGTTGATTTATAATCGTAGAGAGCCTCCTGCATAATATGTTCTAGATAAATATTAAAGAGCACTGGGGACAGGATACATCCCTGCCGAACTCCTACAGTTGTTTTGAAAAATTCTCCAATGTCGTTGCTTGCAAAAACAGCACTGCTTGCGTCCTTGTATAGTGCTTCAATGATATCTATGATGTTGGTATCAAAATTGAATTTTCTCATTACTTGCCATAAGCCTTCATGCCAGACTCGATCGAAGGCTTTTGTGAAATCGATGAAGTTATGGTATAAATCGTGTTGATGTTGGAGATGTTTTTCGATAAGTACTCTAATATTGAAGATTTGTTCTGAGGTACTTCTTTTTGGTCTAAAGCCAGCCTGTTCCTCTGACAAGATTTCTTCTAATTTCTGTTTTATTCTGTTCAAAAGTATCCTTAACATCACCTTACTTGGATGACTAATAAGGCTAATGGTTCTGTAGTTCTTGCACATTTTTAGATTTCCTTTCTTTGGAAGCGGTATTACTAATGACTGCGTCCATTCTTTTGGCCATTTTTTTGTACTCCATATCTTCTGGCAAATTGTTGTCATGATTTTTACTATATCTGGTCCTCCATATTTCAAGAGCTCTGCTGGGATATTATCCACACCCGGTGACTTCCCTCCTTTCATCGAACATATAGCCTCTTCCACTTCTTCCCGTAATATTGCTGCATTTCCGAGTTCCCTGTTTTCGCACTTAATGTTGTTTAATATGCCTAAGTCAGTGTCAAGTTTACAGTTATATAATTCTTTACAATATTCTGTCCACCTTCTCATTACAGCTGTTTTTTCATTGAGCAGAGCCCCATTGCTATCTTCTATGACAGTTACCCTGGGCTGTTGGGGTTTTGATAGTTTTCTTAATGTGTCAAAAGCTGCCTTGCTGTTACCTTTTATTAGCCCCGTATTAATGGACTCACATTGATCAGCTACCCATTTTTCTTTGGCCTGTTTCATTTTCTTCCTAATATTTTTATTCACCATACTGTATTGCCATGCTGCTTCAGGAACCTCTTTCTTAACCTTTTTCATTTCCCGCCGTGTATCACATAACTTCAGAATGTCATCTGTAACCCATGGTTTGTTTATTTTCTTTCTTTTACCAAGTATTTCTGTTGCTGATTCAATGAGCACGTCTTTCATGTTCTCTGTGATTGAGTTGATATCATCCTCCAAAAAATTGAGAGCTGCGAATTTTCCTCCAACAGTTGCCTCAAAGATTCCCGCGATTTCTGGATCTTTCAGTTTGTCTAAATTGAATCTTAACTGAGAACATCTGTTTTGATTATAGTTCTTTTTAAGTTTAAGCTTGAGCGTCATCAATACCATGTCGTGATCACTACCAATGTCGGCGCCAGGAAAAGTCCTAGTCTTGGCTTTATTAATCTAGACTTGAATCTTTTGGATACAAGAATAAAATCAATTTGGCCATGTATCTCAGTTTTTGGGGCATGCCACGTTGTTCTTCTTGATAACTTATGAGGAAATAGTGTATTTGCAATGGTTAGTTTATAGTTGCTGGCAAATTCTAGTAGCCTTAGTCCTCGATCGTTGGTTTCACCTGTCCCAAATCTCCCCACTGTACCAGCCCAGTGACCGTATGCATCTGGCCCTATTTTAGCATTCCAATCACCTAACACGATGAGAAGATCTTTCTTTGGAATTTTCTTAATTGCTTCATCCAGATTGTCATAAAATGTATCAATTGCCTCATCCTCATAGTCAGTAGTGGGGGCATATACCTGTATAATGGAGATGTTCTTTGGATGTGCTGCAATACGAATGGTGATAAGCCTGCTATTTATTGGGGTGCAGCTGATGACAGAGTTCAATCTATCTTTATGTACGATAAAACCTACTCCATGCTGATGTTTAGACTCATCTCCACTAAACCAAATTTTGTGACCATCATCCGTTATTGATTCACCTAATCCTGTCCATCTGACTTCTGCTAGGCCCAGGATGTCCCACGAGTATCTAACAAGTTCATGTGTTAGTTCTTTGACTTTTCCACACGCATATAGCGTGCGTACATTCCAAGTTCCAACAACAAAACTTTCTCTTGGAAGTTTCAAAACAGGTGTTTTTACCCCATTCGCTGACTTATCACTCTCAAGGGGCAATGAGAGCGCGGTCGTTGTTAATCCGGGCATCGGCCGATCCGGCAAATTATTACTGAGTTGACTTTCCATCATAGCATTTCAGTGGGCAAGAGGTTTGCTTGGCGGTGCCCATCTCCTCTCCAAGTATCCTTGCAGGTACATACAAAAATGTACCTGGAGCAGTAACAATAGCCCTCAATAAATCTGTAATGTTTTGAAACACTGTCCGATCGACACATCACAAAACCGCCATCTTGGCTACTTGTATCAACACAAACAGCGAACTCACATGATAGGCAAACTTGATGTTTTCATCTTTAAAATACTTAGCAACATAATCCAGAAATAGCCAAACACACTACAAACTCATACAGCCTTAATGAGGGCTGTTACCACTGATGCAGACTCCAAAACGACGACATGAAATCATGCATCAACATAATTGTCGTTGTGCTGTCGATAATTATATCGATTTATTGTACAATATGTTGATGTGTTGATGCATCAACATATTGTACAATAAATCGATATAATTATCGACAGCACAACGACAATTATCAACAGAATAAGTGATGGATAGTATAGGCAGACTTGCTGAAATGCAGAAAAGTGGCACAATCTACACAGAACAAAATCACTTATCTTAATAATACTTCTGTCCCTTCCGCCGACACACCAGATATCACAAAGTTCTGCAGATAAAACCGTTCCAGCGCAGAAAGGTACACAACTAGATTTTCTTCTCTTAAGGTTCTTGCCAAAGTGTAGAATGCGCTCAACACAGCATCAGCACGTACAGCATACAGGAAACGCAGCACAGCAACCTCCGTGATTTTTGACTTGAGATAATCTGCAAACGACTCCTCAAAAACACTTCACATTTAGTTAAACTTGACTGTCTACCAAAAACTGTCAACTTCCCATTGTTATATTCTACCGTGTTGGACACAGTAAACCAATTAGGTCGAGGACCATGACACAATGTGAGGATACATAAGCCACGCTTATGGAAAGCCAAGGCTTTCCTATCACGCGAACTCCATGGGTTTATTCCGTTAAATAAACTGGCCCACCACTGTAACCGAACTGTAAAGAGCTTTGTTTGGCCACCAGACTGTAAAGATAACTGTTTTATTTAAGTTCACCAGAATGTTATACGATAAATATGTTACTGATGGGGTTATTAATTATTATTTTATTATTATCTGATGACTGGTCTTGGAGATTGATTAAATGGTGATGGGTGTTACCTTAATGGTTACACTGTTCATACGCCCACACAGAGCAGAACATAATTCTTATATCACGCGAATGTCAAAATATCAAATTCTGTAAGACTAACATACCACTGCTACACACGAGATCCTGCTATTGACTTCAATCTGTTTGTTGACCTAAATTTCCGCCACCCAGGCTATTTAACATTGACACCACTGATACCTCATGATGGTTGTTGTGTGAGTGGGTGGAGTACCGTGTTAGGAGGGTTGATTGAGTGCGTGCGTGCTGGAACAATCACTCACAACACAGGTACGCACGTAGAAGTCATAGATGGTTATAAACGGCTGGTGTAAGTTAATGATCGTTTTATTACACCACAACACGTTCATGAAATACACAGAATAAACAGTCACAATTAAGTACAAGTCATAGCAATACAATAATACAGTACTCCAGTCACATCTCCACTTCTCATAATCATTAGCGCTATATATCTCCACTTCTCATAATCATTAGCGCTATATAATATTACTACTGGATCCTCTCAGCAACGGTCGGCATCCCCGTGCTAATATAATGAATTCCTCAAATATGCCTAGCAACGGTCGGCATCCCCGTGCTAATATAATGAATTCCTCAAATATGCCTCATCAAAGACGCTCTCAACCTTGGCGCTCTAATGTAAATAATAAATGGCCTCTCCAGCGATGCTTCCAACATCAGCATTATAATAACTAGACAATGGATCCTTTTTCCCAGCAACGGTTGTCCAATAAATAATGGCCTCCTTAAATATGCTTCATCAAAGACGCTCTCAACCTTGGCGCTTTAATGTAGTTATGGATCCTCTCAACAATAACGATGGCCTCTCAAATATCCCTCATCAAAGACGCTCTCAACCTTGGCGCTTTAATGTAGATGTGGATCCTTTCAATAATAACGATGGCCTCTCAAATATCATATAGATCCGGTTAGCCAACGGACATCATCCTCGCCGTGCTAACTACATCAATGGTGAATACTTTCGGCAATTTCTCGCAAGACTGCACTCCCTGGCAATCTGCAGTAATCTCGCCTTCACTCATCTTGACATTTATATATTCAAACATAAGTCCTGGATCCTTACCTCTTCAAAAATACTCACAAACACAATTCTCCAATAAACTCTGAAATTATAGGCCTACACAAATAATGGCCTTTATAACTTTTGCACTGCGCAGGCATACTCAAACACACACTGTAGGACCGACCTCTCCCGTCGGTACTGTCACGTAGCGTTTAAAGGATAAGAGAATTATTTAGAGGAAATAATAGATCTGATGTGGAAGATTTGGCTCAAGGAATCCCTGCTGGGTTTTCCCACTTCCGAAGGGTGACGAAGAGGGTAAATTCTCCTAACTCGACAGGTCTGGAAAAGATTGTAAGGAGATATTTGGTCTCTCGCTACCGTCGTCCCCTTCTCAGTTATCTATTATTATTATTCTTTAAATTATATTATATTTTACGAGCCCCCCCTCCCTTATAAAGGAAGATAAACATAGACAATATTCAACATCTAATGGAAGGAACAAAGCGTGGGGTACAGTATATACACCCAATTGGTTTATTGCAATAAAGTGAATAGATGGTGAATGATAGTATTGTCGATGGAATTAGTGTCTGCTGTATGTATTATGTGTCTCACAATTCAAGTGTTTTTCATCATGGATGACTAAACTAGGCATTGATGTAGTGAGGTTCCTTTTCGTGGACTTAGCTTTTCAGCCCCTGGCTGATAGTGAAGTGTGGTTAGTTCTCCGGTCTCCTGACGTTGCCCCGGTAGGTCTTGAATGGTTCGGATTTGCCTTCTCTGTGCTCGACTCCGTATTCTGCGCTGAGATTGGACTGTCGTGCAAGGCTCCACCATAGACTACTCAAAGATGGACGCTAACCCGCAATTAGACACGTGGCTTCAGTGCTTTTAATGCGAGAATTCGCCGATAATTGGGTTAGACCTAGCTGTCTCAAGGGTTCCGGGCAAGTGAAGATTGCCCGTGTTTGGCGCACTTTTAGCGGGACATTTCCGCTTGGACACGTGATCCATAGCGTGCATCATGTGACATTAGCGTCAAATAAACGCTCCAATCAATAGCGTTAAAAGTCACGTGGGGTCTTCCTAAAGTGGCATAAACTGGTTTTATCAGCTTAAGCAGTCTTAAATTAAAACAGGTTCCTAGCTACCGAGGTCATTGGTCAACAATGACGTCGTATCTAAAAATAGCGAGGAGAAAATACTGAATGCTAGGAGAATTTCCGCCAGTGACAATTCCCGGGACTTTGCGATCATGCATTGAGGATGAGAAAAAAAACGATGTCCGTAAATAATAAAAAAAATGAAGAGAAGATTGGGCAAGTTGTCACACAAGCCCCTCCTCAAGTTTGACGTTCCGTCCAACTCCTCTTGTCCTGTCTTCCTCTTCTTTTCCAGTTTCTCATATCTCCTCGGTTGCGTCCGGATGTCTGCTCAAAAAATCTGCCCCTACGTTGTTCTTCCCAGGTATGTATTCTATGTGAAAGGAATATGGCTGCAACAGGAGTGACCATCTCATAAGCCGGGCATTAAGGTTCTTCGACGCTGCAAGAAATATCAACGGTTGGTGATCACACTGCACCGTGAACTTTTTCCCGTATAAATATGGTTGAAACTTCTGCACAGCCCATATTAGCGACAGACATTCTCGTTCGATGGTAGAGTAGTTCTGTTCAGCAGGGTTCAATTTCCTACTAGCATATGCGATGGGGAATAGAGTTGCAGAAGGTCTATCACTAGGCTGCAGGAGAGTGGCTCCTATCCCTATATTGCTAGCATCTGTTCGCAGCGTAAAGTTCAGAGTTAAGTCAGGCAGTCGCAGAATTGGCCTAGCTGTGAGTTTCTCCTTCAGCAGCGTGTAGGCATTTTCGCACTCCGCTGTCCAGGTTACTTTGTCCGGGTTCCCATTCTTGGTTAATGCGGTCAATGGCGCACTCAGGGTATTAAAATCTTTAATATATCTCTGGTAGAAGCCACATAGAGACACAAATGACCTTACATCCTTTTTAGTCTGGGGTCGTGGGGCCCGCTGTAACTTCTCAATATTACGCGCATCTGGGAACATGCATCCATGCGAGATAGTGTGTCCCAGGAATTCTAGTTGCTCGCAGGCAATTTGACATTTTGTAGGGCGAGCGGTGAGTCCTGTTTCTCTAAGTCTTTCGAAGAGTAGGGAAACTGCGTCCAGGTGCTCCTCAAAGGTGTTCGTGGCAATAAGTATGTCGTCCATGAAATTACTTATCCCAGGGTGGTTCAGGGGTTCCAGTAGCTTCCTCATCATACGAGTAAAGACGCTTGGGGCGTTGCTTAGCCCAAATGGCAATACATTAAACTCGTAATGGCCTTCAGAAGTACTAAATGCTAACATATGTCGAATTTCCTCTTTTACCGGGATCTGGTAGTACCCTTTGCTAAGGTCTATCTTCGAAAAGTATCGTGCTCTACTCAGCTTGGTGAAAAGCTGATTCTGATCCGGTAAGGGCTCCGCTTGAAATTCCGTTACAGCGTTGAGCCTTCGGTAGTCTATGCAGAGGCGATGTTCTCCTGTGGATTTTCTAAGCAACACTACACTCGCACTATAAGGCGACTCTGATTTTGAGATAATATTTTCCTTAAGCAGGTACTCGATTTCCTCACTCAATGCCTTTGCTTTAGCATAAGGAACAGGATAGTTCTTAACTCGTACCGGGGCGAGGTCTGTTAGCTTCATATCAAATTCTATCAGGTTGGTCATGCCAGGTTTATCCGTGAGTGTACTAGGGTGTTTTCTCAACAACTGTTGAACCCGTGCCTGCTGATCCTCCGTTAAAGTTGAACTAATCTGAACATCTTGATGAGTTTCGCACTGACGAAGAGGGTATTCACAGGAGGTCAGGGGTTCTGCCTCAGTTTCCGTCGCAATAGCCAGTGTCAGGAAATGTGCTGGTTCTGCACCTGGTCTTTCATAATATCGCTTCAGCAGGTTTATGTGGTAAATTTTCTGCTTCCCCTTTATGGCAATCTTGTAATTGGTGCGCGACATTTTCTCAACAATTTTATATGGACCTCTCCACCCGATTTGCAATTTATTATTGCTACTGGGCAGGAGTAATAATACCTGTTCTCCTACTTCTAGCTCCCTATCCTTCGCAGTGCGGTTGTAGTAACGCGCATGTTTACGACGGGCACGGCGTACATTTTCCTTTGCCAGTTCCCATCCTGTTTTAAGGCGTTGGGTCAACTCCTTCACGTATTGGGATGCAGAGGTGACCGTCTCATCAGCTTTATCATCTGTCCAAGTACGTAACAGTGCCTCTAAAGGTCCTTTTATAGGTCTACCAAACAGCAATGTGGCAGGAGGCATCCCAGTAGAATTGTGGGGTACTTCGCGGTAAGCAAATAGTGCTGCGGGTAAGTATTGATCCCAGCTCTCTGGTTTTTCCTGCGCAAGTTTCCGAAGGATGGAAATAAGGGTCCCGTTAAACCGCTCCACCTGGCCATTTGCCTGGGGGTGGTAGGGAGAGGTGTGGATATGTCGGGCCTGAAATATCCTAAACACTTCCTCGGTGAGTTTTCCTCGGAATTGGGAACCATTATCTGTCAGGATCTGTGACGGAAACCCTAGCCGAGTAAATATGGTGAGCAGAGCCTCAGCAACATGCTTAGAATCACAGGCGGGCATAGCAATTGCCTCTGCCCACATGGAGCAACAATCCACTAACGTGAGTATATAACTGTTTCTCTTTTTGCTACGAGTAAGTGGACCCACAATATCCACCGCTACTCGTTCGAAGGGTGTGCCCAAGATTGGCATTTCTCCCAGAGTGGCTGGGGCCGTCCAGTGTTTCGGCGCTGTCCTCTGGCACTGCGGGCATGATTTCACATATCTCTGGATATCGGCGTTGATACCTGGCCAATAATAATGACATGAAATACGCTGAATCGTGGCACTTATGCCCATGTGGCCACTAAACGGAAGGGCATGGCCCATTTCTAGGACCTGGGCTCGGTATGCTGATGGAACCACAAGTTGCCCATGTTCCTGTCCTCCATTTCCTGCTTTCCGATGCAACAGCCCATTTTTCTTGTAGAAGTCTCCCTTTTGGAGAGGAGTGTGCGCTCTCGGTAGTTTTTTGTAGCAGGGTGCTAGAGATTGATCCTCCGTTTGTGCCTTTTTTAATTCCTCAGGAAGGATGTTGGGTGGGGATTCCAACTCCGTATTCCGTTTGGCCTGTCCTCTAGTGGTGACAGCCGCCACAACCAGAGGGTGAATGGGTTCTCCCAAGAACACATACCTACACCCTAAGATCAAGGGATAAATAGGGTCGTCCAAGATCGCTGCACGGATTTCCCCAGTCACATATTTTGATTTGACCTTAATCTTGGCTATGGCCAAACGCATAGGTGCTGCACTTTTAGTAGGTCCTTGTATTTCTATAGTGTCTTCTGTCATCTGGTCAGGCTTGACTAGGGATGCACAGACAACTGCGTCGAATGCAAGGCCTGTATCATAAAGGCAGGTCACCTCTTGGTCATTTACGAGGACTGTCTCAACGACCGGGGGATGTCGGGGTTTGTCCAGAGGTTCTTCCGGTCCATTTCCCCTTGCGGCACTTTTACGTAAGCAGGCAGCATGATGAGGTGGGTTTTTCCGGTTGCACTCCTGCGTATTGTGGGTGATGGTTCTACAGTGCTTACACCATTTTTCCCCTTGCCTCTGCTGCTGGAAATTAGATCTCTGAGTAGTCTTGTAGTCTGGCTTGTCATGCTTTTTGAAGTTAGTATACGGTGGTTTCACTTGGGGGTCCATGTGTGACTGAGCTGTCTGTCTAGGTACGTAATCTGGTTGTTTCCGTCTGGGTGGTGGATTCTCTGATAGTGCTGCCTGATATCGTTCCGCTAACTGGACTATGGATTCTAAAGTGCTGGCCCCATTCTCTGTCAGGAATCTTCTCATGTCGGAAGTCATGGTGTCCTTCAGTTGTTCGATCATGACCATTTCCTTCAGGCCTTCCCAATCATGAGTAAAATTCCCTAGGGCACCCCACTTCTCCACGTAGGAATCCAGTCTCGCAGCAAACTGAGCAAAGTTCTCTCCGACTTCCCTCCTAGAGTTACGGAACCTCTTCCTATAGGCGTCAGCATGTAGCTCATAACGAACCAATAGTGCCTTTTTCAAAGAGTCGTAGTCATCCTGTAAACCTGGAGGAAGCTTGCTATACACGTCATAAGCAGTTCCTCTAAGCCCTTGCGACAGTTTCAGGTTCCATTTGCTCTTCTCCAAACCAAACGTGGTGGCAAACTTCTCAAATTTGTCGAGATACCTATCGATCGAGTCGGCTTGTTCCGAGAAAGCTTCAAATGGAAACGTCAAAGGTCCCAAAGTTGACATGAGTGAGGATGGCAAAGGTCCGGTGCCCCCTGCGTGCAAGGAAGGCATATCATCTGACCGTGGCGATAGGTTGCCTGAGGAGGTAGATGCGGTCGCACCGGCTACTGGTTCAACTCTTTGAGCTTGTCCCTGCATCTCTAACTGCTTCATCTTCAATGCATGCTCGCGTTCATCTCTCTCGCTTCTTTCTCTAGCGTCTACAGCTTTTATCCTCTCATCTATTTCTGCTAACTTTATTCGCTCTTCTCTTTCAGCTTTCGCTGTTTCTCGAGCGTAATACTTATCAGTCTCGACACTGACATAATTTGCAAGGTCCACCCCACTATAACCTAGATCTCGACCGGCCTCCCCTAGTGCTGCCTTAAGCTTAACTATTTCAGCCATCTTTTGCAGTTAAAGTCCACACTGAGTAAGCTAGTGCTACCTTCCAATAGTATTTCTAGCAACAAGTAAATACTAATTATTTATCCGACTGCTGTAGAATGAAATTACTACAGTTATGGAGACTTAAGGTCTGTAATTCAATGAAATACAAAATCAAGAACTAACTTAATTAAACACAACATATATAAAGGGATTCACCAATCAATGCCTGAATTTCTAGAAAAAATGTTTTCTGTCTTTCTAGAGCTCACTGTGTGAAAATACATGTGTTAAAATGGTATACTGTAATGACTGAATGGATGATACTATCCCAGAGGTATGATAAAATACATAAGTTCAAATCCCGGACCGAGACACCAGTGTCACGTAGCGTTTAAAGGATAAGAGAATTATTTAGAGGAAATAATAGATCTGATGTGGAAGATTTGGCTCAAGGAATCCCTGCTGGGTTTTCCCACTTCCGAAGGGTGACGAAGAGGGTAAATTCTCCTAACTCGACAGGTCTGGAAAAGATTGTAAGGAGATATTTGGTCTCTCGCTACCGTCGTCCCCTTCTCAGTTATCTATTATTATTATTCTTTAAATTATATTATATTTTACGAGCCCCCCCTCCCTTATAAAGGAAGATAAACATAGACAATATTCAACATCTAATGGAAGGAACAAAGCGTGGGGTACAGTATATACACCCAATTGGTTTATTGCAATAAAGTGAATAGATGGTGAATGATAGTATTGTCGATGGAATTAGTGTCTGCTGTATGTATTATGTGTCTCACAATTCAAGTGTTTTTCATCATGGATGACTAAACTAGGCATTGATTAGGTGAGTGTCCTTTTTCGTGGACTTAGCTTTTCAGCCCCTGGCTGATAGTGAAGTGTGGTTAGTTCTCCGGTCTCCTGACGTTGCCCCGGTAGGTCTTGAATGGTTCGGATTTGCCTTCTCTGTGCTCGACTCCGTATTCTGCGCTGAGATTGGACTGTCGTGCAAGGCTCCACCATAGACTACTCAAAGATGGACGCTAACCCGCAATTAGACACGTGGCTTCAGTGCTTTTAATGCGAGAATTCGCCGATAATTGGGTTAGACCTAGCTGTCTCAAGGGTTCCGGGCAAGTGAAGAATGCCCGTGTTTGGCGCACTTTTAGCGGGACATTTCCGCTTGGACACGTGATCCATAGCGTGCATCATGTGACATTAGCGTCAAATAAACGCTCCAATCAATAGCGTTAAAAGTCACGTGGGGTCTTCCTAAAGTGGCATAAACTGGTTTTATCAGCTTAAGCAGTCTTAAATTAAAACAGGTTCCTAGCTACCGAGGTCATTGGTCAACAATGACGTCGTATCTAAAAATAGCGAGGAGAAAATACTGAATGCTAGGAGAATTTCCGCCAGTGACAATTCCCGGGACTTTGCGATCATGCATTGAGGATGAGAAAAAAAACGATGTCCGTAAATAATAAAAAAAATGAAGAGAAGATTGGGCAAGTTGTCACAGGTACCCAAAAACAGAATGCAATTAGTTCACACACTAGACCCGCCAAAAAAGACACGAGACTCGGTTATTTAAAACACACAACTCAGTCTCGATAATTGCATGGGCTAGTCACACGAGCTTACTCACAGCTCAAGACAGTTCAGAGAAAAAAAACATCTCCGCGATTTGAACTGACCAGTGTTCGCCACTTGGAAACTTCTCGATCACACGAGGGAATTCCCCTAATACATTTTTAACTTAACATCAGCTTAATCAAGCAACGTAACTCGTAATCGAATCTATTTGCTTAACATTTTCAAGATCACCTCCCCTTGCTAATATTTACTCTGTAACACATATTATACTTGCTTTTTTTAGAAAGACTGTACAATAATATTGTATCTTGGAAAGTCTTTTGACTTTTGAGTTGATTATAATATTTTTTATACATTTGTCAATAATGCATGCCAATATTTATCTATTGCCTCATTAATATTAAAAATGGCTGCCATGATCACATGACCTGAACACAAAACTAGGTCACCATGCGACACCTTATCCACTTCCCATATCGTCCTGAAAGTTTCATGTCAATCTGTTGACTCAATCGGTCTTAGTGATTTTTTAAATTTCATCACTCCAAATGGGAAATTATTCCTAAAAACCCTTGGTACTTGAAGGTAATTGCTACTGAGAAGCCTTGGTACTCAAAGTGTTAAATTAGTGTATCTCACTTTTAAAAACATTTGTCTGCAGATAACTAGGGACAGAATTTACAATGTTTTGCTGTTTGCTGATGGTGGATGGCTGGTAGATGCTTTTGAGGTAAAGCTTTTTAGAAAATCATTATCTGTGGTTTCTTCTTACATGGGAAAAGTTAGTGAGTTTTCTGGCTCATGGCTTATTTTATTTTGTTTGTTAACTGTGACCATGGATGGTAGCTCTTGAGGCTAGTGACCATTTTCTTAAACGTAACAGTATACAAGTGGTGGGTTGTCTTTTTTCCCTCCTCTGGAATGATATTTGTAGGCAACCTGTGCAGTGCACATGTGGAAATCTCCATGCAAGGTGACCTTTATTGGAAGAAGTTGTGAAGCAGTGTCTGTTTGTTGGCACTGCTGACATGTGACACAGCTAGCCACAAACCCTGTCATGTGGTTTTACCTTCATCATGTGGTTTTACCTTCATCATGTAATTCAGATCAGTCGTCTATTATTGAAGATCGATCAAGGATGCCTGCAAAAGGATGGAGAAAGCTGCCGAAATTAGCCTTGTTTGTTCTAACTGACCTTTGGCACAGGATGTTAAGATACTGCATGAACTAGGGAGAATTTGGTCAGTTGCAGCAAAGATTAAAACAACAAAGAGGTCAGGCTTTCATTATGAATATTTGCATAGAAAAATGATTAAAATAGGATGATCAGTGTGGGAAATAATAGAAACGGTCAAATACCAGTATAACTAGATGTGAGGACGAAACATTGGCGGGGAATAGGACACACTTTGAGGAAACCAGCTAAAAGTATCACAGGGCAGTTCATGCTGTATTATCTCTAGGGTATATAAGAAATAGAAGGAGACCCAAAAGCTTGGGTAACAGAACTGGAGGCAGACGTATGAATGATAAAGACTAAATGAAAAACTTGAAACAGATGGCAGAAATCAGGAGGACTTGGCACAAACTAATTTAAGAACTATATTCTAAAGCAGGGTTTCTGAACCTCTTCTTATGCCATGAGCCCCTTTG